>CM035422.1:164556263-164686263 GCA_020310875.1 Ceratopteris richardii
ATGAATGAAGGAGATTCCATGGACAATTTTTTGACAAAGATCAAAGATTTGAAGGAGCAGTTGATTTCTGCTAATGAATTCTTGCTTGATAGTTCACTTGTGCACACCATTCTGAATGGTCTTCCAAATTCATATCAGAGTTTTGCTTCTACTCTTTGATTGATGATGAAAGGCAATCCAAATGCCTTTTTGAGGAGTTATTCTATGTTCTATTGTAAGAAGACCAGCCTAAGCGAAATAGGTCCATTATGCATGTTGTAGATCAAGCTTTCATGTCTAGTCAAAAGGCAAAGGCAAATGGAGCTCTTCTATTAGTAAGCAAAAATTTGCTATTTCTACACAATCAAAGAAGAATGACAGAGACGAGAAGAAGACACAAAAAAAGAAATTGTTTTGCAAATACTATAAAGGAAATGATCATGTCATAAAGAGTTATCCAAAACTGGCTTCAAAAGAGGCAAAGAAGAAAGAGGCTAGAATAGTTGATACAAAGGCCTCTACACCCAAAACAGAGTATGCTAATCTTGTGTAGAATGAAGAACGTGCATTTTCTACTATTCATAGTTATGAATAATCTTCTCATGAATAGTGTATGTCTACAATAGCCTCAGATTTTTGGAACTTTGATAGTGGGGCAACCAAACATATTACCTCGTAACACACTTTCTTCACTTCACTCGAGCCTACCCCTACAAAGAATAGTGTCACATGTTCCAACAACTTCTCTTATCCTGTCATGGGAGTTGGTAAGATCATATTGACTACTATTGATGGTAGTTCTACATTATTAGATGTTTTATTTGTGCTAGGTATCAAGAAAAATCTATTATCAATGTCAGCATCAACCAAGATCATCAGTTGTGCAATTCATTGATGATAGAAGTACAGTTCATGATCTGTCAAATGACAACATCATTATTGCTTCTGGCATTTCATGTCATGGGTTGTATAAGCTCATAGATTATGCAAAATATGTAGATGATACAGCATGTGCAGTTCAAGATTCTCAGGCTATGTCAAATGCAAAGCTTTGGCATGCATGCTTTGATCATCTGGATTTTGCTAGTTTGTTATGCCTACAAAAATTTGAAAATGGTTTCCTCTTTGCCCAAAGTTGAGGCACCTGGTAAACATGTCTATGAAGGCTATATTTTGGAAAAAATGTAGCATTCCTCCTTCCCAAAAGATGTTTCAGTATGAGCTACTAAAAAATTGCGGCTTGTTCACAGTGATGTTTGTGGTCCTATGCAAACACCTTCTTTTGGGAACTATCTTTACTTCATGACTTTCATTGATGATTTTTCCAAGCATGCATTGGTATATCCATTGAAAGTGTTTATGTGCTCCAAAAAGTTTCTAATTTTGGTTGAAAATCTATCAGCATGTAAAATGGGCACCCTCCATTTTGATCAGGGGGAGTATATGTCTTCTGATTTTAATGCATTTTTGACTGAACATGAGATAAAACATTAGTGTACAGTGCCATATACACCTCAAAAAGATGGAGTTACTGAAAGGAAGAACAGGTCACTCATGGAGATGGCAAGGTGTATGGTCAAGAGTTAGGCTTTACCACATAGTTTCTAGCTTGAGTCTATTATGTGTGCATCATATGTACTTAACATGTGCCCCACTAAAGCATTGTAGTTTATCACTCCATATGAGGCTTGGCATGGTTCCAAGACATCTCTTGCTCACCTCCATACCTTTGGTTGTCTAGCATATGCATTAGTGCCTGAACAACAACACAGGAAATTAAATGATAAAGCAATGAAATGTATTTTTGTTGGGTACAGTTCTGAAAGCAAAAGCTGTTGTCTGTATCATCAATAGAATAAATGCATTTTGGTTAGCTGTGATGATGTTTTTGTGGAAGATGCTATTCAGCCATTACTTTCATGTACTAAGGAGACATCAATTAGCTCCAAAGATGTGTATGACACGTTGCTGCCTCTTTTTACACATGCACAGTCTAGTGTTGGTCCAAATGAGGTAGTTTTTGAGCCTTTATAAGTTTCACATGATGATGCATATCATTCCATTTCTAATGCAAATTTACATGATGCACTTATTGATGAGAGAATTGATATAAAAGAGGCAAAAATTATGCCTAAATGGCTAGTGTAGACTTTGCAAGATAGCAAATTAGATGCACCTCTATATATCATACTCGTTCAGGCTCTCGTAGTGCTTCTTTTGCATCAATTTTCTATGATAAAGTTGCCTCTACTCTTTGTGATGAGAATGATCCTGTTTCATTTGATGAAGCACAAAATTCAGAAAATTGGATGGTTGCTATGCAATCAGAATATGATGATATTATGAAAAATGGTACCTCGTCTCTATGTGACTTGCCTCTTTGCAAAATAAGTGGGTATACAAGCTAAAGTGTAAGCTTGATGGAGCAGTTGACAGGTATAAGGATAGGCTTGTTGCAAAGGTTTATGCTCAAGAAAGAGGCATTGGTTTTGATGAGATGTTTGCTCCTACATGCCAAATGACTACTGTTCGTAGCATCTGTGCACTTGCAACTGATCATGGTTGGAATGTACATTAGTTTGACATTAAAATTGCATTTCTAAATGGTGACTTGCATGAAGAAGTGTATGTTTTTCAACCCCATGGTTTTGTGCAAAAAGGGCATGAAAACAAACTATGTAGGTTGAAAAAGGCATTATATGGTTTGAAGCAAGCACCACATGCTTGGTATGAAAAGATACATGCTTACCTAATTGCACATGGTTTTGATAATAGTCCAACTAAGAGAATCTTATATGTTAAGCATGCTAATGATGTGCTTCTGATCATTTTTATCTATTGTTAAACTTTACTGTTTAATCTGTTATCAAATTTTGGGTTCTTGGGATGGTTAGGCGTCTATAAAAATTGGGTAGACTTGCACCTAAAAATGGTGAATGTAGTAAATTCCTACCAAACAGAACCGCAGTATCACTGAAAAACACCGAATTCTCACCGGAGAGCATCGAATTGTCGTCGAAGAGCACCGAATTATCACCAAAAATCCCCGAATTGTCACCGAAAATCATCGAATTGTCTCCAGACAATGCTGAATTGTCATCGGACAGCGCCGAAATACCACCAAGAACTGACGTACTGTCTTTAGAATGTATCGGACTGTCACCGGAACACACCGGATTATCACCGCATTCTATTGAACTGCTTCTGCACAGCACCGAACCGCCACCAGAATTGCCACTTGCTTGTTGAATTGAACCTTCTACAACTAAACTTGATTGTTCTTCACTTCTACCACCAAAGGGTGTTCCTAACTGTTGGAGAAACAATCACTAATTGGACATATATTTGAAGGTCAAAGCTTTAGAAGAAAACCGCATGCCTATGTGAAGGGACAAATTCACAAGTGTATTATATTTGTAAAGTTAGTTCAGTTTAGTTCTAGAAGTTTTTTGAAATCACGAGAATGAGAAAATCTATATAAGTTCGTTTGTATCAATTGACACGATGAGAGAAGAAGAGGAAGACAATGAAAAGTGAGTTAGTACTCATTTTATATGACTCTGAATAGTCGGGCTTCTCTGCGTGAGAAAGCACATGTGCATTTGTGAGGTCTCATAGTTATGGAAAGAGTTTATTAAACTTCTGTGTATAAGTCTTCTTCTTCCATGTCCAGAGTTTGTCTTGTGAGATGAGTTCAAAAGATCAAGTTTTCCAAGCAAGTCGATGCCTGGCATCGAATCTCTGCTGATAAGTCATATTTTCATTTATCTATTTCATTCAGTGCTAAAGTATGTGCAAATCATGACTTTGTTGGAGCAACTCGATGCCTGGCATCGAATTCCAGTTGATAATTGTTGTTTAAAGTGTGCATGAAATCATATATTATTTTGGTATCTGAAAGGGTGAGGTTTTATGCGGGAAGTCGATGCCTGGCATCCAATCCTTGTTGAAAAGTGGCTAAAAACACCCCAAGTCGATGCTCGGCATCGAATTCTTGTTGCAAGTCGATGCTAGGCATCGAATTCCATTTTTAGATAGGCGCTTTTTACTATAACAAGAAGAATTTCCAATTTTGGCAGTTATACATAGTCATCTTATGAAGGCCATAACTTGAGTTCTAGAGATCTGCTTCTAGCAAATAATAGCTTGTTGGAAAGCTCTTCTCTTCTACTTTTATTCAAGAAAAGATCTTAGAGAAATAATATTTGATATAAGAGAAATTAGCAAAATACTGAAGATATGTCATTTCAATGACTAGAAAGTTTTGAAGAAGTAAAGTTCTTGGTTTTGGCTATCATTTCTCAAAGTTTGGAGTGGCAATGAGTTAATGGTGACCATAGAGGTGTTCTAGTGTCACATTAATTCATTTCTTGTGGTGTTTCATACATCAACAAGTGGTATCAGAGCAGAAAGGTCCTAAAGAGCAGAAGGCGGCAAAGGTATGAAAAGTTTTGAAAAGTTTTTCTTTAAAATTTGAAAGGTGAAGCATTTGAAGACTCAAGGCATCAAAAGGTTACTTCAAAAGTGTCTTCATACACAAAGAACTTCAAAAGGTATTATCCTTTATCCTTTAAGCTCACAAGTTGCAGCAGAAGGAAAGGAGTATGGCAGATCATATCTCCATTGACAAACTGGATAGAGATAATTACCCCGCATGGGTAATGAGAGTGGAAGCCTTACTTATAAGGATCTCATGGTATATGTAACAAGTGAAGAAGAGAAGCAAGTATTTGAAGATGAAAGCCGACCAAAGAAAGAAGAACTTGATGCTTTAAAGCATTGGCAGAAGAAGGATGCAAGTGCAAAAGCATACATCTAGAATACAATCTCTGATCATTTGCTACCACACATTAGAGGATTGGAATCATCTGAAGATATATGGAATGCATTGGAGTATCATTTCCAAATTACTACTAAAGCAAGGAAAGCAAGTCTATGGTGAGAGTTTACAACATTCAAGAAGAAGCCAAGTCAAAGTATTAGTGATTATGTCACTAAGATGAAGGATATAGCAGATAGTCTTGGATCCATTGATGAATATATTGAGGATCACAAGTTGATTGCTCAATTACTTACAGGTTTGAGAGGGGATGAAATGTGGAAACCTTTTGTCTTATCAACAGAACTTTCATTAAATCATTATGTTCGAGATTTGAACTAGTTGCTTGGTTTGATGCTCACATTTGAGCAAGACTTGAAGGGAGATGGAGATAAAGGTCAAAGTTCTGCAATGTACATGAAGAATAAGAAGAAAGGAGATAAAGGTAAAGCAAAGGATGAAGAGGAGTCGAGTTCTCAAGTTTATTATGCAAGAGGTAAAGGCACTGGCAAATGAAGACCAGGAGGTTTTGGAAGTGGAAGAGGTAATCAGAATAACAACAAGAAGGCTTGCTGGATCTGTGGATTGAGTAATCATTTGGCTCATGACTGTTGGCACAATCAGCAAGGATCAAATCAAACTCAGAATAACAATAGTAGAGGTAGAGCTGGAAGATATCAAAGTAATTTTCAAAGAGGTAGAAAAAGTCAAAGAGGAGGCTATGGTAGAGGTGGAGGAAGAAGTTGGAGACAGAATCAATCCTACAACACCACCTACTACAACTATGCAAATGACACACAGAATGAAAGTCATACATCATTAATGATGAATTCAATCAGCACATCAGATAAAGAAGATCTAAAGGTATTTTACATTGACTCTGGATGTTCTAATCATTTTTCAGGACACATAGAATTGATGTGAGAATTGGAAAAAGGCATTTCTAGTCATAGTGTTCAAACAGGTGATAATACAAGACATAGTGTACCTTCAATTGAAAAAGTGAAATGCAAGAGTGGAGCAGATTTGCTAACCAATGTTTTGTATGTTCCCACAATACCTAAAAGCTTGATTAGTGTGGGACAGATAGTTGAAAAAGGTTTTCAAGTCAAGTTTACAAATGAAGGAGTATTTTTTGAAGATCCAGACAATGGATATAATCAGATTGTCTTTGGTAAGAAATAAGGTAGACTCTCTACTTTAAGAGTGCAAGGGAACATTGGTCAAGCTTTGCTCACACATGGTGAAGGAGTGATTACAGAACTTGATCTCTGGCATAAGAGATTAGGTCATTTCAATGAAAGAGGAATTAAAGCTATGGTTGCTAATCAGTCTGTACTAGGATTACCAAATGTGCAAAGTCAACATATGGTTTATAAATGTGAAGCATGTCAAATGGGTAAAGCACACAGTTACCATTTCAAAAGAAAGGATTCAAACATGATGGACTACTTGAGCTCATTCATACAGATGTATGGGGACCAACAAAAGAAGGATCTATTAGTGGCTCAAGGTATTATGTTCTTTTCATTGATGATGCTACAAGATGGATAACATTATATGTTTTGAAGGAAAGATCAAAAGTGTTTGGAGCTTTCAAGCATTTTCATGCATATGCAGAGAGAGTCACAGGTCAAAAGCTTAAGAGACTGAGGTTTGATGGAGGGGGAGAATACTTCTCCCAAGAGTTCAATGATTATCTTTGGAATGCCGGTATTAAGAGAGAAATAACTTGTAGTTTGGGTTGAGGCTATAAATACAGCTACATATCTTGTGAATAGATTACCATGTGCAGCTCTCAATGGAATGACTCCATATGAAGCTTGGTGACAGAGCAGTCGACGCAAATCTGGCAGATAGGCCCTTCAAATTTTTCCAAATGAACATCTTTATAACAGTGATTCTCATCACTAACAATCTTTGTAAACACCATTTCATATTTTTGTAGCTCCATTTTGTGCAAGCCAAGGAGTCCTTGAGCTTGAGGAGCATTAGAAGTAGCTACCTACTAGTTTTCATATTTTTTAGACTCTGTTTGAGCCTTCAAATAGATCCTAGAACCTAATTTTTAACTAGGCCGGACACTAGGTCTAGACACGGCCAAAACCTAGTCAAAAACTATAAATAGAGCTAGAGAGCTCATTTTTGAGGTTAGCTTGTAATTGATCTAAACTTGTATGAGCACTTTTGAAGTAATCTAAAAGAACTCCATTGTCTCTCTCTTTGTCTTACCTTGAGTGCGCGTGTGTGTGTATGTGTGTGCATGCAGTAGAAGAAGAGAAGAGAGAAAAAGCCAGAGAGATAGGTGCAAAAGAGACACATAGATCAATTCAAGACCCAGCCTATGCACCTGTAGTATTTCCTGATGAAGAATTTGAACCTCACGACTGGGCAGAAATTCTAGCAACAATGGATGTAGCCATCAATGAAGAACAATGGACACCCCACTATGACGAGGATGGCTATGACATTTCAGTCTTCTCCATAGAGCCAATCATGGGAGAGGCAGTGTTAGAAGAGTGTGAACCTAGCCCTGATGCATTTGAGGATGCAAGTGACTCCGATCTAGAGTCAATCATTATGGACCCACCTTTTGCATCAGAAGAAGAATACTTCTATGAGATGGAAGCTCATCCTCAGAGACATGGAGAGCTTACAGACGGTGTAAGATTGGCCACACAAGTGACCCCTCAGGATGAAGGAAAGAAGAGAAAGAAGAAAGAAGTCACACCAGAAGAGGAAGAATCTTTGTTTGAGGTCCCGAAAAATTTTAAGAAGTATGAGATAGATGACAGGAGAGTCATGATCAGAATGCCTAAACGAGAGGCACAATCAGGGGAGGCCTATGATAACAAAGAAACCACCAAGAAAATAGTGGTAGCTGTGGAAGAAGGAGAAGAGAGATGCACGTACAAGCATGGCAGGAAGTATGTACAAGCACACAGATCAAGGGATCTTGGCTTGTTGTGTGGAAGAGGATGAGTACGCTAAATGGTTGCAATTAGCACATGTAGGTGCATTAGAGCAACACTACTCAAAGCAACGAACCCTACAGACACTAAGGAGACTCAGAGTGCATTGGCCGACAATGGAAGCTGATGTCCAAAAGTTGTGCAAGGAATGCCCAATCTGCTGCACTAAACCACCTGTGGAACATGCCACTCTTTATCAAGTGTCCATAGTGCCAGATTGGAGTGAACCACTAGTATCCTTCCTGAGGACGAAAACATTCCCTCCAGACATGACTCTGGCTAGGAAAAGGAGTTTAGAACAAGAAGCCCTGGATTACTCACTCATTGGTGATAATCTATACAAACCTGGCAAAGATGGTTACCTCAGACTATGCGTCCATGAGAGTGAATATCTCAAGATCTTGGAAACTTCTCATCAAGGTGTAGTAGGAGGACATTTTGGACCAGACCGAGTGATTAAAGCGATCCTATTTGCAGGCTTCTGGTGGCCGACCCTTCACATGGATGCACATACCTATGTGAAACGGTGCGATGTTTGTCAGAGAACTCAGTATCCTATACGCAAAGATGAGATGCCACTGAAACCTATGATGGGTGGACGTGCATTCTCTAAGTGGGGAATAGACTTTGTAGGTCCTATTAATCCCCCAGCCAAGGGTTCACATGCTGAATACATCATTGTTGCGACAGACTATCTAACAAAGTGGGTAGAGGTAAAAGCTACGACAAAGAACGATGCTCATACAACTGCTAAGTTCCTATTTGAGAATGTGTTAGCAAGATACGGGCTACCTATAGAGCTGGTAAGTGATAGAGGCACTCACTTCTTGAATGAAGTTATTGAAAATCTGCTCCAAGAGTTCTTGGTAGTACATAGGAAGTCTGCCCCCTATCACCCACAAGCTAATGGTCAGGCCGAAAGCACAAACAAGATTCTATCCAATGTGCTTACCAAATTGGTGAATAATAAACACTCTGATTGGGACAAACAGCTACACCATGTTGTTTGGGCATACCGAGTGGCCTATAAAACGGTACTCCAAGCCACACCCTTTCAGATGGTATTTGGCCAAAATGCGGTGCTACCTTTGGACTTCTTGATTCCCACATTGAGGGTAGCACAGGAGCATGAGTGGACAGGTCATGAACTCTCTTCGAGAATTTTTGACCTTGAACGATTAGGTGAAACCCGACTAAGAGCTGCAACAGGAATATATGTAGCTAAGAAACGACAGAAGGCGTACTTTGATGCCCATGTTAAGGATAAAGGCTTGAAGGCAGGAGATTTAGTTTTAGTCTACACCTTGAAGCAACATGCAAGAAAATTAGAGAAACGTGGCTATGGACCTATGATCATAAATAGGATCTCAACCAGTGGAGCAGTTCAACTCACTACACTGGAAGGTGATGTTCTCCCTAGCTATATAAGCGGGTGCAGAGTCAAGTTATATCAGGAATCTCTGACGGAAGAGATGCTAAGTCGACTCAACACTGCTAAGAAATGCAAAGAAGAAGAAAAACGAATTTGCGAAGAAGCTCAAGCAGAAGCATTGGAACGCATCCGGAGAATGAAGTTGAGAAGACAGGGTAGAGAGCAACCTAGGACAGATGCATATGCAGATCAAGGATATCATGTGGCTATGTGTGAAGTTTCAGGTGTTAGCTCTCATAGGATAATTGATCGACGTCCTTTTATAACCTTAGAGATAGGACAAGGAAAGGGTGCAAGGACTGTAAGAGCCTTGATTGACTCAGGTGCAGCCACTAGTGCTGTTAAATTTTTGTACTGTCAAGAGTTGAAATTAACTGTCAATCCTATAGAAGCATATCTCATAGGATTGGGAGGTGTGGAAACCCCTTGCATGGGCGAGGTGGAACTTCCCCTCTATATTCAAGACGAAGCCATGACAGTCAAAGTACTAGTGTGTCAAGATGAGGACCTCACTGAGCCTCTTGTCTTGGGTCAGGACTGGATCTATGATCATGCAGTCAACCTAAACCTAAGAAGTGGACTTCTTCAGGTATGGGTCAACCATAGTCGAATTACCGTTGAATTGGAAAATGAGGCACTCAAGGCACTAAGTAAGGCACGAACTCCTGGTCCTTCCAGGGGCACACATGAAGTTGACAATGCTATTCTTGTCCAAAACTATATGATGCAGAAAGAGGATTGTCTCAACAACGGAGTCAAGGATAAGACGGCACTCCCTTCTGTTCCAAAGGCCAGAGGGATGGAGCAACCAAAGGCGGATCAAATACAGAAGGAGCAGAGTACCACCTATACTCGAGGCCAAAAACACATGCGAAGCAGAATATCTCAGCCGTTGAAACAAGTGTGGGTGCGGAAAGGCGAACACCCTGTTGCGACCATGCCAACCCCACGGCCAAAACCTCTTATTAGTAATCAACAACACGACACTAATAAGAAGTCTTTCATAAATTCTTCTGCGAAAGTGAAGTCTATTTGGGTACCCAAGAAGTCAATGAAGGCCAGCCCACGATCACAACAAATCTGGGTGCCTAAGGCTTGTTTGCGGGCTCAAATAGCTACACCGAGACCACACCCTGTTCAACATAGTTCATTCACTCGAACAACTCTTACCCACTTGTATTCAATACACACAAACACACATTGGCCCATGAGCACGAGTAGAATCGCTTGTGAATGGGTCCCTAAAAAGCCTCATTTCCAAGCAGACACTCTTATAAAGCTCTCCAGAGTCTCCAAACAATCAAAACAGAGTGCCATCCATCATGTATGGCAACCCAAACCTTGTAAGAAACCATCTGACCTATTTGTAAAACCACGTCCACTTACTAACTGCATCCACAATGCACCCGACCCCCAATTAGCTCATAGGCATTCAGTATCAGCTAACCACACTTCACACTCACATCCATGCGAGCACTAACTAACCAACTAACTACATCACAATTCATCAAGTTAATGTTGTAACGGGGACACAATGTCATTTTGTGTCCATTGCACTGTTAACAATCATTCATATATTCTCATAGAACCGCCAGTGGTTTCCACAACATGGCTGACGCTGCGGGAACAAGCTCGCAAACAGGAACGAGCCAGCAAGTGGTGGACTTAGACAGTTTACCCGTTTTGCTTGAGACAAATGAAAGACCAGAAGAATTGCAGGCCATCAAAATCATACCTATTGCGGACCCTCCTAGTGGCCATACCATGCCCGTAGGAAAAGCTTCCCACTGGTTTAGTGAAGTGGCAGGACCCTTGGGAGAGGGAACATACCTATGGGAATCAGAGTTGGACTTCAATGGGAAGCCAGGTAAATACCATTTCTTTACAAGGGAATTCGAGAAGTTACAAAATGCGGAAAGTCTACGTCCGGTATGGGAGAAGGCAGGATTGGGTGCATACTTCAGTGCCCGGCTCCCAAAGCTTGACTTCATGCGATGCTACTATCTCATCAACACCTTGACTCCAAACAAGAACCCAAAAGGCGCGAGCTCATTTGTGCTTCCATCTCTGACAAGGGGAAATGAGCTCAAAAGGTTTAGGCTATCAAACAACTTGGTGAGAGAGGCCCTAGATATGCGCGGAATGCATATTCCAACAGAGAAGGAGACCCTAGTGCCTGATTACATGAAGAATCGAAGCCTCACCAAGCTCAAGGACATGGTGGCCATGAGGCCTAATATTGCAATCCACCTTCGCATGTGCATGCAACACTTTGCTTTTCCTGCCCAAGATAGATTCACCATGCCACCCAAAAAGATATGGTTTAGTTTGTATCTGGCAGAAACACAGAGCCTTACCATCAACTTACCCCACTGGATCATTGACCAGATACACCTAGCCCACAAACGATGGCCGCGAAAGCATGTTTTATATGGATGTTGTGCTCTGACTAGAATCATTTATAGGTGTTTGGCTTATGACATCCCTATTCAACGGGCCCTGATGTGGAATCGAGTAGAGCAGTTTAGAGGCAGGACATCCACTGGACCCCCTTCTAAGAAGATGAGAGGTACTGTCCAAGTCCCTTGTGCCCAACCACGTGGAGCCACCCTAACACCAGACGTTACCCCTCCACCCCGAAGAGTTCGACCATTCACACTACGACTTCCAAGACGCAGCACCGATGGCCCTAACTTGATATTTCCTCCAGTCCCAACGGATCTTGAATTTCCTGGTGGCGCACCCTTGGAAGAACTCACGAATGAAGACTTCAAACAATTGTTACAAGACGTAGAGCTGGAGGCAGAAGAGGAACAACAAGTGGAGAATGTTCAACCGCAGGCGACAACCTCCCAAGTACCTGTCACCACAGTTGAAGTGGATGAAGAGGATGATGAAGATGAAGAACAGGAGGAAGATGAGGAGGATTATGATCAAGAGCATCAAGATGAGCAACAAGAAGTGCCAGAACTTGTAGGTGCACCTGCATACACAGCTCAGCTACAAAGGTTATACGATACAATCAAAGCAGTACAAGAAAAGCATCAACTCTCTCTTGTGTCAGGCCAAGCTTTGATGCAAGAAATGCTATCAGATGATGGGGTGGATCAACATTTTATTGACACCCTCAAATTAGTGTCAAAATCTTTAGGAGTTCCGAAGGTTGTGCACACAGCAGTCCGCCAGTCTGTGAGGTATGACAAACGCAGAGTTGACACATTACCACGAGCAGGTAAGACTATCAGGATACCCGTCACAGAACAAGAAGTAACCAATGAAACCACAGCTACCCCCACCACCACCATTGACCTCTCTGCTGAAACCCTCGTTTAGACATCACCCATCTCACCCCAGCACCCCCCATCACCACCTTCTCCACCCCCACCACCACCTCCCACCATGGAAGAAACGACAGCCATCACCTCTACCTTCACTTATAACCCAACCTCATTCACATCATTCTCATTTCGAGAACCCACCTCACAAGACACCCTCTTCTCTTCCATCACCAATCCCTTGTACACTTCAACCCTTCTGTCCTCCGAACCCATAATTGTCCATCCCATAATTCCAAGTGTGGTTGGAAACCCTGCACCCACAGAAGGCACCCTGTGTTTCCCAGCCTATCCCCCAATACGAATACCTCCATTCCATGACCCTCACTTCCCATCTGTCCCCTACACCTCATTCACCCTAACCGCACCACCCCAACAACCATCCTTCGTGGCGCAGTCCACCAGCACTCCAATGTTTCAGAGGCACATTTCCCCGATGTTCGCAACGACATCAATCTACACGAACACCACACTCACTTCACCTACCATACCAACCTACATGGTAGCCCCTGTACACACCACTCTGTCTGACCCAATGGACATTTCACCCACCACAACACCTCTCCCCACAATTCCACCCTCTCCCCCTCCACTACCCCCCACCTCACCACTCAACACATCATTGGCAGACACAGCATTCACTACCTCCCTTCCCATTCCCACTTCCCCTGCATTCCAAACTTTCCCCCTTGCATTTCATAATGTAAATATCACATTTAATACATTACTTCAGTGTGCACATCAACTACAACAAGAATACCATCAATTGGAAGAACGCAATGCTGCCCTCCAGGCAGAATCTCGGCGCCTACAGGCTAGAGTTAACACTTTAGAAGCTGATTACCAAACGCTCCTAACCGAACATACCACTTTACAGCAAGCTCACTCAGAATTGGAATAAAAAATATCGACGGTGGATGATACAGCAGTCAAGGAACTGGAAACTATGCTCCAGGCGCAAATGATATATAATGCTACACTCAGACACAACCTGGGGCTATTAAGGAAGCATATGGCAGCAGCATTGGAAGAAAACAAGCGGCTTCAACAACAAAATCAAGATAATTTTGAAGCAACTATGGAAGGAACTGCAGGAGCAACCATTAGCCCTACCAAGTATCAAGCAATCCCCTCAGAAGACATTCGCATCTTACTCGAGGAACATGCAAATTTCTTGGAGTCATATGAAAAGCTAGAGGTTGAATGTGTGGACCTTAAGAAGCAGATAGCCAGTGCCCCCTCAGCTCAACAGGAGCCGATAATCTTGCAACACTCTATAGAAGAATTAGAGACCCTCCGGAAGCAGGTGGCAAAACTCCAAGCACACCTCTTACCATATGAAAGGCCACCCTCGCCAACTGAAGAACCCGAACCTGAAACAGTAGTGGAAATCCCAGTCGACGACAGCTATGAAGAGCCATACGAGCCGATGCCAACACCCGTGGTCGGGTAACAGAGGAAGGACAGGACACTTTAGAAATTGGAGTTCCTGATTGGGTTAAAAGGATCGAGAAAGTGGGAAAGACACATGATGATTGCGTTGCCGTGCAAATTCAATCTCTCACAAATCTGGAAGAAACTGTCCTTCGATCTTCTTACTTTCAGAACCTATCCCACCAATGGTTGATCACAACATCAGAGCCGCAATACATGCCTTACTTTGTCTTGCTACATGATTATAATGTAGAAGTTAAAAGGCATATAGGGAAGGAACCCTCATTCGCCACACAATTTGAGCCAGAGGACTTACCGGCAGATGCACGTGCTGGCTCGATCTTCCAACCTAATTGGCGTGCACGTCTACTAACCGATTACCCTGAGATGATGAGCACCTGGGCAACCATGCCACTGTATATCAAGTATAATCCATGTTATTGCCCAATGGTACGTCACAGATCATGGCAAGCATTTGCGATCAAGGTACGCAACAATAAAGAATGCTCGACATGGGTCAATTATCCATATTTTGCTCCACCTTGAGGGACCCCAACCGTCGCTTACATGATATCAACAATTCGACACTGGTCTACCCGTCTAAACAATGTACTCGACATAGCAGCAAAAATGTGTATGAAAATATTCGAACTCATGACAATTGTCTTCAAAACCTTTCGGAAGGTACAGGCTCCATACATCTCTACCCCCGGATTCTCTCAAGGTAATAAGGATTTAGTCTATGACATGAGCCAGACTCCCTCGGTCAGCATAATCTTTGCCTGGCATGCACGTATAAAGTATTTACCCGCATGCTTCAAGCAGACATTTGAGGAAATGTTCTCTACAGGGTTCTGGGAATATCATTCAGAAATTTTCATTCCCAGACCGACACATTTGCTACATCTATTCGCCGTCGAACAAGCCATCCATGCATATCAGTTACGTCTGCCACATCCGGACATTCTAGGGACCATTGATTGGGATCGCATGATGACAGATTTGGCCAGAGGACTACGCATCCAAGAACATCAGCTTGCCACTCATGTTGTGGAATATTACCTACAACACTCCCAACAACAAGGGTCTGTTAGGGACGATAGACGCGAGAGAGGGGGGGGGGTGTTGATAGTAGTCAAGGACTGACTAGACAAGGAAGCCAGTGGAGAGAGTCAGAGCGAGGTGAAGGATTAAGTAGACAGAGTAGTCGACGCAAATCTGGCAGATAGGCCCTTCAAATTTTTCCAAATCAACATCTTTATAACAGTGATTCTCATCACTAACAATCTTTGTAAACACCATTTCATATTTTTGTAGCTCCATTTTGTGCAAGCCAAGGAGTCCCTGAGCTTGAGGAGCATTAGAAGTAGCTACCTACCAGTTTTCATATTTTTTAGACTCCGTTTGAGCCTTCAAATAGACCCTAGAACCTAATTTTTAACTAGGCCGGACACTAGGTCTGGACACGGCCAAAACCTAGTCAAAAACTATAAATAGAGCTAGAGAGCTCATTTTTGAGGTTAGCTTGTAATTGATCTAAACTTGTATGAGCACTTTTGAAGTAATCTAAAAGAACTCCATTGTCTCTCTCTTTGTCTTACCTTGAGTGCGCGTGTGTGTGTATGTGTGTGCATGTTAGTGTGCTTTTCACTCACGCACTTGTGCCTTCACTTGCTCGAGGTCATCATACCATCCTCACGTCTTCCTGGATTGACATTAGGAGGTGCTACTCATCACTGAGCTACAGCAGGTAAATAGAGATGAAGACTATATGCAAGCAAGTACATCCAGAAGTGGATTAACAAGAAGGAATGAAGAAGCTCCTATATTTGATGAAGAGGTGTATCCAGACACTTATGAAGAATGTGAACCAAGGAGGTCAAGTAGGACAAGAAGACAACCAGAAAGGCATTCTTATGATACTTCTTACATAACTCATAAGAACTATGCATATATGGTCAAAGATGATGAAGAACCTCATAACTATGATGAAGCTAAAGGTAAGAAGCAATGGGAAGAAGAAATGAAGGAAGAATTCAATGCACTGGAGGAGAACAAGACATGGGAACTTGTTCCTAAACCAAATGGTAAGAAAGTAATTGGAAATAAATGGGTTTATAAAGTGAAGAAGCTTGCAGATGGAAGTATAGCTAGATACAAAACTAGACTGGTGGTGAAAGGCTATGCCCAAACTTATGGCATAGATTATGATGAGACATTTAGTCCTGTAGCTAAGATGTCAACTATAAGGACAATATTTGCTATTGCAGCTTCAAAAGGATGGACTCTAAGTCAATTGGATATAAAGAATGCATTCTTGAATGGATACATATCAAATGAGGTATACATGGAACAACCTCAAGGGTTTATAGATTCCAGGTATACAAATTTTGTTTGCAGGTTGAGAAGAGCACTCTATGGATTGAAACAAGCTCCAAGAGCATGGAACTATAGGCTGGTGAAGTATCTTAATGATCTTGGATATCAAAGTTCAAAAGCAGATCCAAGTCTACTCATCAAAAGAGCAGAGGAAGGTACAATCTACATTTGTATTTATGTAGATGACATTATAATCACAGGTACTTCAGATGAAGGAATCAAGGAGGTAAAGAGATTACTTGAGAAAGAGTTCAAGATCAGTGACCTAGGGAAGTTGTCATACTTTCTTGGAATGGAAGTCACCTATACAGATCATGGCATATATGTATCACAAGAAAGGTATCTTATGAATCTATTGAAAAAGTTTGATATGGAAAATTGCAGAGAACCTTCAACTCCACTTGAAGTTAATCACAAGCTCAGTAAATATGATGGTGCAGAATACAAAGATATGAGGAAGTATCAATCTCTTGTGGGTAGTTTGATTTATGCTACACTAACAAGACCTGATCTTAGTTATGCAGTAGGAGTTTTGTCACAATTCATGCATTGTCCAAAGGACCCACATTGGATTGCACGTCAAAGAGTTCTCAGATATATCAAAGGAACTATAAAGGAAGGATTGTATTATCCTTTTACATCAGATTTGAAGTTGAGAGCCTATAGTGATTCAGATTGGGCAGGTAATCAAGATGACACGAGATCAACTCATGGTTACATGATATACATTGGTGATAAGCTTGTAAGTTGGTGTTCAAAGAAACAACATACAGTAGCATTATCATCAACTGAAGCTGAGTACAAAGGACTTGTGGAAGCAGCTAAGGAGGTCATATGGATGCAGACACTATTCAAAAGCTTGGGCATTGATCAAGGTATACCTACAATACATGGAGATAATATGAGTTCACTTTATCTTGCAGCAAATCCAGTATTTCATGCAAGAACAAAACATATAGAGATACATTATCATTTCCTGAGAGAAAAGGTAATGGAGAAAGAAATTGAAGTGGAGTACATTTCTACAAAAGATCAGATAGTAGACATAATGACAAAGAGCTTGGATGGTGTGAAGACCAACAGATTCAAAAGCATGGTAGGAGTAAAAGAAAAGAAGATGATATGAAGAAACAGGGAATGTCAATTAGTGATTGAGGGGGAGCTGTTGGAGAAACAATCACTAATTGGACATATATTTGAAGGTCAAAGCTTTAGAAGAAAACCACATGCCTATGTGAAGGGACAAATTCACAAGTGTATTATATTTGTAAAGTTAGTTCACTTTAGTTCTAGAAGTTTTTTAAAATCACGAGAATGAGAAAATCAATATAAGTTAGTTTGTATCAACTGACGCGATGAGAGAAGAAGAGGAAGACAATGAGAAAGTGAGTTAGTACTCATTTTATATGACTGAGAATAGTCGGGCTTCTCTGCGTGAGAAAGCACCTGTGCATTTGTGAGGTTTCATAGTTATGGAAAGAGTTTATTAAACTTCTGTGTATAAGTCTTCTTCTTCCATGTCCAGAGTTTGTCTTGTGTGATGAGTTCAAAAGATCAAGTTTTCCAAGCAAGCCGATGCTTGGCATCGAATCTCTGCTGACAAGTCATATTTTCATTTATCTATTCATTTAGTGCTGAAGTATTTGAAAATCATGACTTTGTTGGAGCAACTCGATGCCTGGCATTGAATTCCAGTTGATAAGTGTTGTTTGAAGTGTGCATGAAATCATATATTATTTTGGTATCTAAAAGGGTGAGGTTTTATGCGGGAAGTCGATGCCTGGCATCGAATCCTTGTTGAAAAGTGGCTAAAAACACCCCAAGTCGATGTTCGGCATCGAATTCTCATTGCAAGTCGATGCTAGGCATCGAATTCCATTTTTAGACAGGCGCTTTTTACTATAACAAGAAGAATTTCCAATTTTGGTAGTTATACATAGTCATCTTGTGAAGGCCATAACTTGAGTTCTAGAGATCCATTTCTAGCAAGTAATAGCTTGTTGGAAAGCTCTTCTCTTCTAATTTCATCCAACAAAAGATCTTATAGAAATAATATTTGAGCTTAGAGAAATTAGCAAAATACTGAAGGTATGACATTTCAGTGACTAGAAAGTTCTGAAGAAGTAAAGTTCTTGGTTTCGGCTATCATTTCTCAAAGTTTGGAGTGGCAATGAGTTAATGGTGACCATAGAGGTGTTCTAATGTCACATTAATTCATTTCTTATGGTGTTTCATACATCAACACTAACAAATTCGGAACTGCCCAGGGATGTGGATCACTTCGGTATTTGGGATAAGATTCACCGGAACGGGCATATATCAAAGGATTCGTCTTCGAGGCTTAACCTTCTTCTTCAATTGGCTACTCCATTTCCCACACACGGCGCCAGTGTTAAACTTTATTGTTTAATCTCTTATCAAATTCTGGGTTCTTGGGATGGTTAGGGGTCTGTAAACAGAGGCCCTGTTTGTATTTTCCCACTTATGCAGATTCAGGTATATACTACTTCACAGACTTAACACGTTGAATTATATTATCCTGCAACTACTATCTGGTTGCGTATCACCACATTCTTCAATACAAAATACTTAATTGCGTAGTACAATGATCTTCATCCCAATACATCTATGTGCACTTCGTTAAGTCACCGCAATGTCGATCACTTAATTAATACTTCATCAACGACTTAATTAATCACCGAACTTAATTATCAGAAAGATAGATAACATAGTACTCAGAATATGAAGAATACACGTTCCACTACATTTGAGGCATTCGCCCAGACTAACAGTCCCGCGACACACCTTTTGTTTCACGTACACTTCCTTTATTAATCAAAGGGTACAACTAATGCGCTATGCCCTTTCCGTATGCATGCGACTTTTCAGTGTTTCATATTACATTCTGACGGCTCACACTATGTTGATGACATGTTGCTCACTAGTCCTCATGAGAAGCATATTGTTGATTTTAAGGTTGATTTGCATGCCTCATTTGAGATGTCAGATTTGGGGCATTTGCATCATTATTTTAGCATTCAATTTATGCAAGTTGATGGAAGAATAACTTTGTGCCAATAAAAATATATTGACACATTATTGTAGTGATTTAGCCTTGAAGACTGAAAATCTATTGCCACTCCTATGGAAATAGGTTTATGATTGAGGCCTCATGATGTTGGAGATGCATCTGATGCTACTCTCTATCAACATGCTATTGGATGCTTGATTTACTTATGCATTACTTGGCTAGATATTCAGTTTGTTGTCTCATAGATGAGCAATTTTATGCATTGCCCAAGTGTCAAGCATTGGTAGGGGTTAAGCACATTTTTTGCTACTTGAGTGATACCTGACTACTTGGATTGTTTTATCCTGAGGGGGAATCACTACAACCATATTTACATGCTTTCTTTTTTTAACTCTGACTAGCTGATTGCTAGGACACTTGTGTGTCCACTAGTGGTTTTTGCTTCATGCTTGGTAGCTCATGCATATCTTGTTTGAGTAAGAAGCAGCCTACTGTGGCCACTTCTCATTGTGAGGTTGAGTATACGGCAACCTTCACATCCACTATTGAGTGTGTGAGGCTCAGATGCTTTATGGTTGATTTGGGTATTGATCAGTCTTCTACCACCACCATCTTCACTAACAATCAGAGTGCATTGCCAGTTGCACGAAACCTGTGTTCCATGCTCCCACTAAGCATATTGAGGTGCACTACCATTATGTTAGGGAGAGGTTCACTCCTAGAGAGATTAGTTTGGCATATGTGCCCACACAGGAGAACATTGAAGACCTTTTCACAAAGGCTCAGCCTAGGGAGAAGTTTGAGGCTTTCGGCAAAGCTTTGGCCTTACTTCCTTTTATGGATTGATTCCACATAGCTTGGCACTTCCTTATACATGAGTGCCAGTTCCTCCTTCATTGCATCTCTCCTAAGGGGGATTTGTTGATATATTTGGGTAGCGATGTGTGTGAACACACTAGGACTATCAGGGTACTTTTCTGCCTCCTTTGGAGGTTTTTCCCCCTGGTTTTATATACGCCTATAACCCTAACAGGTCACTTATCTTTGTACATTCTCTTGATAATACATTCAGTATTGTGTGTTGTGCTCCAAGCTCCTTCTTCTTCCTTGTGTTGTTTGCGTGCTTCTACAGACCTCGAAATCCAACAATGTAGAACATATGGTGAGCCCCTCTTATCTAGATATGCATTTCCTTCTTGCTTTACGATGGGATAATACCTTAATTTTACCTTTGCATTGGTACCTTTGATTTTAGACTAGGGTAAGGATCCCATGGATCCCTAAACAAAGGAGTGACATGTCCATTATCCCTCTCATAGGTGAGAGTATTTTTATATTCTCCCTCAATTTTGGATAAGAAATTTAACTCTTTTTGAAGCTCATCCATATGTGGAATAGTACATGTTCAGGTTCACTCTTCGATTTATTTAGATGGTCAAATAAGGTCCTAGGGATTAAATGTAACAAACTAGTACACTATTTTGTTGACAACTTGTTATCAACATTCCTATTCAAAAAAAAATAGAAGCAAAGGGAACTGAAATAAATATGTAAGGAGTCTCCTAAGAGCTTTCTCAAAGATAGGCCCCTTCTTGCAATAATTTTGTGGTAATTAGCACACTAATAGACATCAAAATATTTCATTTTGCTTATAGTTACTGAGAAGCAAATGAGTTTGAAAGTACTTCCTTGGTTCTTGGGCTTCTTGACCCCTTCAAAGTTCTCCGAGTAGGACTGAAACTTTAATTATGTACATTGTGTCTAAAACTGGACAAAGCTAGTGAAAAACTATAAATAGAGCTAGAGAGATCATTTTAAGGCTTAGACTTTTGTACATTCTTGAGGACAAGGCTTATAAGTCGATAGAGATCTCTTGTAAATGAAAATTAATCTACCTCCCATTGCACATACTCTTTGCTTCTTCCTTGTGTGTGTGTGTGCATTGCATGTGCTTCTCACCTTCACCTTCACTCACTTCACTCACTGATGATAGTCATATCATCCTCACATCTCCATGGATTAATAATTATGAGGTGAAGCTCCTTGATGTTGGTACCCACCATTGTCTAGAGTGACACCAAATTTGGCACCGTTGTTGAGAAGCATAGGACATTCTTGAGAATCGTAGACCAAGGACAAGTGGGTGATGGTAAGAGCATAGAGAATTTTTGTTGGAAGGTTTGGTAGGAAAATTTTTATCATTTTTGTTAATTTTGCATCATTTCCATCTCCATCACCTCCATCCACTATAGCCACTCACCTTCATCTTCACCAAAAATTTCCAATTTTGAGCATATTTACCGCTTATGTTATTTTTCTCATTTGCATTTTTGATAGGGAGAGAGCATGAATGTGTTGTGATTTTGTGTTCTTTGAGTGATTTTGTGCAAGCTATGTCATCATCTTCATCCGCGGGTCTATAGATAGGTATGATAGTGAGCTCAATTGAAAATTTAAACACCACATAGCAAAGGTGTTTTGAACTCCTAATCATGTCGAGTATGCTCACCAATTTTTGTGCAATTTTGAGACTATGATTGGAGGGGTGAGATGAAGCAGTGACCTACTTTGATACGGAAGCACATGAACATCCTAAGGAAGAAGAAGAAGCTTGAAGCACAACACAATACATAATTTATTACTAGCTAAAGGTACAAAGATAAGTGACACATTAGTGTTATAGGCATATATACAATTGGGGGGAAAAACCTCCTAAATTGGGAAAAAAGTGCATTCGCAGTCCTAGGTGTGTTCACACATATCACTAATAAAATATACCTTATGATGCCTTTGAACTTCAAGAGGATCTTCAAGAATCTTCTCACATACAACTCTTTGTTCACTACATCTTGTTTTGTCTTATAGTGACCATAGGACAAGTACTCTAAAACATAGATTTTTAATGGGGGACCTTTACATACGTTTTTTGTAGTATATATCCACATCTCAAGGTTGACATTTACCAAAATACACATATAATGGAGGGTTCACTTGGACCTTCTAGTACTTGTAAATAAACTTCACCAATGTGAACAATTGTGAGCATATACCTTGTGTGCTACTTGAGCACCCAAGAGTAGTGTTTTTATAGGTAGCTTTCAACTTTTCACACACTTCACAAGTGGTGGCCAACCCCCTTCAAATTCACTAGAATCTCATCAAATATAGTTATCTTGATATATGTGGTGGTTGACTTATTGAGATCACCCCAAGTTGTACTTAGCATTCCCTCTAGCCAAAATTCCTTGCATTCTTTCTTTCCACATGTCTGAATCACTTCTGACAAATTTCTTTATCTTGAAAATGCTCTTCATTTTAAATGAAGCCGCCATTTTGCATACGTTAGCTAGCAAAGAGAAGGGATATACAAAAAAGGTCAAAAAATGCAAGAACCCCAAATGTGAAACTTTTGTGAAAATTTCAAAAATTAATTTCTTTTGAAATTACAACAATTTCTTGCTGTTTTGTTACCATAGAAGGCATAGATAAAGCAAGAATAATGTTTTGATCAGGTTTAAACTAAAAAAAAAAGACCCAATTTGTAACAACAAAATGAGTTGAAATCGGAAAGCCCCAAAAGATTTGTTGTGATAATTTCCTAAAAGCAATGATTCCCACAACAAATATACATAGACTCCGACTCATAAAGAGAAGTATTCAGCTACAATAATGACATGCAATTTATAGTTTTAGCAAGAATGATGTTGAGAAAAAACTTTTGAGAGTTTATTTTGGCTCAAAAGATATGATTTTTTGTGATGAAAGTGCTCAAAATTGTGAGATTTTTCTTTAGTTGTGATATGATTAAGAAATACTTTTACTTAGAAATTTTTATCACTAAGGTACACGAAGAGAATCTAGTAACATTTGGAAGGGGAGAAAGAGAGCTACACATTGATGTGCTCAATTGGATGAAACACCAAAGGAGTGAGCTACTACATGAGGAGAGAGAAATTAAAGAGTGTGTTGTATAGAAATTTGAAGAAAAAGATGGTGAGCTACTACGTGAGGAGAGAGAAATTAAAGAGAGTGTGTTGTACAAAAATCTGAAGAAGAAGAAGATGGACAATCTGAAGATTTAGAGGTCCCAAAATTTACTCACTTTTGAGTGAATTTTGGGTCACTTGTTCATGTTCATAAATTTCCAATGACCAAAATCCATAAAAATTATCTAAATGGCTATAAATCCTCAACATGGGGTCAAAGAATATAGTAGAAATATGTGTCCATAAATCTTGAAGAGATCTCTCATATAGAAGGGTAAAAGTTCATATAGAAGGGTAAAAGTCTACATAAAAAGGATCTTTGGGGACTTTATCCCCAACATAGAATAGAGATGAACGTTGATATTAAACAAAGTACGATCGCATGCATAACTTGCAGAGTAAAACTTGAAAACTTGAAAAATGATCATGAAAATGGAGCTTCAAAATAGATAACAATAAGAGAGACAAGAATCAAGTGTCACAAGCACTTTGACATGCAAAAATCACACTTCAAAGTGGGAAGAAAACTTATGCCCTAAATTTTGAAAAAAGAAGAAGAATCTCACTTCACTCATTGGTGAAATTTTTGTTACACAATGAGAGAATGGGCTTTTTATAATGGCCCTCTTATGTACCACTTTACATCAATTTTTGATAATTTTAAAAGCTAAAGAAATCAACTAAATTCCATGCTTCTTCTTAGCTTCTTCTATTGAGGACTGTTAAAGGAAGAGTCTTCCCTCATATACAATTTTGATATGTATAGAAAGATCTACTCTGCATAAATAAGAGATACGAAGTAAAAAACAATTATGACAAAATCTAAAAAATTTATGGCTACCACTTTTGCAAATAGGATGTTGGACACTCTTGATTATTAAACCTAAAACTAATTGTGTGTGTAAGATAATCAATGCATGGATTATAATGATGAAGAAAAGGCATGCCAAGTATAAGATCACAGGACTGCAAAGGAGCAATTAAGAATGTGCATTCATCTATGTATGAGCCTATACAAATATGAACATTATGCACTTCACTTGTAACATTATATCTATTTCCTTGAAATGTAGGCTTAACTTTATACATAGAAGGAAGTGGGTTTAATTGAAGATCTTGTACTAGTGTATATAAAATAAAATCATGAGAACTACCATCATCATGTAAAATACTAACAACTTTACCATTAATAGTACCTTGCATGCAAAGCAAAGAATGAATAGAAATTTTGTTACCCAAGGTACTTAGATCTTTTTCCAATGCTTCTTCGGTCCAATCAGCTTGAGTGTCTTCATGAACCACCTCCATGTTGTGTACTTGAGCTCCAATAGGTTTCACATCATTAATTCACAACCTAAATTTAGTTTTAGTTTGACCAAGCTTACCACAATGCCAGCAAGTGATAGAGGGCCTCTTTTGTTGAGCATCGATGATCATAGTTTGAAGGCTTGGAGTTTTTGTAGGTTGTAAAGTGGTTGTCTTGTGTACTGGTGAGAAATTGGATTGGGGAGGGTGCTTAAAAGTATTGAAACGACACATGAAAGAAAAATCGGGTAGCAAATGGAGTTGGTGATGGATTGAAACTCTTTCTCAGCATCATGTGCAAAAGAAATAGCTTTATAGAGGGTCGTGGGATGTAGTGTGTTGAGCTTGGCTTGGATTCCCATCTCCAAACCATCTTCATACTTCCATTGCAAGGTATCTTTAGGAATTGTTTCAAGCAAACAATTAAGAAGTAGCCGTTGCCAAAAGCATTTAGTGTAGGTAGACACAATATCTCCTTCTTTCCATCCAAAACTTATCCATGATCGACAAGCATGTAAGTGGCATTGGGGAGGAAGGAAGGAATCCTTTATCTTTTCTTGAAATGCAATCCATGTGGTGGGACGATTGGTGCTATGCCACAAAACATATTACCATAACTGGGCCTTATCCACAAAATAATTAATAACAAATTTCACTTTTTCAATTTTAGAATATTATTGGTCAGAATAAAAGTCATCAAATTGGGATAGCCATGAAAGAACAAATTGGTCATCCCTTTGCCCATCGAATCGAGAAAATTGGAAATTTTTGGCACCAATGTTGGAATGTGTGCCTTCCTCTTGAGTGGTGATAATGGCCCTCACCACCCTAACTAGGTTGTTGCCATCACTCTGCATTTGTTGGAGTGCATTGTTGCATTCTTTTATCTTGTTTTGAGCATTTTGGAGTATGTGTCGCAAAAGCTCCAACTGTTGCTTAATCGGTACCCGGGCAGGGATGATGTACCAAAATCCTTGATATTATGGGTAGGTTACATGGCCTTATATAGAACCAAAACCTAGGACTAAGCATGTGAAAAGAATTTTAGTAATATTAAAATTGAAAGAGAAAAAGAAAGGTTTTGTCTTGGAAATATACAAAAAATAAATCAATAAAAGAGAGTGTTAGAAGTTATGTTAAATATCAATTAAAAGGAATGGGGTATCAATATGTGAAAAATGGCTAGTGGATAAAACATATCTCTTGTAAGTGAGAGGTGGTGGGTTCAAATCCCTACATGCTAAGTAGGGAAATAAGTAAGCTAACTAGAGAAATAAGTAAGGTAACTAGGGAAATAAGTAATCTCTCATTGCCACTCATTGGCTGAGGATGGTTTGCGCATAGCCGAGGGCTACCAATGGAACCAAAGTGAACCAAGAGAACCATGAATGCTAGAGAAGCCAAAGATGCAAAAGTTATACTATAGTTCTATGCCAAAGAAACAAAATCTCACAAAAGCATACACAGAATAAAGAGAGACAAGAGATTGAACACAATATTGGGTACAATCTCCCCCCACATACCCTGATGGATGAGTCTATCAGAGTATGTGTATTTATAGGTACTTTTCATTACATCTTAAATAGAAGATACATGAGGGTAGCACTTCAAAAAGCATGCATTTACAAAAAATTGCTTTATTTAAAAAATCATCACTTTCTAAGCGATCTACTATTTTTACAAAAATGTTGCTTACTAAGAGATCTATTATTTTTAAAAAATATCTAAAATACTATCTTTTAACTATCTTTAGAAATATCTAAATAAATCCACATGCATTTATGCCTTCATGATTCTTCACCTACTAAATCAAAACATAACCACATTAAAAGCCTCAAGACATTAAAATCCATTTAACATTCCATTAATCCATAAAGTATAAAAACTAGTCTTCTCACTACCTCTTTGTCTTCATTTAGCTACCCATTTTTTTATGTGCTCTTGTGTTTCATTAGATGCATGGGTTCTTGTGGATGTATGCATGATGAGAACAAAAGAACACCATACACATGAATCAATTTCGAAAGGAAGAATGGTCCAAGAATGGAGCTTCTTATACACTTTCAAAATTGAAACATATGCATGGGTGTTTGTGGATTGTATGCATGCATGTGGGTCATGATTTATGAATAAATAGAAACTTATTCTCTCAATGTCAATGGATAATCCTCACTAGTTCAATGCAAGACTGTGAAGCCTTCTCACACATAGAAAGAGATAGAAAGAGACATGTAAAAGCACATAAGAGACTAAGAGACAAGAGACAAGAGACAAGAGACATTAATTAAAAGATATTGTAATGAAATACATGTACATGATGTTGGAGTTTGAGGTCTATGGAAGCACGTGAATAGCACAAGGAAGAAGAAGAAGAAGCTCGGACACACAATACTGAATGTATTACCACTAGAATGTACAAAGATAACTAACCCTTAGGGCAATAGGCGTATATAGAAGCCGGGGGAAAACAACCTCCTATAGAGGGAAAAAAGTACCCAGTGGTCCTAGTGAGTTCACACACATCATTACCTAAATATATCAAGAAAACCCCATGGGAGGGATGCAGTGAACGAGGAGTTGGCGCTCATGTAAAAGGAAGTGCCAAGACATGTGGAATAAATCCACAAAAGGAAGTAAGCCCAAATCTTTGCGAAAAGCTTCAAAGTTCTCCCTAGGCAGAGCCTTTGTGAAAAGCTCTGCAATGTTCTCCTGCATGGGCACATATCCCAAGTTGATCTCTCCAACAGAGAACCTCTCCCTGACATAATGATAATGCACCTCAATGTGCTTAATGCGAGCATGGAACATAGGGTTCTTGCCAATGTGCTCTGACTATCAATGAAGATGGTGGTGCCAGAAGACTAACCAAGTCCCAAATCAGCCAGAAGGCGTCTGAGCCACACACACTCAACAATCGCTATGAAGCCTACCCTATACTCAGCCTCACAATTGGAAGTGGCCATAGTAGGCTGCTTCTTGCTCAACCAAGATATACATGAGCTACCAAGCATGAACCAAAAGTCACTAGTGGACACACGAGTGTCATAGCAACCAACCCAATCAAAGTCAAAAAAATCATGCAAATCTACTGGTAGTGATCCCTTCTTGGGATAAAACAATCCAAGCCACCAGGTACCACAAGTAGTAGAAGATGTGCTTAACCACTTGCCAATGCTTGACACTTGGGCAATGCATAAACCTATTCATATGTGAGACATAAAATTGAATATATGGCCGAGTAATGCATAAGTAAATCAAGCATCCAACAACATACTGATAGAGAATAGCATCAAATGCATCTCCAACATCATGAAGACTCAATCATAAACATGTCTCCATAGGAGTGGCAATAGGTTTGCAGTCTTCAAGGACAAAATGCTGCAATAATGTGTCAATATATTTAATTTGACACAAATCTATTCCACCATCAACTTGCATAAATTGAATGCCCGAATAATGATGCAAATGCCTCAAACTAGAGATCTCAAATGAGGCATGCACATCAGTCTTAAAATCAGCAATATGCTTCTTAGGAGGACCAGTGAGCAGCATGTCATCAACATGCACAACAATGATAAGAAGCATAGCATTTGCAGGCTTAACATATAAGGTGCTTTCAATTGGACTGTTCTCAAAACCATGTGCAATCAGATAGGCATGTATCTTTTCATACCAAGCATGTGGTGCTTGCTTTAAACAATATAATGTCTTGTTTAACCTGCACACCTAGTTTTCATGCCCTTTCTGCACAAAGCCACAAGGTTGAAAAACATACACTTCTTCATGTAAATCACCATTCAAAAATGCAATTTTAATGTCCAAATAATGGGCATTCCAACCATGATAAGCGACAAGTGCACAGATGCTACGAATAGTAGTCAATCAACAAGTAGGAGAGAAGGTCTCATCAAAATCAATTCCTCTTTCCTGAGCATAACCCTTTGCAACAAGCCTAGCCTTATACCTATCAACTATTCCATCAGGCTTATGCTTCAACTTGTATACCCACTTAGTGTCAATGGCCTTCTTGCCAAAAGGCAATTCACACAAAGTCCAAGTATCGTCCTTCATTATAACATCATATTTAGATTGCATAGCAGCCATCCAATTTTCTGAATTTTGTTCTTCATTAAACGAAACATGCTCATTCTCATCATAGAGACTAGAGGCATCCATAGCATAGCAATCTGATGCAAAAGAGGCACTATGAGATCCTGAACAAGTACGATATGACAAAGGTGCATCTAATTTGCTATCACGCAAAGTCTGCACCAGCCATTTTGGTATAGTTTTTGCCTCCTTAATATCAGCTCTCTCATCCACAAGTGCATCATGTAAATCTGCATCAGAAGTGGAATGATCTACATCCTCACATGAAACCTATAAAGTCTGAGAAGTTGCCTCGTTAGGACAAGCACTAGACTGTCCACCTGTAAAAAGAGGCAGCAAAGTATCATACATGTCTTTGGAGCTAACAGGTGTAAAAAGAGGTAGTAAAGTATCATACATGTCTTTGGAGCTAACAGATGTATCCTTAGTACATGAAAGTAGTGGCTGAATAGCATCTTCCACAAAAACAACATCACAGCTAACCAAAATATGTTTAGCCTATGGATGATACAGACGATAGCCTTTGCTTTCAAAATTGTACCCAACAAAGATACATTTCATTGCTTTATCATCCAATTTCCTATGTTGTTGTTCAGGCACTAATGCATATGTCAAACAATCAAAAACATCCAAGTGAGCAACAGATGGCTTACGACCATGCCAAGCCTCATATGGAGTGATAGACTGCAATGCTTTAGTGGGAAACCTATTAAGTAATATGTTGCACACATGATAGCCTCAGGCCAGAAACTATGTGGTAAAGCCTAACTCTTGACCATACACCTCTCCATCTCCATGAGTGACCTATTCTTTTGTTCGCCAACTTCATTTTGTTGAGCTGTATACGGCACTATAGATTGATATTTTATCCCACATTCAGCCAGAAATGCATTAAAGTCAGAACATATATTCCTCCCCTCAATCAGAATGAAGGGTGCCCATTTTACATGCTGACAGATTTTTAGCCAAAACCAAAAACTGTTTGAAGCACATAAACACTTTGGACTTTGCTTTGAATGGATATACCCATGCATGCCTAGAAAAATCATCGATGAAAGTCACGAAGTAAAGATAGTTCCCGAAAGCGGGTGTCTGCATAAGACCATAGACATCATTGTGAACAAACTATAATTTCTAAGTAGCTCGAACTGAACCATCTTTTGGGAAGGAAGAATGCTATATTTTTTCCAAAATACAGCCTTCACATACATGTTTACTAGGTTTATCAAATGTGGGAAAAGAGGACACCATTTCACATTTCTGCAGGCATAGCAAACTAGCAAAATTCAAATGACCAAAGTGTGCATGCCAAAGCTTTGCATCTGACATAGCTTGAGAATCATGTGCTGCATATGCCGAATCATTCACACATTTTCCATAGTCTACGAGCTTATATAGCCCATGACATAAAATGCAAGAAGCAAAATATCACATCGCCATTTGACAGATCATGAATTGTACATCTGTCATCAACAAATTTCACAACCAAGCCAATCTTGGCTAGAGCTAAAACTGATAACAGATTCTTCTTGATACCTTGCACAAATAAAGCATCTGACAATGTAAAAGAACTACCATCAATAGTAGTCAGAATGAGCTTATTGTTGGACGAGATGGTGGATAGTCACAAGAAATGAAGTGGTGTTGCTATATCCTGCTTCACACCTACTAAGAATGATGGTTGGAGAGTGTAGTGGGCCTCTTTAGCTTGCTAATGAGCACAAATATTCACATATGTTTCTTGGAAGATGATCCACCAATTGATGGATCAAAGCAGATATGTTGGAGTTGATCTAAGAACAAAAAACTTACTATTTTTGTTCTTACACATGTTCAGTGGTTTGAACAATTCTCTGGGCATAGCAGCAATTGACTTAATTCCTTTTGGGGAACTCTAATTACCTTAGTAAGCTATCAATCATGAATAATTTCATAAAAATGATGAACTAAATGGAGAGAAAGAAGTTTAGCAAATCATAGCTCCGTCCTGACATTCATAGGCTACAATAGTCATCAGACCAGAGAGCAAAGATATATTAATATCTCGCGATCCCGAGAAGCAATGCTAATGAAACTTTGTCAATGTGTAACAGACAGTATGCTGAATCTATCATGCTTTAAATCATGGCAAATGATTTACTACACAGTGAGAACAAGCTCTGAGAAGATCACTATTTTGATGGAGTTATAACAGAGACATGAAATGAGAATGTAATAATCATATATGTATTAAAACATGTACAAATACAATGTCATTGGCAATCATACATTTCTCAATGTCTGAGAGGTGAATGAGCTATGAGATGACCTCTCACTTCACCATGAATGTCCTTCAAATTGATGTCCTAAGCTCCAGATACATGCGGGTCTTTTTTATCCTCTTCTTATAGTCATGCTTGGAGCCAAAGTTTGAATTCAAATTCAAACTTCTACCTAAAAGGTGAATTCTAAAGTGTAGGATAGATTCCCTCATCACTCAACAACCAAGTGATTCATGATTTTAGAGATTCCTAACTCCACATGGGTATAATCCACTTTTACAAGGATAAATATGAGGGATTTTTACAAGAGATTGATCATATGAAGCCTTGTACAAATTATGGCAATGAATCAAGCATAAGTTAATCAACCAAGTACGTGGGCTTGGGTTTAATTGCACCAACATCTCCCCCTAAAGCCTAACATGCTTGGTCTTCATTGCTCCTTGCTTTCCTGTAAATCAATCATGAATTTGAACCTGTTCATCTTTGTCCCATCCAATGACTTGGTGAGTATATCTACACATTGTAAATGAGTTGATACATAAGATAGTTGAATATCCTTGCTAAGTAATTTCTCCCTTACATAATGATAGTGCACTTCAATTTTCTTAGTCCTTGCATGATATACAAGACTAGCAGCCAAATGAAGTGAGCTAGTGTTGTCTCCAAAGATTATTGGAGTGTAGGAGTGTATCCCCAAATCTGCATATAGCTGCTTAATCCACATAGGTTCTTGAGTTCCATTTGCCAAACCTCTATATTTTGCTTCTATGGAAGATAAAGCCATGGTTGGTTGCTTCTTAGATGATCAAGATATAAGCTTTGAACCTGCAAATAATAGGTACCCTCAAGTGCTCCTCCTATCATCCTTGGCGCCATCACAATCTGCATCTGAATACATTATATCTATGTCAGAGGTGAAGGGATAAAATAACCCTTGATTCATTGTACCCTTTAGATAATTGAGCACCCTCTTAGCAGCTTCCATATGAGGCTTCCTTGGTGCATGCATAAACTGATTCAATGTACTCACTCCATAGGCAATGTCTACTCTTGTTAGAGTAGCATAATTGAGACTCTGCGCAAATTGTTAATAGCATGTAAGATCATCAAGTAGTTCACCTTCATGTGAACTCAGTTTATGGTTGAGTTCCATAGGAGTACTTGCAATTTTAGTGTTCTCCATCTTAAACTTTACCAACATATCATGTGTGCACTTCCTTTGAGTGATAAATATACCAAAATCTGTATACACAAGCTCTAACCCAAGAAAGGAGGTTAATAAACCAAGATCACTGATTTTAAATTCCTTCATTAATTGAGCCTTGACTTGCTTGATGCCATTAGGATCATTCCCAGTAATAATGATGTCATCTACATAAACACATAAGTAGATAACTTTTGATTTGTTCTCATTAACAAATAAAGAAGAATCTGCCTTGCGTGCCACAAAGCCTTGGTCCTGCAAATAAGTAACAAGCCTATGGTTATAAGCTCTAAGAGCTTGCTTGAGACCATAGAGAGCCTTCCTAAGCTTGCATACATAACACGTTTTATCTTCATCTTCAAAACTTGGTGGTTGTGCCATATACACTTCTTTTGATATCCATCCATTTAAGAATGCATTCTTGACATCTAACTGATATAGATTCCAATTTTAAGAAGCAGCAACACTTACCAAAACCCTAATTGTTGGCATTTTTGCCACAAGTGAAAATGTTTCTTCATAATCCACTCCATGAGTTTGGGCAAATCCTTTTGCCACTAACCTTGCCTTGTACTTGTTTATAGAGCCATCTGAGTTCCTTTTGATTTTGTATATCCACCTGGACCTAATTACCTTCATGCCTGGCTTCTTGGGAACTAAATCCCAAATATGATTTTCCTGTAGTGCTTCCACTTCTTCCTACATAGGTTCTCTCCATTCTTTATTCTTCCTAGCCTCTTCAAATGAAGAAGGCTCTTCTGTGATAGAGTCTTTAGTGATATACACAGAGTGCTTGGTGACTAAAGATGTATCATATCCATACCTTATGGGCTTCTTGATTTCTATTTATGATCTCCTTAGTGCTTGATTTGAAGACTCTGGTATGTCTTCTAATTGCTTGAGTTTGACCTTGCTTCTTGACTTACAAGCCTTGAAGTCAATCTGTTCTTCTTCCTCTGAGTTGATATCTTCTGCTAAGTGTTGATCTTCTTGAGTGAGGGTTGGAAAATCATTTTTCAAATCATATGGTAACTTGACTTTCCTGCAATCATCTTCAAACCATGAATTATTCTCATCAAATACTACATCCCTACTAATTTAAATGCTTCATTAGTGGGATTGTACAGCCTATACCCCTTTTGGTTCTGATCATACCCAATAAATATACATTTCTCAGCTTTAGGGTCAAGCTTTCCTCTGATTTGTGAGGGGATATGTGCATAAGCAACGCATCCAAATATTTTGCAATGGTCCAATGAGGGTGTCTTGACATTCCATGCTTCATAGGGTGTCATACCATCCAATGATTTGGATGGAAGCCTATTGATCAATTTTGGTGGTTGTGGAAACAGCCTCTCCCCATAGATAATTAGGTAACTTCTTCTCGTTTAATATAGACCTAGCAGCTTCAACAATTAACCTGTTCCTTCTCTCTACCACTCCATTCAATTCAGGAGTGTATCTTGTTGTTACTTCCCTCTTTATGCATTTGTCCTATAGAAATGAATCAAATTCATGTGAAAAATACTCACCACCTCCATCAGATCTGATCCTCTTCAAGCCCCTTCCTATTTGGTTTTCAACTAGTGCCAAGTACTTCTTGAAACATGTAAATACCTCATCCTTATGCTATATAAAATAAAGGAATATCCATCTACTATAATCATCAATAAAGGAAACATAGTACCTTGAATGTAATAAAGTAAGTCTATGGTCTAAGGATCCGACTGTTTCAGACAGATCTGAAATTGGACACCGTTTGGTCACTCGTCTGTAGGACTAAAGATCTCAAGAATAGACTCAAGCATAAGTTCATGTGCTCTCATATTCAAGTAATCCACTTAACCTAGTGGTTAAGTCTCATGGTTGTGAAGGAGCAGGTCTTGGGTTCAATCCCCATGGGGAGCATGGGGAGAGAGTTTTGCCCAAAGAGCTCTAGAGCCTTCTAACTCAAGTTAACATGAGTTAACTTGAGTCCAGTGGACTTAACTCAAGAGGTGAGTACACCAACCACTAGTGGACTCTAGTGGAAGGTAGTAAAGCACTGGTCGAGATCACTCCAGCCACTAGTAGACTCTAGTGGTAGACATGAAAGGAGTGGAGGAGATTGCACATTCACTTGTGGACTCTAGTTACATTAGTGGTCCTCGTTGATTCGAGTAGCTATATATACAAGCATAAGGTTGGGAGGAGAGTCATCTCTCTAGCACGTGGTGGTCGTAATTTCTTAGGTTGTTGCATTGGTATCAAAGCTCTAGGCTAGTTTTCATGGAGACCTTGGAGAGACCATCTTCTTCTCAAGCTCCCATGAAGATCTCGACATTACTTCCATCATCTTCATTTGTTCATGGTTCTCTTGGAGAATTTTTGAGTTTCTTTTTCTCATCATATGCGTGTAATATTACCCTAACCTGAATTGCTCTATGTAGCAAAAGGAAGATTTCATCAACTGTACAGTGGTACTGATAACCAGAATCGAACTCACGATCTTGATGAGAGGGAGAGCTCTCCTCTATCCAAGAGTGCAAGCATGTCTCTGAATGAATCTCCAGCAATAAATTATACAGCTTCATATCAACGTTGCAGAAGACCATAAGCCAAAAGGAGGTTATCTTCAACAGCAACCGACAGAGGGAAACGAATGCGCCACGTCTAGGAACCAATATTTTTCTCCTATCCAAACACGTTGCGCGTGTTGTTGTGCTGCATACGGCGTCAATCATCATATCAGTTAAATATTCAGGACGTGCAAAAGCTTGGAGAGTAAATCAAAAGTGGAAGAAGATTCAATACCTGTCGTTGACAGGAATCGAACACAAGTCCATAGTATAATAGCATCCTCATCTAACCAAGTCACCCACGCATGCTTTTGATTGAAATTGTTTGTCAAACTAAATTATGATAGAAACCACAGATCTTCATCTACACACGTTCAGTCTACAGACGTTTGCAGCCCGTGTTAACAAGCCTGTCGGCAGATCTATTTTTCGTAGCAATTTAATTACCTCCTAACGTTGGCGCTGTTGAAGTTGCTCCACTAGAAGTAAAAAGGATCATAACTTTCAACTGTTGACTCACAGATTTGATTCCGCACCATCCAGAACTGCAGCTCTGCTATACCCAATTTGAACTACGTGGAGTTGATTACTCTTCGTCGATTTGGCCTCGAAAGAAGCTTTTCCCTTTTGAGATCGTTGATTCAATTCATACAAGCTAGTCCAAGGAAGGCTTCACTTCTTCAATAAAGAGAACATGATGAAGCAGCAATCTACAAAAGAGATCCTAAGGTAGCTACAAAGCATTGAAAGATGTCTGGACAACGGCAAAGGATGAAAATGGCTCTTCCCAAGGATCAAGGGCCTTAAGGACGTAGCTTAATTGGGAGATAAGTATTTTCCAAGTTAATGATTGGTTTCAATATTTGTTTTTGCTCTCTGGTTTCATGTAGGATGCAATTTAATCATTGAATTATGGTAGCAAACTTCATTTTTGATAATCTTGATGCAAATTATTGAAACCTACATGAAAGAGCATAAACATATGGAAACACTCATTAAAACACAAGCATGTGTATACGAAAGAATGTTTTCATGCACAAATATTTTGTTCTTGCTTGCAAAAGGAATAGGATGCACTCAAGTCAGTGCACAAGTATATTTATAACTTTTTGTAAGGTAGAAGATAGATTGTTTGTGCATGGATGATTGGATGCACACATGTCATGGCCTAGTATGGATCTCTAGTTGTTAAAGAATAATGTTTTCCCAAGGAGTGAGAAGGAAATTCTTTAAAGTCTTTAGAAAGCAAGTAGTTCCCAATAGTTCCCAAACCTTTGGTATGGTTACTTAATTCCAAATAGTGATATAACCCAAAGGTATATCAAAGATTCTTAGCTTTAGAATCTGTAAGGCATTGGTATATGCTTGGACTTGAGTAGGGGAAAAATCTTTAAAATCCTATAGGTAAGCCAAAAAGCTTAGAAAAGCTCAAGAGATCTTAAAGATAAAGACAAAGTCTTTATTATTATCACATGATCAACAAGACTTGATCAAAAGCTTGGAAAGGTTTGTCCAATAATTATGGTTGGAACTACTGTGAAATTTTCCCAAGTATTGGCAATCGAAATAGTAAGCTATTCCAAGTTTGAACAAAGTAGATATTCCAAGTATGCAGTCTGCAACCGTGAAAACGGTACTTAAGTCTGTGGAAGGTAAAACATAAATGTTTGCCTATCTTTAAAAGTATTTTGGTACAAATCCAGAGAGCATGAGTGGATGCTTAGACTTAAGCAGTAGAGAGATTCCTATAAAGTCCCTAGGGTAGCCATTTAAAGCTTTATTAAGAAAGGAATCTAAAGACAAGAAGTACAAAGCTCTTGTCGCTACAAATTAATGTGAATATAAAATAGGGTGGTATGGGACACCAGATTTTATACTCAGATTGATGTAGGAAAGATGGTATGGGACATCGGACCATGCGATGATAATTATCTTTTAGTCCTAGAATAAATCTTGAAGTTAGATTTGATCTTCAAGGAACTTAAAACTTCCAAGAATAAGTTTTAATTCAAGGAGGATAAAAGTATGATCTCAAGATACTTCAAGATCAAGTTTGTAAGAAGATATGAAGTTAGTAACTTCCAAGTTCTTCTTGAAACACTTCAAGCTAAAGTGTTGATGAGGCGGAAATATTTGATAAATTTCTGAAAAATTAAGACTTTGACTTTGAACTGAACCTTTCAACTAAGGAATACATTGACTATGTCAAGCTACAAGTTCCTAGTGTAACTTGGAAAAATCAATTCTTTGACTCAAAGCAATGCACAAGAATTGCATTCCTAGTTAGGAGTCATAAAGAATGAATTAAGGCATAAACTTAGTCTCAAGTGAAGCATTGTTTAAATAAAAACTCATCAATAGAATATCAGTGGGTCGACACACTGATGTTGGATACCACACGAGTATCTTGTGGTTGGATGATGTTTCTGGATTGCTTTGAATCTTTTTGCAAATCTAGTTCCTTTCTCTTAAAGATAGAAGAAAAATGCTTCAATACCTTGTTGAAACAGATCATCAAGAAGTAAAAGTCTTGGGTCATCAAGTATTTGACTCATAATAAGTTTATATCTTAGAAGTCTGAAATAGTTATACAGAATTTTAGTTATTTCCTTCTGCTTTCCAAAATCTTTTGAAATTGACTCAGATATGGTATTTGATTTATATTGCAAAAATCCAGGGTTAGCCGATTGGAATTAGATAACTAAATTAAACATCCTAGATAGATGTTCTATATAAGAACTTATTCAATCTTCAAAAGATGTCAAGTCCAAGATTGACTTATTCATTTGAGTTTGCTTCCAATTACTAGCATACCTCTTATGAATTTCTGGAGGTTGGTACACGCTAGAACATTGAAGTTAGGAATTGCTCATCAGATTGACAATTCCCAAGAATTTTCAACTAAAGTCTTTGAGAATAGTATCCTAAATTGGACAATTTTCTTTTTGAATTTAAATTGGTCAAGTTATACTATGGTTGACTCAAAGAAAATGGTAAAACTTTCTCCTACCGTTTACATAGGATTTTTTAACTCATTACGACAAATTAGTCCTCTAGTCGGGTAGAAAAATCAAGTAACTATTGGATCAAAGTGAACCATTCTACAAACATCTAAGTTAGATGTTTGGACAACCAAACTTCAAGCTCTTCAAAAAAAATTCAAGTGAATCAAGAGTTCTCAAAGTCTTGCAAGGGATAAGAATCCCACTTTCATTACTAAGTCCATGCACCAGTTATGCCTAGAAATGGACTAGTAATTTGAATCCACCTAGTTCACATGATTGTGCCTAGATCGCACATCGAGAAACTGTGAATTGGTCGGGGATGTTTTTAGATCCACCCTCATTATTCTTTCACTAGTTTGTACTTTGTCCAGTTCATCAAAGTGCAAAATGAGATAGTGTCTTGAATCATTTGGGCAGGTCCGCCACCACAGAGATGAAACATGTTCTTCCAGTTTTAGAACATGACTATGTTCTTCCAGTTTTGGAACATGAGGCTTGGGGGATGCCTACAATATGTATATAGCTCTATTTTCGAGGACGAAAATCTTTTCCAAGGGGGGAAGAATATAATAGTAAATCTATGGTCTAAGGATCCGACTGCTTCAGACATATCTAAAATCGGACACTGTTTGGTCACTCGTCTGTAGGACCAAAGATCTCAAGAATAGACTCAAGCATAAGTTCATGTGCTCTGATATTCAAGTAATCCACTTAGCCTAGTGGTTAAGTCTCATGGTTGTGAAGGATGAGGTCTTGGGTTCAATCCCCATGGGGAGCATGGGGAGAGAGTTTTGCCCAAAGAGATCTAGAGCCTTCTAACTCAAGTTAACATGAGTTAACTTGAGTCTAGTGGACTTAACTCAAGAGGCGAGTACACCAACCACTAGTGGACTCTAGTGGAAGGTAGTAAAGCAGTGGTCAAGATCACTCCAACCTCTAGTAGACTCTAGTGGTAGATATGAAAGGAGTGGAGGAGATTGCACATGCACTTGTGGACTCTAGTTACATTAGTGGTCCTCGTTGATTCGAGTAGCTATATATACAGGCATAAGATTGGGAGGAGAGTCATCTCTCTAGCACGTGGTGGTCGTAATTTCTTAGGTTGTTGCATTGAACCTGAGATTGATGGATCTTTGCTAGGACCCCACACATCAGTGTGTACCAGCTCCAAATAGTCTTCATGAATGTATCCTCTCATGTTGAATGGTTGCCTATGAGCTTTGCCAAATTGGCATGCTCCACATTTGTATATCATGTGCTGATTGGTCACATTAGGAATACCAAGCACACTTTGATCCCTACATATTTGTTTCAGAATTATTTCTCCTATGTATCCTAGCCTTTTGTGCCATATCTCTAACTCAGATAAGGTTTGATCTCTATAATTGAATAGTGCTATGTTCCTTGTGTCTTCAATTTCAAATGTGAATAATCTACCGGACTTCTCACCTTTAGCATCCCTTTTGAAGCCTTGTTGGGGGTCTTCCACATATGCTCCATGCTTAGTAAATCTGACCTGTAAACCTTTCTCAACAATCTACCCAACACTAATTAGGTTTTTGGTTATAGTTGGCACATACAAAACTTTACTCAAAAGGTTCATGCTACCATCAGATGTTTTGACATTTCCAATTTGCTTGACTGAGTGTTTAGTATCATCACCTGTTTGTACTTCACGCTTCCCTTTGGGTTCTTCAAGATCAGATAATAGAGCTACATTTCCAACCACATGATTAGAACAACTTGAATCAATGTAGAAAAGATGCTCATCATATTTACCTTGCTTGGATGTCATGTTCATGACAAGTAATGAGTCCTCTTGGTATCAGTATAGTTGTTGTAGTCCCTTCTTCCTCTAAAGCCTCCTTGATAATTGTTGTTGTTGTAGCCTTGATTGTAGTTATGGTTGTAGTTGCCTCCACCATTGTTGTATCTGCCTCTTGATTGCCCATAGCTACCTATATGGAAGCCTCTTTCCCTTTGATTCCTTGTAGTCTTGAAGCATTCTTCTGTGGTATGGTTGTTAAGACCACAAATTTTGCAAGGTGAAATGTTGTAGGGTACCCCCTGCCTTGGTTTCCTCCTCTATCCCTTTTCCTTTATCCTTAGCTTTATTCTTATCTGTATAAAGGGTAGAAGATTGGTTACCTCTAGAGTTGTCACCATTCTTCTTGAGCTTTGTCTCATGGGTGAAGAGTTGCCCCAGCAAGGTGTTGAGGTCAGGTATTTGCATATCCATGCAGATCTCCATTGCTATGGTGAAGGACTCCCACTTGTCATCAGCCTTGATTCCATTAATGATCTCCCTCACTATGTGTTCTTCTTCTATCTACTCTCTAATGCTTGCAAGCTGGTTAGCCACATCTTTCAGCTTTGTTACATAATCAACCACTCCTTGCTTTGGTTGTTTCTTTAGAGTTGTAAATTCCATCCATAATTGATTCTTCTTAGCTCTTGTATTTGAGGAGAAATATGATGAGAGTGCTTCCCAAGTCTCTTGGGAGGTCTTGCAATTCCTAAAATGGGGTAACAAGAAATTAGAGATTGAGTTTAGTAGATATGACCTGGCAAGAGCATCCTTTGCACACCATTTGGTCAACCTTTCTTGCTCTTCCCTTGTAGGTTGTTGCTTGCTCTTGAAGATTGGCATCTCTTCATCTCCTGAGATGTATCCATATAGACTTATCCCTTGGAGGTAGGCTTGCATTCTAAGTGACCATGCTGAATAGTTGTTCCTATCCAATTTGTCAATGAAGGATGGAAATCCATCTCCCATCTTGATTGTTGTTGCTCTAATACCACTGGGATAGTCACAAGAAATGAAGTGGTCTTGCTAGATCCTACTTCACACCTGCTAAGAATGATGGTTGGAGAGTGTAGTGGGCCTCTTTATCTTGCTAATGAGCACAAATATTCACATATGTTGCTTGGAAGATGATCCACTAATTGATGGATCAAAATAGATATGTTGGAGTTGATCCAATAATAAAAAACTTGCTATTTTTGTTCTTACACCCTGTTCAGTGTTTTGAACAATTCTCTGGGCACATGAGCAATTGATATAATTCCTTTTGGGGAACTTTAATTACCTTAGTAAGCTACCAATCATGAGTGATTTCATGAAAAATGATGGACTACATGCAGAGAAAGAAGTTTAGCAAACCATAGCTCCATCCCGACATTCATGGGCTGCAACAGTCATCAGACCAGTGAGCAAAGATATATTAATAACTCATGATCTCGAGAAGCAATGCTAATGAAAATTTGTAGGTGTGTAATAGACAGTATGTTGAATCTATAATGCTTTAAATCATGGCAAATGATTAACTACACACTGAGAACAAGCTCTGAGAAGATCATTATTTTGATGGAGTTATAATAGAGAGGTGAAATAAGAATGTAATGATCATATATGTGTTAAAACATGTACAAATACAATGTCATTGGCAATCATACATTGCTCAATGTGTGAGAGGTGAATGAAATATGAGATGAGCTCTCACTTCACAATGAATGTCCTTCAAATTGATCTCCTAAGCTCGAGATACATGCGAGTCTTTTTTATCCTCTTCTTATAGTCATGCTTGGAGCCAAAGTTTGAATTCAAATTCAAAATTCTACCTAGAAGGTGAATCCTAAAGTGTAGGATAGATTCCCTCATCACTCAACAACCAAGTGATTTGTGATTTTAGAGCTTCCTAACTCCAGGTGGGTGTAATCCACTTTTACAAGGATAAATATGAGGGATTTTTACAAGAGATTGATCATATGAAGCCTTGTACAAATAATGCCAATGAATCAAGTATAAGTTAATAAACCAAGTACGTGGGCTTGGGTTTAATTGCACCAACACTTATCAACTCCCATGACAGGATAAGAGGAGTTGTTGGTGCATGTGGCAGTATTTCCTATAGGGGCAAGCTTGACTGAAGTGAAAAAACTGCACTACGAGGTAATATGTTTGGTTGCCCCACTATCAAAGTACCAAACATTTGAGTCTATTGCAGACATACACTGTTTAGGAGAAGATGGATCAAAAGCTCAAACAGTAGTAAATGCCCATTCTTCATTCTACACTAGATTAGCATACTCTATTTTTGGTGTAGAGGCCCCTCTACAACAACCATTCCAGCCTCTTTTTTCTCTGGCTCTTTAGCAGCCAGTTTTGGACAACTCTTTATGAGATGATCATTTGTTTTATAGTATTTGCAAAACAGTTTCTATTTTTCTATTTTCTTCTCCTCTCTGTCATCTTTCTTTGATTGTGTAGAATTAGCAAATTTTTGCTTACTAATAGAAGAGCTCCATTCACCTTTTCCCTTCTGATTAGCCAAGCAAGCTTGATCTGCAACATGCATAATGGACCTGTTTTGCCTAGAGTGATCTTCTTGCAACAAAACAGAGACTAACTCCTCAAATGCTCCTAAAAAGGGAAAAAAGTGCCCTGGCAATCCTAGTGTGTTCACACTCAACACATGAGTGTTGTGATACGTCAAGCTAAGTACTCTACTAGTCAAAGGTGTTCCGCACAACCCTCCCACTATGACAATTCAACCAAATGTCACCTGTAAGAGGATAGGTTCCACTTCATTGACCCTATATCTTTCTAGGAGCATAATGTCTAACTAAAGAATTCTAAGAATCATAAAACCAACTCTAACTCACTCACATGCTCCACTGAGGGTGAGCAAAGATAGAGAAACCATTGGGTTTATGCGCCTATCTGAGATTGGAAGTCTAACTTGAAATTGATTCTAGGAACTATGCTCTTACTAGCCCACCTTGGATCCTCACACACTCAATAGGGGGTGATCATCTCAAGGAAACCATGTGCTAGCAAGGGCCCTATGGATGCCTAAAAATGATGCTCTGTGAATTTAGAGAGGGGTTTTTATAGTTTTTTGAATGAATTTGGGCCCTTGGATCTAGAGAAATCAACTCTCAACCCTAGGATCAACTGTTTTTTATTACAACCATTGGATTTATCAAATGGATGGCTAGGATTGGTTCTTTCATTATATCTAGGGAAAAGGAGGGAAAATTAGGTGCCTCTTTGCAATGATCTAGAGAAGGTCTCTTACCCCACCATGCCTCATATGGTGTCATACCCTGGAAAGCTTTACATGGTAATCTATTGACCAAATATGTAGTTGTATTTACAGCCTCAGCCCACAAATAATTGGGACAATTTATTTCTGCCACCTCTTCCTCTTGAATTAAAGTTTTGATTATATCCACCATTATTCTGAGTATTATGCAAACAATCATGAGCTAAGTGATTTGTCTCACCACAAATCCAGCAAGCTTTGACTCCATCTTTATTACTTCTCCCTCTTCCTCTACCTTTGCCACCTCCTCTTCCTCTTAGGAAGTTAGCTTGGCTAGTTGTACCTTCATCTTCATTTGCTAGTTGCTTCCCTTTGCTATTCTTCTTTTTATCCTTTGAATACATTGCTTGACCTCCACTCTTATCACTTTCTCCTTTGACATCCTGCTCAAAGGTTAGCATGTGTCTTAGCAACTGATTTAAGTCAGGAGTAAAATGATCTAGTGATAATTAAGTAGACAAAATGAATGGTTTCCATTTTTCATCACCTCTCAAACCTGTGAGGATTTGCCTTACCAATTTATCCTCCTCAATATCTTCATCAACTACTCCTAGTGCATCTGCAATGTCCTTCATCCTTGTTACATAATTTGAAATGGATTGAGAGGCCTTCTTCTTGAATGTGGTAAACTTTGCCCACAAGGATGCCTTCCTTGACTTTGTGGTGTTTTGGAAATGCTCCTCCAAAGCATTCCATATATCACGTGCACTTTCAAGACCTCTAATGTGAGGTAGCAAGTAGTCATTAACTCCCATATAGATAATGCTCCTAGCTTGAGCATCTCTCTTCATCCAAGCCTTCAAATCTGACAATTCATCCCTACTTGGAACACTAGGATCTTTGAACTGAGGCTTTTCCTCTTCACCTGTGATATAACCTATCAAGTCTTTGCTCATAAGATGAGCTTCCATCCTCATTGACCATGTTGGATAGTTCTCTCTATCCAATTTCTCTATCTGAAAAGAATCTCCCATCCTTTCTTCACCTGTATATTAAATTCGTCAACCTTTATAAGAAATAAGTGTACCTTTGCTTTGAATGAAGTTCCTTTTGTCTTCCTTGATAACTTCTGACCTACTTCTCAAGCTTTACTTTCAAGCTTTCACCTTTTGTATCTTCAAATGTTGAATTCTTTATAACTGCAGCAGTCGGGGTCCTCCTTTCTTCAATTTTGATGCTTCCTGCTCTGATACCACTGATGGAGAGTGTTAATCTCCAAAAGAACAAGTTATCCTTGAAGTTAGAGCTCTATATCAAGAATAACTTTAAAACCTTCACCAATTTGGAGGATCAATACTCAACTACCAAAATCTTGAACAAACTGTGAAGAAGATGTCTACACAGAAAGTCTGTTGCACATAACTCATTTATTGACTTATCAAATGTGTAAATTTGTTTATAAAACTTTGTACAAGGTGTCCCCTGTAGTTTGCACACCTCTTCCAAGTTAAATCCTTCCAAAAAGACTCAGTAGATCTTGAGAAATGACCTCAACAAGTCACCTATGTCTAAAATTGTAGTTCTTAACAGTCGACTTTGACACCTATAACTTCTAAAGCTTGGTTCTCCCAAACTAGAACTTGTTTATGCAAATGCTTTTAGCCATAGATGGATTACCTCTCAACTTAGATTTTCACTCCTCATTTGTGCAAAACTTTACACTGTGCACTGAGAACTGACCATTTCTTTGACCATCAGGATTGCACCTGTTTCAGAAGACACTCAAAACTTCCTCACATATGAATGTTCCTACTCATAATTCTCACAGCCTGTTTACAATTAGGCTCTCAAAATTTAACCATAGACTCATCAACTATGGAGTTAGACACCTACAAAATGATTCTTGAATTGATCAAGCACAGAAGGAGAACACAGAGAAAAATCGGGCGCAATTTTTCTTCATTACTGAAAAGTTTTACATCTGGATGAGAGAGCTATCTTACTCACTTCACAAGTGTCTAATGACTTCTAATTCTTTTCAATTCTTGTTCTCTCACACTCTCTCATATTTGCCCCGGCATTTTTCCTTGTATATATAGGCAAATATGTACAAGCTCATAACCATACAAAAGTATAAGTGAGCTAACTCTAAGTTAATGTACATATGTATACACATCTTCATTCTCTGAACATGTACTTTATTCATGCTTCATATATTGACCTTTTCTTCAATCCTTAACTTCAAAGCTTCATCAAAACTTCAATTGTTGATTTCGCCTCCACTTAACCTACGATTCCTTTGGAAGTGCCACTCTAGTCTCTCTGAAAAACAAAAGTTCTAGGCATCAAATTCTTTTATAGGCAACATAAGAAACATGGAAGAAAAAAATGATCATATGCATGAATGAGTAGGCAACATGACATGAAGCAAAATTTGCATGAAAGAAAGAATTGAAACATGCAACATGAATATGCATGAACAAATAGGCAACATATATGCAAATGAACATGAAACATTGACAACATGTGAAGAAAGAAAACAAACAAGCATCAAAATGAAGTGGAAGTGAATGTATTGAGTCGTTTTAGGCATCAGTTCATCTCAACTTGAAGAAAAAATTGTACCTTTTGCATAAAGGAATCTGCCTTAAATACGATTATAAACAAATATTTAGGATTTTCAAGAGACATCTTTCATCTTTAGCTTATTATAGATCAACTTCTTTCCTACATAAATATGAAATATGATCTTCCTCTACTTACAAACAAGGAAATCTAACTAAACTCCACTAATGCATAAATATGCCTATATAGCCCATGCTTTATTCTTGTACACCTCCTTAGCTTCCTTTGGCTTGCTCTCTCTCTCTCTTGATGTTTTGGTGAATTTATGGTTACATTCACTTTTTTGGGATGGAAGAAAGTGTAAACTTCCTAGTAACATGTAGCAGCTTATCGTTTTTTTTATGATGGGGAAAAATTAAACCCTGATACAAGGTACAACCATTTTTTATGATAGAGAACAATCATTTAAACTCCGATACAAGTGTTGTGAGGTGGACTAAGGATGTAGAAACATGAAGTCGCAAGAGCTAGGACTTCAACCATTATGCTTTCGATATAGGATACATATGCATGTTTATATATGAAAGTCATGTTACCAAAATAAACCTCCAAATCTACATGCCCTATCTTTCCATAATCCTACAATATAACCAATTTCTTAGTAGATAAATTACTACCTAAGATACAATTTTACACAAGTAGAGAAATCATCATTTTCCCTTTTGACTCAAGTGATGTGGATATGCAATGCAATGCAAAGATTAGAAAGAAAAATGCATGAAGTGAAATTGGAAACAAGCAAGAATTGGAAAAAAATTTGGAATGAACTTGAAAAAACAAAACAACATGAACTTGAAAAGCAAGTGATATTATTTTTTATTTTCTTTTAATTTATTATTTATTTTCATGGATACTCATGTTTATGAAACGGCCTTATTGTTGTCATCTTCTTCAATGTCCTCATCTAAAATGTACTCATCATTATCGTGTTTCTTGAATAGCTTTATCCTTTTACCTACATCAAAGTTTTTAATGCAACACCATTTAATTCACAAAGAGCATACGTACCATTCTTGTTGACTTTTGATACAATTTATGGCCCAAACCACTAGAGTGATATTTTTGTGTGCATCATATTGAGAGTCAAATGTACTATCATAAATGAGCACCCAATCTTATACTTCAATTGGCTTAGGATGCAATCGATGAGTTTTGTCAAAATAAAGCTTGTTCTTCATTCTAGATTCTCTTAATTTTTCAATGGCATCATTAAGTCTTAATTTACCTTGTTCTAACTATTTAATGCGCAAACTCAAAAAATCATCAATAGACGTGTTTTCAGACCAAGGTAAATTTGACCATGCAGAAATATGAGACTGAATTGGAAACAACAATTTTTCACAGTACATGAGTTTAGTAGGCATATACCCTATGGTACGTGTGCATGTCATTCTATCTACCAAATTGCAAAGGGTAAGAATCTAGGCCATTGTTTAATGTCACCATTACATGCCTTAGATATGGCTTTCACAATAGGTGGATGTCCTCTTTCTATTTTACCATTGGCCTCTGGGTTATATGGAGTAGTGAGAGACAAACGAATATTGTGATGTTCAAAGAACTCTTTAGCTTCTCTCACATTTAACTCTCCACGATTGGCAACTACTTTCTCTATGTACCCAAAGCAACTTATGACATCTTCAAGCAAGAATTTGCAAACATTGTAAGTGGTGTTAGATTGTAGTGTACGTCCCTCTACATGATTAGTTAATCCTTCTCTTGCAAGTACAATGTAACACATTTTGTCAATACCTTTAGGCATAGTTCCAAGATCTAGTACCCAGTTGTAGTAAATATAGGGTGGATAAGTAGGATGCAAAGGATCTCAATGTTTGACTAACGAATGAAGTTGACAAGTAGAATAAGTAGAATAAGTAGAAACATAGCTATTAATGTCAACATACAGTTTAGGCCAATAATAGGTACTTCTAATTTTTTTCATATGTTCCAAAAAATCTTTTATGACCTACCCATAGTGTATCATGCATTTCCTTCATTCCTTACAACTGAAGAAATTGTTTTCCTAGGACTCATTGTGGATTCTTAACCTTACCCTTAGCATGTCTCCAGAGATAATCGTTACGTAGGAAAAAATTGTAAGCTTGTTTCCTAAAATTACGAAATCTATTCATAGTCCAACTAGGTAATGGTTGCAATGTCATCAGATACTTTCCTATGTCTCTCCATTCATCTTCCTATTCAGACTCGTGAAGTTGCTCATGCTCATATATATGTGGAACATAGTCAACTAAGGTCACATTATTTATTAGTTCACTTTGAAGGTCATCATCAAATCTAGCTCTTGATAACATATCAGCAACTGAATTTGACTTACCTGAAATATGAACTAACTCAGGATTTATGAACTTAATATATGAGATCCATCTAAGCATGACTATATCAAGAGATGATCAAAAATTAGCTATCATTCCAATGAGAGGCAAACAATCAGTCTCAACTTCGACATTTGCACCTATGAAATATTATTTGTCTGTTTTCAAAGTTGCTACCATACCCCATAGTTCTCGTTTGATATGTGGATACTTTTATTGTGTTTCATGTAAAATTTTAGCACCATACCTAATTGCATATCTATTCCCTTCACTGTCATCTTGACTTATGACCCAACCTATACCAATAGGACTAGTATCAACATTCAATATAATAGGTTTGTTAACAGAATAGTCTACACGCTTAAGGATGGGGGCTTCAAGAAATAATTTCTTCAATTTACGCATAGCTTATGTGTGTTTGTTAGTCCAAATAATTTTTTGTTTCTTCCTCAACAAGTCATAAAGACAATCAGAAACATGAGCAAAGTGTGCGATCCAAATAACATAAAAGATCCAAGCACCAAGAAATCTGCATACCTCACTCACGTTATTACACATTTCAAAAATCTTGCTGATGGCATCAATTTTTTGTGGGTATGGCTTTGGCCACATAAATGTTCAACAATAAGAACCTCGTTGACACCAAAAATAGATTTTTCTATGGAAAATGTGAGACCTATCTCTTCAAACCATTGAAGTATTCATTCACAATTAGAGATATGGTCAAGAACAAATTTACAACAGTCAGATGAATCTAAAGTAATGTCCTTTACATGTTCCTCACTCCCTTTAATTGGAATATCATCAATGAATGGCATGGTTATATGAGGGATAAAATCATGTAAGATCATATTCATAGCACTCATCATATGAGCCACAAAATTAGTCACTCCTTGAGGTAAAGTACACATTCACACTAAACCTAAAGGATTTTTCATTGTGGTTATGTCACGACTATCAATTGCTAATTGGAGTTGGTCATAGCCAGAATATAAATGACCCATTGAATAGATAGAATGTCCTGAAAATGATTCAGCAAACTCATCTACAATGGGTCATGTTCCTACATTCCTTATGGTGACTTTATTAACGGGTTGGAGATCTTGAATAAAATATAGTTTCCCATTCTTTTTAGGCATAGTGAACCATCTATTTGAGTAAGGTCAAAAAGATGGCTCTAAAATTCTCATGTTTATCTTCTCCTTAAGTAGCTTCATTAGCTCCGGTAAGTGAGCCTTTGGAACTGGTATAGGGTGAAGATTCCATGGAATATGTGGAATAGTAAAGATAATCATGGGTGCATCTAGCTTAGGATATGCACATTCAATCTCATGAGGATACATATTAAAGGCTTTTCCATGGCTACATATGACTCTCTCAAATTTATCTCTCTTTGTTGGCAAAAGAAATTCATCATCTCAACAAATTTTACCTGTTTGATTCTCATCTGTGAATGTATGTCCTATGTTTTTCTTATCCCGATGAATTGGATCATTTTTCACATCAATAATTTTTTTGTTACTTTCTTGGGGTAAAAATTGAGCTATGGGTTTGATTTTTTTGTCTACAATTTTGTACTTTGTTTCAAGTAAATCATCATATGTTTGGTTAAATTTTGAGCACTTATCAACATTGAGAGCATACTCTTGGATTAGATCATACTCATCAAGGAAAGAAAGAAGAATAATATGGGAATTAGAATTTTGTTTAAGACATAACCCTAACCCCTCGAGAGTAGAGAAACAATGAGATGTCTCAATCACATGCTCAATGTTCTCATCATGTTCCATGATTTTGTTGGTTTTATAATTTTTTTGGGTTTTTTAGAAAAGACTTGGACAATTGACTCTTATGAAGAAAATCTAATCTAGAATGTGGAAAACAAAGTGACAAACTATTATACAGGTTGGTTGGTTGCGAGATTTCAAACCAATGTCCACTATTGTCCCGCTCAACAATGGATTCTATCTGAAATTTTGATCGTATGTAGCTCCAAACATGAATCAAGGTGCACAATCACTACATGCATGCTCATGATCCTGAGTAACAATAAGTTTCTTTCTAATTGAAAATCGATTCCTAGGATGATTCACTCCTACTATCATGACTTGAAGTGATTGCATTCCATCCTTAGACTTAATTCTAGCATAGGTAGACCCATCATCCATGGCTTTAGTTTCCATACGACTCTCACAAATAAAGGGTTGACCTAAAAGAACTTCATAGGAGCAATTATCTTGAATAAAATGGTAAAATTCTTCTATGATTCCTCCTATGGATATGGACAGACTAGCACAAGCTCCATACAAGGTACCTACACCATTATCTACAGTTCTCATATACCATCCACAATCTTTATCTATGGGCCATCAAAATATCATAGATTTCTCTTGAAATCACATTGATTTCGGAGTCGAAATATAGTAATGCATTTACAATGATAGTGTTCTTATCATAGCCTATTTTAATATGCATCTCTAATGTACCTTTAGACCAAAGTTTTCTTTTAAGGTGACTTTTAGGATTGTTTTCATGATTTTCATGGTCAGTTTGAATAGGTCTTAAGAAATTTTTATTAACATTTACTTCATCATCATCAAGGTCCTCTTCATCAGATTCATCAAAGATTAAGGCTTCATTCATAGCTTGACCTTGATCTAGAGAATCTTGCATCTCAATATCTAGATTAAGAAAAAACCTCTTCCTTTTAATTAAACTAATAAAGTTATCATTAAAAACGGGCTTTGCAATAGAGAAAACTTGTTCTAAAGATTCAGTCACTTGACTCTTTAGCAAAATGTCATCTAAAATCTCCATAGGATCTATTTTTCTCTCAATCTCTAAAATCAAGATGGCTTTAGGTTTCCTCTTTGGTTTCTTTTGTTTTTGCTCAAGATCTTGTTTTTGTTCACGTTCTTGTGTCTGGTCTTCAGTTTGTTTTGATTGTTCTTGTTTGTCAAAAGGCTTTGTTTCTATTTGTTCTTTGGTTTGTCTTCTTACCTTTTTGTTTCTCCTCTTGATTTTGCTCATTGGGTTGCGATTCTTGTTTTTTATCTTTGGGTTGTGATGTTTCCCCTTGCTCTATGATGGTTTCTATTCCCTCCGAGGTTTTTTCCGAGTCACTCTTCTTTCACTATGCTCAGTTTCATCTCTTTTTCGTTTTTCTTCTACATTTGATATGTGAGAAATAAGAGATTGATCTTCTATCGATGACTCCCAAGCTGTTATTCTCCTAATCTCATCTCGTGCTCTTCCTAAAGCCTCTATGAAAAAGTCAACTTCCTTTGTGGGTTAACTTAATTCTACTTTTTGTTCATCAAGAGCTTCTAGTTTCACCCCTCTAGTTCCTGCATCCGTTATGGCTATATTTTAATTGTGCTTTTCATTCCTCCCTTACCATAATTTCTTTGCAAAGGTAGCCTAGATCGATAGTCACATATTTTCTTGTCTATGTTTATTACTAGTTGCTCTTAGCAGCATTCAATAGTTCACAATCTCTCAAAAAGTGCTCTAAAAAATCACACCAAGGACACGTATGAGGACAATGCAGAAAACCATTTAGATTTGAGGATTTTGATTAACTTTTGGCGGGAAATTTTGAAATTGAGGATTTTGTAGATAAGGTATTGCTTGAACATGATAATCAAGATTTTGATAAGGCAATTGAGGATCTTGGGGAGCAGCATGTGGTAATTGAGGTGAAAGAGGAGCTTCCATAGTATATGAATGATGATCTTGAAAATTTTGATTTTGAGGATTTTGAAAAGTTGTTTGAGAAGCTTGAGGATACATGTTTTGATACATTTGAGGATTTTGCACATGAGGATGAGGATCTTGCATTGAAGGATTATGCATTGGAGGAACTTGATATGCTTGAGTAGGAGCTACTTGTGGATTTTTGATTGGGAGCTATAACATGTTAATTAGGCTCTTGAAAAGACATTGGGTTCATTTGATTTTGGACAGTTTTTATGTAATTAGATTGTAAAGCATCTACAGTCTTGGCCAAATTGGCTTGCATAGCAATAAGACTTTCCATTTTCTTAGTGATAATTTCCACTTGATATTGTTCAAGTACACTTTTATCTGGCTCTACTTTAAAACCTTGAGAGTGAATAGGAGTAGATTCAAAAAGCATAGCATGGGATTTTTCTCTAACATGCTCTTTATCTTGTGGAAGGGTAGCTTGAGGAAGACTATTTTGCTCATAAAGCATGGATTGTCTTTTATGTCTATGGGCTATAGCCTCTACTACTCTATGCACTTTTTGTCAATTGTCAGTAAGACCATAGCATTTATCTGGATCTTCTAGTCGCTATTTAACTTCCCTATGAGTTTCAGGATGAAGAAGTTTAAGAAAATTGATCACAATATTAGGTTCCAAAGTTATCAAGTGAGCAATAGAGCTACTAGGCTTTGGGGAATTGACCCATCGTAAGAATCCATCTCGATTATGTTGGCTATAATCCTCAAGATAGAATTCTTTGAGCATCTCCTTTCTGAAATCACTCCAAGGAAGACTATCATATTGAATGACAAGGTTTATGATGGAGCTATCAACAATTCATTCAAAGAATGTTATCAAAAGATCTTTGAGAAGACCAAAAATCATAGCTTGCTCTTCAAACAAATCTAAGTAGCTTGTAATGTTGATGCCATTGAATTTTCCCTTCTCTCTCAACATAGAAGAGACTATTCTTTGGCCTTGTTTCTCAACAATAAGGGATTTGAATCCTTCTCCATCTTAAGTGAATATGCAAGTGATGCACGATGCTCTAGATCTCTCACAAATGCATCTACTTCTCGAAGAAGATGTGCACAATATTGTGAGAAATCCAGTGCAACACTCAAGAATGATGATAATGATAATATGCAACAAAGGATATGGATCACAACCTCCCAACAAGATTAGAAGCAAATGCCGCAAAGAGTTTCACATCAGGTTCAAATGTGGAAGTGATCACAGTTCGGGTGGATCGGGTATGGTTGCGACACACCAGTATATGAAGCTAGTGAGTGTTGAAAGGTTTTTGTGATCAAAATGTGAAGGTGAAGGTGAAGTTAGGGTATGGAGAGGTGAGATGTGATGATTTGATTATGGGAAGGGGAACATATGAATGCAAGATAAATCCATGAACATGAGTGATGAGAACAAAAGAAAATCATACACATGAATCAATTTCGAAAGGAAGAATGGTCCAAAAATGGAGCTTCTTATATACTTTAAACATTTAATTCATATGCATGGGTTCTTGTGGATGTATGCATGATGAGCACAAAACATACACATGAATCGATTTCGAAAGGAAGAATGGTCCAAGAATGGACCTTCTTATACACTTTCAAAATTGAAACATATGCATGGGTGCTTGTGGATTGTATGCATGTATGTAGGTCATGATTTATGAATAGATAGAAACATATTCTCTCAACCTCAATGGATAATTCTCACTCGTTCAATGCAAGACTGCGGAGCCTTCTCACACATAGAAAGAGATAGAAGGAGACATGTAAAAACACATAAAAGATTAAGAGAAAAGAAAAAAGAGACATGAATTAAAAGATATTGTAATGAAATTAATGTACATGAGTGTTGAGATACGTCAAGCTAAGCATTCTACTAGTCAACGGCAAACTACACAACCCTCCCACCATGATAGTTCAACCGAATGTCACATGTAAAGGGATAGGTTCCATTTCATTGACCCTATATTTTTCTAGGAGGATAATGTCTAACTAAAGAAGTCTAAGACTCATAAAACCAACTCTAAATCACTCGCACACTCCACTAAGGGTGAGCAAAGATAGAGAAGCCATCGAGTTTATGAGCCTATCCTAGATTGGAAGTCTAAGTTAAATTGGATTCTAGGAACTATGCTCTTACTATCCCACCTTGGATCCTCACATGCTCAACTGAGGGTGATCGTCTCAAGGAAACCATGTGCTAGCAAGGGCCCTGTGGATGCCTAACAATGATGCTCTATGAATTTGGAGGGGGTTTTTAGCTTTTTGAATGAATTTGGGCCCTTGGATCTAGAAAAATCAACTCTCAACCCTAAGATCAACTGCTTTTGATTACAACCATTGGATTTATCAAATGGATGGATAGGATTGGTTCTTTATATGATATCTAGGGCAAAGGAGGGAAAATTAGGTTCCTTCATTCTCCACCGTTGGATCTAGGGAAGATCTGGACCATCGGATCAGTGTTGACATCAATTTGGATAAGATAAGCTGTTAGTTTTGGAAGAACTTTGCATTTTTTATCTTTGGTCATCAAAATAAGCTTTGGAAGAACTTTGCATTTTTTATCTTTGGTCATCAATCATTGTTTGCCATGTGGTAGCCCTTCGATCCTTCAATTTGCTTATTCTAGGAAACTGCGGTGACCTTGAAAACTGGATTTTGTGCTCTTTGATCCTCCAAATATCCTTTGATGAAGATGAAAATTTGTAGGGCTATATTTTGAAAGGTCTCCTTTAGGAATATTCAGAAATCCATCTCAATCTCCCTTATACAAGTTTGACTATATTTGGAAGGTTGTAAGGTGGCATTAAGGTGTCTAGGAAGCTCTAATAGCCTTGACAATTTTTACAAATGTGTAGCCACATACGATCTTTATACATGCCAGACCATATGGCTAACAAAAATTCTTATACAAGATTTTGTAGGGTCTAAGTGGAAAAATTACATTTTTACAAAATGCACATGGCATATCAATGTGCTAGAAAATCCATTTACATGTGAAATTTAGGCTATAGACTAGCTTTGATAGGCTTTACAAGTATATGAATTTTCATTTGATTTGGTGACATTGAAATTTTTGCCCTAATTTCTAAAATTTGACCAGTTTGATTGCTACCCTAGATTTGCTTGATTTCTTCCAAAGTTTGCATGTGAACTCCCTTTGACATCCTTGATGCGTCTTGGACTTCTTAGGGAATTCTGGCTACCTTCACCGAATGTGTTTCCTGTAGGCCTTCATGAGTGAGAGAGGAGCAAAAATCTCGACGACAACGATAGGCTCATGCCATTGCAATGACGCTATGCCATCGCAATCCTCTATCATCATCGGGACTGGGGAAGACCATTGCGATAGTGTCTGGCCATCGCGATCTGGCCACACCATCATTATGGTTCAATTGAAACGACAAAATTTACAATTTTTAAAATTTGAGGTAATCTTTTATTCCTATTTGAACTGCTTGTATTTTTTGTATAGAGCAAGCACAAGTCGCACTTCTTGGGAGATTCCGGTAATCGACAATAGAAAAGAAGCAGCTTGATTCGATGATGACACCTGAACCTGGGCTATTCAAGGACCCTTAGGAGTGAAAGCGAAGATAGTAAGTGATCTAGCCACCCTACTCAATTCAAGCGCTTGTAAGGAGAAACCCTAGAAATGATAGGGATGAGAGGGATTTAAGTTCTAAAGGAAGGTTTTAAAGGAAGTAGTCTTAAGTCTCAGTATTGTAAGTGCACCCAAAAGAGGACCCCAAGGAAAAAAAGAATCTAACTTCAATGTTGTGACCATTCAAGTACACATGGAAAAAAATGATACCTGACAATTGATTACTTAATGGACAAGAACTTAAGGGAAAATCAAACAAACCAAGTAATTGACTCTAAAGGACTTACTGCAACTCAAATTCTTGTCAAGTTCCTGAAGGAGCTACATTTAATGAACCTCTAATCAGGAAGGCACATAGGAAAACTCGATCGATGTAGTATTAGGTCATCTGAGGCTAGCACTAGAACTATGACTAGATCTTGGGCCTAGCAACTAAGTGATTACCCGTACAAACTAAGCTCAGAAACAAGTGAGTCAGAAATGTCCTATAGCATGGAGAGACCAGAAGGTGGTTCAGGGGTAGCATACTTAAAAAGTCTTGGACTGTACAAAACTAAACTAGAGTACATTCAAACCAACCAATTAGGTGCTCGCATCTATGAGGACGATTGAGAAGGTTTGTCATTCAATTGAGAAACCCTAATTAACTCATTGAATTGGAGCATCTAGTGGTCAAATTTGAGAGAGAGGCATATATTGATAAGGACGGAACACATATATTGATAAGGACGGAACAATGTACATAATCTCCAATAAACTTGATAGGACTAATGAATTTGGAGTAGTAATCCTTGAAACAGAAATGGCTAACCTAGAACAGGGACAACTAGATTGGGAACCTAGAATGTCGGGAGGCAAACCTGTGTTGACACGGGTGCTCAACCGAGAATGGATTCCTCAAGATAACAAAAGTACTGAGTTTTTTTTTAATAAGGATAAAGATGAGGCATTCTAGAGATATAGGTTTGAGCAACCAAGTAAAGTAGGAATGGTCACTATCTATCAGTTCAAGGATTCGGATACGCCTGGAAAAGTGTACCTAGATAACATGTTAGAATGAGTATTTGTGGTATCAGAGCATGGGAGGCATGCCTACACATGGAGGGATGAATTGTTCTTTCCCCCACCATGAGCTAATGTCCCTTTTGGTCACCAAGGAGCAGGATTATCCCTAGCTCATGGTTCTCAAACAGAAGAAGGCAAAGAGAGACATGAAGTGAGCTTTGCTAACATGATAGGAAGAGACCAATCTACGGTAGAGACAGATAGAATAGAGAGAGAGAGAGAGACCAAGTGAACCTAGGCCCCAGCGTGGTAAGATGACTTTCCTCTACCTAGACCCATGGAGCATTCGAGAATATTGAGACCTACTCAATAAGTGAAATCCACGTAAAACTATTTCGATGGAGTAGCTGATCCCTATGATCACATGGTTGGGTTCAAGCACGTGTTACAAGGTGAACAAGTGGATGACATTTTCACCCAATATAATGCATTTGGACTCACCTTGAAAAAGACTACATTAACCTAATTCCAACCTTTACAACAAAGGAAATTTAGAGACATCCACCACCTATTAGAATCATTTATCATCAAGTTCTATAAAAGTGGGATTAGGCACAATACATCATCTTTAATTCACAACTTTAAACAAACTCCACAAGAAACATTTAGGCATGTTGGATGTCGGTGTTGGAGTCAATGTCCAAAATGTCCAAAAATCTTCAGGTATCATAGCATGAGTAGCTAATCATCTTACTTCTTCTAACAGCAAACGGTGCGAATGCCATGGATAAATGGTTATCCTCTCAAAGCCCCCACTAGGGTTCAATACTAGTCGGCAGCCATCACAATAGCGCAAAAGTTTTGTTTTACATTTTTGGATATTTAGCGAACGGACAGCTTTTACAAAAGGCGGACAACGACGAACGAGCGTTTTGTTTTTTCCCGATTGCAAAGTAAAGATAACGATTCGGTTTTTCGTTTATGGGAAGCGCTTTTGGAGGAGCTTTTCAAGGTATAATCAAATACTATATAAAGAATTTGGCTCATTGTTCAAATCGTCTTTCACCTAGTTCAATAACAAGCTTTGGAGCTTTGTTACCTCAATAAAGGTGGTGCTTCTTAGCACATGGGGCTTACTTTCTATGATTGTCTTGATTTTTGGATACATGCTTGTATTCAAAAAGGTGTTCCATTAAATCCTATCACTTGATTGAGAAGTGGAGTTAGCCAAAGGAAAATCAAGCACGTACTATCACATTTCACCCAGGTAGAATATGAAAAGATGAAGTATCAACTTACAGCTTTTGGAGTTCTCAAGGTGAGAAGTTTGTTCACTTATGTTTCAAGTAGGAGTTGCAGATTCTTGGGAAGGATTTGTTTGAAGAAAAGTTTTACAACTTTGTAAGAAGCATGGACACTTGGAGACATTCAGGTAACAAATCAAACATTCAGTCATGAAGGTTTGATGAGAGCAGATTCTACACAGGTATTTTGTTGGAAAGATCTTGAATGATCTTGAGTATTTATGAATCAGTTGTCTATCCTTTGTTTGAGAAAGTTCTTAGTATTGGAAGACGTAAGTCAAAGATTCAGATTCTATCAGAGTTGTGTTGCAGAAAAATAGAAGAAGATACTTGTTATAGATTATGAATCCTAAATGCTTTCAGAAAGGTTTTTGTTATATATATCAGCTAACCTTATTCTAGAATTTGGAAAGCTGAAAAGTAAACAGTTAAAGCCATTCGCATCTGTAGTGCTAATAAAAGGGTTCAAATATTTTGTCTCAAGACCAGGTATTGATGTTAAGGAAGCAATGCTAAATCACGGAAGATCAAATTTATTGAAAGAAGAAGGATGTCCAAGATTTCATAATACTTTAAAGAATATTGGATACTAGTGTTAAGTCATCCAGGGGGGTGATGAAACATGAAGACTTATTTTCAGCCATATGTAAAAGAATGCAAAGTCATATCTACAGGTATTCCTATATTTCCTTTGTCAGGTTCTCTTTATGTTCCAGCTTTGAAAGAAGAAGGAAGAAGGAGTTTGTCTGGAGAAAGTTCTTGTTAGGGTGTTCCTGTTCAAGAGAAGGTTCCAGAATTCTATTGAAGAGAAGCTTGATATTTCAGAGAGGTATGTTTGAGAAGTGCGCACATATATGTTTATACTAGATTCTGAAGGAAAGAGGTATGAAGGATTTACAGTTCAACAAGGATGAAGACATGATGACATCATAGATATGAAATGTTGAGACTCATGAGTTGAGTTGAGTTCAGTTTAGTACAGTCAAAGATGAACCAGCAGTGTTCATAATACACTAAGTTGTGAGTTGTCAGTCACAGGTTCCAGGATTCAGTTCTTGATTTTGTTTAGTGTATTTACATGATGCAGTAGAAGTATGTTGAGAAACATTTTTCTAAGGTAAATGCAAATATATGGATCCTAGTGTATGTTTTCAAGTTTGAGAAAATAGGAGATAGCAGGTTCAGAGTCCTTACTCGCTACATTTTTTGTCAAGCAAATGATTGCTTGATGTGTACACTATTGGATATCCAGATTGCATATTTTCTCAAGTATTATGGTTCATATTCAGCAAGTTCAGGTGTTTGAAAGTTTGAGGAAATTCAAACTCAGCTTCGAGGAAGATTTTTGAAGAAAAGATTTGAAGATCAATTCAGGAGTACAAGCTTCAAGCTTGTGATAGTTTGCAGCTTGAGATAATTTGCAACTTATAACAATCTGTAGATTGTACATGCTCAGTTTAGTTTGTACCATTTTGACATTGAAGGTGGGATTGTTGGAGTCAAGTTCCAAAATGTCCAAAAATCTTCTGGTATCATAGCATGAGTAGCTAATCATCTAAGTCCTTTTAATAGCAAACGGCGCGAACGCCGTGGATACATGGTTATCCTCTCAAAGCCCCCACCAAGGTTCAATACCTGTCTGTAGCCATCGCAGTAGCACATAAATTTTGTTTTATGTTTTTGGATATTTAGCGAATGGATAACTTTTACAAAAGGCGGACAGTAATGGACGAGCATTTTGTTTTTTCCCAATTGCGAAGTAAAGATAATGATTCAGTTTTTCGCTTATGGGAAGTGCTTTTGGAGGAGCTTTTCAAGGTATAATCAAATACTATATAAAGAGCTTGGCTCATTGTTCAAATCATCCTTCACCTAGTTCAACAACAAGCTTTGGAGCTTTGTTACCTCAATAGAGGTGGTGCTTCTTAGCACATGGGGCAGCCATGGTGCTATCTTCAAGCATGTTGAGGAGCAGCTATGGAGTTCTTCTTAGAGAAGAAGAGTGTGCTCACACTCTTGCTTATGGAGAGGATCCCCGCAGCAGCTTGATGGTGTGGATCGGCCATTCACATGATGTATTTGAAGATTTTCTTCTACATGAAGATTTTGGGTTACTTCAAAGACGTTGGATGGTGGTTAACATAAGACTTGCATCTTATGTTAAGAATTCAGGTACATATTCTCTTTATGCACACAGGTACTACTTGGAGCTTATGAAGGCAGTGACATCCATATCATGAGGAGTTCCTATTCGGCATAGGTACAAGAGAATCAGTACGTATATGCTTTATGCATATTTGGATGAGGTGTTAGAGAAGATATGTTCATATGAGTTTGAGGATTTCTGGCAGCAAACTTGTTAGCATTCTTTGCTACTTTTGTAAGTATGTGATCTTTTCACACACGTGTCTGACTTAGGGTCTTCCATAGCCTAAGTTCAGATGAGGGTTTGTTGATTATCAGTTTTAAAGTTGCTTCTTTAACCTATTCAGCTTTACCTTCGGAGTGATTACCTCTTCATATTCTTCTTCACTTGCATCTATCTCACTGTTTGGAGTAGCACTTGCTTCTTCGACTCTACTATGAGCTGAATTTGGAGATAAAGAATGACTCCCCCTCCATGTTGAACATTCTTCATTTGATGTAGATGCCTCTGGACCTAAAACCTTTGTGCTTGATTGTTGAACTTCTCTTTGATTTGTTCCTGCATAATCATCACAATCTTCTTCAAGAATCTTTTCCTTTCCTTTATCTTCATACCATGGTCTTAGTTCATCAAAGACCACATCTCGCAAGACTCTTACTTCCTTTGTTCTATGGTTGTAACACTTGTATCCTTTTTGCTCCATCGAGTAGCCAATGAAAATGCATTTTTCTGACCTTGGTTCCATCTTTGTTCTAACTTCTTGTGGAATGTGAACAAAGCAAACACATCAAAACACTTTTGAGGTGTGTAAGATCAGGTTTGTTACCGGAATATACCTCCATTGGAGTCAAGTGATGTATTCCCGATGTTGTGCACCTATTCATCAAGTAAATGGCAGTTGTGGTAGCTTCAACCCAATAGTACAATGTTACCTTCATCTCGTTGAGCATGCGTCTTGCAATTTCAGCAATTTTCCTAGTTTTCCTCTCAGCTACTCCATTTTGTTGTGGTGTATACCTACAAGTAAACTGCCTTTTGATCCCATTCTCTTGTAGAAAATCTAAAAAATTTTTGGAGAGGTATTCTCCTCCACCATCAGACCTAAAGTTTTTGATACACCTTCCTATTTCTTTTTCAACTTCAACTTTGAATCTTTTGAATATAGAAAACACCTCTGATTTTTGCTCCATACAAAACAACCATACCTTTCTTGAGTGATCATCAATGAAGGTGACAAAAAATCTATTACCAGCCATTGATGCCTCTTGGGTCGGTCCCCATACACTGTATGTATCAAGTCCAAGACATTTGGGGCCACATAATTGCTCCTCTTGAATGGTTGCCTCGTTTGCTTTCCTAGTTGACAAACTTCACATAAATCATGTACTCCAATGCTATTAAATTTTGGAAGACCTCTTACCACTTCATTTCTGCTCATGTCCTTCAGCTTTGGAATGTTGATGTGTCCTATTCCTTTGTGCCATAAGTCCAGCTCTGAAATCTTCTTTTTCCCACATTGAATGTACATGACCTTTCCATGTGGATATTGGATGTCCAAAGTGAACATCCTTCCTTCTTTTCTACCTCAAGCAATGACCTTGAAGCCTTCATTTGGATTCTTTATGAAGCACCCATTCTCATTGAATATGACATGATAACCCTTCTCTACCATTTGTCCTACTGAAATCAAGTTCTTTGAAATTGCAGGAACATGAATAACATTAGATAGTACCTTTGCTCTACTTGTATCTCCAAGCCTTATATCTCCAATATGTTCAATCATGTGTTGAGTATCATCACCTATTTCATCACCTATTTCAACACATCCTTTTCCACTTGGTACCTATGGATTAGTGAAAAAACTTCCTTGGCATGACATATGGTTAGTACAACCCGAATCCATGTACCATTTTTTGTCATCTTCACAAGAGCGTCTATGCTCATGTCTCATTGCAACTAGTGTGTCCTTGCTTCTTTCACTTGAGGTGCTTGCATAGTTGCTTTGGCTCCTTTGATTGCCTCCATTTGGTCTTCCATTCTTCAGCCAACAGTCACTAGCATAGTGTCCTACTTTACCACAATGATAGCATGTTATACCTTTATGAGAACTGTAGGAGCTTCGGCCTCTTCCTCTACTTCTACCTCGACCTCTTCCTTGTGTGTTGGCATTTGATGCATCCTTGTTGTCTTCCGAATTTTTTTTATTGTAGTTGGAGTTGTTCTGATCTCTTCCTTTTCCTTTTGAACCTCCTCTTGAGTTCTTTCCTTTACCTAAACCTGCATATAACATTTGGTTATGGCTGTCCTTTCCTTTGGGGTCACCAAAGCTAAGCTCTTTTGTGACAAGATGAGGGATTAGTTGTTCAAAACCTAGATATGCATCTTTCAAGTTAATGGAAGTTATAAAAGGCTTCCATCTTTCATCTTCTCTCAATCCATTGAGAGTATAACACACAAGATCTTTGTCTTCTACCATTGTGCCAATAGAAGCTAAAGCATCACTTAGCTCCTTAATCTTCAAAGTATATTCAGCTATTGATTGACTCAAACTTTTCTTGATTATGTTCAACTCATTCTTGAGTTGACGTTTCCTAGCTTTGGTATTTGTTGAATACATCCTTTCAAGAGCTTCCCAAGCATCCTTAGCTTTCTCTAGATGTTGAATATGCCCTACCATGGCATTAGTAATGACTTGTGAAATGAGGAACATGACTCTCCTATTCCTCTCTTCCCATTCTTTTGCTTGCCTCCTTTGGACTTTCACATAGCTTGATTGATTGAGGTTAATGATCATCACTTCTCACAATACCCCACAAGCTTTTGCCCATTAGGTAGTTGGTCATTCTAAACTTCCACACAGGATAGTTACCCTTATCTAATTTCTCTATTTGTTGACCCAAGTCAACCATTGAAGACTATCAAACTTTGAGAGTTACCTCGAATAGTTATATGGTCCTTTGCTCTTGCGTTTTTGAAGCTCTCCCTTGTTTTGTATCTCCTCTTTTGCTTGGTTTAACTCAAACTCTATTGATGAAGCTTCAGCACCAAGTTTGCTCCAATACCAACTGTGGAGAATTAGTTCTCCTATGCACAACGAAAACGTGTAGTGAGCCCTTGTATGTCCAACACTTGGACAAACAGCTGCACTTTATATAGCTTGCTGCTCTCAATTCAAAACTCAAATGGACTTGTGCCTTTAGTTAATCAAATTAGACAAAGAGAGTTTTCTAACAAGCTATAAATAATTTAATTTGGACAAGCTTTGGTTAGGAAACGCAATTGACGAAGATGAACTACCTGTCCACACAAGTATGCTGAAGAATTGAGCTTCACTCTCGGACTGATAACTCCCTGAATATATATCCTATGAGGAAGATATTTGAGATAGAGAAAGTAAAAACAAATAGCTTTCGAACAAGCTAACAATCAAGTAATCTAGATGCATTTTGGTTAGGAAACTCAACTGACCAATATAGACCACCTATGCACATAAGTATACTGAAAAATTGGACTTCACACTCTGATGGATATCTCCCAGAATATAAATCCTTTGAGTGAGAATTTTGGTATAGAGAAAGTAAATGCAAAGAGCTTTCCAATAAGTTAAAAATCAAGCAATTTGGACAAGTTTTGGTTGGGAAACTTAACCGAAAAAAATAGACTACCTATCTACAAATGTATGCTAAAAATTGGACTTCACTCTTTGACTGATATCTCGCATAATATATAAGCTTTGAAGGAGATATTTGAGAGAGAGAAATTACACAAGATAAGCTTTCGTGTTTAAACACAAGAAATGGTTACATATGCACTGAGATATGAGCTTCAGAATAGAGCTGTGTACAAAATGACATGCGACTAGAAGGAGTCTATGGGAAGACAAAATGACAAAATGACCAGATCCGACTATTGGGAGCTCTTGCCTCTTTCTCTCCTTGTTTAGAACATGCTCCCACTCCACTTTTATAACCAACGAGCATGTGAAGAAGTTTGTGCCTCCTTCTTAATTCACCTCTTTGCCCACTACATGCCACTTACTACAAGGCAGATATTGTATCTTTTACTCATCATGAATTTTGACTAGACTTTTTTTTTCTTTTCTCTTCTTTTCCTTTATCTTTATATTTGGTAAATTTATCCACGCATAGCTCATGTGAAAGTGAGCTTGTACATTTATCTTCAATAGCTACAAGGATTTGAAAGGAGTAAACCCTGACATATGCTCCCATAGAATTCCCATGACTCGAGAAGCCAATCCTTCCAAATAGAAACCATACACTTATAATGATAATTATGCTGCCAAGATTAAAGAGGAGATAGATTGTTTGATAGAAGCCATATTTATCTATGGAATTGAGCACAATAAATGGGTATCACCCATTGTGGTAGTGCCCAAAAAGAATGGAAAGCTATGTGTGTGCATTAGCTTGAAAAAGGTCAATGCAGTCACTATTAGAGATAGTTATCCGCTTCCTATCACTGAGCACCTACTAGAACGAGTAGCGGGCAAGGAAGTATACAACTTCTTTGATGGATTCTTCGACTAAAATAAGGTAGCCATTGCCCTTGAAGAACAGCATAAGATGGCTTTTGCCATAGAATGGGGCGTATTTTCATTTTGTGTAATTCCATTTGGGCTTACAAATGCACCTAGTACATTTCAACGACTGATGTATCATGTCTTTAAGGAGTTCACATAAGAACTTGGAAGTCTATGTTGATGATTGATGTGTTTATTCCAGCATTAAGCAAACACACATTTGTGAATTGAGACAAGTCTTTGATAAATGTAGAGAATAAGGTTTGCCTAAACCTAGAAAAGTGTGTTTTCATGGTTAGACAAGGCAAGATTCGAGGACACTATGTCAAAGAATGGAATCTCTATAGATAAAGAGAAAGTTTGAGTGATTGTAGAGCTAACCAATTCAAAAAATGTCAAGGAATTACAAGCCTTCATGGGGCATTGTGGTTACTATTGATGCTTTATACACATGTATGTGATCATTGCAAAGCCTCTATTCGCCCTTCTGACTAAGTTCAAGTGGATAGATGAATGTGAAAGATCATTTAATGAACTTAAACAATGCTTGTGTTCAACATCAACTCTGAGGACACTAGATTGGAGTAAGCCATTCCATGTACACGTCAATGCATCCACGTATGCTATCCGATGTGTGCTAGCACAACCCACAGGTGAGGGCAATATAGATATTCCTATAGCATGTGCAAGTAGGTAGTTGAATGCAGTTGAGAGAAACTACACCACCAATGAGAGAGAAGGATTAGGAATGGTTTATGCACTAAAGAAATTTAAACATTACTTATCGACAAAGAAATTAAAATTCTTTAAAGACCATCAAGCATTATGATACCTAGTCAACAAGCCTGTAACATGGGCAGATTGGTACAATGGTTTCTACTATTAATGGATTATAATTTTGAAGTGGTATTCAGAAAAGGAAAAGACCATCTTAGAGCCCATCATCTCTCATGACTGACTATAGGAGAAGCCCCTCAAGGGATAGCTAATGAATTTCCATATGCATATTTATTTAATCTTGAAGTAGTCTTTAAATTGGCCAAGCCAATTGTTCCCATTCTCACCTTTGGACTCAAGAATCCTAGAGTCGGGACTAAGGAAAGGAAGGTAACTAAATTACAAATATATCAAATAATGGCAGGAAGTATTTACAAGTAGAACAGTTAGAAAATCCTCGGATGTTGCGTAGAAGAGATAGAGTATAGTAAATGGTTGCAATTAGCACATGTAAGTGCATTAGAGCAACACCATTCTTGACATCGCACCTTACAGGCTCTGCATAGATTAGGATTGTACTGGCCTTTCATGGAAGCAGATGCCCATAGGATATGCAAGGAATGCCCAAGCATGCAACCTTATATCACATGGCTCTAACACTAGAATGGAGCAAACCAATGATAACTTACTTGAGGAAAAAAACATTTCCTCAAGAACTAACTTTAGCAAGAGAAACAAGTCTAGAACAGGAAGCTCAAGACTACAAACAAAAGAGAGGCTCATCCGAAAACCTATGAAGAAGGGCAATGTTTTGAAATGGGCAGACATATCAGCCATCACACTAGAGCTATCAAAGCCATTGTGCATCTGCATGCAGCACTTTGCATTCCTAGTGCTAGATCGGCTCACCTTACCGCATAAGGGTATTCGGTTTGGACTCTACATGCCTCATACTAGCTCACAGACCATCGACTTAGCCAGTTGGATACAGGATCAACTATTCTTGGAAAATTCATGCTTGTTGTGTAATTATGAGAATTGTGTATATGTGTCTTGCTTATGACATTCTTATCAAGCGAGCCCTATCAAATGTAGAGCTACAACAATTTAGAGGCACTAACAAGTTGTGCAAACCACCAAAGGCACACTCTAGAAAACAAATGAGAGGGACCATTCCATATCTCCTAGTAGATACGTCGCCATCCCCTCAACCTATTGGGGACATACACAACTGAACTGGTTCAAGCTTCAGTCTTTAATTTTGAGAAGCTCCAAGTCTGCAAATCTTCCATTCTGCAGTTTGTCTTCAGGTCTCCATATTCTTCATTGATCTTCAAACCTGCAACACACCAGTCTTCACTCTTCCAGATCTGCACTACTGCAAGCCCTCAGTCCATCCTTCAATCTGCAAATCTTCAGTCTTTACAGTTGGGCGACACAATCCCCTTGGGGGACAGTCAGCCCAGCATGCATCCCACCATATAGTTCCAAGTAGGGCTGATAGAACCTCACCCAAGAACCTGAAATGAAACATACAAAACACGAGTAGACTAGTTCTGAAAAGAGGTAGAATATAACATTTAGTTTAATTAGTAGTTTCCACTTCAAGGAACATCAAGTCCTATAGGACTGACTCTTCAAGTCCTCATGAGCTTTTCTTTGCCTGTCAAAGAGATACAAAACCTGAACTTTTAAACCAAGTGCACATCAATCCTTACAAAACAGAGAAAGTGGAAATGAGGGCCACAGTCCTAGGACATGTTCATGTTGGGGATGTAAGGGTCATGTGACCTTACCCCCATATTCATATATATACATCATATATAGAGCATTGCCTCAAGAGAGATCATTATGTGGGTTTCGAAGCTCCCACGCATGTCCGCGCGTCTCTCCTCTCTTCTCTCTCCCTCCACCTCCTCCTTCCTCCTCTTGTTCTGCACTCCAAACCCCTTCATTGGTATCAGAGCATGTTGAAGGGTCATGTGACCTTACCCCCATATTCATATATATACATCATATATAGAGCATTGCCTCAAGAGAGATCATTATGTGGGTTTCGAGGCTCCCACGCATGTCCGCGCGTCTCTCCTCTCTTCTCTCTCCCTCCACCTCCTCTTTCCTCCTCTTGTTCTGCACTCCAAACCCATTCATTGGTATCAGAGCATGTTGAAGGCTCGTGTGCAAGAAGCTTCAATGGAAGCTTAGGTCACAAGAGGTGAAAGTGCAGGTCGGCATCTCTTGACAGCTGTTCAGTATTTTGATCATAACTCGAACTAAGGAGCTCGGATTGACACGTTTTAAAGTTCTGTGCGTAGCTAACACAGAGAGCTACAACTTCACAGAAGGGCGCAGAACCTGGTTCAGACGTCTGAAGTGCCGAAAATTCGAAAAACGCAGAGAATTGTAGAAGGTGAATCTACATTGAGTAGGATAGCAGGTCGATTTTTCTGTCATAACTTGAGTTCTACAGCTCGGAATGCGATGATTCAACTTGCTGCCCGTAGCTTGGAAAGATAGCTACAACTTTGCAGAAGAACTCAGATTCAGATTCCCAGTGAAAAGTCACCGAAATTGCAGAATACAGAGTAGTACTGTTGCAAGTGAAAGTGAAATTGACAACAGGTGCTTGTCTTAAGCATATCTTGAGCTACACACCTCCGATTGAGGTGTTCTTTATGTCGTTACGTAGCCAAGAAGCAGATCTTCAAGTTTGCTGAAGACCAAAAGTTCATATTCAGAGGTTATCACCTCTGAAACAGAAAAACACAGAGCAGTGCAGTTTTGCCCAAACAATCCTAATTGCACTTGGAGGTTGAATTTGCTTTGGAACTTCTTCGAGAGAGAATTTTTGGTGTGCAAGCTCTTATTTTCAGAGCTTCAAGGCATTGTACATGTATGATCACTGTGGTAGCTCCTCCATATGAGAGTAGAGCATGATCTTGTTACATGTTTGGCATGTAAGATGACATTGTGGTATACTCTTTTTGAGGTTTATGTCATCATGAGTTCGATCATGGATGTATAGTGGCATTGTGGTTTATATCTTGCTTATGTCATTTGGTTATGGATTTACTTGCCGATTGCACATACTTTTATGAGAGTTGATTTTGGATCTTGTTTGGTACTTGTATCTTTTGTTTTCCTTGCAGGTACATGATCCAGATTGGAGCCTCAGTTACACGTTTGTTTGTCACCGTTATTAGCATTTGTTCATTGAATGATATGTATTTGCCAGTGTGATTCTTGGCATATGTGGATGGTGATCCCCACATGGTTATTTTGGTTCTAGAGTCCATTTTACAAAGGAGATGCTGCCGAAATTTCGACAGCTTTTATGCTAGAAGAGAACTCTAGTGGATCTTGAAGCTTTTGCGATAGCTTTGGATCATTGTTTATCTCCATTCATTTGGACTTGGTCACATGTTATTTGTGATAGGTTGGATCATCTTGCAGGATTCATTCTTGAGTGGGAGGTGCATCACCATTGTATTGGCGTGTATTGCCATTAGTTTTTGGCATATGTATTTGCCATTATCTTTGGTTGGATCAATGACAGGTGGTGACAGATTACTTATTGTTCTTTCATTATTGGTTATCTTGTTTGATTGCTCAGTTTACAGGGGATACTCTGTCGAAATTTTCCCAGGATTCTTTCACATCTACTTGATCACTTTGGTGACTTGGTGAGCAGGCTTATGCTCATGGTTTTATGTGCATGCTAGATGCATGGTTGTGTGACAGGTGGTTCACATGGTTTCTTCTCCAGTGAGACATATGTGATGTGAGTTATGCATATGGATATGCAGGTGTGATCCTATTTAGGATAGAGTATTGTTTCTAGTCTCTTATTACATTGCTAGTCTTGGATTGCCAGCATGGTGTCTTCTCGATTCGATGGTACTGACTTTCCGAGATGGAAAGCTCCGATGTGGCATACATTGGTTCGTGCAGGGTTACACATGTATGTGCATAGAGATGCACAGAGGCCTCGTGACATGCCCGATCAAGTATGGATGGATATGGATGCATTGGCCAGCTCCACTATCCAATTACAGCTTGTGGATTCTATATATGAGTCTGTTATGTATGAGGAGACGAGTAGTGCATTATGGCAGAGACTACATGATATGTATGCGAGTCCATTGACTCATGTGAGACATAGATCACATCGACGACTTCGATGTTGGCACTGTGGCCGTGATGGCCTTACTCGACGACGTTGCTTCAGGCGGATGCGATGGCGACGTCAGAGATATGCACGTGATGCAGGTCAGGTAGTGGTTTCAGGAGAGTCTATGGTAGTTGATTATGCTAGTGATGGTTATATCACTTTCTCCTATGGTTCATCTCAAGATTCCTCTTGTTCATTGGATAGCACACATATGGCTTGGTTGCTTGATGCATTAGCCATTTTTCATGTTACTCCACATCGTGAGTGGTTTTGTCGATTCTCAGGTGAGAGTCGTGGATGTGTGCACATGCCTGACGGTACGACATATGACATTGAGGGTGCAGGAGATATATGCCTTATGCTACCTAGTGGAGCATCACTTATGCTCAGACATGTACGCTATGTGCCTTCATTCCCTATGAGCTTGATTTCAGTTAGCCAGTTACAGGAGAGCAGGTGTTATGCATTCCTTGGTGAGCATCATTTTCAATTGCAATTGGGACAGCTTATGCGTGTCAGAGGTGCTAGGATTGGGCACAGGTATCCACTGCAGGTACTTCATGTGAGAGACAGTCTCGTCTCAGTGGGAGTTCAGCCTTATGTGCGGTGTGAGACTCGTCATGTCTCATTTTGTCTACCTACAGATAGGTCTATTGACATTCATGATGCACATGTATGGCAGGATTCAGATGCTCAGATGGATGCACACGTAGAGCATAGTTTGGATGCTCATGATGCTTATGTAGAGCATGATTTTGTTGATCACATGGATGCTCATGTGGAGCACACTTTGGATGATCAGTTGGATGCTTTAGAGCATGATGTGGATGCTCACATAGAGCATTATGATGATACTCAGTTAGAGTGTGATCATCAGTTTGACCTTGGTGTTGACGTTGTGCAGTTAGCTCATGTGGAGCATGATGATACACTTGGTGTGGTAGAGCAGGATAGCTCTTATGATACACAGTGTATGCCAGAGCATTCTAGCTCTCAGGATGCACAGTTAGATACATCCTTGGTTGCGAGCATGGCTGATTTAGATGTTGATGAGTCAGCGATCATGCAGTCATTCTTGGATTCGCTCATGCCAGATGTTGACACAGATATGTCAGGACATGTTAGTCTTGATGATGGTGCTTTGGATGCCTTGGATACAGGCATGGTTGGCATACTTAGGCTAGCCAGGATAGGACATGTTTCGTCAGCATTCGGGAGTCTGATGTACGAGTTATTATGCTCGAGACCAGACATTGCAGATGCTATTGGAGCATTTGCACTTGGAGTTGTCAGTCGTTCGATGATTGACATAGGCATAGAGCGAGTTGGAGCTTTGCAGGAACTTCATCAGTTCTTACATCAGTCAGATATGAGCTCGACTCTTATCGATATGAGTCTAGAGCAGTTTGAGGTGCATGGATACACCTTGTTCGAGGCAGTTGGTGTAGGCTGATCCGTATGGGTAGAGATCCGGACTCTTCCTGTACATTATTGTATAGTCCTACATCATTCTTTGTATATTTTTCACTTATGGTCACATTGACCCTTAAGTGGGAGATTGTTGGGGATGTAAGGGTCATGTGACCTTACCCCCATATTCATATATATACATCATATATAGAGCATTGCCTCAAGAGAAATCATTATGTGGGTTTCGAGGCTCCCACGCATGTCCGCGCGTCGTTCCTCTCTTCTCTCTCCTTCCATCTCCTCCTTCCTCTTCTTGTTCTGCACACCAAAGCCCTTCAGTTCAGTTAGTGTTAACCCTGTAAGGCTCATTCTAATCTCCGAATCATAGAAGCATTTAGCAAATGGACCAACAGTTATCCCTGAAATTTAGGAGCCACAATGATCCTCCTCTTTGATCTGTACCAATCCAAGCAATTTCTGAGCAAATGAATAAATGAGACCCATTTGAGTATTGTGAAACCAGTGAGTGAATTCCCCGGCAAAAAACAATTACTCCATCCTTTGTGACTTCATGCTTAATTAAGTTCAGAATAAGGCAATTGAGTTAATCATATTGCCTTTGTAGGGAGCAAGAGTAGAAGCATACTAACCAAGCATACAGTAAACATTTGATCCTATACTTCATTAAATTAAACGGTGACCCAATATAGGTGGGATCCTTGTCACATTGAACCACTCTCAAGCTGCCCTAATTGTGAAGATCCAATCATGGGAGTAATCACTTCACATTGGGTCTAAATTCCTGCAACTCCCCATGAGCATCAAAAGATTTAGCCAAGAGATTTAGTCAGAGGGACACTCATAACTCTAGACCTCTGCTTATCCTCCTAGAGGCAGAACGATAGACATTACTAATATCAGAAGTGAAAGAGTAAAAGGCCAGCCTCCTTAAGCCCCAAAGGAGGCACTATCAATACTTGGAGAGTCTTGGACCTACTCCCCTTGCAGGGCAGTCACATGAAGCTCCCAAGCTTGTCACAATAAGACAGTTTGGAATATCAGTAGTTATGGCCCAACCTGACACTAGAAATAACAGCCAGGCAAACCTTAAGAATCCGAGGATATGAACTCCAGCCTTGCACATATGTCATTATCATAATCAATTAATAGTGAACCATACCCCAAAAAATCATGTGGTTCGACCGATCACCTTCAACAGTTAATGTCATGAAACAAACATTGTAAAGCATTGCTTTTTCAATATCAAAATTCGAGGTCATAACCCATGAGTGATTGCAGGAGATGGGAACACAAGTCCTATGTGGCATTCACAAGCACTCGAAGAACATTAGCACATTTCCTCCTATCAAACATGTGAAATACATGCTTACAACACACAGAACTTCCACAAGCATTATGCACTCAATTTCCCATATAAGTCCTAGGGCCATCATCAGACTTTGTTCATGCCTCCAATATTAACCTTCCCATATTGACAAGAATCCATGAGGCTTGCCTAGAGAAGTGAGAATAAATCAAAAGAGCACATGCCATCATTCAAAATTCCTGATAATCTTTTCCCATTATGTGGGATCCAAACAAGTTGTCATCAACATAGATTAAGCAGACACAGGTAGGGATGTTCTGAGACTTCAGCCAAAAATAAACAAAAAAAGCGAGGGGCTGGGAGTATGGACACCAAGTTCTCTTAGATGTGGAAGATCCAAAGGATTCATCAAAACCTGTGTAAATCTTAAGAGCAAAGTCAAGAACTATATTTATTTGCATAATGGCTAATATGAGCATACAACTCTGCAAACAAATTTTTAAGGTCGAGCAAGCTTAAAAGGGGCATAGAAGCACTCAAACTTTAAGTAAATAACAAAAGAAACCCACCAATGGCATTTCTAGCATTTCTTTCCAATACTGAGTATGTTCCCCTCACATGTCATGCTACCAGTTATAAGATTTAGAGCATATGTCCTTTGAAGAATAGGACACCCCATGTAGAGTGATTTGGAGATCATAAATAGAAATACTCGTATGCATAGCGTCCAAATTAGATTGCTAAGGTGCTCTTGTAGAATGAATTTTTTGTGACACAACTGGAGTGATGCGAGTTTGCCGAGATATTTTGCAATGTGAATGTTAACAAGAAATTGCGGCTGTCAATACACCAAGGACATTACCGCAAATGTTTGTGCATATGTTACCAAAAAGCATTAACATAATCGATTATATATTACAATTATGGCAAGACCCTATAGTGCAGACAACCGAACACCTGCAATCGGCATGAAACAAACATCACAAAGCCTTACTTCTCAAATTCCAAACTTCTTGTCATAACCAATGAGTGATAGTAAGTGGCGAGGACACAATCCCGAGGTAGTGTAGTCATACACAGCAACCCTCCAATTTTCTAAGGCACTATAACCTTCCAACCAGAAGTCCAATACTTCTTGAAGTGCAACCTCAACTAGATCCCTTTGTACTTTCATTATGGCATGAAGATTTTCTTAGCAAGTTAGCCTGAAGCACTAATGCAGAGAAGAGAATACCTAGAGCAGCAAGGATACAACCCACCAGTTGACATTGTCGATAACAGGTCTCCTGCATCATTGTAAGGATGGAGCATGGTAGCCATGATGAGAGAGATCTTATCCATAGAGAATCCGCCCCTGACTCCTTGATGCACCTGAAAACTTAATTTTTCTTTTCAACAATTACCATATGTATGCAATAATACCATTGCTGCAATGTGATGGAGTGGTCCGAGTTGCATTTTGACTATTGAGCCGTAGCGCAATCACTTCCTGGCAGGTTCTTTCAGTCAGAGCACATGAGTATCAAGGACTCGACTATGATGGATAGAGAAGCACAGACATCGTATGCGGAGCACAACTAAGTGATATAATTAATGAACCGCGATTACAACCAGCATCGAGACATACAAGGGAGCGAATCATGGAACAAAGCTTTTCCCTCAATTATGAAAACCCAAGACTAACGCATCGCAAGGTAACTTAAGTAAAGCATGGTGTGTAATGAGAAAAACCATGAGGAGAACAACATTAGTGCAGGTACCTTGAAAACATCATGAACTAGAATGCAACACTATCCTTGAGCGTATATGAAAACTTCGTGTATGTAGCAACATGAGAGAGAAAATCGTAACACTATTATCGTTCAAGAGACTTCCATTAAGTCAAGAATTCTATCAAGATAAAGTTGCACAAACATTCTTAATTCTCTTATGCGCAGCATAACACAAATAATGTGTGTCGATTAGTCCTTGATGCCTATGCAAGGCATGGCCCGCAACCCCATGACATTCAGTAGAGTCTTTCTGCATGATAAACCACTCCGCCCACTATTTCAGAAGACAAGCATCCACACATTCAACAGAGATTTTTCTTCTCTTTTTAAGATAGAAACAAGGGGAGATAGACTTTAGTAATTACAGATATGAGTCATCTAATTCCATACGAGAAAGCAAACATGACCAACATAGCCAAGGGAAGGCGTACAACATGCGTGTAACAACTGGAAACTGAGTGCAAAGAACTACTCTTAATGTGCCTACATTCCTTCTTCTGAGAGAGAACATGCCATATAGAATCCTTTCGCTCAAACAAACAAAAAAACACATATGCGCTCCCATGACTACTCGAGAGAAATGGCATTGATCACTGGATAAGTAGGCACCTTCTAGATCTCCAAAGCTGCGACCGCCATCTTTGAGGCATATAGTCACCATTTGCACACAGACGCTAAACAAACTGTCGAAAGCTACTATGTGGAGAAGGAACAGCCAAGATGCACAACTTCAGATGATGAGAGAAAAGCATGTACAAGGACCGTTGCCCGACCCACAAAACTGACATGATATGAGCATCATGGGGGCTAAGCATAACCCACCTAGCCAAATCTCAACAACAGACAAAAGGGAATCTGCGACACAACCCATCGCCGATCTGAACAGTGTGAGGAGTTGGGAACAGGAGGGCCTCGAATATCCCGAGCAGATTATGAAAGGAGAGTCATCTAGCTATGCCATAGTATCCCAGTTGATGCAAGTGGGGACGTACGCACAATCCTGTGGAGCAGAGAGGCAGGGGGTGTTGTAGAGGAAGAGCGACGATAAGTAGAATGGCGAGCTCTAGGGCAAGCCCCATCAGAAAAGTGTAGCAACACGCATATTCTAATGGACTCCAGGAGCTTTGTCTCGCCATGGAAGCTCCACAACAATGGAGGAGCCTGCAGCATCATTGTTAGAATAGGAGGGCGGTCACAACCAGGAATGAAAGTGTCGATTGTAGGGAAGGCCAAGGGTGGTACTACAGAGCTTCCATCTGCCATAGCCAAGAGGCATGGAGCGGGACGAGCTTCACCCCCTGCACTAGCTAGAGAGCGCAGAGCAGGAATGCCGACTTCTGAAAGAAGGCCATGATTTGGGCGGGTGGGGAGCTCAAAAAATTTCGTATGCATGTATGCCATGACTATTCCCTATCTGCCTTGATTCACGCACCCATGAACGTGAGGAGAGAGAGGGACGACCTCATTTAATGCATATTAATGAAGGGCTCAACCATAGTATGCCTAGTTCTTTGCCAAACCCAAGAGGTTCATGTGCAGCCGGTGATGGGCCACCTATTCCACAACCCAAAAAAACAAATAAGAGTTTTTACGTCCACATGTGTGAATAAACGTTGGGGAATGATGAGTTGGAGAAAACGCAATTCGTCTATATTGATAATTTTTTGTTTTTTGTTTTTTTGGTTTTCTTGAAGATGAAAAGAGAGAAGGGAGCAGAATGGCTAGTACCCATCCCCCTTTCCAAGGCAGTCACTTATCAAGAGATGGTAGGGATGGATGGTGATGCCAAATGTGTGTGTGGAGATGTGAATGTGTGAAGAAATGAGAGAGAGAAGGGGGTTAGGGGGTGTTTTTTGTGCCATAAACAAAAATAAAGATCTAAACTACTCAAAAATTAAAAGAAGAGAGGTACCCTAGGCCAACCGAAGGCCACATGGATCCACAACTCAATCCAAGTGTGAGGTGCATCCACAAAGTGTAGGCACGACAAGCTTGAAAAAACCCAACGGCTAAAGGCCGACGTCCCCGGCAACGGCGCCAAAATGTTGAGAAAAGGGGAGCAACGGACCCTAACCGCCTCACATGGAAGTGAGAGGCTCTTCCAAGAGGAGTTGCAAGAAGTGCAAACAACACACACACACCCACGTCCATGAACAATGGCACCATGGCCAACGTCAAAAGGAACAAGGGAGGGCAATGCTCACACACAAGGCAACCCCAAATGCCAAACCCACACACATGGATCAACACCTAGCACATAAGGAGAAATGTGGAAGCCAAATGATCCTTCATTCCATTAGCATGGAGGCCAAGGCCATGGCCAAGGGACCTCTCTTTACAAGAAATAGCCTCTATTTATAGGCTCAGTATAAATCCCCATGTGCTCCTTTTGACTAGTCAAAAAGGAGCACATGCCTAACTAACATATCTCAAAAAGGATCTTTTCAAATTTCAAATCTCAAGATGAAGGAGAATACGTGCATGCGTGGGGAGTTTCCTTCATTTCTTCAAATAGCTGAGCATTTACAAGGCTTCCCAAGCTTTACTTTTAGGAGAAATATTAAAAAGTGTCTAAAGGGAGGTTTTTATGTGAATTCCTAAGTAGATACAAAAAGAGATATTATTATGGTCTAGGGAGGGTTCCTATGCACAATTGTGGGTATGTGCATACCCTACAACCCAACACTCAATTAATGAGAAACATGGTCCTCCTATGATATCACCTGGCTATGGCAAAAGAAGAGAACCAACGATTACAAGTATAGAACCGAGAAAATTTTGAAGCTACTTTGGACCAACCAGAAGAACCTCTCAGCCCAATTGCTTCAAAGAAGTTCCATCAGAGACAATACAGATATTGTTGGATGACCATGCAAGACTCCTTGAGGATTATGATAGATTGATCGAAGAATGCAATGCACTCAAGAGTGATAATATTGCCTTGTAACTCAGAGAACCCACAACTCCATCTACAACACATGAGGTAACACCACCGAAACTTTGAGGAACTGAATACCTTATGGGCGCATGTCTTATAATTGCATAATCAAGTGACAGATCACTCAATGATTCCCTAGCCTAACTCCCCACCAGATATATGAGAGGCCAAAGAAACTATGACTATTCCAATAGAACCTACATTCGAGGAAGATTATGAACCATAACTAGCAGTTGGTGGTAGTGTAACAGAAGAAGGTCAGGACATCTTAGAATTTCCCACACTTGTATGGATGAAACTTGTCGAAGAGTTAGGCAAAATGCACTCTGCCCACATCGAAGCACAATTATATGCCATGGCAACCATCGAGGAGACCATCCTTGAGTCTCCATATTTCACAGAGTTGGCACCAAAATGGTACATTTCAATGCATGAATTACAATAAAAACTTTATTCTATGTACATGGTGGAGTATAACTTATCAATTGAGAAGATCATGAGAAAAAAGCTGACCCGCGCTACTCAGTTTGAACCTATGGATCTGCCACCCAATGCTCAACGAGGCAGCATCTTTCAGCCTAATTGGAAAAAAGCATTATTGCAAGAGTATCTAGAGATGATGTACACATGGACCAAGGCACCTCTACACATCAAGTGCAATCCATGCTATGGTCTAGTGCCATGTCATCATTCTTGGCTCTTTGTTTGTGAGCAAATGATCTATTCAACTCACTATAGAATCCCACCCTAGGATGAGCCTCAGGACATTAATCGAGAAAAGCTTGAAGTTGATCTAGCACAAGGCTTAAGGATTGCAAAACATACTCTTGCCCATGATTACTTGCAAAACCACATCAATCAATCCCTACAACAAGGATCTATCGGAGATGACAGACACGAGAGGGACGGGGGTGTTACCAGTGGCATTGATAGTGGCCATAGGCATCGAGGTCGAGGAAGCATGTAGAGGAAGATGCATGAAGACTATTGGGGGACCATGTCTATCAATTTTCAAAAAGATTGCTTTATTATAATTGATCAAATCATTAACAGTGATTATAATCACTACTAATGTAACATATGTAACATAGAAAATCCAATTTTGTAAGGAGCTGCTCCATTTTTTGCAAACCGAGGAGTCCTAAAACTTGAGGAGTCTAGAGAGATCAGTCCTACCAAGTTTCATAATTTTTGGGCTTCATTTGAACCTCCGAATAAGCTTTAGGAACTATTTTGTGACTAGGTCGGACACTAGGTCTAGACAAGGCCAAAACTAGTTTAAAAACTATAAAAAGAGCTAGAGAGCTCATTTTTTAAGCTGCTTAGTGAGAGCAACCTCCTTCCATTGTGTCTCCTCTTAGCTCTACCTTGTGTGTGTGTGTGTATGTGTGTATGCACTAGTGCGCTTCTCACTTTTACATTCGCGCACATCACTCATTCACAATCTTCATATCACCTTATCTCTTTCGTAGATTGACAATCAAGGAGGTGGAGCTTCTTGACGTGGTACTTGCCATTGTCTAGAACAACAAGCACATTTGACAGAAAAAGCTATCAATGCATGTGCCTAAGCATCTCTGCCATCCCAATGTAGTTGTTTTGCAATAGGTGCAGTAGGAACTACAACACGAACATGAATTTGAAGATCGTCATCATCAACGTCATCTACATCACCTTCAATAATTGTATTTTCAAGTCTAATAGATCTTTTATCAACACACTGCACAATATTCCACAGTCCTTTTGTGACCAATACATGATGCATCGTATATGCACACAATGGATAATTGGTACCATCCAACTTGTCCTCAACAACCAACATACGGAATACATCATTGCTTTCTGCCATGGCCACTGACTAAAATACCTTGATGCAAAAAAAATGACTGTATCTCAAAAAGTTGAAGAGAACTACCTTGTCGAGTTCTACATAACTTGTAATAGACTTTGAGGTGCTTGTACTAGCGAACTGAAACATGTATGTATGTTTGGCACAAAAGGAGAAAATTGCTTGCACATGTGCTATGATAGTGCTTTTGGAGGCCAAAACGAGCTTAGATCCAAATTTTGGCACCAAAAATCGAAGCTGTTTTGAACTCCTAATCACCATGAGTATGGTCACCAAATTTCTTGCAATTTTGAGACACTGACTCGAGGGGTGTCAATGATATCCTAGATGAAGTTGCGGCCTTCTCTGCTATGGATCATTGGAGTTTGAGGAGTGTAGAAGCACAGGAACTGCACAAGGAAGAAGAAGCTTGAAGCATAACACACAAAACTGAATGTATTACCAAAAAATTGTACAAAGATAAGTGATCCATTGTCGTTGAGATTTTCTCTCCTCTCTCACTTTTGAAGACCTATAGGAAACACATTTGGTGAAGGTAGCCAGAATTCTCAGAGAAGTCCAAGATGTGTCAAGGATATCAAAGGAAGTTCACATGCAAAGTTTTGAAGAACTCAAGAAAATCTTCGGTAGCGATCAAAGCTAGTCAAATTTCACTGTCACCAAATTACATGAAAATTCGTATACTTGTAAAGCCTATCAAATGCAGTCTATAGCCTAAATTTCACATGTAAATGAATTTTCTAGCACATTGGTGTGGCATGTGCATTTTGTAAAAATGTAATTTTTCCACTTAACCCTACAAAATCTTGTATAGGAATTTCTGTTAAGCATATGGTCTAGCATGTATAAATATCATATGTGGCTACACATTTGTACAAATTTTCAAGGCTATCAGCGCTTCCTAGACACCTTAATGCCACCTTGCAAGCTTCCAAACATAGTCAAACTTGTATAAAGGAGATTTAGGTGGGAGTTTTTTCTGCATATTCCTAAAGGAGACCTTTCAAAACATAGCACTCCAAATTTTCATCTTCATCAAAGGATATTTGGAGGGTCAAAGAGCACAAAAACTAGTTGTCTGGGTCACCACAGTTTTCTAGAATAAGGAAATTGAAGGCTTGAAGGGCTGCCACATAGCAAACAATGATTGAACCATGTTTTATAGTCAAGATGAGATCTCATTCAAGGATGGAGATGCATAAATCTTAAACCAAGGAGGATCCACAAGATTTTTTCATTGGATAAGCTTATTTTGATGGGCAAAGATCAATAATGCAAAGTTCTTCTAAAAATAGCAGCTAATCTTATACGAATTGATGTCAGCATTGATATGATGGTCTAGATCTTCCCCAGATCCAGTGGTGGAGAATGAAGGCGCCTAGTTTTCCCTCCTTTTCCTAGATATCATATAAAGAACCAATCCTATCCATCCATTTGATAAATCCAATGGTTGTAATTACCATCTTGATTTCAAAAACTGAGAGAAAAATAGATCCTATGGAGATTTTAGATGACATTTTGCTTAAGAGTCAAGTGACTATGTCTTTAGAACAAGTTTTCTCTATTGTAAAACCTATTTTCAAAGATAAATTTATTGGCCTAATTAAAGGGAAGAGGTTTTTGTTTAATCTAAATACTGAGATGCAAGATTCTCTAGATCAAGATCAAGCTATGAATGAAACCTTAAACTTTGATGAATCTAATGAAGAGGACCTTAATGTTGATGAAGTAAATGTTAATTAAAATTTCTTAGGACCTATTCAACTTGACCATGAAAATCATGAAAACAATCTTGAAAGTCACTTTAAAAGAAAATTTTGTTCTAGAGGTACATCAAAGATGCATGTCAAAATAGGAAATGATAAGAACGCTATCATTGTAAATGCATTAGTAGATTTCGGCTCCAAAATCAATGTGATTTTGTTGTATATTATTGAACAAGGCATTGTTAAAATGTTAAATTATTAATGTATTAATGTGTTTTTTGATGTTTTTGATATAGCAGATGAAGGTTCGTGAGGAGCGTGCAAGGCGTGAAGGGGCGGATATCAATAATCCGAATAATTATTATTTTATTTTGTAAATAAACCTGCGTAGAAGGTTCTATTGTTAGAAAAGTAATGGTTAGAATAAGGGTCGTTGTAGACCGCAGTTTTTGTTATTGAAAGCAATGGCTTTCTGTAAAAGTTATCAACTTTTAGTTTTACGCCTGCTTTTCGAAGCCGCCCTCTTGTAACCACTCTTTTCGATGTAATCAAAAGTCCTATAAATACATGCACTCTGTGGACTGTCGAAACGGAGTGCATGGGGGGAGATTGCACCAATCTTGCGTTCGGTCTCGTCTCTTGTTGTCTCTATTTTTTTGTGTGTTTTTCCGCGTCTGTAATCTCTGTATGCGCGTGAGCAAGATCCTGACAACAGTGGTATCAGAGCTCTGCACGCGTCAATACAGATCTGTTCTCTGTTCGCGATTCCGATTCCGATTCCGTTTCCGTTTCCGTCTCCGTCTCCGTCTTCGGTTTCTGTTTCAGTTCCAGTTCCAGTTCCAGTTTCGGTTTCTGTTTCAGTTCCATTTCCAGTTCCGGTTTCTGTTTCTGTTTTTGTTTTTGTTCCTGTTCCAGAACCAGAACCTACGTTTACACCTACGTTTACATTTCTGTTTCTGTTTCTGTTCCTGTTCCAGAACTAGAACCTACGTTTACACCAACGTTTACATTTTTGTTTCTGTTTCAGTTCCAGTTCCAGTTCCGGTTTCTGTTTCTGTTTCAGTTCCAGTTCCGGTTTCTGTTTCTGTTTCTGTTCCTGTTCCTGTTCCAGAACCAGAACCTACGTTTACACCTACGTTTACATTTCTGTTTCTGTTTCTGTTCCTATTCTAGAACCAGAACCTACGTTTACACCTACGTTTACTCCAAGGCGTCGACTAAGGCGTCGACTAAGGCAAAGAACTTAGGCAATAACTTAGGCAATACATTGGCAACATTGACACCCAAGGCTCCCTTGGCGACCGTTGGCTACGCGCGAGGCAATTTTAATTTTTGAGTGGTAATAGAGAGGTTTAGAGTCCCTAAGGTAGGAGGATTTGAACCCACAACCTCCTACTTTCAAGGGAAGTACTTTGACCACTCCACCATCTCTTGGAGTTGTACTCAAGTCTCTCTCTCTCTTACTTGTGGAAGGCGCTCGCAGCAATTTCAAGGATGGACCCAACAAAGAATCAAGTGTAACTTTCAATCCATAGGTCGGATTGAGGCGTGTAATATACCGTTGGAAAGCTCTCGGAACGAACTTTCCAATGAGCTAGCTTGCAAGTGTGAATTCCTTCAAAATCCTTGGGTGGCACTTGATTGAGTGTTCAAGATACCAAGCAAGGTTGAGAACACGGGATCGAGACACCAAGGTTGCAAACAAGAAGGTTCAATACACTAAGGTTGAGAGCAAGGGACCAAGAGCACCATGGAAGATTTTCGTAATTCACCTTTACTTGGAGTTTCATTCGAGCAAGAGTTAGAGATTATGAACCAAGAACTTCAAACACTTCAACAAACCATACAAGGACGTTATGCTATGCTTCAATTCGACAGACGAATAGATGGCCGCTTTGTCTTATCATGGTTATCCCTATTCAACGATTTCTTTTCCGATGAGTTATATTCAGAAAATAAGAAAATTGAGTTTGCCACTAATTATTTGGTCGGAAGAGCGCAGCAATGGTGGAATGATCTTTCTCAGACTGCGGATTGTCCACGCACATGGAAGGATTTTCAAGAAGAGTTTCGGGATTCATTTCTACCTTTAAAGTTTACCCTACATGTTTGATAATTGTGATGCATTTACATATTGAATTTAGTTTATAGGAGCATATTCAAGTTTTGCTTGCCCAAATTCATTAGAAAGACTATGTCAGCATCTTACAGATACCCTTAATAACTTAACACCTCCATGAACATTTCCATGCATGCATTTTTACATGGCACATGCCTATTTTTTTTTTCGTTCAGTGATGAAACATGTGACTGGCTATCCATGTTTATTATTTTTCAACTGAGGTCAGTTGTCTTTTCAACTGAGGGGCATGTTATGTTGAATTGTAACATGGAATATGTTAGCCAATGCATTGTTGGATTGTAACATGGAATATGTTAGCCAATGCATTGTTGGATTGAAATATGGAATAGCCAATGCATTGTTGGATTATAACATAGAATATGTTAGCCAATGCATTGTTGGATTGAAATATGGAATAGCCAATGCATTGTTGGATTGTAACATGGAATATGTTGGCCAATGCATTGTTGGATTGTAACAGTAACATGGAATATGTTGAACAATGTATTGTAATTGTTAGAATGTTAAATTATTTTATCAACTGAGGTCAGTTGCTTGTCAACTGAGAGGCATGTTGTATATTATTGAACAAGGCATTGTTAAAACGTTAAATTATTAATGTATTAATGTGTTTTTTGATGTTTTTGATATAGCAGATGAAGGTTCGTGAGGAGCGTGCAAGGCGTGAAGGGGCAGATATCAATAATCCAAATAATTATTATTTTATTTTGTAAATAAACCTGCGTAGAAGGTTCTATTGTCAGAAAAGTAATGGTTAGAATAAGGGTCGTTGTAGACCGCAGTTTCTGTTATTGAAAGCAATGGCTTTCTGTAAAAGTTATCAACTTTTAGTTTTACGCCTGCTTTTCGAAGCCGCCCTCTTGTAACCACTCTTTTCGACGTAATCAAAAGTCCTATAAATACATGCACTCTGTGGACTGTCGAAACAGAGTGCATGGGGGGAGATTGCACCCAATCTTGTGTCGTCTCTTTTCTCTCTCTTGTCTCTTGTTTATTTTCTGCGTGTGTGCTCTGCGGGATACGATCCACAACAGATTTTAAGAGAAGTCTATGATACATTTTGATGGCCCATAGATAAAGATTGTGGATGGTGTATGAGAATTATAGATAATGGTATAGGTACCTTTGTATGGAGCTTGTGCTAGTGTGCCCATATCCATAGGAGGAATCACACAAGAATTTCACTTCTTTATTCAATATAATTGCTCCTATTAAGTTCTCTTAGGTTAGCCCTTTATTTGTGAGAGTTGTATGGAGACTAGTGGGTCTACCTATGCTAGAATTAAGTTTAAAGATGGAATGCAATCACTTCAAGTCATGACAGTTGAGTGAAATCCTAGGAATCGATTGTCAATTAGAAAGAAGCCTATTGTTACTCAAGGTCATGAGCATGTTTGTAGTGATTGTGCACCTCGATTCATGTTTGGAGCTACATATGATCAAAAGTTTGGATAGAATCCATTGTTGAGTGGGACAACAGTGGACATTGGTTTGACATCTTGCAGCCAACCAACCTATACAAGAGTTTGTCACTTTGTTTTCCACATTCTAGATTAGATTTCCTTCAGAAGAGTCAATTGTCCAAGTCTTTTATCCAAACAACCAAAAACAATTATAAAACCAACAAAATCATGGAACATGATGAGAGCATTGAGCATGTGATTAAGACATCTCATTGTTTCTCTATCCTCCAGGAGTTAGAGTTATGTCTTCAACAAAATTCTAATTCCCACATTATTCTTCTTTCTTCCCTTGATGAGTATGCTCTAATCCAAGAGTATGATCTCAATGTTGAAAAATGCTCAAAATTTAACCAAACACATGATGCCTTAGTTGAAACAAAGTACAAAACTCTAGACAAAAAAATCAAACCCATAGCTCAACCATTACCCCAAGGAAGTAACAAAAAAATTATTGATGTGAAAAACAATCCGATTCTTTGGGATAGGGAAAACATAGGATATACATTCAAGGATGAGACAATCAAACAGGTGAAAATTGGTGGAGATGATGACTTTCTTTTGCCAGCAGAGACATAAATTTGAGAGAGTCATATGTAGCCATCGAAAAGCCTTTACTATGTATCCTCATGAGATTGGTTGCACAGATCCTAAGCTAGTACCATCCATGATTATCTTTCCTGTTCCACATATTCCATGGAATCTTCACCTTATACTAGTTCAAAAGGCTCACTTACTCGAGCTAATGAAACTTCTTAAGGGGAAGATAAACATGAGAATTTTAGAGCCATCTTTTGCACCTTACTCAAATAGATGGTTCATTGTGCCCAAAAAGTATGGGAAACTACGGTTTATTGAAGATCTCCAACCCGTCAATAAAATCACCATAAGGAATGTAGGAATAGGGCCCATTGTAGATGAATTTGTTGAATCATATTTAGGACATTCTATCTATTGAATGGGTGATTTATATTATGACTATGATCAATTCCAATTAGCGATTGATAGTTGTGACATAACCACAATGAAAACTCTGTTAGGCTTAGTGCGAATGTGTACTTTACCTCAAGGAGTGACTAATTCTGTGGCTCATATGATGAGTGTTATGAATATGGTCTTACATGATTTTACCCCTCATATAACCATGCCATTTATTGATGATATTCCAATTAAAGGGAGTGAGGAACATGTAGAGGACATTACTTTAGATTCATCTGGATGTCGTAAATTTTTTCTTGACCATATCTCTGATTGTGAATGAATATTTCAATGATTTGAAGAGGTAGGCCTCACATTTTCCATAGAAAAATCTATTTTTGGTGTCAATGAGATTCTTATTGCGTTGGAAATTTATGTGATCATTATGGTCAAAAGTAGTTGCCAATCATGGAGAGTTAGATGTTGTTGGAAACAATGTCCCATTGGTCCAAGTTGATCAATCTTTCTTAATAAGAAGAACATGTGTAGACATCTTGTATAGTCTTTAATTCAAACATCGACGGGTGCTATAAGAAATTATAGATATTTTTTAATAGTCCCTACATCAAAAAGGCGCTAATGTGCATGGCTACGCCATTATTCTCTTAACCCAGCCACCTGGGATCAAATCCTGTCGCCAGCAACACAGAGATATACAATCCTTTTGATATCATGCTTTTCAACTCAATAAAAGCAAAACGAACAGCGAACGCGGAAGACTATTTGCGTAGCGATCATGCTTTATTGGAGATCGTAAGATCGTAGCTTTATTTTGTGCTTTTCAAGATGGATACTCTACTATATAAGAATCACCTTAGGTCTCTTCTATGCATCCTTCACCTAAGATCAACACAAGCTTTCTAGAGCTTGGACCTCAGTAGAGGTGGTGTTTCTTCTAGCACATGGGGCAGCCATGGTGCTAACTTGAAGCATGTTGAGGAGAAGCTATGGAGTTCTTCTTGGTGATTCTTCTTGGAGAAGATGAAGGGTGTGCTCACACTCTACCTCATGGAGAGGAGGTTATCTCTTGTTCATGGCAAGAAGACTTGATTATTAGCAGCTTAATCGTGAGGATCGCCCATCTACATGATGTATTTGAAGATCATCTTCTACAAGAAGATGTTAGGTTGAAGATTATCTTCTACAAGAAGATGTCTGGCTACTTCAAAGACATTGGATGGGACCATCTACATGGTGTATTTGAAGATTATCTTCTACAGGAAGATATTAGGTTGAAGATTGTCTTCTACAAGAAGATGTCGGGCTACTTCAAAGACATTAGATGGTGATTAACATAAGATTCACATCTTATGTTAAGTATTCAGGTACATATTCTCTTTATGCACACAGGTACTACTTGAAGTTTATGGAGGCTGTGGCGTTCATATCAGGAGGAGTCCTATTCGGCATAGGTACAAGAGAATCAGTACTTATATGCTTTATCCATATTTTTATGAGGTGTTTGAGAAGGTGTGTTCACATGAGTTTGAGGATTTCCGGCAACAATCTTGTTAGCATTCTATGCTACTTTATAAGTATGTGATCTTTCCACACACGTATCTAACTTAGGGTCTTCCATAGCCTAAGTTTAGATGTAGGTTTGTTGACCATCAGTTTCACACTGATCCTTCCTCTTTCAGTCACTCATATTCACTCTTCTATAACCTATAAGGTCACACATCTCATGTATATTCAGATTACTGCCCATACATCTGAATATGTTTGTTACATTGCATTCACTCATGCATCTATTTCTCATCACAGAGAGTGGTTGAGAATTTTACTCCCACATTGTACATTGAACATTGGTATATATGATACTATGAGTAAGCGATGGCTTACGTAACACCTTACACATGTCGTCTATTCCTTCTCTATCTTTGTCTCATCATCAGTATGATTAAGTTGTGGTATGTTCATGTTTTGTCAATATGGAAGATTGCTAGAATTAATGTTGTACATGAATGGAATTATGGAACCATGGACCTGTGACATGAGCCTAAGGGCCTACCTCACTTCCAACATTTGGTATCAGAGCTCTAGGGATTTGGTATCAGAGCACTAAGGTTTTGGTTTCAAAACTTTAGCTCTTTGGCATCAATGCATTAAGGCTCTCATATTCACAGGTTTCCAGAATTCCAGATTTACAATATATGATTTGAAAGCATCTTCTAATATTTGACATTTGACATACACACTTAATCTAGATGAGTAGAGATTTGAGAATTAGACAATTGAGCTACATGTGTATTCATCAGTGTGGAGTATGAAGTTGATGATCTGTTAGCAGCCGAATATTTTTTGGAAGAGTATGCAAATACTTTACAAAAGTATTGTTTGAAGACCCAGACTTGATGAAGAGAAGACTACTTCAAATTCAAGGAAGAACAATGGTTTAGAGAAGATGAAGAAATCAGATCAACATCAAATCACAGGTATCAATGTTTACTATCAGATTATCGTTTGCAGGTCATATCTTAGAAGAGCAGTTATGAAGAGATTTGAAGAAATTCAAGGAATGCTTTTATACACTTTCATCTTTTGAAAGTTAAAGGCTACATCAAAACAGGTATTTAGAGGTTTTTCTAGACAGTTTTGAAAGATCTCTTTCATGGCAAGAAAGTTCATCTAAGAAGACAAGTGCAGAGATGAGATGAGTTTTGTTTTCAGCCAATTTTGTGTTGTAAGTTGGTTGGATATCAAGGTACAAATGTATCTAGAGAAGGTAACTCTAGAAGGGTAATTCATCATTCAAACAAACGATTGGTGAATTTAGTCATTTCAGACATTTGAAGCAGAATTTTGATTCAGAGATATGAGGAGATGATAAAACATGATTCTATATTCACTTCCATTTATATACCATGTTTGTTTTATCTCTTACTCTTAGCATTAGAGGAAGAGAAAAGTTCATTCGAAGAAGTCAAGAGTGTTTGCTACTTCAAGATGAAGATAACAAAAGGTATGGAAGAGAAGTTTGAAGATGTTGACATCATCAGGTGGAAGAAAGATGCAGAAAAAGAAAGTCCATCATTTCCAAAAGAAAAGTAAGGCTTCCTTTTCTCATATATTTTCCATATACTTTTCCTATTTTATCCTCTACATCCAAAGACAAGTCTACGAGAACATCTTGTTTAAAGAAGAAGCAGTTTCTTGTTTTGCATTACACTTGGTCATGATTTAGTAGATTTGACAAAGAATTGCATTGAGAGAAAGAAAAGCAGCAGATATATGTTTTAACTCATATATGTATGAGTTATGAAGCTTTTAAGCAGGCAGCTTATATGTTCCCTCAAAGAATTCTTGGAGTGTCAATACAGAGCTACTTGGTATATGATAGGTTGCAGAGAAGTATATTTCTCCTTTATCTAAATCTTGAGGTAAAAGAGTTTTCTGTGGCAGATGTTGAAGACTTGGGTTGAGGCTTTATGTTTGGAAAAGGTTACCTCATATTCAATATTTTCAGAAAACTTCAGAAAATTCAGCTTGTTGATGTACCAGTCAGTTGAAGAATCTACTTTTTATGATTGTCTAGTTTTTTGGATACATGCTTGTATTCAAAAAGGTGTTCCATCATATCCTATCACTTGATTGAGAAGTGGAGTTAGCCAAAAGAAATCAAGCAGGTACTATCACATTTCACCCGGGTAAAATATGAAAGTTATGAAGTATCAACTTGCAGCTTTTGGAGTTCGCAAGGTGAGAAGTTTGTCCACTTATGTTTCAAGTAGGAGTCACAAATTCTTGGAAGGATTTGTTTGCAGAAAAGTTTTACAAATTTTTGAGAAGCATGGACACTTGGAGACATTCAGGAAATAAATCAAACATTCAGTCATGAAGGTTTGATAAGAGCAGATTCTACACAGGAGAGATCATTGATCTCGTATGATCTTATATGATCTTGAGTATTTATGATTCAGTTGTCTATCCTTTGTTTGTGAAGATTCTTAACATTGGAAGAAGTAAGTCAAAGATTCAGGTTCTATCAGATTTGTCTTGCAGAGAGATAGAAGAAGATACTTGTTATGTTACAGAAGGTTATGAATCCTAAAAAGCTTTCAGCAAGGTTTTATTATGTTAGGTTTAGCTAACCTTATTCTAGATTTTGGAAAGCTGAAGAATGACATGGAAAGCTATTGGCATGTGCACAATGCTAATAAAAAGGGTTCAGAGATTTTGTTTCAGATACAGGCATTGATCACTGAACATCAGATTTATGAAGGAAGACGTTCCAGATTTCATAAAGTCTGATATATTTGAAGAATTTTGGATACTAGTGTTAAATCATCCAGGGGGGTGATGAAACATGAAGACTTATTTTCAAGCCATATGTAAAAGAATGCAGAGTCATACCTACAGGTATTCCTATTTCAGGTATTCCTATATTTCCTTTGTCAGGTTCTCTTTATGTTCCAACTTTGAAAGAAGAAGGAAGAAGAAGAATGTTTGGAGAAAGTTCCTGTTCAGGAGAAGGTTCCAGATTTCTATTGAAGAGAAGCTTGATATTTTAGAAAGGTATATTTCAGACGTGCGCACATATATGTTTATACCAAGTTCTGAAGGAAAGAGGTATGAAGGATTTAAAGGATGAAGACATGATGATATCATAGATTCGTTGACTCATATTTCAGTTGATTTCAATTGAGTTGAGTTGATTTGACTTGAGTACAGTCAGAGATGAACCAACAGTGTTCATAATACACTAAGTTGTGAGTTGTCAGTCACAGGTTCCAGGATTCAGTTCCTGATTTTGTTTAGTGTATTTACATGATGCAGCAGAAGTACATTGAGAAACCTTTTTGGAAGGTAAATGCAAATATATGGATCCCAGTGTATGTTTTCAGGTTTTTGAAGACAGGAGATAGCAGGTTCAGAGGCAATTCATGCTATATTAGTTGTCAAGCAGTGATTGCTTGATGTGTACACTATTGGATATCTAGTTTGCATATTTTCTCAAGTATTATGGTTCATATTCAGCAAGTTCATATTTTTTGAAGAAAAGTCGAATTCAGTTTTGAAGAAGACTTTTGAAGAACAAGTTCTGAAGTGCGGGAGTACAAGCTTGAAGCTTGTGACAGTTTCCAAATTGTGATAGTTTGCAAATGGATGCAGCTTTGACAGTTTGCAGATTCAGTTTAGGATGTACCAATATGACATTGCAGGGGGGATTGTTGGAAACAATGTCCCATTGGTCCAAGTTGATCAATCTTTCTTAATAAGAAGAACATGTGTAGACATCTTGTATAGTCTTTAATTCAAACATCGACGGGCGCTATCAGAAATTATAGATATTTTTTAATACTCCCTGCATCAAAAAGGCGCTAGTGTGCATGGATACACCATTATTCTCTTAACCCAGCCACCCGGGATCAAATCCCATCGCCAGCAACACGGAGATATACAATCCTTTTGATATCATGCTTTTCAACTCAATAAAAGCAAAACGAACAGCGAACGCGGAAGACTATTTGCGTAGCGATCATGCTTTATTGGAGATTGTAAGATCGTAGCTTTATTTTGTGCTTTTCAAGATGGATACTCTACTATATAAGAAGCACCTTGGGTCTCTTCTATGCATCCTTCACCTAAGATCAACACAAGCTTTCTAGAGCTTGGACCTCAGTAGAGGTGGTGTTTCTTCTAGCACATGGGGCAGCCATGGTGCTAACTTGAAGCATGTTGAGGAGAAGCTATGGAGTTCTTCTTGGTGATTCTTCTTGGAGAAGATGAAGGGTGTGCTCACACTCTACCTCATGGAGAGGAGGTTATCTCTTGTTCATGGCAAAAAGACTTGATTATTAGCAGCTTAATGGTGAGGATCGCCCATCTACATGATGTATTTGAAGATCATCTTCTACAAGAAGATGTTAGGTTGAAGATTATCTTCTAGAAGAAGATGTCTGGCTACTTCAAAGACATTGGATGGGACCATCTACATGGTGTATTTGAAGATTATCTTCTACAGGAAGATATTAGGTTGAAGATTGTCTTCTACAAGAAGATGTCGGGCTACTTCAAAGACATTAGATAGTGATTAACATAAGATTCACATCTTATGTTAAGTATTCAGGTACATATTCTCTTTATGCACACAGGTGCTACTTGAAGTTTATGGAGGCTGTGGCGTTCATATCAGGAGGAGTCCTATTCGGCATAGGTACAAGAGAATCAGTACTTATATGCTTTATGCATATTTTTATGAGGTGTTTGAGAAGGTGTGTTCACATGAGTTTGAGGATTTCCGGCAACAATCTTGTTAGCATTCTATGCTACTTTATAAGTATGTGATCTTTCCACACACGTATCTAACTTAGGGTCTTCCATAGCCTAAGTTTAGATGTAGGTTTGTTGACCATCAGTTTTACACTGATCCTTCCTCTTTCAGTCACTCATATTCACTCTTCTATAACCTATAAGGTCACACATCTCATGTATATTCATATTACTCCCCATACATCTGAATATGTTTGTTACATTGCATTCACTCATGCATCTATTTCTCATCACATAGAGTGGTTGAGAATTTTACTCCCACATTGTACATTGAACATTGGTATATATGATACTATGAGTAAGCGATGGCTTACGTAACACCTTACACATGTCGTCTATTCTTTCTCTATCTTTGTCTCATCATCGGTATGATTAAGTTGTGGTATGTTCATGTTTTGTCAATATGGAAGATTGCTAGAATTAATGTTGTACATGAATGGAATTATGGAACCATGGACCTGTGACATGAGCCTAAGGGCCTACCTCACTTCCAACAGATGTGAGAGAAGCTAAAGAATTCTTTGAACATCATGGTATTTGTTTATCTCTCACTACTGCATATAGTCTAGAGGCCAATGGTGAAATAGAGAAAGGGCATCCACCTATTGTGAAAGCCATAACTAAGGCATGTAATGGTGACATTAAACAATGGAAAGCTTCTTACCTTTCGCACTTTGGGCAAATAGAATGACATGCACATGTACCATAGGGTATATGCCTACTGAACTCATGTACTGTCAAAAATCGTTGTTTCCAATTCAGTCTCATATTTCTCCACGGTCAAATTTGCCTTGATATGAAAACATGTATCCTAATGATTTTTTGAGTTTGCACATTAAACAGTTAGAACAAGGTAAATTAAGACTTGATGATGCCATTGAAAAATTAAGAGAATTTAGAATGGAGAACAAGCTTTATTTTGACAAAACTCATCGATTGCATCCTAAGTTGATTGAAGTAGGAGATTGGGTGCTCATTTATGATAGTACATTTGACTCTCAATATGATGCACAAAAAAACTCACTCAATGGTGGTTTGGGCCATACATTGTAAGCCAACAACAATGGTACATATGCTCTTTGTGAATTAAATGGTGTTGCATTAAAAACTTTGATTGCAAGTAAAAGGATAAAGCTATTCAAGAAACGTGATAATGATGAGTACCTTTTAGATGAGGACATTGAAGAAGATGACAACAAGGAGGTTGATTCATAAGGAGGAGTATCCATGATAAAAATTTAAAAAAAATAATAATAAAAATATCGGTTCTTTTTCAAGTTCATGTTGCTTTGTTTATTCAAGTCCATTCCAACTTTTTTTTCCAATTCTTGCTTGTTTTCAATTTCACTTCATGCATGTTTCTTTTCAATCTTTGCTTTGCATTGCATATCCACATCACTTGAGTCAAAAGGGCAATTGATGATTCCTCTACTTTTTGTGTAAAATTGTATCCTAAGTAATCATGTAACTACTAAGAAATCGACTATAATCTAGGATTATGGAAAGATAGGGCATGTAGATTTGGAGGTTTATTTTGGTAACATGACTTTCATATATAAACATGCATATGTATCCTATATCGAAAGCATAATTGTTGACATCCTAGCTCCTACTACTACATGTTTCTACGTCCTTAGTCCACCTCACAACACTTGTATCGGAGTTTTTAAAAGACAGTTCTCCATCATAAAAAATGGTTGTACCTGTATCGAGGTTTAATCTTTCCCCGACATCAAAAAAGATAAGCTATCATTTGTTACCATGAAGTTTACACTTTCTTCCACCCAAAAAAAGTTAATGTAACCATAAAGCCAACAAATCATAAAAAAAGGGGTCAAAGGAGGCTAAGGAGGCATAGAAGATTAAAGCATGGGCTATATAGGCAGATTTATGCATTAGTGGAGTTTAGTTAGATTTCCTTGCATGTAGTTAGAGAAATAGCACATTCATATTTATGTAGGAAAGAAGTTGATCTAAAATAAGCTAAAGATGAAAGATGTCTCTTGAAAATCCTAAATCTTTGATTATAATCGTATTTAAGGTAGATTGCTTTATGAAAAAGGTACAATTTTTCTTCAAGATGAGATTAATTGATGCCTAAAAATGACTCAATACATTCACTTCCACTTCATATTGATGCTTGTTTTTGTTGTCAATGTTGCTTGTTCATTTACGTATATGTTGCATATTTGTTCATGCATATTTATGTTGCCTATTTCAATTCTTTCTTTCATGTAAATTTTTCTTCATGTCATGTTGCCTACTCATTCATGCATATGATCAATTTTTTCTTCTATGTATCTTATGTTTCCTAAAAAAGAATTTGATGCTTGAAATTTTTTGTTTTTCATAGAGACTAGAGTGGCATTTTCGGAGGAATCACAAGTTTAGTGAGGGTGAATGTCATCGAGATTTTCTCTCCTCTCTCACTTATGAAGGCCTACAGGAAACACATTCGGTGAAGGTAACTAGAATTCCCTGAGAAGTCCAAGACGCATCAAGGATGTCAAAGGGAGTTCACATGCAAAGTTTTGAAAAAATCAAGCGAATCCTGGGTAGGAGTCAAAGTTGGTCAAATTTTGAAAATTAGGACAAAAATTTCACTGCAGCCAAATTTCATGAAAAATGATATACTTGTAAAGCCTATCAAAGGCAATCTATAGCCTGAATTTCACATGTAAATGAATTTTCTAGCACATTGGTATGCCATGTGCATTTTTGTAAAAATGTAATTTTTTCACTTAGACCTTACAAAATCTTGTATAGGAATTTTTGTTAGCCATATGGTCTGGCATGTATAAAGATCATATGTGGCTACACATTTGTACAAATTTTCAAGGCTGTCAATGCTTCCTAGGCACCTTAATGCCACCTTGCAAACTTCCAAATGTAGTCAAACTTGTATAAGGGAGATCGGGAGTTTTTTCTGCATATTCCTAAAGGAGACCTTTCAAAACATAGCCCTCCAAATTTTCATCTTCATCCAAGGATACTTGGAGGTCAAAGAGCACAAAATCCAGTTTTCATGGTCACCATAATTTTCCAGAATAAGAAAATTGAAGGCTTGAAGGGCTGCGATATGGCAAACAATGATTGAACCATGTTGTACGGTCAGGATGAGATCTCACTCAAGGGTGGAAATGCACTAAAGCTTAAATGTTGGAGGATCCATGAGATTTTTTCATTGGATAAGCTTATTTTGATGGTCAAAGATCAATATGCAAAGCTCTTCCAAAAATAGCTGCTAATCTTATACGAATTGATGTCAACATTGATTCGACGGTCCAAATCTTCCCCATATCCAATGGTGGAGAATGAAGGTGCCTAATTTTCCCTCCTTTGTCGTAGATATCATATAAAGAACCAATCCTAGCCATCCATTTGCTAAATCCAATGGTTGTAATAAAAAACAGATGAGCCGAGGGTTGAGAGTTGATTTCTCTAGATCCAAGGGTCCAAATTCATTCAAGAAACTATAAAAACCCCCCTCCAAATTCATAAAGCATCATTGTTAGGCATCCATAGGGCCCTTGCTAGCACATGGTTTCCCTGAGAGGATCACCCTCACTTGAGCGTGTTAGGATCCAAGGTGGGCACATAGTTCCTAAAATCAATTTTAAGTTAGACTTCCAAAATAGGATAGGCTCATAAACCCAATGGTTTCTCTATCTTTGTGCACCCTCAGTGGGGCATTTGAGTGAGTTAGATTTGGTTTTATGAGTCTTAGACTTCTTTAGATAAACATTATGGTCCTAGAAAGATATAGGGTCAATGAAGTGGAACCTATCCTCTTATGTGTGACATTCGATTGAACTGTCATGGTGGGAGGGTTGTGTGGATTGCCTTTGACCAGTAGAATGCTTAGCTTAATGTATCACAATGCTCATGTACATGTATTCCATTGCAATCTCATTTAATTCAAGTCTCTTATCTCTTGTCTCTTGTCTCTTATGTGTTTTTACATGTCTCCTTTTAACTCTTTCTATGTGAGAAGGTTCTCCAATCTTGTGTTGAACCAATGGAATTATCCATTGAGATTGTGATGATAAGTTTCAATATATTCATGAATCATTACCCTCATGCATGGATACTATATGTCATGGACAAGGAAACCATCCTAGACCTCTGATTCCATGTGACTTCTATATCTCATGATTGGTTCAGAATTTGGGGAAAGCAATGCTTCCATTGCATCCGGAACGTGCAAAACCCTAAGATCGACTATTTTCTTGCTTGATTCTGACATCAAGAGACCATGCTTTGAATTGATGACATCATCAATTCGTAACTGCCCTTGGAAAACCTATATAAGGAGGGGTTGGCCACATTCATAGTCAATCTCGCCAATACCAGTCTTGGGAGCTCAAGGAGTCGTGACCGCCAAGTAAGTACTTTCCAAGTTCCAATTCCAATTCTTATCTTGTTCCTTGTTCCACTCTTGTCTAGTCTAGTTCTTGGACATCCTCTCTTGTCCTCTTGTAATCTCCTAGTACGAGATCTTGTCGAGTTTTTTCTTGCATCTAGTTCATCTCCTAGAAGGGAGTTCTTGTAATCCAGATATCTTGTTCCATACTCATGATCCCGCGTTGTGGGATCTCCTGTATCATCTTTAGTCTAGTTTTCGATACCTATCGGTCCCGGGTTGTGGGACGTATTGTAGCAGTTACGTATTATTGTATCATTTTCCCTACATGGGTGTTCTTGTAATCAAAAGTGTATTTCTGAAATCTTGTCTAGTGTAGTCAGAGAGCACAATCTAGTGCTCCCTTGACATTTTCGCAAGATTAGCTTCTATCCAAGACCAGTCATCATGGGGAATGCTTATGAACAGATTGTAGCATCATTTCAGAGTCTCCAACAACAAGTCGAAGACCTAACTCATCGACATACACAAGTCGAGATGGGACATCCAGTGCATGTAGGTGCACTCCTAAGAATAACAAGAATGAATCGAGAATCTTCAGACAAATCAAGGGAGTATGCAAGTAAATCAACGACCTAGTACATCCTTCATGAGGGAACCCAAGATCTGCATGCCAGAAAAGTTCGATGGGGATCGCACGAAGTTTCACGGATTTCTCCAACAAGCTAAATTGTACATCCATATGCAACCTGATAGATACCCTGATGAGGCATCCAAGGTCGGCCTTATTGGAACCTTGCTTTGTGGACAAGCATTATCATGGTTTGTCCCAATCTTGGAGAAGAACATGGTAGTACTTCAGGACTATGAGGGGTTTCTTCGAGAACTCACCGCCACATTTGGAGATGCAGACACAATTCGAGTGGCAGAAACAGAACTTCGGAAGCTACGTCAAGGTAATCGCCCTGCCTCTACCTATGCATCAGAATTTAGGTAGTTGATATGTGATCTCACATGGCATGAAGATTATTTCATAAGCCAATTCAGATGGGATTTAAGAGATGATGTGAAGGACCTTTTGCTCACGATGCTAGAGGTTAAGACATTGAATGAATATATCATGCAAGCTATTCAATGTGATAACCGACTTTTTGAAAGGAAACAAGAAAAACAAGTGGAAGGAAGACCTCGCCAATGGAAACCTTTCCAGCCCACTCCTAAAGATGAATCTATGCCTGAACCTATGCAAATAGATGTAACTAGGTTCCAACCCCTAACACCACAAGAGAAACAGAGAAGGAGAGATAACAAATTATGCCTCTATTGTGGAAACCCTAGACATATTGCAGCTAATTGTCCCAACAAGAGAACAAACTCCAGAGTTGCAGCCACCCTCTAGAGCAGGGAAACGAGGAATTCCAATTGTAAAAGAGACCATACAACCAGACCATGATATAAGAAAGGGCCTCATAATTCTAGCTACACCCATAGAAACATATCTTGCACTTATCAAGTTAATCATGCCCAAGAAGACCCTTTCCCTTACAGCCCTAGTAGATTTAGGAGCCTCCTCATGTTTCATCAATGAAGGATTGGTTAAGAAACATGCAATTCCTATACTTCGAAAGAACAAACCAGTAGTAGTTGAAGTAGTAGATGGACGACCTCTAGCATCTGGGAATATAACCATGGAAACCACACCATTAAGAGTACACCTTGGTGACCATGAATCCCACATATGTTTCAATGTTATGTCTAGCCCAACACATCTATTTATCATTGGAATGCCCAGGTTAAAGAATCATAATCCAGACATCAATTGGGAAAAGAATAAAATCACTCGTTGAGATATTCAGAAGAACCCAACATATGTCGGAGCCAAGGCCTTCATACATGTAGTAAAGAAGGAACCAACATATATGATCTATGCCATAGTAGCTCAAGAATCCAAGAAAGATGATCCAGTGCAGCTACCCAATCAGTACAAAGGCTTTGAAGATGTTTTCAAAAAGAAGAACGCAGATATCCTCCCAGAGCATAGACCTTATGATTGTCACATAGATCTTCAAGAGGGAGCATAACCACTCTTTGGACCAATCCAATCTATGGACTATCCCTAGAGGAACTTACAGAACTATGCAAAGAACATTGATGAGAGTCTAGCAAAGGGATTTATCAAACACTCAAAGTCTCCACTAGGAGCCCCTATTTTATTTGTAAAACAGAAGGATGGGACTCTCCGGATGTGTGTAGACTATCGTGGATTGAATAAAGTCGCTATAAAGAACGGATACCCCCTATCACTCATATCAGAGCTCTTGGAACGCCTTGGAAAAGCAAAGTTGTTCACGAAGATTGACCTGCGAGGAGCTTACAACCTTGTCAGGATCATAGAAGGAGACGAATGGAAGACAACATTTCAAACAAGGTATGGCCATTTTGAATATGTAGTTATGCCATTCGGCCTTACAAATGCTCCAACTATCTTCCAACATATGATGAATGATATCTTTCGAGAATATTTAGATGATTTTGTTGTAATATACCTTGACGATATCTTGATATTCTCCAAAAATCTAGAGGATCATGAATGTCATGTAAAGATAGTCCTAGAGAAACTAAGAGAAAAAGGATTATATGCAAAATTGGAGAAATGCTCTTTCCATAAGACAAAAGTGGAATTTTTAGGGTACATTGTATCAGATAAAGGAATTTTTATGGACCCTAAGAAGATTGAGACAATCCTTGATTGGCAACCATCTTTGTTTGTTCGAGATGTACAATTTTTTCTGGGGTTTGCCAATTTCTATAGGATATTCATTAGAGATTACTCCAAGATAGTGACACGTCTTACCAAGCTTACAAGGAACTCCAAATTCTCATGGACCGAAGAAGCAGAAAAAGCCTTTCAAACCTTGAAATCAGCATTCACTATTGCTCCAATTCTAGTTCATCCTGATTCCAGTAAGCCCTTCTTCCTAGAGACAGATGCATCAGACTTTGCCCTAGGGGCCATTCTTTCCCAATATGGAGATGATGGACACCTACATCCAATTGCATATCATTCAAGGAAATTCTCCCCTCCAAAAATTAATTTTGAAATTCATGATAAAGAACTTCTTGCCATAGTGGATGCATTTGATACCTGGCGTCACCATCTAGAAGGAGCAGCTCATAAAGCCACTATGTACACAGGTCACAAGAACCTAGAGTATTTTATGACCACCCGCATTTTCAATAGAAGACAATCTCGATGGAGTAACTTTCTATCCAGATTCGACTTTGTCATCACATACTGTCCAGGACATCAACAATGTCAATCAGATGCCCTGTCTAGAAGATCTTACCTTGCACCAAAGAAGGGTGAAGAGGCCTTTGATCAATAGGAGAGTGTATTACTCAAGCCTGCGCATTTCCAGTTAGCAGCTATCTCTTCAAGCCATCATGAAGATTTAGCCTTGACTCATTTGATCCATGAGAATCTACCACAAGACAAATTGTTTTGTAACGTTAAGCAGAAAGCTCAAGAAGGAAAAGTCCAAGAGGTAAATGAATTTCAGGAAAAAGATGGATTACTACTCTATAAGAACCTATTGTATGTCTGTGTACCTAAGAACCAACTTAGGGACTTGTGGAGAAAGAGACTATACCTCAATCCCCCTCAAGTGCATATAGTGGGGATTCACGTTTTAATTATCAATCCGATGAGTATCAAAACCTAGCCCAGTGTATGAGGACATGCATTCAAATGACCATCAATGCAAATGTGCTTCTCAAAGAGTGCAAACAAGGCAAAGACTAATCCAAACAAGCTTCAACTGTCAGTCATGGTGTCGCGATACTTGGGACAGCAGCCAACAGTAAATTGAGCTTTTCTCTCAACTCCGAACTCCAAATATAGAAAATAGCATATGCGTTTTGAAGCTCTCAAGAAGACGCATCCAATGGTCATATTTTCACTCAATTCTGACACTTCTACTTCAAGTTATGAGCAAAATACTGAGTCACGAGAATGACCTTCCTACACTTCACACACACCTTAACCACAACAATCAAACACTTTCATGGATAGAAAACACTTCCTAACACTTTTTTCAAGCAACACACATGCACACAAGCTCACAAAGAAGATGATACAGAGAGGAGAAGACACAAATTCGAATTTCTATGCTCTTGATTCTCACAATGGCAAAAAAGTCCTTACAAAGAGTCACAAATTGACTTATATACATGTGCCCTAAAAATGGTCCTTTCACACAAGAGACCGGCACTTTATTCACTAAAAGGCTAATTTCCTACTAATTTACATGGGTAAGCTTCTAATCTTCTGTGGGGATGCATCTAGAGGACTCCTCTAGTGCATTTACAACGGAAATTATGTTACAAGAATGGTTATAATACAAAAATTGGGTGTCCAAATTGGAAAAATTTTGGGGCCCTTCTTTTTCTATGCCTTGTGCTCTTCTTTGCTCTGCAACACTCTCCCCCTCTTTGTCTCTGTTGTCCCTTGATAGGCTTTACTTCTTGTCTTCAGCTTGTTTAAGAGGTCTGAATACACGCACCTAGTGGTCGAAGCGGCAACAAGGACTGTCAGAGAATTTGTTATTTTATCTGATGTAAGTCCTTTGCTTCTGTTTTCCCCTTGATATCCCGTACATCACAAATTTGGGTTGCTGCATTCAGTCGGGCTGCCACGCACGCCACCAGTGACCTCTTTCTAGCTTTTGGTCCTCTGATTTGTCTTGGTTGCACACATCTGACCCTGTTGTATTGCTTTGAGCCTGTTTACTTTCTTTTCATCGCATGTTGTCAACGGGAGGATTATTACCTGCCAAGTATTGTCTTGCACTTCTTCATGGATACTTTCCTGGCCCTGGTTCCTCCTTTCCACCTCCGTGCTTTTCCTTGCTGTGTGCCCCTGCGGGGTTCTGTGTAGAGATGGGTGTTGCGCCCCTGCGGGGCTTACTGTAGAGATGTGTCTTCAAATATTATCGTTTAATGAAGCTTCTTTCTTTGTCTTCTTCTTTTCTTCTTTTTGCTTGATTCTCCCTCAACACTATCCCCCTCCTGAACTCTGTCATCCCCGACAGGCTTTGGAAGTCGACGGGAGTATGTTCTATACACTTTTTGCTCTGTTTCATTAAGCAGATTGGCTTCACGTATCATTAGCTGCTTTCACACCATCATGTGGTGGTTGTCTATGATCCGCGAAAAAGCTCAGTTCATATGCCACTAATCTGGCATTCAAGTTGGATGACATCTTTAAGAAGATTTCTGAATCAATTTCAAAAAACCCTGTGAAAAAGGCTTCTTCGAATGTCTGCATATATGTACTCAGCAAAAACATCAACCTAGAATAATATGCCATTATTGTGGGTCGGCTAGGCATAACAGACAAGTCAAAAACAAGAATATCTGTTCCTTGATTAATGCCAATGAAGTTCAAGAATGTATATGCCGCGTGTTTGAAGACCTTTAATACTGTAAGTATCATACTGAGTATTTTATTGGTCATCTTGATAGTTAAATCGGGTACTGTTGCAGCCAAAATTCAATGGTTTTGATAATGTAATCCTCCGTAGGTAGATAGTTATGCGGTGGACTTGGAAGTAGTGGATAGTTTAGCCACTGTTTATGGATCACACCAGTCTTTTGCATTTCCAAAAATTATCTTGCTTCTCTTCGCCGTGGTGTTGGACAAAAAGAAGGATTTACCTGTAATAAGTAAGGTGCTGCTTGCCAGCTTCTTTATGTATTGTCTTGTTTTCTCTTTCAATAGTCCATACGGAATGTTGAAAGGCTTCATGATCGTCTCCAAATCTTTACCTTTAATCCTTGCTTCTTTCATGACTTTGATGACTTCATTTTCAAAATTTTCAGTCAACCGGGACACCAATAGTGCCCGTTCCTTCTGACTCATTTCTATAGTATATGGCATTGGATGATCATCACATGGTTCCGCCATCTGCTCTTTTATTGGAGAATTATAAATCGGGGGAGATGGAGGACATACCTCTACCTCGTCAGTAGGATTTTCTTGTCTTGGCTCTACTGGTGTTCTGATTGATGCTTTCTCTTTTACTTTGGTCTCTAATTGTACTATGCGTTTAGTTTTTTCTTTAATTTCTTGCATAGCTGCTTGGAGTGCTTCTTTTGCTACAAGCAATTCATTACCAATTTCTGCTACCTGATCCATGTTTTCACTATAACTCACGGTAAGTTTGCCATTGGCCATATTCAGTTGCTTTTTGAGCTCATTGGTGTCTTGCATGTATTTATGTTCCCATTCTGCTCTCAATGCTTGCTCTTGCTTCAGCAATTCTGCATATTTCGCAATCTGATCTCTTAATTCTTTTTTGTCAATATCTGTAGTCTCTTGTTTTTTGAGAGGTTGATCATATAACAACGACTTCATCAATTCTTTTTTTCTGTTTCATAAATTGTCATTTTCCTCCATGTACACCTTTAGTTGTGTTTCGAGCAGATTACTTCTAGCTTTCATTCTCTCTTTGTCTGCTTCACTGGCTTCATGCAATCGTTGTAAGTCTGTCAGCTGTGCCTGGAGTTGCTGATGCTGGGTCATCAATGTATCACAATGTGCTTTTACTGCAAGTAACTCTGCTCCTTTTGCTGTAATCTCTTTCTGGGCCTGGATGAGCTGTGCAGACAGTTGTTCACTCATGATTTGAAACTGATTCTTTTCCCTCATGGCCTTGTCATAATCCGCATCTGTGTCCATCATTTGCTGTTGCGTTTCCATGGCCGTTTGTATCATTTTCTTGACAACAGGTTTTAATTGAGTAACATCCACATTTAACCATGTGGTAGGGATACTAGGTTCTGCTCCTGTTGTCACATCTTTCCCTTGTGCCACGTGTAAAGTAGTATCATGGGGCTGCCTAATATGAAGTTGGATCCTTGGCTCAGCCTCCATGTGGTCAATCTTGCCTTGAGGTGTATCATCAGGTACCTCGATCACAATTGGTTCCTTATTTGGTTGTCGGCCTGATTCTTGGTCCACTGGAGTTTGTATTTCCTCTTTGATAGGTGGTTTTGCATCTTTATTAGTTATTGGAGCTTCCTTGATACTGATCTTTGACTTATCATTCAATTGAATGACGTGCTCTGGTTTAGTGGGTTCTTGGTTCTTTGCCTGACCCTGTTGGTTGTCTGGCGTGACTTCGACTTGATTAATCTCTGTCCATTCTTCATTGTGAGTTTCTGTCCTTATATCAGTGTCCAGAGTGTCTTTTTCATGACTAGATTCTACATCAGAGCTCGAATCTTCTAAACCTAATTCTTTATATCTGGCCACTTGTTAAGGGGTCTGTTCTTTATCTTTCTCTCTCCTTTCTTTGCTTGCCTGTCTGTAATGGTGACCTTGAATATTTAAATTTACTTGCCCCTGCATAAACTGATGTGTTTCTTCTAGGGCAGCAGAGAGATCTCTTTTTCATAATTGGTTGTTGGGTCCCAGGAATCTTTGGCGATGTGTGTGTCCTCTTTGATTGTGGTGTAGCCTGGGCTTCTTCCTCTCTAAGGCGCTTTGTACCCCTCATGGGCTTCTTTGAACTGGTTCCTACTTCTTCAATAGGGATGGCTGTTTTCTTTTTCTTTGGAACCGTCGCTGACTTGGCATATTTGGCTAACTCTGTTGAGGTTGGCATCACACGCAAGCATTTCTTCATATCTAGTGCCTCATAAATCATTCAAAAACTTTTTCTGACCCCACTTCTTCTTTGCTTCAAATAGACGTTCTTGCACATAGGGAGTCATATTTACTTGATTTCCGACTTGCCTCATAGCATGTGAGAGTAGTTGCACCACAATCTTTTGAGGTGCTATATATCTATGCATGCTTGGAAAACAAAAGTGCTGGTGCACTAAGTGAACAGCGTCTTCAATATCTGTTCTGATGATTTCCAAAAAGGATCTCTTTTTCAGATCATGACATTCATCTTTGACATTCGTGATTCCCTCTTGATTCCACCCGAAAGCTCTGTTAATTAGCTCATGAGTGAATTGAATCGTTTTCCATGTACCCACTTTATCCAGTACTCGTGCCTCTGGGACTGACATCTTATTCGATGCAGGCTGAAGTGTATTCATCACTTGCGTACACCTCTGGAAATCTAGTAGATAAATAGGTAGTCTGAGAAATGCATCCATTCCTGCTTGTGTCCAGACATCTATCATGCACGGTAATCCTTGTACGATAGTCTTGAAATCTTGCGACATGATAGGGAAGTAGTGATCCCTGTCCATGATTTTGATAGTGGCCATGAAAATGAGATCCGATACTGGTTGGTCATCCAGAAACCAATGGCCTCTTGCTTTTGTTATTGATTCCAATGGAAGAAGTTGGACCTCTTCCTCTTGCGTAGATTCGGAATTAGTAGATGCAATCTGCACTCAATATAGAGTATGAATTAGTGGCAAGATAGTATCAAAAATCCTCCTTCCTTTGTCTTTCATAAGATTGGCAATGCTCCGCGTGAATGGTGTCGTCCCTTCCCCGTGGGTGTGAGAAAGGTAATACCTGGGATTTTTCATACTTTTAGATATTTTTATGTTTTTGTATGAAAGAAAAACAGAAAAGTTAGTTCATAGCCGAAACAGTTATTAATTTTTTTAGTAATTTTCTTTAGATTATGTACAAGTGCTCTACTATTTCCCAAGAGGGAAAATGTGCTTCACTATCTTGAAGTGGAAAAATAACGTGCCGAATGCTTGGCCTTGTAATGTGACCCTATTATGCATACTTTGGGTTCTGGTAACTCCAAATGTGTGCAACTCGAATTACTTGGTTGATGCATACAACTACTCCTGCTTTTCGGCAACCAGATGTGCTTCACACTATTGGGGCAGCTTGTATTTCTAACATTCCTGAAGAATATGGTGCTTCTCATGTTGTATGTCTGCTTTATCTGCTTTTTGAACCCTGTAATGGTTTTTGAAACACATGTAGACTCCTTCTCTATCTTGTAATAGTTTAGCTTGTGTAGTTTTGCCTTTTGATCATACTGATTCTCCTTGTGCCTTGAATCTTCCTTCCTGATGCTTGTCCTTTGAGCACATGACCTTGGAGTCCATATTTGTGTTCGGTCCGACTGGACGGCTATCACCTTCTTCGGAATCCATACCTTAGCCATTCTTTGTGGAACTGAATATCCAGGGTGATTTACATACTGGTTCTGTGGGTTCTTCTGATGTAGCCAGTAGTTCTTTTGTTGAAGATATGCAACCATTTGGTCCTTCCTTATCCAAGCTTGTCGAGTGTAAGGAATGGGGTATATTCTAATGGGTGCCGACTTGTGATTACCTGGAGAACTAGCCTCTCTTGTGCATGGTTCTTCGCTAAGGCTATTTTCAGATAGAATGATATTCTTGTGACTTGCTAGATTAGAAGATAGTGTGCAAGCAGAATTCAGTGTATCCTCACATGAAGTACTCGATGAAGGGGTTTCCATAGTGCTAGTGAACATGCATTCATCACTGTGTTCATTTGGGTGAGTTTTTGGTTCTATACTTGCGGCTTTGATTGGTCGTTCATCTAGCATGCTGAATACTTCACGATGTCCTATCTTGGCCGAGATGTATCCTAAGGCCAATTGAATAATTACTTCATATTCGTATATCCAGTCTTGACCTAACACGAGCTCTTCCAATAAGTCCTGATTCGTGACATACTAAAAGCTTCTGTTCCGTAGTGTTGTTTCCGAGGTGTAGAGGTAAGATAATCTCTCCTATACACTTGGTGATTTTTCCTCCTATTCCTATCAGTTGTGCCTTTGCGGGGCATAATTCCTCTTTGAGTGTCTGTGTCAATGAATACTTGATACAGCTTATAGCGGCTCCTGTGTCAATGAGAGCATCCACTAAGTGGTATTCCTTTTTTCCGGCTCCCAAATTCAAATATGGTTGCATCCTCTGTTGACCTAGGTTTTCAGTGGCTCTAAAATTAGCCATTGGGACGAGTTCCTCTCCTAGGCGATATCTCTCATCTCTCTCTCTCATCCATTCTTTCCGTTTTCTTATACGTTCTAGCGCTTCTTGTCTGGCTTCTTCTCATATTCTTTCTTCCTCTAGGCGCCTATTCTTACCCATTATCAATCGTGACATTTTTTCCTCAGTTAATGGCTCTAGATATGTTTTCACTCGACATCCACTGATATAATTTGGCAATACTTCTCCATCTAGAGTTGCTAAGTTGATGGCTCCAGTGGTGGATATGCGATTGATGATTAACGGGCCATATCCTCTTTTTTGTAGTTTCTTAGCGTGTTGTTTCAGGGTATATACCAAAGCTAAATCCCCTTCCTTCAAATTTTTTTCTTTAATATGAGCATCAAAATATGCCTTCTGTCGCCTTTTAGCAGCATAAATCCCTGCTACTGCTTGTAACCTAGTTTCATGTAACTTCTCTATTTGATCCAATTGAGCTGAGAATTCATGTCCAGTCCAATCATAAGTTGTTGCTACTCTGAGAGTGGGTATTAAGAAATCAATTGGCAAGATAGCATTTTGTCCATACACTTGGTTAAAAGGAGTAGTTCCTATGGCGGTCTTGTAAGCTACTCGGAATGCCCATAAAGCGTGATGTAATTGTTTATCCCAATCAGATCTACCATTGTTCACGATTTTAGTGAGAACTGTGCACAAGATTTTATTTGAACTTTCGGCTTGTCCATTGGCTTGTGGGTGATAAGGGGCTGATTTCTTATGAATTGATAAGAATTCATTCAGGAGGGCTTCTATTACTTCATTCACGAAATGTGTGCCTCTATCACTCACAATTTCTATTGGCAGTCCAAATCTAGTGAAAATGTTCTCGAAGAGAAACTTGGCAGTAGTTCTTGCGTCATTTTTCTTGGTTGCTTTGGCTTCAACCCATTTGGTCAGATAGTCTGTGGCTACAATTATGTATTCGGCATGGGATCCTTTAGTTGGGGGGCTAATAGGTCCTATGAAGTCTATTCCCCATTTAGTGAAAGCTCTGGCACTCATCATGGGTTTTAATGGCATTTCATCTCTTCTAATTGGATATTTCGTTCGTTGACATGTATCACACCGTTGAATATATGTGGTTGTATCATGATGTAAAGTTGGCCACCACATTCCTGCAAAGAGAATCATTTTTGTAGTTTTATCTGCACAGAAATGTCCTCCTGCAGCTCCTGTATGTGCCATCTCTAAAACAGCAAGATACTCGTCTTCATGAATGCACATTCGCAAATGATTATCTCTTCCTCGTTTAAAGAGTTGTTTTCCTATAAGAACATAGTCTTTGCTTTGTTCTACAAGTGCACGTTTCCTTGCTAGCGTGGCTCCTTCTGGGTACTCTTGAGTTTTTAAGAACTTCACCAGAGGCATGCTCCATCTTGGTGCTACGGTGGAGTAGCATAGAGTGGAGTTCTCTTTGGGATTTTGTTCTTGACAAGCTGGGCAAGCTGATACATAGTTATGCGCATCCCTCTGCATGGTTGGCCAATATATGCCCAATCTCCTCAGTGTTTGCCATGTTCTGTTCGCATTTAGATGAGTTTTCCATTGATTTACATGTGCTTTTTGAAGCCACATTTCTTGTTCCTCTTCTTCTACGCATCTCATGAGTAATCCACTTGAGTCTTGGTGATACAAACTTCCAGCAATGATATGAAGGTTTTTAGTCGTCCATAGGTCTTGAGTTCGGTTTGGTGTGATCCCATCTTTAGGTCCATGCGTGAGTATTGGGATCAACTTTTCTGCCCATTGGGGACATACTTCGAGGTTGAACAGGTACATGTCAGGCAGATCATCCGGTACTCCTATGGGTGGTTCTCCATGTGTCATTGTTGATAGGTGATCTGCTCTCATGTGGGTATTTCCTTTCTTGACTACTACTTCAAAATCAAATTCCATCAACAATAGAAACCATCGTACTAGTCGTCCCGTATTACAAGGCTTATTGACTAAGTACAGTAGGGCTTGATGAGCAATGAAGAATTTGAATTTGTTTGCCAATAAGTAGTGTCGAAACTTCTTTACTGCATACACCATCCCTAGGCCTTCTCTTTCGGTTGTGGTATAATTGCGCTCCGCTTGATTCAATTGTCTACTGGCATAGGCTATATGGTGATCTAACTTTCCTGTATCTGCGGGTTGATCTAGGATGCAACCAATGGCAACCTTGGAAGCATCTACATGAATGTGAAAGGGCTTGTTCCAATTAGGTACTCGAAGAATTGGGGCTGAACTCACTCGACTCTTTAATTCGTTAAAGGCCTTTTCACATTCCTCAGTCCAGTTAAACTGAGTCAATAATGCATAAAGGGGTCTAGCAATTATGGCATACATATGTAGAAATCTTTGGTAGTATCTGCAATGTCCCATAAATGCTTGTACTTCTTTAGCGGTCTTTGGTCTTGGCAAATCTAGAATCACTTTGATTTTGTCTTCATCAGTTGAAATTCCATTTTTAGAGACAATATGTCCTAATATCTTTCCTTGTCGAACCATGAAGACACATTTTTCTGGGTTGAGGCATACTCTATATTGTCGACATTTGGCAAAGATCTTTCCTAGTTCAGGGATATGCTCTGATCGTATAGCTGAATAAGTGCATAAATCATCCACGTATACCTCCATACTCTTTCTCAGGAACTCTTTGAATCCATGGCACATCAATCTTTGGAAAGTGGCTGGGGCATTGGTTAGGCCGAAAGGCATAACCCTAAAGGCGTATACTCCCCATTCAGTTGCAAAGGCTGTTTTATGTTGGTCCTCAGGAGCAATGGCTACCTGATTATACCCTGAAAAGCCATCTAAGAAACTATAAACTTCCTTCCTTGCCACTCTTTCCAAAAGATGATCCGTGATGGGCAATGGATAACTATCTCTTATGGTGGCAGCATTTACTTTTTTCAGATTTATGCATACTCTTAACTTACCATTCTTTTTCGGTACGACCACCAAAGGTGACACCCATTCCGTGTGTTCAATCTCATATATGAACCCAACATCTAACAGTTTATCTATCTCTTCTTTAATCTTCGTTGAGTAAACATCGTTATATGTGTATGGTCTTTGTTTGGAAGGTTTAGCTTCAGATGTTATAGGGATTCTATGTGCACATATAGATGGATCTACTCCTTTCAAATCCTTATATGTCCAGGCAAAGACATCCCTGTATTCCCTTATGAGGCCTATTAACTCTTGTTCTTCCTCCATTGAGACATCTTGACCTAGAAAAGTACATCGTTCTTCTCCTTCCTCTAAGATTACTACTATTTTCTTGGTCTGTTCTTTGTTGTCATATGCTATTCCTCGCTGTGCTTCTCGTTTCGGCATTTGAATAGAAATTTTCCTCTCTTCTACTTCATATTTTTTGAAGTGGGCAAGCACTTCAAATTGGTCTTGAGGCTTGTTTTCTTCATCATTTTTTGCTTTATCTAATCCAAGCTCCTCTTCCTGTGTTGGTTCTTGATTTATTTCATTAGCTATGACACTTACTTCTTGATTTCCACTTTCTATTTCCATTTGGTCTTGCTCCATTTCAATGCTCTCGTAATCCTCTTTCCATTCTTTTTCAATTACTTCTCCTTCTTGAGCCTCTTGAAGAACTACCACGTATAGACTAACGTCATATCCTTCCTCATCAATACATTCATTCATGGTTATCACCTCTTCGTTTACATACACATCTAGGGTGGCTAAAATCTCCATCCAACCATGAGGTTCGAATTCTTCATCTAAGAATATTTGAGGCATATAGGCTGGATCTTGTACAGATCTAGCAACTCCTTGCCTTTGCTGCCATCCTTTCCTTCTATCCTCTTCCTTTTTCGCGGTTTGGCATATCCATAGATGAGTGTCTTCGTTCATCCACGATTGATCACTTGAACCTATACTATGAATCGACTGATTATCTTCCTCCTTATGAATGTGATTCCATTGTAAGGGGGGAACATCTTGATATGTATATGTGTGGAGATTTATTCTTGTGGTGGTTCCTTCATGCTGTAGGTATACTGTGTCCTTTCCCCAATCTTGCACTACCTTTAGTTGTCTCATGAAAGGTCTTCCAAGTATCATTTCATAATTGCTAGGCCTTTCAAATTGACATATCGCTAAGGTGTGCTCGAACTCAACTCCGCAAGTGGTAAAAACTACCCGTTCCAATAATCCCAAGGGTCGTTCAGTGTGTCCGTCTGCCATTTCTATCTTCATGCATGTTGGCCTTAAAGCTGGTTTTCCCCATTTCTCCCAGATTTCTCTAGTAGCAATTCCTACTCCAGCTCCAGAATCTAAGATGGCTTTAGTGGTGTAACCTCTATAGGTAATTGGAAGGCAAGTGTTTCCTTCATCTCCCTCACTAAAATCTCCAACCTTATTGACTGGGATTTTTAATGTGTTGACTTCATCAGACATCTCCTTTTCTTCCGCCTTGATCTCCAATTGGCTGGTCAATTTCTCTTTCAAATGTGGTTTGACCTTCAAAAGTTCTTCCAATGTCAGAGTGCAAGGGATCTTTACCTTTCTAAGGTGTTGTATAATGTTTGATATTTTGACTGATGGGTTCGGTTCTTTTTTCCTTATCAAGGGAATGCAATATAATTCCGAATTACGTTCGTACTCTCCTGTGTAATTTGGCAAGACCTTTACACTATCATTTTCTTTGTCACTTAGCTCAATTGGTATTAATTCTTCTGAAGCCAGTTCAGGTATGGAGTCTTCAATTTCACCTTCCGCTTCCAACTCCTCAAAGGGTGGTTCTATTCCTTCCACTTTCTTCCATCGGTCTTCTTGGACTCTTGCCCACAAACCTTTAGGCCATTCCCCTTCTACTTCGGGAACAATGGATCCTTCCCTTTTATCCTCGCAGAAATTTCCATTATGTGTCTTACCTGCTTCGGGTTTCTCAAGTTCCTTAGGGATGACACACTCTTGGAATTCTCTTTCGGGAATTCGTGAATTGGGCAGTTGAAGAGCAGGTTTTTCTAAGGTCTGTTGAGCTACTTCAGTTAATTTTTTGCATATCTCCAACCTTTCCTTCTCTAAGTCTCCTTGAGGATATTCTCTTTCATATTGTTCGATGGTAGGTCCTACTCTTATTCGTGCCTTGTACGCCTGAATCCACATGGCTAATTCTTCAGGCATGGGATCTGCTAAAACTGATCCTACCTCTTCTTTTTTTGACTTTCCTTTCCGAATTTCTTCTTCCTCTTCTTGTTTCTCTTTTGGATTTTGTTCGCTCTTTTGGTTTTCCTTCTTTTGTTGTAGTTTCTTTTCCTTCATCCTATCTCTACGGTTCTTCCATCTCTGTGTTCGTTTACTTGTAACACTTTTCTCAGGCTCCTCCGAGTCTTCAACTATTTGAGGTGTAGGGATGTTCATTTCTCTGTCACCTTGAACATCTTCTTCAGTTTTGTCTAGGGTCTCTCTAGCTTTGGCTCTAGTTATTGCTTTCAATGGTACAGTGTACTCCTTATCACTCCCTGATGACTCTATCAATTCTATCACATTAATCTACACGTTAGAGTTAACTTTGTTGGGGTTCTTGGGGCAATCTTTGAAAAGGTGTTCTTTACCACAATCACTACAGTATCCTTCCCAGACTCACTGTGGTGGTGGTGGGTTTGGTAGTGTACATCCTCTGATATAATGATCACCTCCGCATCTATAACATGGTCCTCTAGGTACAGGCGGTCTGTTCATAAGTTGGGGGGGTATGGATGCCCTGAGGGCTGTGTACATCAATGACACATAGTCCTACTCGTATCCGTAGGAACTATCTGGTGCTTCCATGCCATATGCATATGGTTCGTACATTTTTCCATATTCTATCATAAAGTTCTCATAACTGGGATAGTTTCCTTGACTATGGTCATAAGATGAGTCATATGGTTCATTACTAGGCAACGGTGTGGCTGGGACTATCGCTCTCTCTAAGTTTTCTTCAGGTTGAGCTATTTTCTCTCGGACAACATTTTGAGGATGGGGTGGCTGTTGTCCTAACACCGGTTGTGGTTGAGTGTACCCTTGATAAGCATATGGTCGTGGTACAGGTGCCTCCTGCTGATATGTGGGATATCTAAAGGCTTTTCCTCCTAGATCTCTCTGAGGGTATCCATAAGGTCTCATGAGCGGTTGTATTGGTCTTGATTGCCTATTGTGAAGACAATTTTCCATGCCATGATTTGTATACTTTTGTTCTATGCTGCAATATTGTAGAGGGCTCGGAATAGGTGGTCTATTGTAAGCATAAGCAGGTGGTGGGACTACTCCCCTAGTGCACAAATGAGAGGGATGATCACCTCCACAATGCATACATCTTCTAAGCATGGACACTCTCATTGGGTTGTTGGGGTAGTTCCTCTGTCCTTGAACGTTCAACTTCTTTGCTACTAAGTCGGCTATTTCCTCTACATTGTTCTTAGGGTTTGATGTGCTGCTGGCTGAATCTTCACTTTTGATACTCCCTTGAGGTATTTTCAGATCCTCCGCTAGGTTGTCCTCTAGGTCAATACATTCTTTCATACATTCTTGCAAGGTTTGAAATCTTTTCACGTATACCAAAGATCTTAATGATCCGTTCAATAATCCTTCAAGGAACAATGACACCATCTTGTTTTGAGTGGGTCTCTCTTCAATAGGGCATCTATCCACATACTGTTTGAATCTTCTTGCTGCCAATCTCACTGATTCTGTAGGAGCTTGCTTAAAGCTATGGATCAATGAGGAAGAATTATTTTTAATCCCAGATTTAGTGAATTCCTCAATCATTTCTTGATAGACTTGCTCCATGTTTTGAAAATTATTAGGATCTAATGGCTGGAACCAAGCTAAAGCTGTGTCTGTCAAAGTTAGACCAAAAGATTCATATTGAATCAAGAAATCTTCCACTTGTTCTGCTCTGATTACTTGCTTAATTTCAGCTATATGATTGTAAGGTTCACTGGAACCATCACAGTGGTTTTTCATGCATTTGGCAACTTGAATTGGCCTTAATCTTCTTCCTACTTCGGGCGGTCTAGGCATCACAGGGAAAACGGGTCTTCCAATGGGTATACCAGGTCCTCTTGCTACAGGTGGTCTAACTGGGGCAGGAATTCCATTCCTTGGGTCCACAGGTGGTTGAGGCCGATAGTGGGGGTTATTTGTAGGCATAGCAAATTGTACGTGTGGTCTGACCGGAATGTGTGTTTGTTGTGTTTGTCCTGACTGTTGGAATGAATTATTTTGAGAGGTTCCATGTGGGTTTTGTGAAGTAATGGCTTGATCCCTCGGGGGAAACACAGGAATGTTCTGATATTTCAACCTGGCTCTTTCTGACTCTATTAGGGGTCAATACCTTCTCTGGTTTTTGTCCAAATACGTGATGATGGTGGGGAAGTCAGGATCTTGTAACTCATAGACAGTCACTGGGTTAGGGGCTGCTTCCCATAATGAAGAGTGGGCTCTAAGGAGATTCTCCATTCCATTGATCAAATACACATCCATTAAGGAGTCATCTTGGGGAACCAGGTCTCCTCTCCAAACCCTAACAACAGTAAATCTCCCTCTAGGTGTGGTCACTTGCACTTCATCTCCTTCTTCATTAAGGTTATGAGCAGTGTTTTCTTCCCCAAGCTCATTGATGTTTTCGGGGTGTTCTGTAACAACATACTGGATATCCCTTTTATCCATATAAAATCCTCCTGCATACTTAACTGCTGGCCTAAGCACTATGTAAGCATCTGAAGCTTTCTTCAGTCGGGCCACTGATCGGTTTAGTCCATCTAGGTATATGGGTGTCTCATGTTGATTGGTGGTCACATATTCTAAAGACGTCCGATATTCTCCCTCAATAATTGACATCATGCCAATCACTGGTACAGTGTTTTGCATATCCTCTGAAGCCATAGGAATTTCTTCTTTTGACTCACTAGAGGTTTCAGAATAATGTGAACGGTTACTTGGTTCGGCTACACTTCCTACAGAAGAGGTCACACTTCTTCGGCTTCCTGGGGTTCTCCCAGATCTCAGGTTCATTCACTTTACAGTTCTGCCAACCTCCAGCTTGTAGAGTTCTTCACTAAGGGTCAGAATTCTAGGAAAATTTGGGTGGGAAAGGACTGACTATGAGACCTCAAGTCACGATACTTGACCCCAAAAAGTTCACGATACTCGACCTTTGAACCAGACGATACACGATATCTCCCAGACACGATACACGATACTTCACGGAAGATGATATTCGATACTTGAATAAACACAATACTCGACACTCAGCAGACACGATACACGATAGTTGCCCAATATCGCCTACAAAACACGATACTCAATACTTGAGGAACTCGATACACGATACTTGTCAGGTATCGCGATCTGAGATCTTGCGATACACGATACTCACCGAGAAATGACCACGATACTCGATACACAACAGGTATCACGAGGAAATTCAAGACGATACTCGATATTGGTCAGGTATCGGGGAAGTTATCTCCGCGATACACGATATCCAGCAAGTATCGCGATCCGAAAGTCACGATACACGATACTCGACGAGTATCGCGACCTGAATTTCACGATACACGATATGCGATATTCCACAAGTATCGTGAGAAATTCTCAACGATGCTCGATACTTCTCATGTATTGTGAGATCCGATTCAACGATACCCGATACTTGTCAGGTATCGCGACGAGAGCTCCACGATACACGATACTTAGCGAGGTCAGGTATCGCGATACTCAACCATAGGAAATCACGATACTTAGGTATCGTGATACTCGACCGCGGGAGAAAACGATACTTGACACTTTTTCAATTTTTTGCAACTGTTTTTTTGGATTTTGATTTCATACACATGTTCCTAGAGTGCATCTACCCTCCCCTCTTAGCCTGATTCATAAAAATACTTCTTCTCTACCCCGGTATGACCAACACGATACTTACCGCAAATCGTTTATCTAATTTACTTGATTTTGTTAGCTAAAATGGATGATAGAGCAATGTGCTCACCTTAGATGCTAGCCTTCAACTATTCACTCTCCCCCGCTAGCTCTGTGCAGCTCAAACACCTTCGTCTAAGATCGCGATAGTTGACTGTGAGCTCCCACGATACTTGTTTCAAAAACAAGTGACTTACAAAAGACAATTTTGGGCTTTTATACTTTTGAATATTCCTACTCACTGAAAAAGAACAAGAAGACAAGGATTGAAAGCTACTCTAACTACCTAACCTACTCCCTTATTCCTACTACTCTACTCATTCCACTCACTTCCCTAGATTAATAACTCACTACACACACTTCAAGAGTGAGAAGTAGTAAGTACGGGTGAATGTGACTTACCAAAGAAGAGAAAATCACTACTCCTCCTCTCGCTTCAATGCAAAAAGCTACTTACTATCACACGAATGCCTCGGTTTGATTCGACACTCCCCGGCAACGGCGCCAAAAAACGTGTGTACCTAAGAACCAACTTAGGGACTTGTGGAGAAAGAGACTATACCTCAATCCCCCTCAAGTGCATGTAGTGGGGATTCACGCTTTAATTATCAATCCGATGAGTATCAAAACCTAGCCCAGTGTATGAGGACATGCATTCAAATGACGATCAATGCAAATGTGCTTCTCAAAGAGTGCAAACAAGGCAAAGACTAATCCAAACAAGCTTCAACTGTCAGTCATGGTGTCGTGATACTTAAGACAGCAGCCAATAGTAAATTGAGCTTTTCTCTCAACTCCGAACTCCAAATATAGCAAATAGCATATGTATTTCGAAGCTCTCGAGAAGACGCATCCAATGGTCATATTTTCACTCAATTCTAACACTTCTACTTCAAGTTATGAGCAAAATACTGAGTCGCAAGAATGACCTTCCTACACTTCAGCACTTCCTACACTTCACACACACCTTAACCACAACAAACAAACACTTTCATGGATAGACAACACTTCTTAACACTCTTTTCAAGCAACACACATGCACACAAGCTCACAAAGAAGATGATACAGAGAGGAGAAGACACAAATTCGAATTTCTGTGCTCTTGATTCTCAATATGGCAAAAAAGTCCTTACAAAGAGTCACAAATTGACTTATATACATGTGCCCTAAAAATGGTCCTTTCACACAAGAGACCGACACTTTATTCACTAAAAGACTAATTTCCTACTAATTTACATGGGTAAGCTTCTAATCTTCTGTGGGGATGCATCTAGAGGACTCCTCTAGTGCATTTACAACGGAAATTATGTTACAAGAATGGTTATAATACAAAAATTGGGTGTCCAAATTGGAAAAATTTTGGGGCCCTTCTTTTTCTCTGCCTTGTGCTCTTCTTTACAATGTCCCTCCAGGAAAGCCCAGGATCCAAGTACGTCAACAACATCATGACAACCTTGCAGTAGGACATTTTGGAGTGAATAAAACAATAGAACTCATATCAAGGGATTTTTGGTGGCCTCAAATGTGGAAGGAAGTCAAAGAATATATCCAAACATGTGACACTTGCAATAGATCTAAGGTACCCCGACATAAACCTCATGGCCTCTTGCAACCGTTCCCTATTCTAGAAAGGCCATGGGCTTCATTGTCTATGGATTTCATCACAGATCGACCAAAGTCAGATAAGTATGCTGCCATTCTTGTTATTGTGGATGGATTTACAAAGATGACACACTTCATTCCAACTACCAAGGCAATCACAGGTGCATCCATTGCTAGGGTTTTTCTCAAATACATCTTTAGGCTTCATGGAATACCTGATGATATTGTCAGTGATCGAGGTCCACATTTCATATCCAGATTCTGGAACAGTCTTTGCAAGATCCTTGGTGTTCAAGTCAAACTATCTACAACAAATCATCCACAGACCGATGGACAAACAGAACGGGTGAATCAAGTCCTAGAGCAATATCTACGTTGCACCAGCAACTATCACGAAAATGATTGGTTTGAGTTGTTACCCTTTGTAGAGTTTGCTTATAACAATAATGTTCATGCATCTACTAAGCAGACTCCCTTCTTTGCAAATTATGGACAACATCCAAGGATGGATATACAACTCTCAAATCATGTCAAGAACCCAACTACCAGAGATAAAGCCCAGTACCTTATGGAAATTCACAAAGAACTCAAGGAAGAGATCCATAAAGCTAAAGAACATTATAAGTACTATGCAGATCAACATCGTGTTCAAAATCCATCGTATCAAATTGGGGATAAAGTATGGTTACTCAGAAACAATTTGCAAACTTCAAGGCCTTGTGCAAAGTTAGATCATCAAAGATTTGGTCCATTCACCATCTTGGCCAAGATTAATCCAGCCACCTTCAAGCTCCAACTACCAAGTACCATGAGAATACATCTAGTTTTCCATGTGTCCATGTTGGAACCATATTAGATTTCACCATTGAGGGGAGAGAGACCAAGTCCTTCACCACCTATCGAGATTGATGATCATGAAGAATTGGAGTTCAAGCATGTCCTAGATTCAAGAATATCCCGAGGAAGATTGGAGTATCTTATTCATTGGAAAGGGTTTGATATCAGTGATCACACTTGGGAACTTGCAGAGAACCTTCACAGAGCACCAATCAAGGTTTGAGAATTTCATAAGAAAAATCTAATGAATTCTTCTTTTCAGAATCGATTCATGTGTATGGTTTTCTTTTGTTCTCATCATGCATACATACCATCCACAAGAACCCATGCATATGAATTAAATTTTGAAAGTCTCTAAGAAGCTCCATTTTTGGATCATTCTTCCTTTCGAAATTGATTCATGTTAATTGTTTTCTTTTGTTCTCATTATTTATGTTCATGGATTTATCTTGCATTCATATGTTCCCCATCTCATAATCAAATCATCACATCTCTCCTCTCCATACTTCACTTTCACCTTCACATTTTGATAACATAAGCCTTCCAACACTCACTAGCTTCATACACTCTGTGTGTGCCATGACCAGACCTGATCCACCTGAATCACGATCACCTCCACACAGTTAGCATTATAGGCATATATACAAGCCGAGGGAAAAAACCTCCTAAAGAGGGAAAAAAGTGCCGTGATGGTCCTAGTGTGTTCACACACATCACTACTGAAATATATCAAAAGCTAATGCATAGGTGAACAACATGTCCGATCACATGAGCTTGAAGTGGTCTTTAGAGAACATTGAATGTCTCTTCATCATTACACCATTTCCTTCCAATTATGAACCGTTTCAACATAGAGACACACACGTATACACAAAGATAAAGAATATCTAGTGAAGTGGAGAAGAAGCTCAATATTTTTTGTCGTGGAGCCACAAGTGCTCTACATGTCTCTAGTTAATGAAAATAGATGAATAGAACTAAAAACGGAAAGAAAATATGGTGATATTTCAGCTTCTACCTTCTAAAGTACTTCATTTTTTATGAACTACTGCTTTAAAGATTCTTCATGGACCAAGTCAAAGAGATATGGGATATAAATAAAGAAATCTCATGTTTTTCTAAGGCACTTGGATCTTTTAATTATTTTGTTAAAATCCAAGCCGGTGTGGTGTAGCGATAAGCCTTGAACATTGTGCGACAGAGTGCCTAGGTTCAAGTCCCACTCCTTGGACATGTGCAGCCTTTGGGCACATCCACATTTATGGGTGTGTTAGTTGTTAATGTAGGTTTCAAACTTTCTTATACTCGAAAGAAACAGCTATTCCATAAACTAAAAAATAGAAATGATTAGTAAACAAGATTAGGAATGTAATACGAATTCGCATGGGAACTTATGAGGAATCTTAAACATTTACAATCGATGGAAAAAATAATTAGCACGAATGATTTTTTTGGTAGCTCATTTTCTTAAATTTTACAACGACGATTAATTATCTGGGAAATCTCCAAATCATTTAAAATTAATGAGTAAAGTGAGGACCTTGAAGATCTCAACCAATGGAGGGCCTCACTCAAAAGAGGAGCCTTGTAAGACCCCAAAGGGAGCCATCTCTCGAGGTTATATGACTCTCCTCATATAGTTACAATAATCAAAATCACTTTTTGTTTCTTGTAGAAGATTTTGCAACTTTTGAAGATTGAGCTAATAATCTACTCTTGCTGTCTTCTTTGACTGTGTTTATGATCCTATGGTGGTGGGGAGTTTTTAGTATACTCATTGAGAGCTCTTGTTGATAAAGAAGGTAGCCAAAATTCTCATGTTGACACATCTTTCATATATTGCTTTCTTTTGTAACACATGGTTGTTATTACTCATCATCATCATCATCATCAATAACACCAACTTTGGAGGGCCAAGCAGAGAAGTCCTCTCTTGATGTGATTACGCCTATAGAATCGAGGCCTCTCCATGCGTCATGTAATGAAAATTTGGATGGTTAAATGTAACATCCAATGAACAAACATGCAATACAATATCATTTCAAATGTGCTTCTTTCTTGACCAGCGAAGAATGAAGGAAAAGGATGATACTTTTCCTATTACAACATAGGATATCCTATTGCTCAAGTTTCCTATTTGAGTACATGTGGAACTCTCCATAATCAACCTATTTTATTAGGAAATGATTGGAAATATGCTTATTTAGAAGAAAGACAAGCTTGGTTTTTGAGTTCATTGTAATCTTTTCCAATACCATGTAGATCACATAGCTAGCAATGCATGTAGGTCTCATCAATGACATTGATGGGAGCACATGCTTGAAAGAAGAAAAATAATTAAAATAAAGATCATAAAATTAAAATCTAACGTGATGGTTTTGAATTATAAAAATAATGTATCTCTCTTCTTAATTGTCGATTTTGTAACCATACATGGTGCAACAGTACAAAGATTACGACCACCACATGCTTGAGAGATGACTCTCCTCCCAACCAAATGCCTCTATATATAGCTCTCTCCAGGGGACTGCCTTCTTGGGCAGGTGGATACTAACCATCCAAGTGTCAGCCATGTAACTACATGTGCGCCAAGTGTCCCAGTTAACTCGAGTTAACTCAAGTGGATGCTTCTAGAAGGCTTTAGAGCTCTTTGGGCAAAACACTCTCCCCATGTACCCCATGGGGGTTGAACCCAAGACCTCCTCCTTCACATCCTTGAGACTTAACCACTAAGCTAAGTGGATCACTTGTTCACAAGAGCACAAGACCTCCTAGTAAGTCTAAACTCGAGATCTTTGGTCATACACACGGATGACCAAACGGTGTCCGATTTCAGATCTGTCTGAACCGGCCAGACCCTTGGATCATAGACTTACTTTATTACATTCTTCCCCCTTGGAAAAGATTTTTGTCCTCGAAAATAGAGCTATATACATACTGTAGGCAACCCCCGAGCCTCATGTTCTAAAACTGGAAGAACATGGTCATGTTCTAGAACTGGAAGAACATGTCTCATCTCTGTGGTGGCATCCTTGCCCAAATGATTCTAAACACTATCTCGCTTTGCACTTTGATAAACTAGTCAAAGTACAAAATAGTGAATGAATAATAAAGGTGGATCTAAACACATATCCCTGGCTAATTCACAGTTTCTGGATGTGCGATCTAGGCACAAACATGTGAATTAGGTGGATTCAAATTACTAGTCCATTTCTAGGCATAACTGGTGCATGGGCTTAGTAATGAAGGTGGGATTCTTATCCCTCGCAAGACTTTGAGAATTCTTGATTCACTTGAATTTGTTTTGGAGAACTTGAAGTGTGGTTGTCCCATACATCTAACTTTAGATGTCTGTACAATGGTTTACTTTTATCTAACAGTTACTTGATTTTTTCACCCGACTACAGGACTACTCTGTCCCAATGAGTTGAAAAAATCCTATGTAAACTATAGGAGAAAGTTTACCATTTCGGTGGAATCAACCATACTAACTTCACCAATTCAAATTCAAAATGAAAATTTGTCCAACTTAGGACACTTTTCTCAAAGACTTGAACTAAAAGTTCTTGGGAATTGTCAATCTGATGAGCAATTCCTAACTTCTCTATTCTAGAGTATACTGGACTCTAGGACATCTTTTATGCTATAACTTGAAGCAAACTGAAATAAATAAATCCACTTAGACTTATTTTCTTTTGAAGATTGAAAAGGTTCTTGTACATAACATCTATCTAGGATGTTCAAATTAGTTATCTAATTCTAACCGGCTATCCCTGGTCTTTTGCAAAAGGAATCAGATACCATATCTGAGTCAATTCCAAAAGATTTGGAAAGCGGAAAGAGATAACTAAGACTTTGTACAAGCAATTCAAACTTCGCACATACATAAACTTGCTATGAGTCAAAGACTAGATGACTCAGGACTTTAACTTTTCAAAGATCTATTTCAACAAGATATTGAAGCATTGTCTTTATCTTTCAGAGAAATAAGCTGGATTCTCAGAAAGATACAAAGAAAATCAAAAACATCATCCAACCACAAGATACTAGTGTGGTAACCAACATCAGTGTGTCGACCCACTGAGGTTCTATTGATGAGTTTAGTTTTCAAATAATGCTTCACTTGAGACTAAGTTCATGTCACATTCAGTCTTTTTGACTCCTAATCGTGAATGCAATTCTTGTGCATTTCTTTGAGTCGAAAGAGTGAATTTATCAAGTTACACTAGGAACTTGATATTTGACTTAGTCAATTAAATCTTAAGTTGAAAAGATCAACTCAAAATCAAAGTCCAACTTCTTTCAAAAATTTATCAAATATTTCTGATCAATAACACTTAAGCTTGAAGTGTTCTTAGAAGATCTTGGAAGTTACTTACTTCATATCTTCAGTTTCCTTAATCTTGAAGTTACCTTGAAGTATCGTAAGATACTACTTTCATCCTTTACGAATTAAACTTTTCCTTGAAGTCTTAATTCCCTTGAGGATGAAACCTAACTTCAAAATCCAAACTAGGACTAAAAGATAATCATCATCCCACGGTCCGATGTCCCATTCCATCTTTCCTACATCAATCTGAGTATAAAATCTGGTGTCCCATACCACCCTATTTTATATTCACATTAATGTGTGGGTGATTCTTATCCTAAAGTCTAAACATCTCTTGATAGAGAACCTTCTAGCTTTAATTCTTGACAAGAATTTCGTAGTCTCAGGCACTATCTCTATCTTGATATTCTAGGTTTTAATCCCTTTACATGATCGTTTCACGATCTTGTGCTTAACCTTGGGAACTTGAAAACCTTTAATAGAATATCTCCAATCCTTTTTTGCTAAGGTTTTCAAATGAAAACCAAACAGAATTCCAAGTTCTTGAATTTCTCAAATTCAAGTTCAATTGGTTATTCTTGATCAATTTTGTAGTGACAAGAGTTTTTCACTTCTTGTCTTTAGATTCCTTCTTCACTATTGCTTTAGGTACCTATCTCGGCCGAGACTTTTACAGGAATCTCTTTACTGCTTAAGTCTAAGCATCCGCTCATGCTTTTTGGATTTGTACCAAAATCCCTTTAGGTAAACATTTATGTTTTACCTCCCATAGACTTAAGTACCGTTTGCACGGTTTGCAGACTACATGTTTGGAATTCCGTGATTCTGTTCACACTTGGAACAGCTTACTTTTTTTTTTCAATTTTCCATTCGATAAATGGAACTTGAGTGAATAATTCCTAACGGAATTTTACTGCCAATACTTGGGCAATCTACAGGGTAGTTCTAATCGCACGTTCTTGGACAATCACGACCAAGCTTGATCAAGTCTGGTTGATACTTGCGACAAAAATAAAGACTTAAGTCTTTATCTTTAAGATCTCTTAAACTATCTTAAGCTTTTTTGCTTACCTGCAGGATTTTAGAGATCTTTCCCCTCAACTTAAGTCCAAGCATTTTCTAATGCTTTTCAGATTCCAAAGCGAAGAATCTTTGATATACCGTTAGGTTATATCACTTATTTGGACTTAAATACCAAACCTGGTGGTTAGGGATTTGCTGGGAACTACTTGCTATAAAACTTCTCTTGAAAGATGCTAGTCTCACATCTGGGGAGATTTTTCTTTCAAGAACTTTTTGATTCCTACCAAGGAATCAAGTAATAAGCTAATGATTCACTTTAGAACCTTTTGCTTTCTAGACAATGATTCATCTTGGAATCTTCTCCTTTACTGGAAAGATCTTCAAAAGGAATTCTAGACTTTTGGATAAGACCAAGACTTAAGGCTTTGCTTGTCCAAAAGACATTCTCTTTTAACTAATGAAATAGTTAATTGGATTATTTCATTAGCTTATCTTTAGGAAATAGCTTAATTTCCAAAGATTACTTTGCTTGGGTCTCTTCAAGGCTTTACCACTTGAAGCTAATCTTTTTAGGAAAGAACTTGTTTCCTAAATTGTCTTTAGGAAATATCAGGATTTCCTAAGATATCTGTTTCAAAAAATGAAAATAATTTTGAATCATTTCATTAATTGTCATGACTTTAGGAAATTACTTGATTCCTAAAGATCAACTAATATTTATCTTGATTTCTTTTTTAAGCCTTGAGCTAGCTTAAATAGAATCAAGAAAATTTCCTTCAAAAGTTTTCGCGTCGATTGAAGACCTTGCATCATGCCTTGAGATGCATTTCTGAAAACTAACATCTATGAACACTAGAGTTCCAGGGATTCTAGAAGTTCAATACTTCTACTTATTTTCATCAATGTTTGATGAATATTAAAGTATTAAATCTCCTAAAAATTACAAGTTTCAATGGAAACTTTCTTACTTGGATGCATGAACATGATCATCCAAAAACAACTAAATCCTCGATAGTTGCTAAGAATATCTGGGTTTCTTCCCAAACTTAGACTGAGCATGCATGTTGGAAAGTAGCTCTATTTCCTTTCAACATGCTTTCTTTTTCTCAAGACTCCTACTAGGTGCTACTTATGTATCACTTTTTAGGAAAAAATAGACTAGATACTTAGTTGCATGATGATCAAGATCATTGCAACTAGGTAATTTTCTATTTTTTCCACCTACCTAAGTCAAGTTAGAAAAAGAAAGGAATGAAAGTATATGTGTTCAGCTACTTACCAAAAGAACATGCGTATGCTCATGCATCTACTTGCATGCAAATGCATGTTCATGTATGCAAATACCCATTCTTGAACTTAAGCAAATCTTGAGCTTATTAGGTATGCAAACAAGCATCCATGCAAAAACAACCTGCTTGCTATTCTGGCAAAAGGTAACTATTCAAGTGCATGAACTGGAGAATTAACTACCTTTCCCAAGCAAGTGCAAACTTGATGTGCACAAAACATTCTTTTATGCACAACTAATCTTTTCATGAATGGAAATAGAAATTTCAATTGCATACCTAAAACTGAAAAGTACTTTACATACTTTTGTGTCATTTCAATACCGTCTTTAGCTCTCTAATTAGCTTTCATATTGAGATAACCATAATTGGACTATGCCGTTAGTCCTAATTAATGCATCCTAAATGAAAGCATTTGAGCAAACAGATATCAAAATGAAAACATAATTTGGAAAATACTTAGCTCCACATAGAGCTATGTCCTTCCCTTGATCCTTTGGAAGAGTGATTCGTCCTCTTGATCCTCGTCCAAGCATCTTTCCATGCTTGTATGGATCTCGCTTCGAGAGAGAAAGCTATTGCTCTACTGCAGCATCATCTTCCTCACCAGAGCCGCCGGCCAAGAAAAAGGCGTTTCCAGGGAGTCCGACAGAGGCCATGGAGTAAGTGGGCGGCTGAGATTAGGGACTCAAAAAAGGCTGCGCGCATGTGGTTGGGCACTTTCGATACGGCGAAGGAAGCAAGATCTAACCTTCCATGCAGAGCCGAACCATTCTTCTCAGTCCTGGTAGCATCGTTGCTCAACGCATGCTTAACAAAGACCAAAATAATTTCTCTACTGTCAAGTGTGCCGGCTGCTGCAGTGGATAAGACCCGTCCATGAATACTAGTAGGTGGCGGGATCGAATCCTGTGAACTACAAGTAGTGCGCATGATCATTTTGCGCTAATTTAACCAATAGCAATAACTGCATACGACGAGGAGTATTTCCATAAGGATGAAGAAGTGCTACAGCAATGCGATTTCGACGCATCATTCGACTCCACAGAGAAGCAAACTCTTGTTATATTGCCATCAACACCGCCATCAGAGAGAATACACAATCAACCCTTAGTACGTGGATAAGTTCTCTCCTTCTGATTTGTGACACGGGTGCGAGCTTCGTCTTCATAACGACGTGAGAAGAATCCTAATCAGAGATCCTGTACAACTAAATCTCCAATGGGATCATCATCACCAAATGTATTTGGTGGAGGGTTGTTGATGAGCGCCATCACATCTAGAGCTTAAGAGTTGCTTGTCGTTGTCTTCAGACGTGTGCTCGAGATTGAATCCATCCAGACGCGTGAACAGACTTAAATTGGTGATTGAACCCATTTATAAACGTGAATAGTTTAGCAAGGATAATTAATCCGCAGCAGCGCATAAAATCAATTAGATGAGAGTTTGGATGTCACATAACAAGTGTTCAAAAACTCATTCGTCAAAAAGCTACTCATTCTCGTGAGGTAATGATCCATTCTTCTGTCGCGAACCTGTGCAGATAACTTGCTTCTGCCTTTTTGATTGTTTCAGAAGGCTCTGCAGCGCCAACTATTATAATTTTGTATACATAAATGCATTACCAAAAAGAAAAAAAACTTGATCTATGTGATAAAGCATATCCTTCAGGTTTGCGTCATCACGGGCTCACTTCCCTTTTGTAGTCGTCTGTGGATGATGATCTGATCTTTTTCTTGTGACCTGGAGAAGTTCAGCGCACAGCAGATAGGTTCTGATCACCAACGTCACTTGCTTCATTGGCTAAGCGCAAGATCTCCATGAATGCTCTGACCATGCGCAGATATAGCAGTAAATGAAGCTTAACAAGATCACTATGTTCGAATTGTTCCGCATGAGAGCCTCGATGGAGAAAAGAATAGATAAGGTTCTATTCAATAAAATTAATTTCGATCGACGATAGTAAATCCACACATGAAGATCATCTGATTAGAACAAGCATTCAGGCGTGAGAGGAACACGGTTCGCACCAGACTTCAGCGAATCTGCTCTGAGAAATCAGAAACTTCTTTATGCTACATCAAAACGGGTTCGAGAGAACAAGAGAAACACCCGCGAAACAATATGAAAGAAGTCACTCAGAGAGAAACCAAAACATTTGCGAGCGTTGAAAATGGAGAACATCGTCACCATCAATAAAACCCAAGGTCTCCATTAAAGCTTGTGTGACGACAATGATGAAGGCCCATCAAGGTCTCCATGGAAGCTCAACCTTGAGCTCTGATACCAATGCAACAGTACAAAGATTACGACCACCACATGCTTGAGAGATGACTCTCCTCCCAACCAAATGCCTCTATATATAGCTCTCTCCAGGGGACTGCCTTCTTGGGCAGGTGGATACTAACCATCCAAGTGTCAGCCATGTAACTACATGTGCGCCAAGTGTCCCAGTTAACTCGAGTTAACTCAAGTGGATGCTTCTAGAAGGCTTTAGAGCTCTTTGGGCAAAACACTCTCCCCATGTACCCCATGGGGTTGAACCCAAGACCTCCTCCTTCACATCCTTGAGACTTAACCACTAAGCTAAGTGGATCACTTGTTCACAAGAGCACAAGACCTCCTAGTAAGTCTAAACTCGAGATCTTTGGTCATACACACGGATGACCAAACGGTGTCCGATTTCAGATCTGTCTGAACCGGCCAGACCCTTGGATCATAGACTTACTTTATTACACATGGCTTCCTTCCTTGCCCTTTTATACATTGACTACCAACATCTCTTTTTTGGTAACAGTGATCATTGTGTTAAATTTTTATCATAATGATTAATTATCCTAAAAGGGAGAAATCTCCAACACGTCTAAAATTGGTAAAGTGAGGGGCCTTGAATAACTTTATCATAAGATGACCTTGAAGGCCTCTCTCAAAAGAGGAGTTAACTAAGAAGATACGCCACAAACTCGGGCCTCATGAGGATCCTTACTTGTACATGATTATGAAAGACTAGGATATTGTAATCCGAGGGGAATTACCATCTCTCGAGTTTGCATGACTCTCGTCCTCCAGTTACAATCATAAAATCCACTTTTTGTTTCTTTTACATGAGTTTCCAACGTTTGATGATTGACCTAACAATCTAGTCCACCCTTTCTTCGTATAACACTTATCTTCTTTGATTGAAATATCTTGTGTTTATGGTCCAATGGAGATGGTAGTTTTTGAACATAATATGCTCATCGAGAGGTTTGTTGATGCATACACAGTGAGGTACTCCATAGTGAATGCTAATGGAAGTGGTCCTAGAGAAGAGAATGCTTGATGGTGCATGTGATTGAAAAGTCTTCACTGAATTACATTGACAAGCGATCATATTGGCCACCACACATGTAAATGAACTAGAAAGAATGCAATCCTTTATGCCCGAAGTGCATTCACTTTGGATCATTGTGCGATCACATCAATCCTCTTCTTGACTTAACACTGATTAACTTATTAATGAAGAAGGATAGCCAAACTTCTTATGTTGATACAGTCATATCTTGCTTTCTTTTGCAACGCCTCATCATCATCATCATCATCATCAATATTGTCAATCATCATCATCAATATTGTCAACTTTGGAAGGCCACGAAGAAAAGTCGGAGTTGCCTTCCCTCTATTGATGTCATTACCTCTATAGAATATACGTCTCTCCATGCGCCAATGGAATGAAAAGTTGGATGTTTTGTCTAAGCTTTTCCGCTGATTTCATCGTAATCTTTTCCATTGCCATGTAGTTCACATAGATAACAATGCTAGCAATGCATACATATCAGATGAGTGACCATTGATGGGAGTTCATTCTTAAGAGAAAAAAAGATAAAATTCTTCATTCTCCATTGCCATGTATTATTGCCAATGTACTTAACCACAGTGCTAGTGCTAGATGCACATGCTTAAAAAGAAAAAAAGGAAAGTCCTCACTCTCCTTTGTCTTCTACTGTTGCCATGTAGTGCACGTAGATGATGATGATGATGCTAGGAGTACATGCTTAAAAAAGAACAGAGCAAAAACATTTGGCCTTCATGTGATTCTTAGCTCCCGCGGAGGACCTCCTCCATCTATGCAAAGGGCAATGGTGCGAGTCCCCACTCCAAGACATGGCAGGATCGAAAGGATCTTGGCCTCGCTCTTCCCTCTCAATGAGAAATGTGATGCACAGTTATGGAAGTGCTAAGTATGATTATGATCTCGAAATGATATCGCATTTTGACAATGAAAGAGTATCAAACGAGTGCGTTACCATTGCCCTGTAGTACATGTAGACGATAATGCTTTCAGTATATGGCTTAAAGCGTAGGGAGGACGATCTCGTCCTGCGTCAACGATTCTAATCCTGCTTCCCATCCATCCCTTTAAGGCTTTACGTATGCTGGGATTGTATCAGGATTCAGGGCCCTTTCCTTCACCAGATGGTGGTATGTAAATGCATACGGTGGACCCGGGTTATTCTCGGTACTCCGATCATCATCCCCAGAGGAATCCACACTCGTAGAGTGTGCTGCTCTGTATTCGGCTTGACAAGGATTCAGGACCCACTATCAAGAATATGAACTATTCTCCTCGCCTACTTCATTTTGGGTACACAGTGCTCTGAAGAATCTTTCTCGCCCACATGATCGATTCCAGAATCAAATGAGGCAGGAAAAGCCGCACCCACTACGCGTAGCATCAACTTGCTTGCCTTTCAAAACCAACCCCATCTTCCCCATTCCTCGTTCCCCGCAAACACGTTCTCCCATCGGCGCTTCTTCTTGAATCCCAATCCCAGTGCAGTCTTTTCATTTTTTGCCGTAGGCGTCCCTTCCCCTTCTCTGGAGACCTTCTCGTTTTAGATTCTGGTCGTGTTCGAGTTTTGACGTCCGTTTCATCACCAGATCTGCTCTCTCGTCTCCTTCGCCACCGCTTTCGTATGGCCTCGAAAAGAATTCTGAAGGAGTTGAAGGATTTGCAGAAGGATCCCCCTACATCATGCAGCGCAGGTACGAGTCCTTATTCCTTCATATTTGAGCCATGTAGGAGTCTCGGTAAAGCATGTTTGCTTCGGGTATTAACTAGTTTTCCTATCTATGGACGCTCCTGCATATGACATTTCTGTATTATTAGCGACTTGATTTGCTGTATTTGTGCCTGAGAAGTTTGCGTTGGCATGAAGTCCTCGGTAGAGTTGTTCCAACTGTCTGTTTTGTACAGGAAAGCTTCTGCGTTACAGGAGGTTTCAGTGCACTCGCCTAGATGGATGTCTAGTGAACAAATAAACATCGAGATGTTTGAATTCGCGTCATGTCTTCAGACAATTTCTCGAAATTTTGTCTAATTATTTATTAGTATACTAGAATGAATTCAAGGAGGTTCTTATTGTGATTTTATAATACACCCATGGTTATGTAACAGATGATATGGAGGGAAGTAGCAGACATGTGTGGACCAGGAATATTATTTTATACAGTTGTGGGCCTTGTTCATAGTCTGTGTAAATTTTTGTTCTTGGCACTGTTTTCCGATTTGGCAATGATTCCATTTAAGGATATCTACAGATCTCGTCGGTTCTGTTGATTAGTTGGTTACTTGTAAGGAATAACTCGTCTAGGCTGACTATGAAAATTCCACGCTTGAGGAATTTTTTGAAATGAAGATCTAATGTGGAAAATTTATGAAGTTAAATTGCAGTTGAAAATTCCATGAATAGTTGTGGCATGTGAAAAGGACTAATGATCCGCATGGATATGTTTTAGCTGAGTTTGGTTCATGAGTTTGCACTTTGTATGGCATGATTTGATTGTGTACTGTCTACCGAGTTCATGTAGTTGTCACTTACGTTCTCTCTTTGGCAGGTCCTGTTGCTGAGGATATGTTCCATTGGCAGGCAACTATTATGGGCCCATCGGATAGTCCTTACTCAGGAGGAGTGTTTTTGGTTACTATCCATTTTCCTCCAGACTACCCTTTCAAACCTCCTAAGGTAATCCTATGTACATATAAGGTAGTCGAGAAAGTGACCCTGGTCATCCGGAGCCTTTCTTGGTGCATAAGCGATACATTATTGGAAGAACATTAATCATAAACAAGTTGTGCTTTTAGGTCTCATTCCGCACAAAAGTGTTTCATCCTAATATCAATAGCAATGGAAGCATATGCTTGGATATCCTGAAGGAACAATGGAGCCCTGCTCTAACCATCTCCAAGGTATTTTATTAATCATCAGCTGCACGGAATTTGACAGGATTCAGTATTAGAAAATCTTAGGGAACCATTTGCTTTGTTATCTACAGGTTTTGCTGTCAATATGCTCTTTATTGACGGATCCAAATCCAGATGATCCTCTTGTACCTGAGATTGCTCATATGTACAAGACAGACAGGGCAAAGTATGAATCGACAGCCAGAAACTGGACACAGAAATATGCTATGTGCTAGTACATGCATCTATGCCAGTGTTATTTGGGGTGTTGCCCTTTCTGAATGTGTCATTTTAGCACATTTGTATTCCAATACCATTCCAACCAAAGATTTTATCTCTGCTTTATGTACAGGTGCTGTCATATGAAAGTCATGAAAGAGGCTTTGGTGTCCCCATTTATTTGGCTTGAGTACCTGTATTCATCACTTTGTCATCTGAGAGTTTCAGTGAACTTATCATACATGTAATATTAGTTGCTGCTTGTTTTTATTTTTGTAGGAATTTTTGTT
>CM035422.1:164696263-164726263 GCA_020310875.1 Ceratopteris richardii
CCAAAAAAATTATAGTAACCATTGAAGAGAATGAAGAGTGATGTATGTACATAGGAGAAGACCTGAGTGCAAAAGAAGAAGTAGAGCTTGTAGCTTTATTAAGGGAATATAGGGATGTGTTTGCATGGACCTATAGAGACTTGAAGGGAGTAAATATGAAAATATGTTCTCACACGATCCCCATGACGGTTGATGCCAAGCCCAAAAAACAGAAGTCATACACATATAATGACACTTATGCAACCAAAATAAAAGGAGAAAATGATAGAATGATTGAAGCTGGATTTATCTATGAGATTGAGCATACTAAATGGGTGTCCCCATTGTAGTAGTGCCCAAGAAGAACAAAAAGTTACAGGTGTGTATTAACCGTAAAAAAGTTAATATTGTTATGATCAAAGATAGCTATCCACTTCCAATCATAGAACATTTATTGGAGCGTGTTGCAAGCAAGGAAGTTTATAGCTTTCTTGATGGATTTTCAGGTTATAACCAAGTAGTCATTGCCCCAAAAGATCAACACCAAATAGGCTTTGCCACAGAGTGGGGAATCTTTGCATTTCAGGTGATGCCATTTGGGCTCAACAATGCACCTGCAACATTCCAAAGGCTTATGTGTCATGTCTTCAAAGAGTTCTTGCCAAAGAGCTTAGAAGTATATGTGGACGATTTATGTGCTCATTCCCAAGAAAGAAGACACCACATCCCTAAGCTCAGATAGATCTGTCAACAAGTGTAGAGAATATCAAGTTTGTTTGAACCCAGAAAAGTATGTGTTCATGGTACGTCAAGGTAAAATCTTAGGTCATATTGTTTTTAAGAATGGAATATCAACGGATGAGGACAAAGTAAAAGCCATAGTGGAATTGTAGAGGCCAAGGAATGTTAAAGAGGTACAAGCCTTTATGGCCATTGTCGATAATAGTGCAGGTTTATCCACATGTATGTGATCATAGCTAAACCTCTTTATGCTCTATTGACAAATTTTGAGTGGAACGATGAATGTGAAAACTCCTTCAATGAGATGAAGAGACGTTTGTGCTAGCTTGGGCTATGCAGGAAGCTATTTTTCAAACAAATGTCAACATGATTGACATAAAAGGGAGAAAACTAACTTGCATAGATGAAACTATGATTTTGAGAAATATTCAAGGATTACTTTCTTTAGAAGATTTTTTGATTGTGGATGAATCACATATGGAAGAGCAGATAGTACTCAAGCAAGACTAGTCAAACAACAAATCTACAATTTTAGATTATTCTTTAGGATGTGTACTTGTTGATAATGAATATATGCATGGAGTGTTTCCTCAATCTCAAAGAGGACAATCCCATATTTGAATTCCCAAGATTACTTCGAATGCAAAGCATCAAGTGACGTCCTTCTAGAAAGCATACTCCAAGGATCCTACATCTCAACCCACAATTGTAAAAAAAATTAGATCCAAGCCCATTAGACTTGAAAACCCAAGACCTATAGTTACCTTATCTACCAAATGGATTTGGAAGCCAAAATAAAACAAAAAACAAATATTCATAGCCTCAAAGAAACCCCAAAATCACACCCAAGAAGTCCATCCCTAAACCAATTAGGAGATCTCTTAAATGGGCTCCAATGCCTATTCTAGAATCTTAGAGAGACCTGTTGATGAAATTTTTACTATGGTTCATTATTTTATTAGAGTGATTTAGTATGCTTTCCACATCAACAATGAATGTGAATAAATCATATTTGAAGTTAATGCCAAGTTGGAACACTTTGGAAAAGTCTTCCTATGACTTAGAAGAAAATTCAAGATAGCACACCTTTTCTAAAGACAGTTTTGCATGGCCCATATGTCTCGATTCGTTTGTCATTATGTGTTCATTTAAAAATATGAATATCTACAAAATATGGAGAATAATCTAATCAAAGATATGTCATTGGCTCAACTCTAATTGCAAGACATACAATGGAAAGATGGTTGGTAGAGAATTAGAAAATCTAAAAATAGCTAGTTGCCCATATTTGGAAGCTTGTAGTGCGAGCTACATGTACTATATCAAAATGATTTCTTTAGCAAACTTGATCCTCATATCATGCATAATCTCAATCTAAAAGAATCTTACCAAAATACTATGTATGCCATAGTTATCTCTATTTAAATCGATTTCTATGAACACTTTCACAAGCAAACAGACATAGCTAGAGCTGAGAGATATTCTTGTGAAGGATTCATTTTGTGGAGTTGTGGAGTGTATTCTTGGGACCTAATTCTACTACTGAACTTTGTAATCTATATTTTTTTATCATATCACTTCTTAAATATTATTTGCGAGTTTTTTTAAGCTCAAATCCTCATTTTTTCTCATGGTATCAAAGCTTTTAGGATAGAGGTGCCTAATGTGAGCATATTCAAGTGAAGCAAGAGTTTAGATTTAACTTTTTGCAACTAAAGATGGCACCAAGTCTCCACAACCTACACTTGGAAGGAGTTGAGACACTCAATGGGAGCAACTATGAAACATGGAAGATAAAGATGGAGTCCTTAATTTTCTTTCAAGATTTTTGGGATCTTATTTCAATGGAGATACCAATTGGAAGTGTAGAGGAATTGGAAAAATGGGATAGCAAGGAAATATTTGTTGTTCATATGATAAGGTTGAGTGTCAAAGATGAAATTATCAGCCATCTCATTGATATGAAGACCCCCAAGAAGGCATGGGAGACATTGAAGAATATCTATGAGTCCAAGAGCACCTCAAGGCAAGTGGCATTGAGGGCCAAACTTACGAATTCTAAGAGGATGTAAGGAGAGGATGCTTCAAGCTTCATCAAGAGAGCCAAGAATATACATCAACAACTAGAGGTTGTTAGAGAAAAGATGTCTGACAATGAGCTCTCTACAATCATCATACATGGATTGTGAGATGGATATGAAGGATAAGTTCAAGGCTTCATCATCTTGAAGGAGAATCCATCTCTTCATGAGATGGAACAAATTTTCAAAGATGAAGTTCAAAGGGAGGCTATCATGAAGTGAATATATGATGGAGGAAAGTCATCATCAAATGACAAAGAAATCTTTTCATCAAGGGCAAAGAGCAAGATTCAACACACAAAGAGGAAGAGGAAGACATTAAACCCATTCACAATGAAGATAAAAAAGATCATGAAGGTAATCATTCTTTCCATGAAAGAGGATATCCTTCCTCGAGAGGTAGAGGAGAAGGAAAAGGTAGAGGTAGATACTATTCTATACAATGTTACAATTGCTCTAGATATGAACATCTCGTTAAATATTATAGGAGTAATCAAGATAATGGGAGAGGAAGACCAATCCACTACAAGGATGGAGAAAGTGGAAAAGAATCCATGCACTTTGAAGATGATTCTTCACTTGTAATGTTGGAAGAGATAGTAGGCCATACACATATTCCAAAGAGGAATCAGGGTGGATTGATAGTGGAGCAAGTTCTCATATGACTTATCATGCTGAATATTCCCAATATTGATGATTCTCATAATGCTTATATCTTTAACAATATGAATTCTATTACAAGAAGAGGTGATATACCCATTCGATTGGGGAAAGGATAGAGAAAGACACTCCATAATGTTTTCTTGGTACCATCTCTTACCAAATTTCTTTTGAAGCTATGGCTGAGAAGGGGCTCATAGTGGAATTTGAAGGTCAACAATGCCTCGTCAAAGATACAGTCTTACAAAGTTATTGCAATGGGAAAGAAATAAGGAAAGCTTTCAATTTAGAAGGAGAAGTCTCTGCATTTTCAGCATTGGGTAGTGATAAAGCAACCCTAATTATGCCTACAAAGTTATGGCACAAGAGGTATGAACACTTGATTTTAGTAGTATGAGGACGTTGAAGAATTGAATGGTCATTGGAATTCCAAGCTTACCAATGATTGAAAAACTATGTGAAGCATGCAATCTTGGAAACCATGCTAGGAGTAAGTTCTCAAAGAAGAGCTCAAGGGCCCTTGGTATACTTGAATTGGTTCATGCTGATATCTATGAATCAGCCCACAATCTTGATTTGGAGGAAAATTTTATTTTTTCACCTTCACAATGATTTTTCTAAATGTACTTGGGTTTATTTCATGAATCCCAAGGATGAAATATTTTAGATTTTCAAACACTTTCATGCTATGATTGAAAAGATGATAGGAAAAAGACTAAAGGATCTTGATCTAACAATGGTGGAGTATTCTTGTCAAAGGATTTCAACCATTATCTACTTGAGAAAGGCATTCAAAGGCAACTTACTTGTAGGTATACCCCACAACAAAATGGAGTGGCTGAGAGGAAGAACAAGACATTCTCTGAAACAAGAAGGTGTATGATCAAAGACAAAGGTCTAAGCAACGGATAAAAGCTTTTTAACAACAGCTAAAGCTGAGCTTCCCTCTTCTACACATGAGGAAACTATTGAAGAACTAGAGGAAGAAGATGAGGATTATTGAGAAAATCTTAGAATGTTTCAAGGATCACAACACAACCTCAAAGGCTTACATATTAAGGAGGCAATTCTTTAAATTTTGAGCAAAGTAATATTGCTTTTCCTAGCTCTATTTTACAACATATAGAACTCTCAACGTATAAGGCTTCTAGTACTAAAAAAGAATGGCAAGTAGCTATGAACAAGGAGATGGCTGCTCTTCATGAAAATTGGACATGAGAAATATGTCCATTAGTTCCCAATAAGAAGGAAATTGCCTATAAATGGACCTACAAGCTGAAATTCAACAAGGAAGGGAAGATTGATTGACACAAAGCAAGGTTAGTAACTAAAGGTTGTTCTCTACAATATGGATTGAATTATGATAAAACATATGATCTACTAACAAAGATGAGTTCAATTAGGTTACTAATTTCCTTTGCTTCCATATTCAAGTGGAAGGTGGCGCAAATAGATGTCAACAATGCCTTCCTCAATGGTCTACTTGAGGAAGAAGTCTACATGCAACAACCCAAGGATAGATTGTCGAAGGTTAAAAACATATGGAATGAAAACTTCACAAAGGTTTGTATGGTTTGAAGCAAGCTCCATGAGCTTGGTATGCATGGATTGATGAGCATATTTTCTCTCAAGGCTTTCAAAGAAGCAATGCTGATCATAACTTGTATTATAAAGTTAAGGGAGAAGATATTGTTTTTCTTTACATGGATGATCTCATGTTGACAAGTCCTACGTTTACAATATCTCCCTTTCTCTCTCTCTCTCTCTCTCTCTTTCTTTCTCCCTCTCTTCTCTCTCTCTCTCTTGCTTTCTAAAAAATCATATTAACATGATCTATTTTGGAGTTGAATCGCTCACTCTCTTTCTCTCTCTCTCTCTCATTCTCTTCTTCTTCTTCTTCTTCTTTCTCTCCCTATATATATATCTCTCTCTGTCTATCTCTTCTCTATGCCAATCATTAGTAGATGAAGGAGAAATTGGAATCTTTACTTTCAACCACTAGAAAATCTCTCTTTCTCTCTCTCTCTCTCTCTCTCTCTCTCTCTCCCCCCCCCTCTCTCTCTTTGTGTGCTTTGCTGGGTCTATACATGACAATCAAGGAGGGTGAGGGAGAACTCTCTCTCTCTCTCTCTCTCTCTCTCTCTCTCTCTCTCTCTCTCTCTCTCTTTCTCCTTCTCCTCTATCTCTCTCGTGTTCTGTGTGTGTCTCTGTCTCTCCGCTTTGTTTGCTCTATATGTGAAAATCAGGGAGGATGAGGGAGAAATCTCTCTCTCTCTCTCTCTCTCACTCTCTCACTCTTTCTCTTCTCTCTTCTCTCTTCTCTCTTCTCTCTTCTCTCTTCTCTCTTCTCTCTTCTCTCTTCTCTCTTCTCTCTTCTCTCTTCTCTCTTCTCTCTTCTCTCTTCTCTCTTCTCTCTTCTCTCTTCTCTCTTCTCTCTTCTCTCTTCTCTCTTCTCTCTTCTCTCTTCTCTCTTCTCTCTTCTCTCTTCTCTCTTCTCTCGTCTCTCTTCTCTCGTCTCTCGTCTCTCGTCTCTCTTCTCTCGTCTCTCTTCTCTCTTCTCTCTTCTCTCTTCTCTCTTCTCTCTTCTCTCTTCTCTCTTCTCTCTTCTCTCTTCTCTCTTCTCTCTTCTCTCTTCTCTCTTCTCTCTTCTCTCTTCTCTCTTCTCTCTTCTCTCTTCTCTCTTCTCTCTTCTCTCTTCTCTCTTCTCTCTTCTCTCTTCTCTCTTCTCTCTTCTCTCTTCTCTCTTCTCTCTCTCTCTATCACTCTCTTCTCTCTATCTTCTTTGTGGGGATCATCAATAGATGGAGGGGAAGTCGAAATCTCTACTTGCAACCAATAGAATATCTCTCTCTGTTTTTCTTTCTCTCTGCTCTCTCATGCACAATAGGTAGGGTAGAGGGACTCTCCTTGCTATCTCTCTCTCTCTCTCTCTCTATATATATATCTATATACATACATACATATATATACATATATATATATATATATATATATATATATATATATATATATATATATATATATATATATATATATATATATATATATTGAAGAATCTCCATCAGTTATTCTCTCAGGTACAATTCTATGCTATTCTATTTTGTGTTTAGTCATCGGGATTCTAGTTGTGTTGATCAAGTCCATAGACACCTTTGCTCCATCCTCATCCAATAGCGCCCTTCAGGATATCATGGGTGCCTTGAAATTATCTCCCCCCTCCCTCCCTCTCTCTCTTTCTCTCTCTCTCTCTCTCTCTCTCTCTCTCTTCTCCATCCATTGTGCACTTTTCCATCCTCTACAACAATCAGCACAGTAGTAGCACCATGTCCATCTCTCTCTCTCTCTCTCTCTCTCTCTCTCTGTCATAGAACCATCTTTGTAGCAGCTCTGCGACAAGATCGTTCTTTCTCTCTCTTTCTCTCTATTGCCAATATCTACCATCTCTATTGCATGTGTCACCAATCTATGAATATCCCTCTTTGTCGCACTTCTCTCTCTCTCTCTCTCTCAGGATCTCCGTCTCTTTTAGTGTCAGGTATGTACCACAAGTGCAATCTGCAGTTTCTATCTCTCTCTCTCTTTGTGTATCTCATAATCTATACCTACAATATAAAAAACAAAATATTACACATTATTAGACTCACCTATATATAGAGATACATGTAGATACACGTTTACGGTTCTCACTTTAATAACATATAGAACACAGACACATGTTCATGCAAACTATACATGACTAACACATACACTAATTCTCATAAGAGATACACTTAGTCATGTACACATAGTTAACACATACTCGTATACACACACACATACTAAATAATACACATTTGTGTCATTTACTTTATTTCATATTTCAATTTTTTTATTTTAGATACGTATTATGTACACCCACACATAAACACATACACTCATCAACACCGATGTAGACATATAAACAAACATGCACAAAAAAACACATACACAAGCACATAATTACACACATAGTCCTCACATATTCACACATCACACAAAATATAAACGCACATCAACCACGTAAGTATACACATACACTTTCTCATAAAGGAACACATAAATAATAACATATATTTAGGCGCAATCCATTACAAACACACAAAACATATTAGCACATTAGCACATATGCACACAAACCCACACACATATGTCCCACATTTATACACACACACATTTATACACACCACGTAGAGTCATAAATAATCACTTTGCATACACATAATCACTTTTCACTTGGAAAGACACATACAAGCACATAGACACTCACATGTACATACATACAAACACATCCAAGAAGGCACATGATCATTAGGCGTACAAACTCATGTTTATATGAGTGCACATGCAAAAACACATATCAGGACATGCACGGTTATTCCATTCCACCGTATAGACACACACATATTCACCTTCATATACATACTTACACATTCACATATACAACTGTACACACAAAGATACAAACATATTCATGCCCTCATATACATGTAGATGGACAAATATACAATCACACACACACATACACACACACACCAACATATGAGGGGCATACCGACACTGCATATACCGACGGTCATAGTCGGCGTTGATATAGCCTTCGGAAAATCTCACTAAGAGATACCGACGGTCAAGTGACCGTCGGTATGACCGTTTTAAACGGATCATCGGTGTGGCCTACAGCCGCCGGTATAAGCGTCAGTATAGGCGTCGATATAGGTGTCGGTATGAGCGTCGGTAATTTACTGGAAACTACCGATGCGTATACCGACGTCCATACCGGCGCCTATACCGGCGGCGAGTTTTAAACATACCGCGAACCCGAGAGCAAAACTTCACATTTCTGCGCGTGTTTGAGTATTGTCGGTCTACTGTCGAACTTGCACGCGCGAACCTGCATTGTCTTGTGCACACACACACACACACGGATCTCTCTCTCTACACACACACACTCTCTCTCGGCTTAGATCTCACATCTTGGTAAGTGCTGCGCATACTGTTAGCATTTGTGTTTCTCTATGCTTTAGGGTTTCTAATTTCTCTTTTCGTTGATTTTGCAGAAGTTCGTTGGCGTCGATTGTTTGGAATTGGACGAGAGACGACCTACATTACGCTTTGATGACAACGATTCAAAGAGGGACATACTTGTAAGTGATTCTTTTATTCGCTATTGATAGAGAGAGAAGGAGAGAGAGAGAGAGAGAGAGAGAGAGAGAGAGAGAGAGAGAGAGAGAGAGAGAGAGAGAGAGAGAGAGAGAGAGAGAGAGAGAGAAGAGAAAGGAAGATACACATTAATTTACACATGCGTACATACACATATACATGTACACACATGCATGCTTACATACACACACCTATACACACATGCATGCTTACATACACACACACATATACACATATGCATGCATACACACACACATAAATTTACACACATGCATACACACATACATACACACATACATACACACATACATACACACACATATATACACATATGCATACATACACATACACACACACACACATATGCACACATACATACACACACGCATATATACACACATATACACACATGCATGCATACATACACACACATATACCGGCATGCATGCATACACACATATATACACACATGCATACATACACACATATACACACATGCATGCTTACATACACACACATGTATACACATGCATACACATACACACACATACACATACATGCATGCATACATACACACACGTACACACACATGCACACACATGCATGCCTACATACACACACATACACATACACACACATGTATATACATGTATACATACACACACACACACATGTACACATGCATATATACACACACATATATACACACATGCATACATACACCCATATAATCCTATTTTTATTTTGAAGTTTTTTTTACATCAAATATATAAAAATAGGATTAGGGTTTTAGGGTTTTAACACCTACATAACATATATGCACACATACACATGCACATATAATACATATATACATGTATATACACATGTATACAGAAATATACATATTTTAGGTCTAGATATTTAAGATTAGGGTTTTAGGGTTTAGTATTTCAGATTTAAGTCTAAGTCTTTTTGATTAGGGTTTTAGGATTTTAATCCGTAGATAACATATATACACAAACACATATATACATATAATACATACATACATGTAGATACACATGCATACAAAAATATACATATTTTAGATTTAAATCTTTAAGATTAGGGTTTTAGGGTTATAACACCTACATAACATATATACACACATACACATACACATGTAATACATATATACATGTATATACACATGTATACAGAAATATACATATCTTAGGTCTAGATATTTAAGATTAGGGTTGTAGGGTTTAGTATTTTAGATTTAAATCTAAGTCTTTCTGATTAGGGTTTTAGGATTTTAATACATAGATAACATATATACACAAACACACATATACATATAATACATACATACATGTAGATACACATGCATACAAAAATATACATATTTTAGATTTAAATTTTTAAGATTAGGGTTTTAGGGTTATAACACCTACATAACATATATGCACACATACATATACACATGTAATACATATATACATGTATATACACATGTATACAGAAATATACATATTTTAGGTCTAGATATTTAAGATTAGGGTTTTAGGGTTTAGTATTTTAGATTTAAGTCTAAGTCTTTTTGATGAGGGTTTTAGGATTTTAATACATAGATAACATATATACACAAGCACACATATACATATAATACATACATACATGTAGATACACATGCATACAAAAATATACATATTTTAGATTTAAATCTTTAAGATTAGGGTTTTAGGGTTATAACACCTACATAAGATATATGCACACATACACATGCACATGTAATACATATATACATGTATTTACATATGTATACAGAAATATACATATTTTAGGTCTACATATTTAAGCTTAGGGTTTTAGGGTTTAGTATTTTAGATTTAAGTCTAAGTCTTTCTGATTAGGGTTTTAGGATTTTAATACGTAGATTACATATATACACAAACACACATATACATATAATACATACATACATGTAGATACACATGCATACAAAAATATACATATTTTAGATTTAAATCTTTAAGATTAGGGTTTTAGGGTTATAACGCCTACATAAGATATATGCACACATACACATGCACATGTAATACATATATACATGTATATACACATGTATATAGAAATATACATATTTTAGGTCTACATATTTAAGATTAGGGTTTTAGGGTTTAGTATTTCAGATCTAGAATTTTAAGATTAGGGTTTTAATTAAATATATATAATTAAATATATATAATTAAATATATAAAATTAAATATATAAAAATAGGATTACGCAAGGAAAAAAATCTGAATATATAAATAAATATATATATAAAATAAGATAATTATATACATAAATAAATATAAAAAGAACTAGTGTTTTAAATAATTTAATTAAATATTTATAATTAAATATATAAAATTAAATATATAAAAATAGGATTACGTAAGAAAAAAAAACCTGAATATATAAATAAATATATATATATATAATAAGATAATTATATACATAAATAAATATAAAAAGAACTAGTGTTTCAAATAATTTAATTAAATATATAAAAATAGGATTACATAAGGAAAAAAAATCTGAATATATAAATATATATATATATATATAATAAGATAATTATATACATAAATAAATATAAAAAGAACTAGTGTTTTAAATAATTTAATTAAATATTTAAAACAATTGGTATCAGAGCTTCGGCTCTCGGTTTAGGCATACATACTTAATTAGGGTTGTAGGCATACATATAACTTAATTAAGAGGAAAAAAATCTGAATAAATAAATAAATATATATATAAAATAGGATCAATCAAGAAAAAATCTGAATATATAGATAAAATAGGATAGCTATATAGATTAGGGTTTTAAAACTAGGGTTTTAAGTTTTTTTAGGTATTTAAGTATTTAGGTCTTTAAGAGTTATATTTTTAGGTTTAATAAAAAAAAAGATGTTCTCAAATGTTCTAAAATGTCCATATTGTAGCAGATGGCTTCTTTGGATCCTGAAGAGAGAATGGCACGTCCTTGCACACAGTGCAAGTATCAAATTTATCAGAAACGACGGATTTGTACTGCACATGTTAGAGAGTATGGATCCTTTGATAGGAGTCGACTGGAAAACCTACGCTATCATTTGCATGGTCCCTAGGTGAGCAGATGGACCCAAACGACATTGCACCGATAACCTCTCGTGGACAAAAGAGAGCAAAAAAGGACTTAGACGTAGAAGTAAGCACTAATAATATTACACAGAATGAACATATGGAAGAGATGCTTGAAGCATTTTATGAGATGGACGAAGATCATGATGGTGAAGAAGGTGTCGACGAGAGTTTCATCGACACAACAGAAATTCCACGATCAGAAGTTGATGAAGAATATGAAAACATGCAAAGATTAGCTTGTTTACCACTTTACAATGGAGCAAAGATATCGGTACTACGTGCTTCACTCGTGATGCTCAATCTGCAATCCATTTATGGATGTTCAGATAGTAGTGTCACTGAATTGTTCAGGTAAGTGGAGAACAAATTGGCTTTCATTGTTGTATCACAATAACTTCATTTACTAATATCATTTTAATTGCTTAGTGCAAGCTTCTTAAAGATCAAATTTTACCAGAGGGCAATGACATGCCTCCAACACGTGGAGATGCGAAAAAAATTTTACAGTCCATTGGGATGGATTATATGAAAATTCATGCTTGTCCGAATGATTGCATTCTCTTTCAGAATGAGTATGAGCATCTCCACGTATGTCCAAAGTGTGGAGCAAATAGATTTAGAGAAGACGTTATAGGCGAAGCAATCCCCGCAAAGGTTCTTCACCACTTTCCTATCATTCCATGAATTAAGAACATGTTTAGATGCAAATCTATAGCTGAGTTAATGTCATGGCATAGAAAGAGCAGGTCTACAGATAATGTAATGCGAGTGCCAGCTGACTCTGATGCTTGGAAGCACATAGATAGTAAGTGGCCAGAGTTTGCTAGTGAGCCTCGGTCCATACGTCTAGGCCTAGCTATGGATGGAGTGAATCCATTTGGATTACGCAGTTCTTCATGGAGCACATGGCCTGTATGTTTGGTCAATTACAATATCCCACCATGGTTGGCCACAAAGAAAGGTCATTTATTATTAGCTCTTATTGTACCAGGTAAGTATAAGGTAAAAAACATGGATGTATATCTTGCACCACTTGTGGAAGAGCTACGCATTTTATGGGATGGGATCACTGTGCGTGACATGTCTCAACCTATAAGAAGACGAGACGTGCGAGTGCAAGGCATACTTATGTGGACAATGCATGATTGGCCTGGTTATGGTGAATGTTCAGGTTTATCGATTTTGGGTTACCATGCTTGTCCTTTATGCGGACCACGACTCGAAGCACGCTATTCCAAAGCACTACGTAAAACTGTCTATGAAGGACATCATAGATATTTGCCTGATGGGCATGTTTTACGTGAAGGACAAATTGGTCGACAAGCGCAACACCAAATGAAAGCTAACGATTGGAAACAACTGTGGGATTCAGAAAATCTAGTTGCTGGCATGAAACGGTTGTCCATTTTTCATGAACTCCCTTATTGGAGTGAATTGGTGATCAACCATTTGGTAGACCCGATGCATATTTTCAAGAATGTGGGAGAGATGCTTTGGAAAACTTTGATCGGAAAGAAAGAAAGCAAAGCACAAAGGGATGACCTAGAAGAGCGAGGTCGTATGCGAGAGTTGTGGGTAATTACTAAGCCCAACAGAACAATATCGTTACCAAGAGCTCCTTGGGTGCTTCGCAGGATGGAAGAGCAACAAGTGAAGAAAACAATTTCAGAGTTTCGTACACCTACTGGATGCATGAGATGTCTAAAGACTGCTTTCACACGAAACGACGATCTTGCAGGACTCAAGTCTCATGATTGGAATAAGTTTTTATAGTTTGTGCTCCCTGTAGCCCTAAAAGATTGTCTTTCAGAGGATGTATGAAAAACCATTTATAAAATTAGTTCTTTAGTACGGTGGATATCTTCTAAAGAGATAAATAGAGATAGCATAGAGAGTGCGAAACTGAATGCTATCGAGGCTGTTTGTATGGTAGAGAAATACTTTCCCACAAGTATTCTCACTATTCAACTTCATTTACTGGTTCATGTAGTAGATGAAGTTGCAATAGCAGGAACTGTCCATAGTCGATGGATGTTCTTCTTAGAGCGCTTTATGAAGACATTAAAAGGGTTTGTTCGACAGAGAGCATGTCCAGAGGGTAGCATGGCTGAGGGATGGCTTGTACAAGAATCTCTTGTATTCATTACTGAGTTTCTACGTATATCGGAACCCGAAATGCCTCGCTTATGGAGCGATGATGAAGATGTTCGTCTCGTAGGCGATGAACCACAAGGTAAAGGATTGCAAAGAAAAATGGATGAAGCTTTCAGAGAGAAGGCAATGAAGTTTTGCATAGTTAACTCTGAGCCTATGCAAAAGTGGTTAGAAAGGTATGAACTTGCCAAGGAAACTAATGCAAAGGAAAGAGCTCAGTTTCGAAGAAATCGTTCCACTCGATTTTTGCCTCTTCCAGAAAATCTTCGACCTCTCCCACCTTTTCCAACGAGCAGATGGCTAGATGCAGCGGTTTCACAAGCAAAGGCAGCGGGTGAAGATATCTTTGAAGAAGAAGAAGAACTCGCAAAAGGATGTGATTGGGAGTATATTAAATACGGTGCACTATGGTCTCATGGACGACACTTTCGAATCGCACGAATCGATCAAAACCGGTCTACTTTTGATAGTGGAGTGATGGTGATTTTTTTGCAAAAAAGTAGAGCAAGTGCAAGAGATATAATGCTCTAGAAGGCGAGTTAGATTATTGTGGTGTGATTCAAGACATCTTGAAACTATCTTTCAGAAAGTTTGATTACTTTGTTTTTGACGTGAAATGGTTCAAAGTAGTCACCTCTGGAAGAAACGCAATAGTGAGACGAGATAAGAGCGGTTTGCTTCAAGTCGACTCCACAAGATTATGGACAGATGAAAGGGATACATTTGTACTTCCCGAACACTATGAGCAAGTTGTTTTTATACCAGATTCAAAAGACCCAGAGTGGCTATTTGTTTTACAAGTCGCTCCACGTAGTAGACAAATTTTTGAAAACATAGATGTAGAAGAAAGTCCATCTCTAGTGGACTCAGAGATTCATTCGATAGTGAGGAGGAAGAGATCATTGTTTGAGAAGAAGAGGTCATTGAAGAAGAGGTCATTGTTCGAGAAGACGAAGCAATAGACAATGATCAGGAGGAAACTTGCATAGCAAGCGATTTAGAAGCCATCAATTTAGAGATAGATATTCTCAGTGCATCGGATCTTCAAGAGGATGCTAGAATAGAGGACTTTTGAATAAAAGACTTGTACGTACTAATTTTTGGTTTTTTTTTTTGTTTATTCCCTATATTATTTTTCTTATCGCATGCTAGAATAGAGGATGCTAGAATAGAGAACTTTTGAATAAAAGACTTGTACGTACTAATTTTTGGTTTTTTTTTTTGTTTATTCCCTATATTATTTGAGTTCTTTTATTACAAAGCACGATGGGAGACAGTCCTCCAGTCACTCCATAGTCCATGACAGAGGAGCAGTTTTTGGAGTTCATCTCTCAGGTTCCTCCTGCATATATGGCTGCTGCATCATAGTATTGGATCGCTCGTGGTAGCACTCCTCCCGGCCTCACTCCTGGCGGCCTTACTCCTGCCGGCCTCACTTCTGGCCTCACTCCCGCTGGCCTCACTCCCACCGGTGTCACTCTCGCCGGTGTCACTCCTGCCGGTGTCACTCCTGAGGGTGGTGCTACTCCCGTAGGAGGTATGTCTCTTAGCTTTGTGACTCCACCACGACCATCTTTGCAGCCATCTCCTACTGGGTCTACTAGTAGACATGTGCGTTCGACACCTCAGTGCGATACAGGGTCTGGCCCATCTCGTAGATCGAGGTCACGCTCTGGAGCAGGAGGTTCTAGGAGTGGATCTATAGGTAGGTCTGGAGGCGGAGGAGGCGGTTGTTGTGGAGGCAGTGCGACGGATGTTGTGTCGCCCGCTTCTACTCCTAGGACGAGTACCTCAGATGTAGGTACGCCACGCAGTACACCACGCAGTACACCACGTACACCTTGGGGTGCTCATGACCATGATGACTCCAAGGTGTATAGTATCCGAGATGGAGCTCCGGTGATAGATGCGGTTGACAAAGCAATGCGTGCACGCATACGACAGCTTTGCTCCATCCAGTTTGGACACTCCATCATGCTGAAATAGAGTGAACAAGATAAAGATCGGAAGAATTATATCACACAGACGATTTACCAGGAGTTCCGACAAGCCGATGGACAGTCGATTGTCAGTTCAGAGTGGATTCTGCACACCACACGTGAGGTCATGTCGCATCGATGATCCGAGGCTCGTGATGCATTCAGAGAAGGCTTATCAAAGCCTGTGTGGTTAGATGCTGAGGAGTGGGACATGATTCGTGATGAGCAGCAGCAGACTCCTATCGATATCGCCAACAGCGAAATGCCACAGCCACATGTCTAGACACGATTGGACCATCACATTTGGGCAGCGGTGGATATGACACGATGCGTCATGAGTTTGTAAGTACCATTTCATTTATTGAATTTATTGATGTTAAATTACTCATATATATTTCTCTAATCTTTTTATATTTGTTTCAAGGGCTGGCAATGGGTCGTCCTCCAACATGAACGGAGGAGTCTTATGGATATAGTCATGGGTTGACTGCACTATTGCAGGACTTGGAGGGACGTGGTGCGGTAGTTTCATGGGAGCGTTTGCGATGAGATAATTAATTTATAAACTTCATTTTTACTTGTTTGTAATTTTCATGTGAATTTATCTCATTCCATTAATGTTCTTTGTTGTAGGATTGTTGATATGGAACGTTCTTTGCATGTGTATGGCAGTGGAAGACCAATATTTTGTATTTGATTTCCATATGGCAATACATTGCTTTGCCACATTTTGTAAAAAGCGTCATATATGACAGTGGTTTGCCACACTCTTGTACATGCTTCATTATTGAAATATATAACTTCTTTTGTACATGGTTCATTGTTCATTCTGATTATCGATCTCTTTTGTGTACAATAATACTCTGTTTCATGAAATCATATTCCGGTTGTCATTAGAGTACACTTCACATGTACTCGGTTTTTTTTTGGGCAGAGTGTATTGTCTTTTGTTCAGCAACATCATGGTAATGTTGCTGTAGCAAAAGACAAAACACTCTGCCCAAAAATTTTTTTGCAGGTATGGTCGTCGATATACGTGACGGTACTCCCAGTAGTGTCATCGGAATAACCGTCGGTACACCCAAGAGGCGATGCAATAGAAGCCGATTACCGACGCATATACCGACGCATAAACCGATGCCTAAACCGACGTTTATACCGACGTTTATACCGATGCCTATACCGACTCTTTGGTACGGATGCGCAAATCGAACTTTACACCGGCGTCACGGCAAATAAAGCCGCGTTCATTTTCCTCGGTAAAAACCTCGGTATACCATCGATTTGTTGTAGTGACACTTGGAAATACACAAACATACACATAAATACATGGAACATACAAATACACAAATAAGTAAACGTAGAACATACAAACACACATTTATGCGCATCTTTAGGCACACATACATACATACATTCATAGACATAGTCATTAGCACCACATAGCACAAGAACATATATACACAAGCACACATACACTAGTAATATTAGTGAGACGCCTTGTCAAGAAGATCTTATCTTGCACCAGAGAAAGATGAAAAGGCTTTTGGTTAAAAATAAAGTATACTACTCAAGCTAGAACATCTCTAATTAGCAGTTGTCTCCTCAAGCCATTAGGAATATTCATTCTTGACCCATCTAATTTGTGAGTCTCTACTACATGATCAACTATTTTGTAATGTCAAGCACAAAATTTAATAAGGGAAAGTTCATGAAATTAATGAGTTTGAGGAAAATGATGGGTCAATATATTATAAGAACCTCTTGTATGTTCCTTTAGTGAAGCCCAAAATCCAAGTACTTCAACAACCTCATGATTACTTGCAACATGACATTTTTGCGTGAATAAATCAAATTTTTTGTGGCCTTAAATATGGGAGGAAGTCAAAGAATATCTATGACCTATAGCAATTGCAATAAATCTAAAGTACCTTTACATAAAGCACATGGCCTCTTGCAACCTTTAGCTATTCGTGGAAGACCATGGTCCTCATTATATATGGGTTTCATCATAGCTCTACCAAGGTTAGATATTGGATAGATTCATAAAGATGACACACTTCATTTCAACCAACACGGCAATCATAGGTGCATCCACTTCTAGAAATTTTCTCAGATACATTCATGGATTTCTTGATGATATTGTTAGAGATCTACGTCCATAGTTCATGTCTAGATTTTGAACAATCTTCATAGGCTGCTTCAACTTAAGTTGTCTAGAACAATGATCCATAGATTGATTGGCAAAAAAAATGAGTAAACCAAGTTCTAGAACAATATCTCCATTTCACCATCATCTATCATAAAAATAATTGATTTGAGCTTTTAACCTTTGTAGAGTTTGACTATAAGAATAGTATATTTCATACATCTACCAAGCAAAGTCCCATCTTTGCCAAATATAGACGACACCCAAGGATGGATGTAATATTCTCAAATCATGTGAGAAACCCATTTGCCAGAGATAAGGTTTGATACCTCATGGATATTCAGTAAGAAGTCAAGAAAGATATCCATAGAGCTCTAGAAACAATATAAGTATTATGTAGGTCAATATCGTGTTAAGAATCCATCTTATCATGTTGGGGATAAAGTGTGGCTACTCAGTAGAAATAATTTGTAGACTTTGAGGCCCTATGCAAAGCTAGATTACTAGAGATTTTGTCCTTTCACCATCTTGACCGAGATTAATTGAGTCACTTTCAAGCTCTAATTATCAAATTTTAAGGGTTAAAAAGTCAAACTCTAATTTCATGTCAAAACTTGCTTTTCATAAATTTTTGAATCAAAGACCTAGATTTAAATTATGAAAAACATATTATTCAATGAACTAGATTTAATCTATCCCAAAGCATTAAAAACATATAAAAAAATAATAAAACTACCCAGAAATCCCTCCTCTCTTTTTGAGGTAAATCTCATGCAAGTTGCAAAATTTTTTTTAGGAGATTTTTTGAATTTGTTTTGAAGGGTCTCATGTACATATAAAAAAAGCAGCTCATAGGCTCTATTTCACATTATGTACCATAGCTGCTTTAGAGATCCTATACTTAGGGTTTTGAAGAAGCACCTTTTCTAAATATCTTGCAATATTAGTGTTTTGTTTTCCAATCTCTTGTGTACATTGTCTCTATTGTCTCTCTCTATTTTTTTCTCTTTACTCTTTCTCTATACTCTCTCTATATATTGATTATGGGCCTTAAAATTGGTATCAGAACAGGTGCATTCAAGAATTTTCAGGAGACTTTACTTGAGCATATTGACTTGCTTAGGGGTTAGAGATATGGCAATGAACTCCATAGCCATATTAGATAGGTTCAAGGGTGATAGTTTTCACACTTGGAAAACAAGGCTCCAATATTTTCCCATGATCACTGATCTATGGGATGAAGTTTAAGCTCAAGTTAAAAGGCTTGAAGTTTGAGGAGGTATTGGACTATAAGAATACTATTCAAACCAAGCTCAATATGCTCAAAACGCTACCTCATTATCATCATCTGGTGGAGAAAGAAGTACCCAAGTAGGAGGGGTTACACAAGTAGGAGGGATTACCACTTTACCTGCAAATCAATTACCAAGTGAAAAAGCTTTATCCAAAAATAGAAAAGCTTTTTCAACTATGAGTATGATCCTAAATAATGAATCCATTCATCATCTTATAGGCATTAGAAGTGTAGGATAAGTGTCGATAAAGTTAGGAGGATTATTTGGCACAAGGAAACAATAGTCTCTTATATCCTTATCTTTCGATTAGAAATGACGGGCTCAACATTGGTGGTAGAGAATATGAACAAGTTTAAAAGACACTTAGCAGACTTGGCTGGAATGAACAATCCTACTTCAAAGGGAATTGCTGTAACAATTCTTCTGAAGAGTCTACCTCCTACATATAGAATGATTTGTTACTATTCTAAAGAAGAAGAAAAATCAAATTATTGAGAGAGTGATGGGAGCAATCTAAAAGGAGGAGAAGGGGCTTAGGGTAGAAGAAAACCTCAATGGAGGTTCATGGACAACAAAAGTTATAAAATACAAGAAATGCAAACATTGTGGCATAACAAACCTAAAGAGCCAAATTGTTTTATTATTAACCCATGAAAACTTTATGGTGGAAAAACACATGAAATTGAATTTTGTTTTAGGAAGAAAGGTGATGAAGCAAAGATAGCAGATGAAGATGCTCAAGATGACATTGGTGGAGTGGATGTTGAAACTTCTTCATCCATCAACTATTCATGTTAAACCATATCATCTTGTTTTTGTATTTTTTGATTTTTTAATAGGTTTAGATAAGGACATATGATCTTAATTAGAAAGGCTTGATCAACCTTGATGGTTGGGAAAATGTGTTTAAGTCTATATTCTATCTTTTTGTTTCCCTATATTTGTCTCTATCCTTCCAACTAGTACTGGTTGAGAAGAGTATGGGAGATTTTTTTGAGTTTTTCTTTTACTTGTGGTATGTATTGCTCTTCATGTGCAAAGTCCTATTGTATTTTTATGGAAATTGGGCATGATCTTAATAGGTGCTTACAAAAAAATTCTTTTCAACTAGCAACAATATTTTTTTCCAATAATATATACTTATCCTAGCATATTCCCCATGTGTAAGGTTAGCAGGGTATTGTTGAAAATGAACCTTCCACAAGAGGGTCATCCATATTTTACATATTATTCAAAGGTTAAAGGATGGTCAAAAGAAGGTCAAATGTAGTCAAAATATGCATACATTTTTTATCACATATTTGCAAGAGCTATCCAACAATATATTTTATTGCAAAATTGGAGGAGCTTCAGGGGATCAAAAGTTAAACCCTTATTTGGGTCAAAATGTTCTAATAATCAAGTTTTTAACTAAGGGTTCAGATTTAAAGTACATGATCATATTAATCACTGATGTGATTTAATCTATTCAAGAGCATCAAAAGGAAATACCTCCATGCTTTTTGAGGTGGATTTGATGTAAGCTATAATTTTAGCTTTTTGGAGATTTTCTCAATTTCTTTTGAAGGGCCTCTTATATCTATAAAAGAAGTACCTCAGAGGCTCTATTTTACATCTTCTACCATAGGTACTCTAGAGCTCCTACACTAAGGGTTTTGGAGAAACACCTTTTGTAAGTATTTTGCAATATTAAGGTTTTGTCTTTGGAGCTAATTTGGATCCTTTGCCAATCTCGTGTACACTGTCTCTTTTGTCTCTCTCTATTCTCTCTCTATACTCTCTCTTGAAATATTGATTGTGGGCCTTAAAAACCAACAAATCGCACACCTTTGAATGTGCATATAGGTCATTGACATAGACTTCTAAGCATCACTTAAGGAATTATTTGAAGACATGAAATAAAAGGCCTTGAAAGGTTGCTGATGCATTTGTCAAACCAAAAGGCATGACCTTCAATGCAAAGGTATCCGATTTCGTTTCAAAATCAATTTTATGTTGGTATTTGGATATGACAGATACTTGAATGTAGCCTAAAAATCCATCTAAGAAGTTGTAGTCTCCTTTTACTACCACCACTCTAGAAGGTAATCAATTATGGACAAAGGATACATATCTTTTATTGTCGCTTCATTGAACTTTTTAAGATTGATGCACAGATGCCCTATACCATTTTTCTTGGACACTATTACCACTAGAAGAGAGTGATTTAGTGTGTTCAATTTCATATATGAACCTTGATTCTAGCAACTTATCTTATCTCCTCCTTGATTTTCTTGGAACATGTCTCATTATAAGTGTATGGTATCTTTTTGACTAGCTTAGCTATGCTCGTCATGGGAATCTGATGAGAGCATATCTGTAGGTCCACATCTTTCAATTCCTTGTAGGACCATACAAATACATCTCTATATTCTCTTGAGGGGCTAATCAATGCCGTTTCTTCTTCTCATGTGAGGACATTGGCAATCTTGGTGTAGAAATCCTCACCATTCTTTTGAGAAATTACTATTTTCTTATTAGTTTCTTTGTTATCATATGAATGTCATGATATAACCTCTTGCTTGGCATTTCAATATGGATATTCCTTTTTTCCAATGTCTATTTTGTGAAATACTTTGGGAATTCAAAGACTGATTTCTTCCCTTTATCCTTTGGCTACAAATGCTTTTCTTTAGCTTATTTTAGCTGATAGACTTTCATATAGTATGTTATTGGCTTAGGCGCCCTTCTAGAGTCCATAAGTCCAACCTTGGTCAAGTGGTCTTTGTCTGACTCATAAGGAGTATCTTCTACGTGGGAAAACTCTTTATTCCCTTTCTTTTAGATTCTAATTTACTTTTGTCTCTTTGAGACCTCCTTCTTTTCTTTGGCACATAAAATAACTTGATTTCACTTTACTTCACTAGTATAGATAGAAATTTTTGTAGTTCACACTTTACTGTACTTCAAATCTTAAAAAGAACATTGGAAAAAAATAATCATTACATTTAAATTTTATGAAAACACACTTTGGAAAAAAATTACACCTTTAATTTGATCATCTTTGTTTATTTTTCTTTTATTTTGGATTTGTTTTTGTTTTTCTTTTTAAATTTCCTTTGATTTATTTTTATTTCTTTTTACATATTCTTATATTCCTATGCCACATACTTTTTTACTTTTCTTATTTTATTTTAAATTCTTTTTATTTACATCTATTTTTTCTTTTATTTTCTATTTATTTATTTACAAACTGATTCCTAGTATTTTTATTTAATTTATTTAGTTAATTTTATTTATTTATTTACATTTTTAATTAACTCATAAATTCATGTTTATCAATTATTAATTTTTACTTATGTAATTACTAATGTAAATTTATTTATGTTTTATTATAATGAATAATTTATGTTCATTTAAACTAATCCTTTTATTTACTAATTATTTAATTACTCAAGATATATTAAAACAAAATTACCAATAACAAAATAAATAAATTAAATCAAATAAAATGAAATAAAATTTATAGAATTGAATCCACCCCCTCTCTCTATTTCCTCCCTCTTTCTCACCTTCTCTGTCTCCCTCTCTCTCCCTATCTACAATTCAACACCATCCCTCTGTGCCTCTCTCTCTCTACCCCCCTCAATGGCACGATCTCCTCCTCCATTCACATGTGTGTGCACTTGTTGATATATTTTGGTGGTGATGCGTGTGAACACACTTAGGATTGTTGGGGCACTTTTTTCCCTCTCTAGGAGGTTTTCTCCCCCTGGCTTGTATATATGCCTATAACCTTAATGGGTTACTTATCTTTGTACATTCACTTGGTAATACATTTAGTATTGTGTGTTGTGCTCCAAGCTTCTTCTTCTTCCTTGTGTTGTTCACGTGCTTCTACAGATTTCAAACTCCAACAATTGGTATCAGACCAGGTCGCCACTTCATCTAGGGTGTCATCAACACCCCTTCGGTCACAATCTCAGAATCGCATGAAAATTGGTGAGCATACTCAAGGTGATTAGGAGTTCAGAACCACTTTGCTCTTTGGTGCCAAAATTTTGATCTGAACTCATTTCGACCTCTGAATGCACTATCATAGTGCATATGCAAGCAATTTTGTCTTTTTATGCCAAATATGTATACAAGTTTCGATTTGCCAGTACAAGCGGCTCAAAGTCTGCTATAGATCTAGCGGAGTTGGATAGGGTAGTTTTGTCCAACTTTTCAAGATACTATCATTTTTTTGCATCAGGGTATTTTAGTTAGTGGCCATGGATGAAAGCAATGATGTATTATCTATGTTGGCTATTGAGGATAGATTGGATGGTACTAATTACCCATTATGGGCATATATGATGCGTCATGTATTGGTAGCCAAAGGATAGTGGAATATTGTGCACACCGTTGAAAAACAACCCACTACACCTACAAAGACACTTATTGGGGGTGATGCAGATAACATTGAAGATGATGATCTTCAAATTCTTGCTCATGCTATGGTTCTTACTGCACCTTCTTCACCTATTGTAGAGAAAATACACATACACATACACATACACATACACATACACATACACATACACATACACATACACATACACATACACATACACATACACATACACATACACATACACATACACATACACATACACATACACATACACATACACATACACATACACATACACATACACATACACATACACATACACATACACATACACATACACATACACATACACATACACATACACATACACATACACATACACATACACATACACATACACATACACATACACATACACATACACATACACATACACATACACATACACATACACATACACATACACATACACATACACATACACATACACATACACATACACATACACATACACATACACATACACATACACATACACATACACATACACATACACATACACATACACATACACATACACATACACATACACATACACATACACATACACATACACATACACATACACATACACATAACATACACATACACATACACATACACATACACATACACATACACATACACATACACATACACATACACATACACATACACATACACATACACATACACATACACATACACATACACATACACATACACATACACATACACATACACATACACATACACATACACATACACATACACATACACATACACATACACATACACATACACATACACATACACATACACATACACATACACATACACATACATATACATAGACATACATATACATATACATACATATATATATATATATATATATATATATAATATGTATATGTATATATATATATAAATATAAGTATATATATATATATATGTATATATATATGTGTGTGTGTGTATGTGGTTGTGTATGTATGCACGTATTGTTAAAAGTCAAGCTTCAAGCTAAATATTCGTGGGGAATCTTTTATGGACATGTGGAGCAATCAAAGGAAGCCAAAAGCCACGAGATTCCATCAAGAAAAGTCACTCAACCACTCCCCAAGTCATCTCAACTAATTCCTCCAAGTTAGGAGGCTGATTTGGAAAGGTAGTTCCTAGATTTTAGGGGCACACCTCTCACTATAAAAGGAGCATGTATCCCGACTTCTTTTGGGCCATCTTCTTGGATTTTTAGCTCATGTAAAGTGAGCACTAAGTGCTGGAGTTGTGATAAGCAAGCCCCTTGCTTGCTTGTTTGTTTTCTTTTAGTAGGCATATCTATGTGTGTGCGCAGGCAGTGTTGCAACTCTCTACCCCTGAGTTGTTAGCATTGGTTCTCCCTCATATGGTATCCATTTGATGTAATTCTTGTCTCATTGGATAGCTATAAGAGTCTATTTTATGCTTACCAATTGTCTGGAGCATTCTCTGAGTAAGCTGGGAGCAACATTCATTTTAGTGAAGTTGTGTGATTGATATCTCTCTCTTTGTGTAGGCTCTGTTGGAAATATTTTGCTCTCTGTTGTAAGGGCTGGTTCTCCTTCTCTATGTATCCATTTGCTATGATTTTGGTGTCATTGGGTAGCTATTAGAGTGCTCTAAAGTTGACTCAAGTTTGAGATTCATTCTCTGTATAATCTCTGAGAAAAGTTTGCTGGAGTGAAGTGAGGTCTCTGCTTGACTAGCAGTTGTGAGCATTCAACTAGCTCATGTTGTAGACATTGTTTCTCTTTGTGTAAGCATCCACTTCAAGTGAAATTTGTTTTGTTGGAAAGCCCTTGGTGTCTACTACAGGTCTACAAAATCTCACTGGAGTTCTCTGCATAAGCTCTGAGTAAGAGCATTTTTGGTGTGCAGAGGTCAAAGAAGGATACCTGTGGAGGTCATTCACGCTTCATCGTTGCTTAGGGGTTGAGATACTTCCCCCATCAGTGGTATTAGAGCATTTGGGCATCTTGGAGGTATCACATACAAGCAAGAAGACCTCTTGGAGTTGGTGGTTGAAGAGTTGCATCAACAAAAGCTTCTTGGAGGTAGCTCACATCAAGGGGGAGCTATTCTACTCAAATTTGCAAGAGCACAAGGTGTCCATCTAAGGAAAGCTTTGGATTGAGGTAACCTCAGAGCCTCATTTTCATTTTACACACATTGGAGAATTAGCCAAGGGCTAGGTCAAGTATCAAAGACTAGATATGGGAGACTTCAACACTCAAATTGAAAAGCTAGACAAAGGTAACTATCAACCATGGAGATTTAGGGTCTCCAACTATCTTATGGGCAAGGGCCTTTGGGGGTTGATTAGTGGAAGTGAACCAAGACCTAGGTTGGATGAGAATCCAACCAATGACCAGAGAAGGGCCTTTAGGGAATGGAATGAAAGAGACAAGAGGGTTATCTTTATTCTTTCCCAACACATTAGCAATAGCATGATCGGCCATATCCAAGACCTGGATTCAAGCATGAAGGTATGGGAGACACTTGAAAGGCTTTATTCAACAAGTACCAAAGCAAGGAAGATCCAACTCAAGAATGAGCTCAACAACCTTAGGAAGAGCTCAGGGAGTAGCATAAATGACTACATACTTAAGGTCAAGGAGTTATCAGATGCATTGGGATCCATTGGAAGCCACGTAGACGATGACGATCTTGTGGCTTATACTCTCAATGGTTTGAGAGATGATGAGAAGTGGAAACCCTTTACCACTTCAGTTTATGTAAGGGATAATCTTCCCGATTTTGAGCAATTGGTTGCTCTCATGGTCACCGAAGAAATGAACATAGGTGGAAGCTCAACTAAAAGCAAAGATGCACAAGTTTTCTATGCAGGTAATCAAAGGGGCAAAGGAAGACAAGGACAAGGAAGGGGCAAAGGAAGGTTTGGAGGAAGGCAAGGCCACTCAAGAAATCAAGGACATGACCAAGGCACCTCATCACAAAGAGGGAGAGGAAGATCAAGAGGAAGAGGAGGACGACATCAACAAAACAGGAATCAAGATGGCGAAGGATGTTACATATGTGGCAAGTTTGGCCACTATGCTAGAGATTGCTACCAAGGAGGAAACCAAAGGAACTATAATCAAGGTTCTTCATACAAAGGCCAAGGTAATTATGCTTCTACAAGTTCAGAAAATGACAATCTCTTGATGATGCACATGAATGGGAATTCAAGCAAAGTAGATAACACTTGGTATATTGATAGTGGATGTAGCAACCATATGAGTTGCAATGCTTCTTGGTTTACTAATCTACATGTTCCCAAAGGTAAAGGACATGTAGAAACAGGTGATGATACAACCCATGAGATCTCCCATGTTGGAGATGTAGCTTTGGATGACAAGGAGGAAGGAAGATGTCTCAAGGATGTGTCTTGCATGTACCTACCATCACAAAGAACTTGATGTCCGTTGGGCAAATTGTTGAAAGAGGCTATCAAGTAAGGTTCAACAAAGGTGGATGCTTTGTGGAGAACCCTAAGCAAGGTTACAAGGTCATAGCAAGAGGAAAGAAGCAAGGGAGACTCTTCACTTTGGAGGTAAATTCTCATTCTACTCAACATGTCTACTTCACATATGGAAACAAGAGGATTTCGGAGTTGGACTTGTGGCACAAGAGGATAGGTCACATCAACATACAAAGAATGAAGGAAATGCAATTCAAGAGGCTGGTTGAAGGTCTTCCCAACTTCCAAGGACAAGGTATGAAGCATTTATGTGAATCTTGTCAACTAGGGAAGCAAGCGAGACTTCCATTCAAGAAGAGTGGCTACATAAGCCAACATCCATTGGAGTTGATACATACAGATGTGTGGGGGCCAACAAAAGAGCAATCCATTGGAGGTAACAAGTACTTTGTCACTTTTATAGATGATTGCACAAGGATGGTTTGGGTTTATTTCATAAAAAACAAATCAGATGTGTTTACATGTTTCAAAGCATTCAAGGCAATGGTAGAGAAGGAAACAAGTACATATATCAAGAAGCTAAGGTCCGATGGAGGGGGAGAATATTTCTCAAATGAGTTTTCTGATTTTTTAATGGATCAAGGCATCAAGAGGCAAGTAACATGCAGGTACACACCCCAACAAAATGGAGTAGCAGAGAGAAAGAATAGATACATTGCTGAGATCGCTAGAGCAATGCTTAATGAGATGAATGTACCTAACATGTTTTGGAGTGATGCAGCAAATACCGCCGTGTATCTAATGAATAGAGCTCCTACCTCAGGGATCCATGGCTTGACACCATATCAAGCCTATTATGGTAAGAAACCTGATCTTTCCCACTTGAAGATATTTGGATGTACTTGTTATGTACATGTGCCAAGTGAATTGAGGCACAAGCTACAACCAAAGGCAGAAAAGTGTGTGTTTCGAGGATATTCAAATGATCATAAAGGTTACAGGTGCTTCAACCCAAACACAAAGGACTTGAGGATATCAAGGGATGTAGCATTTGATGAGCTACTCCCTTGGTATAAGAAGTATGATTGTATGCAGGACTATGAAGAAGAAAAGCATGGACATGATGAAGAACAAATCGACCTAGAGCTAAGCGGCCCAAGGTGTTCCATCAATGAAGATAGTTCAAGCATGAACTCACCATGGAGGGGGAGATCTTCATCAAGCTATGAAGCACAATCAATCAACAAAGGCAAAGCAACATTGGTGGAGTTGGATGAAGAAGGTAATGAAGTTGAAGATGATGAAGGACACATGATGGAGAAAGAAGCCACGTCAAAGAAAGAGATCAAGTTCCCAAGGCAAAGGAGGTTTATTCCTCCAAAAGGTGAAGAAAGGAAGTCTTCTAGAGTTAAGTATCCAACTCAAAGGTTTACTTATGATTCATACATGGCAACACATTATGCATATATGAACAAAGTAGTAGAAGATCATGAGCCCGATTGCTATGAAGATGCAAGCAGGTACACCGAATGGAAAGAGGCAATTCAAGAAGAGATCGACGCACTTGAGGAAAATCAAACATGGACTCTAGTGCCCAAGAAGGAGAACATGAAGGTAATAGGTAATAAGTGGGTGTATAAAGTAAAGAGGAATTCAGATGGATCTATTTCTAGGTTCAAAGCAAGATTGGTGGCCAAGGGTTTTGCACAAACCTATGGAGTGGACTTTGAAGAGACATTCAGCCCCGTGGCAAAGATGAGCACCATTAGGACACTCATTGCAATGGCTGCTAGCAAAGGATGGAAGCTCTTCCAATTGGATATCAAGAATGCCTTTCTCAATGGAGACTTGGAAGAAGAGGTATACATGGAGCAACCACTAGGTTTTGTTCATAAAGAGTTTCCACATCATGTTTGTAGGTTGAAGAAGGCACTTTATGGCCTAAAGCAAGCTCCAAGGGCTTGGAACCAAAGATTGGTGGACTATTTGATCAAATGTGGTTACAATCAATGCAAGGCGGATCCATCTCTCTTCATCAAACAAAGAGGAGAACTTGTGGTCTACATGTGTGTGTATGTAGATGATCTTATCATTACAGGTAATGATACAAAGGGCATTGAGGAGATCAAGGCAAAGCTTGGAAAGGAGTTTAGGATCTCTGATCTTTGAGATCTTAGGTATTTTCTTGGCATTGAAGTTGTATACAAAGAAGAAGGTATTATGCTCATACAAAGGAAGTATATTCTAGACCTACTTGAGAGGTTTGGGATGCTACACTGCAAGCCTATTTCAAATCCCATGGAAGTTAATGTAAAGCTAAGCTCCATTGATGGAGAGCCATTAGAGGATGTAACTTTGTATCGATCTATTGTAGGCTCTTTCAATTATGCCACAATAACCAGGCCCGACATAGCATATGGAGTTGGAGTGTTATCACAATTTATGCATAGTCCAAGGACTACACACTTGCAAGCTGCAAGAAGGATGTTGCGATATCTCAAAGCCACTATAAATGAAGGATTTTTCTACTCATTTGATAATGATATGCAGGTCAAAGCTTATTCCGATGCCGATTGGGCCGGTTTGAAGGAAGATAGAAGGAGTACAAGTGGTTACCTAGTCATGCTAGGTAGCAAGATCATCTCATGGATTTCAAAGAAGCAACCCACAGTGGCATTATCTTCCACCGAGGCTGAGTATAGAGCTTTGGCTCAAGTCACATGTGAGCTAATGTGGATTAAGAAGTTATTTATGGAGCTTAATTTGCAGGTT
>CM035422.1:164731263-164786263 GCA_020310875.1 Ceratopteris richardii
CTAGGGTAGCATATGTTCACAATGCCTCACAAAAAAGTACATTCAGCTTGTATTTAGTAGTTACACAAAACATGAGCATCAACCTACTACATTAGATTATTCATGAGATCCACCAAGCTCATAAGCAATGGCCATAGAAGGGAGTGTTGCATGGATGTAATCTTAGAAGGACAATCTATAGATGCCTAGCTTAGGACATACACCTTCAATGGGCACTATCCTGGAACATAGCCAAATAGTTTAAGAACAGGAAATCCTCTGCACCACCATCAAAGAGGATGAGGGGATGTATACCATGTGCTCAACCCAAAGGAGACACATTGACTCCGGATGTAACTCCTACACCACAAAGGATATTATGACCATTCATGCTCAAACTACCAAGAAGAAGTAGAGATGGACCTAACTTGATTTTTTCCCCAATATTGTTCGACCTATAATTTCTTGGAGGAATTTGTCTAAAAGAGCTAAGTAATGAAGACTTTGAATAGATTCTCTAACATGTGAAGTTGGATTTTGAAGAAGAAGACGAGGGTGACCATCAGTAGCAACATGAAGAAGAACAACAAGGACAAGCAGGTGAAGATAAAGAAGAAGAAGAAGAGGAAGAGGAGCACGATGAAGAAGAACTAACCACCAATAAGATGGGGAGAAATTGAAGGTGCCCTATCCTATACGACACAATTTCAAAGATTATATGAGACTGTGGTGAGTGTACAAGAACTGCACTGCATCTCATTTAGCATAGGCAAAGCATTGATTGATCAAATTCTAAGTGAAGGAGTGGATCCTCAATTCATTAAGACCCTCCAACTTATGATTGAGACATTAGGAGTTACAAAAGCTTTCTATACCATGTTGTAGAAACAAGAACCTCCTAATGATAGATGATGTATCGAGACATGACCACGCCTTGGTAAGAACTTTAAGGATCCACGTGTCAGGATGCAAAGTGACTACAATTCAGGAGACCACATCAATAGCTACAATAGACTTGATGTTCAAGACTTTTGTTCAAACATCTCCAATCTCCCCTTAGCAACCTCTATCCCCTCATATCACTATTGATGTACCAAAAACCATGGAAATAAGTACAACTACTCAACCCTTTGAACCCATCTTCACACTCCTACCAATTCCCTACTCCATACTGACACCACCATAGCCACTATAGAAAGCATCACATCCACACCATCCTTTAGTTTTAGAGCACTTACCTTCCAATCCACACTCTTTAACCTATTGTACAATACCTCTACTAAAACCCTCGAACTTGCCATCTGCCATCAATTCAAACACATTGTACTTGGCAGATCAATTCCCACTGAAGACAATCTTGGTTTTGTTGTAAGCCCCCACAACCAAATCCCTTTTATAGTAGATCCTTGTTATTCTATAGTTTCTCCTATGCCCCGCCCCCCTCACTAGCCATCACATAACCACAATTTCAACAGACTTCATGGGAGTCATGGACCATGTTGCAGCTTGCCTGGTAGAACAAACACAAACTACACTATCTGATTCAATGGATATCTCTCTAGCCATAGCACCACCCCCTCCCCCTACACTTCCAAAACTTCCCATTCCACCACCACCAACATCACCGTCACTTTTCACACCATCATACATGACATTCACATCTCCCATTCACATTCTCCTCCCCACTGCATTTCCCGCTATATATATATTGCATCTATGTCTATAAATAATACTACACTTCAACATCCGAATATTTTTAGAAGAACACACCAACTTCTTCGAGTCATATGCAAAACTAGAAGAGGAGAGTGCAGAACTCAAAAAGCAGCTAGCCAAGAATAGCACATAGGTACCTGAGGCAATCCCTCTTCTAGAGGAGACACACAAACTTCAAGAACTCCAAAGCAAAATTGCAGAGCTCCAAGCAAGGATGTTACGTTGTGAATGACCCCCTCGCCACTAGTGGAACCATCATTTGATGATCTTGTAGAAATCCAATGAATAAACATTCTAAGAGGCATAAAAACCCATATCAGTAGGAGGGGGCTGCACAATAGAAGAAGGTCAAGGCACATTCAAGACTGAAGTATCTCAATGGCTCAAACATGTAGAAGAAATAGGCACAACACCTAATGATAGGGTGGCCATACAAGTTCAATCATTATGAAATCTCAAAGAAACTATACTCAAGTCAGAGTACTTCCAAAACTTGTCCCGTCAATTGCCCATCACTACATGTGAGTTGTAGTATGAACCCTATTTTGTACCTCTCCTCGACTACAATGCAAAGATCAAACAAGTGACTGGAGAGGAACCCACTTTCGCAACCCACTTTGAGCCAAGGGACCTCCTAGAAAGAGCACGAAAAAGAATAATTTTTCAACCAAACTAGCATGCAAGATTACTCGAGACATATCCAAAGATGATGCATACATGGTCCAATGCACCTTTGTACATAAAGTACAATCCATGCTACTTCCTAGTACCCCACCAATGGCCATGACCTGAGTTTGTAGTCAAGGTAAACACTACTAAAGGTTGCTCTGATTGGATAAATTACCCCTACTTTGATCTTCTAAAAGGGACCCCTACCAATGCATACATGATCTCGAACATACACCATTGGACACCACAATTCAAGAATGTACTTGACATCGTTGCAAAAATGTGTATAAAGATCTTCAAACTCATGACGATGGTGTTCAAAATGTTCAAAAATGTGAAGGCTCTATACATCTCAATTGTAGGCTTGAATGACGGGAACCTCAATCCCGTTTATGATATAAGCAAAACTCCTTCTTTCAACACCATCTACGCCTAGCATGCTAGAATCAAATACATGCCTGCTTGTTACAAGCAGACATTTGAGGAAATGTTCTCAATCGGGTTTTGGGAATATCACTTCGAAATTTTCATTCTTTGCATCTCTTTGAAATACAGCAAGCCCTTGATACTGATTAGTTATGTATGACTAACTATTGATGTGCTGCAATGTTACATCTCACACGCTTTACCATGTTGGCACTAGTCAAGGTGGTCCAGGAGGCTTGACAAGACAAGAAAATATGGGGCAGGAGAGTTAAAGAGATTCAAGATAGAGGGAAGGTCAAGCAAGACTTAGTCGACAAGGAAGTCAACCTAGATCTGGCAATATGACCAAGCAATTCTTTTTTCAAATCAAACAACTATCACTTGTGATTTTCATCACTCCACTACATTGTAAATCCCATTTTTTATAATTCCACCTCCATTTTGTTGAAGCGGAATTGAGGAGTTCTAGATCTGTATGTGTACCAAGTTTCATAATTTGTAGGGCTCGTTTGAACCTCTGAAATGGCTTAAGAACCTCATTTTTAACTAGGCCAGATACTAGGTCTGTACAAGCTGAAACTAATCAAAAACTATAAAAGGAGCTAGAGAGCTCATTTTTGTGGTTGGCTTGTTGGAGATTGAAGAAAACTAAGAAGATTGTAAACTCTCTTTTGATGAATTGAAGACTCCATTGCTCCATTTCTTTGTCTTAGTGTGTGTGTGTGTGTGTTTATGTGTGTGCATGTTAGTGTGCTTCTCACTCACACACTTGTGTACTCATTTGCTCATGATCGTCATAGCTCCCTCATGTTTTCTCGAATTGACAATTATGAGATGGATCTCCTCACATTGATACTCATCATTGTGCTAGATTGATAATCGTGAACATAAAAGTTTACCATTGAAGATACTTTTTTACATTCATTTATTATATTTTTTGTTCTTCTCAAAGTAAAAATGATAATAAGAGTTTACCTTAAAGAGGCTTGTTTACATTCATTTATTATATTTTTCTGTTCTTCTCAAAGTAAAAATGTTAATGAGTGGTGGTTCATTTTGAGTCAAAACATGTGGACAGTTGGTTGAGCTTTGGCCTCTTGAGGCGGAAGTCCAGGGTTCAAGTCCCAGGCTGACATGTTATGGCTTAAGCCAGTTAAACTCAGTTGTAATCATGTCTCTTTCAGTTGTAACCTTGTCTAACCCCTGCTTTGTGGGATACGGGGGGTCCCGTGGGTGCTATGCCCATTCACTTGTACAATTGCAATTTCAAAGTTAAAGTCCGGGGGAGTAGGCTTCGGCTGAACCTCCATTAAAAAAAAAAAAGAACGTGGCCGGGCCCCGTGTTATATGCTTTACTGGAGTCAATGGTCATGACTCATGTTCAGGTGTTTCGGAATCTTGACTTCATTTACCATCAGCGCGTTTGGACTCATACAAAAACGCGTTTCCCTTGTAAGTTGTCGGTATTCTTTTGTAGAACGTGGGTCATCATTCTTGCCGAGGAGTCAGGACAATCAAGAAACATAGCGCATGTGCTATCGTGCACGCGCTTATCAGAAACATTAAGAACTCCCTGAGAAAATGACTCGAGGCCCTTCATAGTCAGAAAATGACGAATGCCTTCATAATCTGCATCAGGTGTGCAGATTTGAGCGCAAATGCTCATTGTACATGCCACTATCATTGCGGTCTGCTCTTCTGTCGTTGACATCTACTTGTACATGCCACTATCATTGCGGTCTGCTACTTCTGTGAGGCATGTCGTCAAGCCTCTCTGTAAGAAGTTGAGTGAGGAATACGAGCATGAAAGCAAGTTGAAGCAACCCAACATTATCTCCATAGCTCCATTATTGTCCTTGTCCTTGAGTTGTGACATCACCCGCATAGGTGCACAATAGAGATAATCTCTCTCTCTCTCTCAGGAACAGCAATTTCATTAGTAGAAGAAGCAGTACATGAAAAAGTGCAAGAGAAAATTCAAAAGAAGCTAATCCTTCTCATTCCGTAGATGGGAAATCTATTTACATTTAGTCTCATTAACGTCTATTACAAATTTCATGCGGGATGTAGAGAGCTCTTACGTCCCTTCATCTGAATGCCTAATAGGGACAGTGAGCTACTCGAGGACAACTTTACAAGGTTAAGTCCATATCTAGGATCATTCCACGAAGCTGCTCAATAACCGATGGCCAAATTTTCAAGTGATTCTTTGGTCAGGCTGCAGGAGTCTACGTAACCTTCTCCAAAGTCTATCAGCTTTGTGGTAGGAATAAATGAGAGGCAATCTTTAGGCCCTGAAGCCTTAGTATTAGTTCAAAGCCCTCTATGGAGAATATGTAAAGGAATGATGGACTTCTTAGCGTCAATAAAGGGAAGCAAAGAGCTCTGAAAGCTCAGACACTCTCTCTCTCTCTCTCTCATGCACACACACAGTAATCTACGTAATCTAAGGATTTCTTTACGGTATAGTCAAACCTTATGGTACATCTTTTCTTCCAGATTTTGGACAACGCCTCTCCTCTCATCATATTCGAAAGTCCTATAAAAAAATCAACCGCTTCATCGATAGGAGTCTGCTTCCATTTGATAGCTCGATCGCTTCACTCAAGAAAGGCCTGTTTGCATCTGTTTGCATCGTATGAACTTTGCACTGCTAGGATAGGAGACGAAATTATGGACAATAATTTAAGATCTCCACGGGGATTCAAATACATAAGATGCTTTTCTGAAAGGGCTTTTGCATCCTCAAAGACTTATGAAAATAACAGAGAAAAAACTCAAATTAGATTATGAAGATTGGTGCCTCATTAAGCATCATATTGTGACGTAGAGCATAGAAGACATGAGAATAACATTGAAGCTAAATGGAATAATGATAAGGTCGCTGTTCCCCCTCCCCTTTTTGGTGACCAACTTTTCCCTTTCTCTCGCAGATTAATCAATTAAGAAAAGACAAATCGTTCACTTATCCAAGGTTTGTAATTTGATTGGGGAAGACAAATCGTTCACTTATCCAAGGTTCACTTTTCCCTTGTAATTTTATCCAAGGTTTGTAATTTGAGAGAGAGAGAGAGAGAGAGAGAGAGAGAGAGAGAGAGAGAGAGAGAGAGAGAGAGAGAGAGAGAGAGAGAGAGAGAGAGAGAGAGAGAGAGAGAGAGAGAGAGAGGGAGGGAGGGAGGGAGGGAGGGAGGGAGGGAGGGAGGGAGGGAGGGAGGGAGGGAGGGAGGGAGGGAGGGAGGGAGGGAGGGAGGGAGGGAGGAGAGAGAGAGAGAGAGAGAGAGAGAGAGAGAGAGAGAGAGAGAGAGAGAGAGAGAGAGAGAGAGAGAGAGAGAGAGAGAGAGAGAGAGAGAGAGAGAGAGAGAGAGAGAGAGAGAGAGAGAGAGAGAGAGAGAGAGAGAGAGAGAGAGAGAGAGAGAGAGAGAGAGAGAGAGAGAGAGAGAGAGAGAGAGAGAGAGAGAGAGAGAGAGAGAGAGAGAGAGAGAGAGAGAGAGAGAGAGAGAGAGAGAGAGAGAGAGAGAGAGAGAGAGAGAGAGAGAGAGAGAGAGAGAGAGAGAGAGAGAGAGAGAGAGAGAGAGAGAGCGAGAGAGAGAGAGAGAGAGAGAGAGAGAGAGAGAGAGAGAGAGAGAGAGAGAGAGAGAGAGAGAGAGAGAGAGAGAGAGAGAGAGAGAGAGAGAGAGAGAGAGAGAGAGAGAGAGAGAGAGAGAGAGAGAGAGAGAGAGAGAGAGAGAGAGAGAGAGAGAGAGAGAGAGGTCTTGAAAATTAGTGCTTTAGAGATCAAACTGAAGTTACAAAGAGAGAGAAGGGGGAGAGAGAGAGAGACACACACACACATATGTCGAATGGCAAATAGGTTGCTACACAAGTAGATTTGTAGAGAGAGAGAGAATTTTTGTGAAGAGATAGTTCTCATAGAAGATCTTGGAGATACACAGAGAGAGGGAGAGTGTACGAAACTTAGGGATCTGACCCTGATAGATGCAAAAGTGATGGTGGTAGTGAATTCATGCATAGAGGAGAGATAGAGACAAAGAGAGACAGAGAGACTAAATTGAGTGCTATTGGAGTTTGAGGTCTACAGAAGCACACGAAAAACACAAGGAAGAAGAAGAATCTTGGGACACAACACGTAATACTTAATGTATTACCAAGTGATTTGATAAGTAACCCATAGGGTTGTAGGCATATATACAAGCTGGGGAAAAACTCCTAAAAAAGGGGAAAAAGTACCTCAGTGGTCCTAAGTATGTTCACACACATCACTACTAAAATATGTCAACAAATCCCCCTTGGAAGTGATGTGGTGAACAAGGAGCTCACACTCATGTATAAGGAATTGTCAAGATATGTGGAATCAATCCACAAAAGGAAGTAAGCCCAAAGCTTTGTGGAAAGTTTCAAACTTCTCCCTAGGTGGAACCTTTGTGAAAAGGTCTACAATGTTCTCTTGTGTGGGCACCTATGCCAAAATAATCTCTCTAGCAGAGAACCTCTCCCCGACATAATGATAATTCATCCCATTGTGCTTTATGCAAGCATGGAAGATAGGGTTCGCCACAACTGCAAATGCGCTATGCTTGTCAATGAAGATAGTGGTCACACAAGACTGATCAACACCCAAATCAGCCAAAAGACGTTTAAGCCACACACACTCAACTCACACTGTGAAAGGTACCCTATACTGAGCCTCACAACTAGAAGTGGCCACAGTAAGTTGCTTCTTTCTCAACCAAGATATGCATGAGCTACCAAGCATGAAGCAAAAACCACTAGTGCACACACAAGTTTGATAACAATCAGCCCAACCAGAGTTAGAAAAAGCATGTAAATTGGGTGATAGTGATCCCCCCCTTGGGATAAAACAATCCAAGTAGTCGCGTACCACTCGAGTAGTGAAAGATGTGCTTAACCACCTAGCAATGCTGGACACATGGTCAATGCACAAACCTAATCATCTGAGAGACAGCAAACTAAATATCAAGTCAGGTAATGCATAAGTAAATCAAGCATCCATCAGCATGCTAATAGAGAACACCATCAAATGCATCTCGGACATCATGAAGACTCAACTGTAAACTTGTTTCCATAGGAGTGGCAATAGGTTTGCACTCTTCAAGGCTAAAACATTGCAATAATTTGTCAATATATTTTGTTTGACACAAAGCTATTCCTCCATCACCCTTCATAAATTGAATGCCCAAATAATGATGCCAATGCCCCAAATCAGACATTTCAAATGAGGCATGCACATTAGCCTTAAAATCATTAATATGTCTCTCATTAGGACCAATAAGCAACATGTCAACAACATAGACAAAAATGATCAGAAGCACATCATTTGCACACTTTACATGTAACCTATTCTCAGTTGGATTATTCTCAAAACCATGTGCAAGCAAGTAGGCATGTATCTTTTCATAACCAGCACATGGTGCTTGCTTCAAACCCTTTCTCAACCTGCACACTTTGTTTTCATGCCCTTTCTACAGAAAACCACGAGGCTGAAATACATACACTTCTTCATGTAGGTCACCATTAAGAAATGTTGTTTTAATGTCCAAATAATATACATTCCAACCATCATGAGCTTCAAGTGCAGATATTCTATGAATAGTAGTCATTTAGCATGTGCGAGCAAAGGTCTCATCAAAATGAGTGCCTCTCTCTTGAGCATAACCTTTTCCAACAAGCCTAGCCTTGCTTGTCAACTATTCCATTAGGCTTACACTTCATCTTGTATACCCACTTAGTACCGATGGCCTTCTTGCTAGGAGGCAAACCACATAAAGTATAAGTATCATTCTTTATAATAGCATCATATTCTGAATGCATATTAGCCGTCCAATTTCGTGATTTTTGTGCTTCATCAAATAAAACAGGCTCATTCTCATCATAGAGACTAGAGGCAGCCATTACATAGCAATCTGATGCAAGAGAAGCACTATGAGACACTGAACAAGTATGATATGAAAAAGGTGCATCTAATTTGCTATCTCCCAAAGTCTTCACGAGCCATGTTAGCCCTCTCATCAACAAGTGCATCATGTAAATATGCATGACAAATGGAATTATCTGCATCATGGTGTGAAACCTATAAAGGCTGAGAAATTGCCTCATTTGGACCACCACTTGATTGTCCACTTGTGAGAAGAGGTAGCAAAGTGTCATACACGTCTTTGGAGCTAACGGATGTCTCCTTAGTACATAAAAGTAATGGTTGAATTGCATCTTCCAAAAAAGACAACAGCATGGCTAACCAAAATGCATTTAGTTTGTGGATGATACAAACGATAGCCTTTGGTTTCAAAACTATACGCAACATTTCCTTATCATCCAATTTCTTGCGTTGTTGTTTAGGCACTAATGCATATGACACACAATCGAAGACACGCAGATGAGCGCCAATAGCTTGCAACCATGCTAAGCCTCATATGGAGTGATGGATTGTAGTGCTTTGGTGAGAGACCTGTTAAGACATATGTTGCAGACATAACAACCTCAAGCGAGAAGCTATGTGGTAAATCTTGGCTTTTGAGCATACACCTCGCTATCTCCATGAGTGATCTATTCTTTCTTTCAAAACTCTATTCTATTAAGGGGTATACTGCACTATACAACTAATGTTTTATCCCATGTTCAGTGAGAAATGCATTAAATTCAGAAGACATATATCCCCCCTACCTCGATTAGAACCTAGAGTGCCCGTTTTACATGTTGATCATAGATTTTTACCCAAAACCCAAAACTATTTGAAGCACATAAGCACTTAGGACTTTTCTTTCAATGGATACACTCATGCATGTCTAGAAAAATCATCAACAAAATTCGGGAAGTAAAGGTAGTTCCCAAAAGAAGGTGTCTACATATGACCATAGACATCACTATGAGCAAGCTACAATTTCTGATTATTTCAAATTGAACCATGTTTTTCAAAGCACGAATGTTGCATTTTTCCCAAACATAGCAAACTAGCATAATTTAGATGACCAAAGCGTGCATGCCAAATTTTCATATCTGACATAGCTTGAGAACCTTGAACTACACATGCTAAATCATTCACAGATTTCACATAATCTATGAGCTTGTATAGCCCACGACATAAAATGCCAGAAACAATATTATGATCACCATTTGATGGATCATGAACTATACATGAGTCATAAAAAATTTTCAGAACCAAGTTGATCTTGGCTAATGTTGAAACTAGTCACATAATTTTCTTAATCAATGGCATACATAAAGCACCTTACAATGTAAAAAAACTACCATCAATAGTATTGAGAATGATCTTACCAACTCCTATGATAGGATAAGACGAGTTGTTGGCACATGTGATAGTATTCCTTGTAGGGGAAGGCTCAAGTGAGCTGAAGATATTCTACTACAAGGTTATGTGTTTGGTTGCTCCACTGTTAAAGTACCAAACATGTGAGTCTACTATAAATATACATTGTTCATGAGAAGATGGATCATAACTACAAATAGTAGTAAACACCCATTCTTCATTCTACACAAGATTAGCAAGCTCTACTTTAGGTGTAGAGGTCTGTGCAACAACCATTCTAGCCTCTTTTTTCTTTGCCTCTTTTACAACCAGTTTTGGAGCTCTTCATCACATAATCATTTTATTTACAATATTTGCAAAGCAATTTCTGCTTTTTTTATTTCTTCTCCTCTTTTTCTTCCTTTTTGAACTTCGCAAAATTAGCAAATTTCTACTTACTAGTAGATGAGCTTCATTTACCTTTGCACTTCTCAATAGCTAAGAAAGCTTGATTTGATATATGCATTGGACCTCTTTTGCCTGGATTGATCTTCGTGCAACAAAGCAGAGACTAACTGCTCAAATGTTAAGGCATTTGGATTGCCTTTCATCAACAAGCAAAGAGTAGAAGCAAAACTCTCATATGAATTAAGAAGACCATTCAAAACAGTCTATGCAAGTGAACTGTTTGGCAAGACTTAATCAATAGAAATCAATTGCTCCTTCAAATCTTTTGATCATTGTGGAGAAAAGTATCCATAGAAACTCCTTCATTCATATGCTCACTCTCCAAGTATTTTTGGAGGTAAGTAGCACGAGCCTCATTTCTTGCCTATTACAAATTAATAAGTGTATCCCAAACATCCTGTGTTATTTTCCAAGAGTGAATATGAGGGATAATGGCATGTTTGATAGACAAAGCTATCAATGCATGTGCGTGAGCATCTCTATCATCCTAACAAACTTTCTCTATAGTAGGTGAAGAAGGTGCAGTAAGAACCATAGCATGGGCAAGAATTTGAAGATCATCATCTTCAATGTTATCTACATCACCTCCAATAAGTGTCTTTGTAGGTGTAGTGGGTTGTTTTTCAACGGTGTGCACAATACTCCACTATCCTTTGGCTACCAATACATGACGCATCATATATGCCCATAATGGGTAATTAGTACTATCCAATCTATCCTCAATAGCCAACATAGATAATACATCATTTCTTTCATCCATGGCTACTAACTAAAATACTCTGATGCAAAAAAATGACTCTATCTTGAAAAATTGGACAAAATTACCCTATCCAACTCTGCTAGATCTGTAGCAGACTTTGAGCCGCTTGTACTGGCAAATCAAAACTTGTATACATATTTGGCATAAAAAGACAAAATTGCTTGCATATGCACTACGATAGTGCATTCGGAGGTCGAAATGAGTTTAGATCAAAATTTTGGCACCAAAGAGCAAAGTGGTTTTGAACTCCACCTTGAGTATGCTCACCAATTTTCATGCGATTCTGAGATTGTGACTGAAGGGGTGTTGATGACACCCTAGATGAAGTGGCGACCTGGTGTGATACCAATTGTTGGAGTTTATCTGTAGAAGCACGTGAACAACACAAGGAAGAAGAAGAAGCTTGGAGCACAACACACAATACTAAATGTATTACCAAGTGAATGTACAAAGATAAGTAACCCATTAAGTTTATAGGCATATATACAAGCCAAGGGGAAAAAACCTCCTAGAGAGGGAAAAAAGTGCCCCAACAACCCTAAATGTGTTCACACGCATCACCATCAAAATATATCAACAAGTGCACAGATCATGCCAACAAAATTCACATGTGAATGGAGGAGGAGATCATGCCATTGAGGGGGGTAGAGAGAGAGGCACAGAGGGATGGTCTTGAATTGTAGAGAGAGAGAGAGAGGGAGAGAGAGAGGGTGAGAAAGAGGGAGGAAAGAGAGAGAGGGGTTGGATTCAGTTCTATAAATTTTGGTTCATTTTATTTGATTTAATTTATTTATTTTGTTTTTGGTAATTTTGTTTTAATATATCTTGAGTAATTAAATAATTAGTAAATAAAAGGATTAGTTTAAATGAACATAAAATATTCATTATAATAAAACATAAATAAATTTACATTAGTAATTACATAAGTAAAAATTAATAATTGATAAACATGAATTTATGAGTTAATTAAAAATGTAAATAAATAAATAAAATTAACTAAATAAACTAAATAAAAATACTAGGAATTAGTTTGTAAATAAATAAATAGAAAATAAAAGAAAAAATAGATGTAAATAAAAAGAATTTAAAATAAAATAAGAAAAGTAAAAAAAGTATGTGGCATAGGAATATAAGAATATGTAAAACGAAATAAAAATAAATCAAAGGAAATTTAAAAAGAAAAACAAAATCAAATCCAAATCAAAAGAAAAATAAACAAAGATGATCAAATTAAAGGTTATTGAGCAGCTTCGTGGAATGATCCTAGATATGGAGTTAACCTTGTAAAGTTGTCCTCGAGTAGCTCACTGTCCCTATTAGGCATTCAGATGAAGGGACGTAAGAGCTCTCTACATCCCGCATGAAATTTGTAATAGACGTTAATGAGACGAAATGTAAATAGATTTCCCATCTACGGAATGAGAAGGATTAGCTTCTTTTGAATTTTCTCTTGCACTTTTTCATGTACTGCTTCTTCTACTAATGAAATTGTTGTACCTGAGAGAGAGAAAGAGAGAGAGAGAGAGAGAGAGAGAGAGAGAGAGAGAGAGAGAGAGAGAGAGAGAGAGAGAGAGAGAGAGAGAGAGAGAGAGAGAGAGAGAGAGAGAGAGAGAGAGAGAGAGAGAGAGAGAAGGTCTCAAAAATTAGTGCTTTAGAGATCAAATTGAAGTTACAAAGAGAGAGAGAAGGGGGAGAGAGAGAGACACACACACACACACAGATGTCGAATGGCAAATAGGTTGCTACACAAGTAGATTTGTAGAGAGAGAGAGAATTTTTGTGCAGAGTCCATAGGAGTGGCAATAGGTTTGCACTCTTCAAAGCTAAAAGATTGCAATAATGTGTCAATATATTTTATGTGACACAAAGCTATTCCTCCATCACCCTTCATAGATTGAATGCCCCAATAATGATGCCAATGCCCCAAATCAGACATTTCAAATGAGGCATGCACATTAGCCTTAAAATCATTAATATGTCTCTCATTAGGACCAATAAGCAACATGTCAACAACATAGACAAAAATGATCAGAAGCACATCATTTGCACACTTTACATGTAACCTATTCTCAGTTGGATTATTCTCAAAACCATGTGCAAGCAAGTAGGCATGTATCTTTTCATAACCAGCACATGGTGCTTGCTTCAAACCCTTTCTCAACCTGCACACTTTGTTTTCATGCCCTTTCTACAGAAAACCACGAGGCTGAAATACATACACTTCTTCATGTAGATCACCATTAAGAAATGTTGTTTTAATGTCCAAATAATATACATTCCAACCATCATGAGCTTCAAGTGCAGATATTCTATGAATAGTAGTCATTTAGCATGTGAGAGCAAAGGTCTCATCAAAATGAGTGCCTCTTTCTTGAGCATAACCTTTTCCAACAAGCCTAGCCTTGCTTGTCAACTATTCCATCAGGCTTACGCTTCATCTTGTATACCCACTTAGTACCGATGGCCTTCTTGCTAGGAGGCAAATCATATAAAGTATAAGTATCATTCTTTATAATAGCATCATATTCTGAATGCATATTAGCCGTCCAATTTTGTGATTTTTGTGCTTCATCAAATAAAACAGGCTCATTCTCATCATAGAGACTAGAGGCAGCCATTACATAGCAATCTGATGCAAGAGAAGCACTATGAGACACTGAACAAGTATGATATGAAAAAGGTGCGTCTAATTTGCTATCTCCCAAAGTCTTCACGAGCCATGTTAGCCCTCTCATCAACAAGTGCATCATGTAAATATGCATGATAAATGGAATTATCTGCATCATGGTGTGAAACCTATAAAGGCTGAGAAATTGCCTCATTTGGACCACCACTTGATTGTCCACTTGTGAGAAGAGGTAGCAAAGTGTCATACACATCTTTGGAGCTAACGGATGTCTCCTTAGTACATAAAAGTAATGGTTGAATTGCATCTTCAAAACAAGACAATAGCATGGCTAACGAAAATGCATTTAGTTTGTGGATGATACAAACGATAGCCTTTGGTTACAAAACTATACGCAACATTTCCTTATCATCCAATTTCTTGCGTTGTTGTTTAGGCACTAATGCATATGACACACAATCGAAGACACGCAGATGAGGACCAATAGCTTGCAACCATGCCAAGCCTCATATGGAGTGATGGACTGTAGTGCTTTGGTGAGAGACCTGTTAAGACATATGTTGCACACATAACAGCCTCAAGCGAGAAGCTATGTGGTAAATCTTTGCTTTTGAGCATACACCTCGCTATCTCCATGAGTGATCTATTCTTTCTTTCAAAACTCTATTCTATTAAGGGGTATACTGCACTATACAACTAATGTTTTATCCCATGTTCAGTGAGAAATGCATTAAATTCAGAAGACATATATACCCCCTACCTCGATTAGAACCTAGAGTGCCCGTTTTACATGTTGATCATAGATTTTTAGCCAAAACCCAAAACTATTTGAAGCACATAAGCACATAGGACTTTTCTTTCAATGGATACACTCATGCATGTCTAGAAAAATCATCAACAAAAGTCGGGAAGTAAAGGTAGTTCCCAAAAGAAGGTGTCTACATATGACCATAGACATCACTATGAGCAAGCTACAATTTCTGATTATTTCAAATTGAACCATGTTTTTCAAAGCACAAATGTTGCATTTTTCCCAAACATAGCAAACTAGCATAATTTAGATGACCAAAGCGTGCATGCCAAATTTTCATATCTGACATAGCTTGAGAACCTTGAACTACACATGCTAAATCGTTCACAGATTTCACATAATCTATGAGCTTGTATAGCCCACGACACAAAATGCCAGAAACAATATTATCATCACCCTTTGATGGATCATGAACTATACATGAGTCATAAAAAATTTTCAGAACCAAGTTGATCTTGGCTAATGTTGAAACTAGTCACATAATTTTCTTAATCAATGGCATAAATAAAGCACCTTACAATGTAAAAAAACTACCATCAATAGTAGTGAGAATGATCTTACCAACTCCCATGATAGGATAAGACGAGTTGTTGGCACATGTGATAGTATTCCTTGTAGGGGCAGGCTCAAGTGAGCTTAAGATATTCTACTACAAGGTAATGTGTTTGGTTGCTCCACTGTTAAAGTACCAAACATGTGAGTCTACTATAAATATACATTGTTCATGAGAAGATGGATCATAACTACAAATAGTAGTAAACACCCATTCTTCATTCTACACAAGATTAGCAAGCTCTACTTTAGGTGTAGAGGTCTGTGCAACAACCATTCTAGCCTCTTTTTTCTTTGCCTCTTTTACAACCAGTTTTGGAGCTCTTCATCACATAATCATTTTATTTACAATATTTGCAAAGCAATTTCTGCTTTTTTTATTTCTTCTCCTTTTTTTCTTCCTTTTTGAACTGCGCAAAATTAGCAAATTTCTATTTACTAGTAGATGAGCTTCATTTACCTTTACACTTCTCAATAGCTAAGAAAGCTTGATTTGATATATGGATTGGACCTGTTTTGCCTGGACTGATCTTCGTGCAACAAAACAGAGACTAACTCCTCAAATGTTAAGGCATTTGCATTGCCTTTCATCATCAAGCAAAGAGTAGAAGCAAAACTCTCATATGAATCAAGAAGACCATTCAAAACAGTCTATGCAAGTGAACTGTTTGGCAAGACTTAATCAATAGAAATCAATTGCTCCTTCAAATCTTTTGATCATTGTGGAGAAAAGTATCCATAGAAACTCCTTCATTCATATGCTCACTCTCCAAGTATTTTTGGAGGTAAGTAGCACGAGCCTCATTTCTTGCCTATTACAAATTAATAAGTGTATCCCAAACATCCTGTGTTATTTTCCAAGAGTGAATATGAGGGATAATGGCATGTTTGATAGACAAAGCTATCAATGCATGTGCCTGAGCATCTCTATCATCCTAACAAACTTTCTCTACAGTAGGTGAAGAAGGTGCAGTAAGAATCATAGCATGAGCAAGAATTTGAAGATCATCATCTTCAATGTTATCTACATCACCTCCAATAAGTGTCTTTGTAGGTGTAGTGGGTTGTTTTTCAACGGTGTGCACAATATTCCACTATCCTTTGGCTACCAATACATGACGCATCATATATGCCCATAATGGGTAATTAGTACTATCCAATCTATCCTCAATACCCAACATAGATAATACATCATTGCTTTCATCCATGGCTACTAACTAAAATACTCTGATGCAAAAAAATTGACTCTATCTTGAAAAATTGGACAAAATTACCCTATCCAACTCTGCTAGATCTGTAGCAGACTTTGAGCCGCTTGTACTGGCAAATCGAAACTTGTATACATATTTGGCATAAAAAGACAAAATTGCTTGCATATGCACTACGATAGTGCATTCGGAGGTCGAAATGAGTTCAAATCAAAATTTTGGCACCAAAGAGCAAAGTGGTTCTGAACTCCACCTTGAGTATGCTCACCAACTTTCATGCGATTCTGAGATTGTGACTGAAGGGGTGTTGATGACACCCTAGATGTAGTGGCGACCTGGTCTGATACCAATTGTTGGAGTTTATCTGTAGAAGCACGTGAACAACACAAGGAAGAAGAAGAAGCTTGGAGCACAACACACAATACTAAATGTATTACCAAGTGAATGTCCAAAGATAAGTAACCCATTAAGTTTATAGGCATATATACAAGACAAGGGGAAAAAACCTCCTAGAGAGGGAAAAAAGTGCCCCAACAATCCTAAATGTGTTCTTACGCATCACCACCAAAATATATCAACAAGTGCACAGATCATGCCAACAAAATTCACATGTGAATGGACGAGGAGATCATGCCATTGAGGGGGGTAGAGAGAGAGGCACAGAGGGATGGTGTTGAATTCTAGAGAGAGAAAGAGAGGGAGAGAGAGAGGGTGAGAAAGAGGGAGGAAAGAGAGAGAGGGGTTGGATTCAGTTCTATAAATTTTGTTTCATTTTATTTGATTTAATTTATTTATTCTGTTATTGGTAATGTTGTTTTAATATATCTTGAGTAATTAAATAATTAGTAAATAAAAGGATTAGTTTAAATGAACATAAAATATTCATTATAATAAAACATAAATAAATTTACATTAGTAATTACATAAGTAAAAATTAATAATTGATAAACATGAATTTATGAGTTAATTAAAAATGTAAACAAATAAATAAAATTAACTAAATAAATTAAATAAAAATACTAGGAATTAGTTTGTAAATAAATAACTAGAAAATAAAAGAAAAAATAGATGTAAATAAAAAGAATTTAAAATAAAATAAGAAAAGTAAAAAAAGTATGTGGCATAGGAATATAAGAATATGTAAAACGAAATAAAAATAAATCAAAGGAAATTTAAAAAGAAAAACAAAATCAAATCCAAAATAAAAGAAAAATATACAAAGATGATCAAATTAAAGGTTATTGAGCAGCTTCGTGGAATGATCGTAGATATGGAGTTAACCTTGCAAAGTTGTCCTCGAGTAGCTCACTGTCCCTATTAGGCATTCAGATGAAGGGACGTAAGAGCTCTCTACATCCCGCATGAAATTTGTAATAGACGTTAATGAGACGAAATGTAAATAGATTTCCCATCTACGGAATGAGAAGGATTAGCTTCTTTTGAATTTTCTCTTGCACTTTTTCATGTACTGCTTCTTCTACTAATGAAATTGCTGTTCCTGAGAGAGAGAGAGAGAGAGAGAGAGAGAGAGAGAGAGAGAGAGAGAGAGAGAGAGAGAGAGAGAGAGAGAGAGAGAGAGAGAGAGAGAGAGAGAGAGAGAGAGAGAGAGAGAGAGAGAGAGAGAGAGAGAGAGAGAGAGAGAGAGAGAGAGAGAGAGAGAGAGAGAGAGAGAGAGAGAGAGAGAGAGAGAGAGAGAGAGAGAGAGAGAGAGAGAGAGAGAGAGAGAGAGAGAGAGAGAGAGAGAGAGAGAGAGAGAGAGAGAGAGAGAGAGAGAGAGAGAGAGAGAGAGAGAGAAGGTCTCGAAAATTAGTGCTTTAGAGATCAAATTGAAGTTACAAAGAGAGAGAGAAGGGGGAGAGAGAGAGACACACACACATAGATGTCGAATGGCAAATAGGTTGCTACACAAGTAGATTTGTAGAGAGAGAGAATTTTTGAGCAGAGATAGTTCTCATAGAAGATCTTGGGGATACACAGAGAGAGGGAGAGGGTACGAGACTTAGGGATCTGACCCCGATCGATGCAAAAGTGATGGTGATAGTGAATTCATGCATAGAGGAGAGATAGAGACAAAGAGAGACAGAGAGACTAAATTGAGTGCTATTGGAGTTTGAGGTCTACAGAAGCACACGAAAAACACAAGGAAGAAGAAGAATCTTGGGACACAACACGTAATACTTAATGTATTACCAAGTGATTTGATAAGTAACCCATAGGGTTGTAGGCATATATACAAGCTGGGGAAAATCTCCTAAAAAAGGGGAAAAAGTACCTCAGTGGTCCTAAGTATGTTCACACACATCACTACTAAAATATGTCAACAAATCCCCCTTGGCAGTGATGCGGTGAACAAGGAGCTCACACTCATGTATAAGGAATTGTCAAGATATGTGGAATCAATCCACAAAAGGAAGTAAGCCCAAAGCTTTGTGGAAAGTTTCAAACTTCTCCCTAGGTGGAACCTTTGTGAAAAGGTCTACAATGTTCTCTTGTGTGGGCACCTATGCCAAAATAATCTCTCTAGCAGAGAACCTCTCCCTGACATAATGATAATGCATCCCATTGTGCTTTATGCAAGCATGGAAGATAGGGTTCGCCACAACTGCAAATGCGCTATGCTTGTCAATGAAGATAGTGGTCACAGAAGACTGATCAACACCCAAATCAGCCAAAAGACGTTTAAGCCACACACACTCAACTCACACTGTGAAAGGTACCCTATACTAAGCCTCACAACTAGAAGTGGCCACAGTAACTTGCTTCTTTCTCAACCAAGATATGCATGAGCTACCAAGCATGAAGCAAAAACCACTAGTGGACACACAAGTTTGATAACAACCAGCCCAACCAGAGTTAGAAAAAGCATGTAAATTGGGTGATAGTGATCCCCCCCTTGGGATAAAACAATCCAAGTAGTCGCGTACCACTCGAGTAGTGAAAGATGTGCTTAACCACCTAGCAATGCTTGACACATGGTCAATGCACAAACCTAATCATCTGAGAGACAGCAAACTAAATATCAAGTCAGGTAATGCATAAGTAAATCAAGCATCCAACAGCATGCTAATAGAGAACACCATCAAATGCATCTCGGACATCATGAAGACTCAACTGTAAACTTGTTTCCATAGGAGTGGCAATAGGTTTGCACTCTTCAAGGCTAAAACATTGCAATAATGTGTCAATATATTTTGTTTGACACAAAGCTATTCCTCCATCACCCTTCATAAAATGAATTCCCGAATAATGATGCCAATGCCCCAAATCAGACATTTCAAATGAGGCATGCACATTAGCCTTAAAATCATTAATATGTCTCTCATTAGGACCAATAAGCAACATGTCAACAACATAGACAAAAATGATCAGAAGCACATCATTTGCACACTTTACATGTAACCTATTCTCAGTTGGATTATTCTCAAAACCATGTGCAAGCAAGTAGGCATGTATCTTTTCATAACCAGCACATGGTGCTTGCTTCAAACCCTTTCTCAACCTGCACACTTTGTTTTCATGCCCTTTCTACAGAAAACCACGAGGCTGAAATACATACACTTCTTCATGTAGGTCACCATTAAGATATGTTGTTTTAATGTCCAAATAATATACATTCCAACCATCATGAGCTTCAAGTGCAGATATTCTATGAATAGTAGTCATTTAGCATGTGCGAGCAAAGGTCTCATCAAAATGAGTGCCTCTTTCTTGAGCATAACCTTTTCCAACAAGCCTAGCCTTGCTTGTCAACTATTCCATCGGGCTTACGCTTCATCTTGTATACCCACTTAGTACCGATGGCCTTCTTGCTAGGAGGCAAATCACATAAAGTATAAGTATCATTCTTTATAATAACATCATATTCTGATTGCATATTAGCCGTCCAATTTCGTGATTTTTGTGCTTCATCAAATAAAACAGGCTCATTCTCATCATAGAGACTAGAGGCAGCCATTACATAGCAATCTGATGCAAGAGAAGCACTATGAGACACTGAACAAGTATGATATGAAAAAGGTGCATCTAATTTGCTATCTCCCAAAGTCTTCACGAGCCATGTTAGCCCTCTCATCAACAAGTGCATCATGTAAATATGCATCATAAATGGAATTATCTGCATCATGGTGTGAAACCTATAAAGGCTGAGAATTTGCCTCATTTGGACCACCACTTGATTGTCCACTTGTGAGAAGAGGTAGCAAAGTGTCATACACGTCTTTGGAGCTAACGGATGTCTCCTTAGTACATAAAAGTAATGGTTGAATTGCATCTTCCAAAAAAGACAACAGCATGGCTAACGAAAATGCATTTAGTTTGTGGATGATACAAACGATAGCATTTGGTTTCAAAACTATACGCAACATTTCCTTATCATCCAATTTCTTGCGTTGTTGTTTAGGCACTAATGCATATGACACACAATCGAAGACACGCAGATGAGCACCAACAGCTTGCAACCATACCAAGCCTCATATGGAGTGATGGATTGTAGTGCTTTGGTGAGAGACCTGTTAAGACATATGTTGCACACATAACAGCCTCAAGCGAGAAGCTATGTGGTAAATCTTGGCTTTTGAGCATACACCTCGCTATCTCCATGAGTGTTCTATTCTTTCTTTCAAAACTCTATTCTATTAAGGGGTATACTGCACTATACAACTAATGTTTTATCCCATGTTGAGTGAGAAATGCATTAAAGTCAGAAGACATATATACCCCCTACCTCGATTAGAACCTAGAGTGCCCATTTTACATGTTGATCATAGATTTTCAGCCAAAACCCAAAACTATTTGAAGCACATAAGCACTTAGGACTTTTCTTTCAATGGATACACTCATGCATGTCTAGAAAAATCATCAACAAAAGCCGGAAAGTAAAGGTAGTTCCCAAAAGATGGTGTCTACATATGACCATAGACATCACTATGAGCAAGCTACAATTTCTGATTATTTCAAATTGAACCATGTTTTTCAAATCACGAATGTTGCATTTTTCCCAAACATAGCAAACTAGCATAATTTAGATGACCAAAGCGTGCATGCCAAAGCTTGAGAACATTGAACTACACATGCTAAATCGTTCACAGATTTAACATAATCTATGAGCTTGTATAGCCCACGACATAAAATGCCAGAAACAATATTATCATCACCATTTGATGGATCATGAACTATACATGAGTCATAAAAAATTTTCAGAACCAAGTTGATCTTGGCTAATGTTGAAACTAGTCACATAATTTTCTTAATCAATGGCATAAATAAAGCACCTTACAATGTAAAAAAACTACCATCAATAGTAGTGAGAAGTATCTTACCAACTCCCATGATACGATAAGACGAGTTGTTGGCACATGTGATAGTATTCCTTGTAGGGGCAGGCTCAAGTGAGCTGAAGATATTCTACTACAAGGTAATGTGTTTGGTGGCTCCACTGTTAAAGTACCAAACATGTGAGTCTACTATAAATATACATTGTTCATGAGAAGATGGATCATAACTACAAATAGTAGTAAACACCCATTCTTCATTCTACACAAGATTAGCAAGCTATACTTTAGGTGTAGAGGTCTGTGCAACAACCATTCTAGCCTCTTTTTTCTTTGCCTCTTTTACAACCAGTTTTGGAGCTCTTCATCACATAATCATTTTATTTACAATATTTGCAAAGCAATTTCTGCTTTTTTTATTTCTTCTCCTCTTTTTCTTCCTTTTTGAACTGCGCAAAATTAGCAAATTTCTACTTACTAGTAGATGAGCTTCATTTACCTTTGCACTTCTCAATAGCTAAGAAAGCTTGATTTGATATATGCATTGGACCTGTTTTGCCTCGATTGATCTTCGTGCAAAAAAACAGAGACTAACTCCTCAAATTTTAAGGCATTTGGATTGCCTTTCATCATCAAGCAAAGAGTAGAAGCAAAACTCTCATATGAATCAAGAAGACCATTCAAAACAGTCTATGCAAGTGAACTGTTTGGCAAGACTTAATCAATAGAAATCAATTGCTCCTTCAAATCTTTTGATCATTGTGGAGAAAAGTATCCATAGAAACTCCTTCATTCATATGCTCACTCTCCAAGTATTTTTGGAGGTAAGTAGCACGAGCCTCATTTCTTGCCTATTACAAATTAATAAGTGTATCCCAAAAATCCTGTGTTATTTTCCAAGAGTGAATATGAGGGATAATGGCATGTTTGATAGACAAAGCTATCAATGCATGTGCCTGAGCATCTCTATCATCCTAACAAACTTTCTCTACAGTAGGTGAAGAAGGTGCAGTAAGAACCATAGCATGAGCAAGAATTTGAAGATCATCATCTTCAATGTTATCTACATCACCTCCAATAAGTGTCTTTGTAGGTGTACTGGGTTGTTTTTCAACGGTGTGCACAATACTCCACTATCCTTTGGCTACCAATACATGACGCATCATATATGCCCATAATGGGTAATTAGTACTATCCAATCTATCCTCAATAGCCAACATAGATAATACATCATTGCTTTCATCCATGGCTACTAACTAAAATACTCTGATGCAAAAAAATGATTGTATCTTGAAAAATTGGACAAAATTACCCTTTCCAACTCTGCTAGATCTGTAGCAGACTTTGAGCCGCTTGTACTGGCAAATCGAAACTTGTATACCTATCTGGCATAAAAAGACAAAATTACTTGCATATGCACTACGATAGTGCATTCGGAGGTCGAAATGAGTTCAGATCAAAATTTTGGCACCAAAGAGCAAAGTGGTTCTGACCTCCTAATCACCTTGAGTATGCTTACCAATTTTCATGCGATTCTGAGATTGTGACTGAAGGGGTGTTGATGACACCCTAGATGAAGTGGCGACCTGGTCTGATACCAATTGTTGGAGTTTATCTGTAGAAGCACGTGAACAACACAATGAAGAAGAAGAAGCTTGGAGTACAACACACAATACTAAATGTATTACCAAGTGAATGTACAAAGATAAGTAACCCATTAAGTTTATAGGCATATATACAATCCAAGGGGAAAAAACCTCCTAGAGAGGAAAAAAAGTGCCCCAACAATCCTAAGTGTGTTCACATGCATCACCACCAAAATATATCAACAAGTGCACAGATCATGCCAACAAAATTCACATGTGAATGGACGAGGAGATCATGCCATTGAGGGGGGTAGAGAGAGAGGCACAGAGGGATGGTGTTGAATTGTAGAGAGAGATAGAGAGGGAGAGAGAGAGAGGGTGAGAAAGAGGGAGGAAAGAGAGAGAGGGGTTGGATTCAGTTCTATAAATTTTGTTTCATTTTATTTGATTTAATTTATTTATTTTGTTATTGGTAATTTTGTTTTAATATATCTTGACTAATTAAATAATTAGTAAATAAAAGGATTAGTTTAAATGAACATAAAATATTCATTATAATAAAACATAAATAAATTTACATTAGTGATTAAGTAAAAACTAATAATTGATAAACATGAATTTATGAGTTAATTAAAAATGTAAATAAATAAATAAAATTAACTAAATAAATTAAATAAAAATACTAAGAATTAGTTTGTAAATAAATAAATAGAAAATAAAAGAAAAAATAGATGTAAATAAAAAGAATTTAAAATAAAATAAGAAAAGTAAAAAAAGTATGTGGCATAGGAATATAAGAATATGTAAAACGAAATAAAAATAAATCAAAGGAAATTTAAAAAGAAAAACAAAATCAAATCCAAAATAAAAGAAAAATAAACAAAGATGATCAAATTAAAGGTTATTGAGCAGCTTCGTGGAATGATCCTAGATATGGAGTTAACCTTGTAAAGTTGTCCTCGAGTAGCTCACTGTCCCTATTAGGCATTCAGATGAAGGGACGTAAGAGCTCTCTACATCCCACATGAAATTTGTAATAGACGTTAATGAGACGAAATGTAAATAGATTTCCAATCTACGGAATGAGAAGGAATAGCTTCTTTTGAATTTTCTCTTGCACTTTTTCATGTACTGTTTCTTCTACTAATGAAATTGCTGTTCCTGAGAGAGAGAGAGAGAGAGAGAGAGAGAGAGAGAGAGAGAGAGAGAGAGAGAGAGAGAGAGAGAGAGAGAGAGAGAGAGAGAGAGAGAGAGAGAGAGAGAGAGAGAGAGAGAGAGAGAGAGAGAGAGAGAGAGAGAGAGAGAGAGAGAGAGAGAGAGAGAGAGAGAGAGAGAGAGAAGGTCTCGAAAATTAGTGCTTTAGAGATCAAATTGAAGTTACAAAGAGAGAGAGAAGGGGGAGAGAGAGACACACACACACACATACACACACAGATGTCGAATGGCAAATAGGTTGCTACACAAGTAGATTTCTAGAGAGAGAGAATTTTTGTTGAGAGATAGTTCTCATAGAAGATTTTGGAGATACACAGAGAGAGGGAGAGGGTACGAAACTTAGGGATCTGACCCCGATAGATGCAAAAGAGATGGTGCTTATGAATTCATGCATAGAGGAGAGATAGAGACAAAGAGAGATAGAGAGACTAAATTGAGTGCTATTGGAGTTTGAGGTCTACAGAAGCACAGTGACGAAAAACACAAGGAAGAAGAAGAATCTTGGGACACAACACGTAATACTTAATGTATTACTAAGTGATTTGATAAGTAACCCATATGGTTGTAGGCATATATACAAGCTGGGGAAAAACTCCTAAAAAACGGGAAAAAGTACCTCAGTGGTCCTAAGTATGTTCACACACATCACTACTAAAATATGTCAACAAATCCCCCTTGGAAGTGATGCGGTGAACAAGGAGCTCACACTCATGTATAAGGAATTGTCAAGATATGTGGAATCAATCCACAAAAGGAAGTAAGCCCAAAGCTTTGTGGAAAGTTTCAAACTTCTCCCTAGGTGGAACCTTTGTGAAAAGGTCTACAATGTTCTCTTGTGTGGGCACCTATGCCAAAATAATCTCTCTAGCAGAGAACCTCTCCCCGACATAATGATAATGCATCCCATTGTGCTTTATGCAAGCATGGAAGATAGGGTTCGCCACAACTGCAAATGCGCTATGCTTGTCAATGAAGATAGTGGTCACAAAAGACTGATCAACACCCAAATCAGCCAAAAGACATTTAAGCCACACACACTCAACTCACACTGTGAAAGGTACCCTATACTAAGCCTCACAACTAGAAGTGGCCACAGTAACTTGCTTCTTTCTCAACCAAGATATGCATGAGCTACCAAGCATGAAGCAAAAACCACTAGTGGACACACAAGTTTGATAACAACCAGCCCAACCAGAGTTAGAAAAAGCATGTAAATTGGGTGATAGTGATCCCCCCCTTGGGATAAAACAATCCAAGTAGTTGCGTACCACTCGAGTAGTGAAAGATGTGCTTAACCACCTAGCAATGCTTGACACATGGTCAATGCACAAACCTAATCATATGAGAGACAACAAACTAAATATCAAGTCAGGTAATGCATAAGTAAATCAAGCATCCAACAACATGCTAATAGAGAACACCATCAAATGCATCTCGGACATCATGAAGACTCAACTGTAAAATGACACAAAGCTATTCCTCCATCACCCTTCATAAATTGAATGCCCAAATAATGATGCCAATGCCCCAAATCAGACATTTCAAATGAGGCATGCACATTAGCCTTAAAATCATTAATATGTCTCTCATTAGGACCAATAAGCAACATGTCAACAACATAGACAAAAATGATCAGAAGCACATCATTTGCACACTTTACATGTAACCTATTCTCAGTTGGATTATTCTCAAAACCATGTGCAAGAAAGTAGGCATGTATCTTTTCATAACCAGCACATGGTGCTTGCTTCAAACCCTTTCTCAACTTGCACACTTTGTTTTCATGCCCTTTCTACAGAAAACCACGAGGCTGAAATACATACACTTCTTCATGTAGGTCACCATTAAGAAATGTTGTTTTAATGTCCAAATAATATACATTCCAACCATCATGAGCTTCAAGTGCAGATATTCTATGAATAGTAGTCATTTAGCATGTGCGAGCAAAGGTCTCATCAAAATGAGTGCCTCTTTCTTGAGCATAACCTTTTCCAACAAGCCTAGCCTTGCTTGTCAACTATTCCATCACGCTTACGCTTCATCTTGTATACCCAGTTAGTACCGATGGCCTTCGTGCTAGGAGGCAAATCACATAAAGTATAAGTATCATTCTTTATAATAGCATCATATTCTGATTGCATATTAGCCGTCCAATTTCGTGATTTTTGTGCTTCATCAAATAAAACAGGCTCATTCTCATCATAGAGACTAGAGGCAGCCATTACATAGCAATCTGATGCAAGAGAAGCACTATGAGACACTGAACAAGTATGATATGAAAAAGGTGCATCTAATTTGCTATCTCCCAAAGTCTTCACGAGCCATGTTAGCCCTCTCATCAACAAGTGCATCATGTAAATATGCATGATAAATGGAATTATCTGCATCATGGTGTGAAACCTATAAAGGCTGAGAAATTGCCTCATTTGGACCACCACTTGATTGTCCACTTGAGAGAAGAGGTAGCAAAGTGTCATACACGTCTTTTGGAGCTAACGGATGTCTCCTTAGTACATAAAAGTAATGGTTGAATTGCATCTTCCAAAAAAGACAACAGCATGGCTAACCAAAATGCATTTAGTTTGTGGATGATACAAACGATAGCCTTTGGTTTCAAAACTATACGCAACATTTCCTTATCATCCAATTTCTTGCGTTGTTGTTTAGGCACTAATGCATATGAAACACAATCGAAGACACGCAGATGAGCACCAATAGCTTGCAACCATGCCAAGCCTCATATGGAGTGATGGACTGTAGTGCTTTGGTGAGAGACCTGTTAAGACATATGTTGCACACATAACAGCCTCAAGCGAGAAGCTATGTGGTAAATCTTGGCTTTTGAGCATACACCTCGCTATCTCCATGAGTGATCTATTCTTTCTTTCAAAACTCTATTCTATTAAGGGGTATACTGCACTATACAACTAATGTTTTATCCCATGTTCAGTGAGAAATGCATTAAATTCAGAAGACATATATACCCCCTACCTTGATTAGAACCTAGAGTGCCCGTTTTACATGTTGATCATAGATTTTTAGCCAAAACCCAAAACTATTTGAAGCACATAAGCACTTAGGACTTTTCTTTCAATGGATACACTCATGCATGTCTAGAAAAATCATCAACAAAAGTCGGGAAGTAAAGGTAGTTCCCAAAAGAAGGTGTCTACATATGACCATAGACATCACTATGAGCAAGCTACAATTTCTGATTATTTCAAATTGAACCCTGTTTTTCAAAGCACGAATGTTGCATTTTTCCCAAACATAGCAAACTAGCATAATTTAGTTGACCAAAGCGTGCATGCCAAATTTTCATATCTGACATAGCTTGAGAACCTTGAACTACACATGCTAAATCGTTCACAGATTTCACATAATCTATGAGCTTGTATAGCCCACGACATAAAATGCCAGAAACAATATTATCATCACGATTTGATGGATCATGAACTATACATGAGTCATAAAAAATTTTCAGAACCAAGTTGATCTTGGCTAATGTTGAAACTAGTCACATAATTTTCTTAATCAATGGCATAAATAAAGCACCTTACAATGTAAAAAAACTACCATCAATAGTATTGAGAATGATCTTGCCAACTCCCATGATAGGATAAGACGAGTTGTTGGCACATGTGATAGTATTCCTTGTAGGGGCAGGCTCAAGTGAGCTGAAGATATTCTACTACAACGTAATGTGTTTGGTTGCTCCACTGTTAAAGTACCAAACATGTGAGTCTACTATAAATATACATTGTTCATGAGAAGATGGATCATAACTACAAATAGTAGTAAACACCCATTCTTCATTCTACACAAGATTAGCAAGCTCTACTTTAGGTGTAGAGGTCTGTGCAACAACCATTCTAGCCTCTTTTTTCTTTGCCTCTTTTACAACCAGTTTTGGAGCTCTTCATCACATAATCATTTTATTTACAATATTTGCAAAACAATTTCTGCTTTTTTTATTTCCTCTCCTCTATTTCTTCCTTTTTGAACTGCGCAAAATTAGCAAATTTCTACTTACTAGTAGATGAGCTTCATTTACCTTTGCACTTCTCAATAGCTAAGAAAGCTTGATTTGATATATGCATTGGACCTGTTTTGCCTGGACTGATCTTCGTGCAACAAAACAGAGACTAACTCCTCAAATGTTAAGGCATTTGGATTGCCTTTCATCATCAAGCAAAGAGTAGAAGCAAAACTCTCATATGAATCAAGAAGACCATTCAAAACAGTCTATGCAAGTGAACTGTTTGGCAAGACTTAATCAATAGAAATCAATTGCTCCTTCAAATCTTTTGATCATTGTGGAGAAAAGTATCCATAGAAACTCCTTCATTCATATGCTCACTCTCCAAGTATTTTTGGAGGTAAGTAGCACGAGCCTCATTTCTTGCCTATTACAAATTAATAAGTGTATCCCAAACATCCTGTGTTATTTTCCAAGAGTGAAGATGAGGGATAATGGCATGTTTGATAGACAAAGCTATCAATGCAGGTGCCTGAGCATCTCTATCATCCTAACAAACTTTCTCTATAGTAGGTGAAGAAGGTGCAGTAAGAACCATAGCATGAGCAAGAATTTGAAGATCATCATCTTCAATGTTATCTACATCACCTCCAATAAGTGTCTTTGTAGGTGTACTGGGTTGTTTTTCAACGGTGTGCACAATATTCCACTATCCTTTGGCTACCAATACATGACGCATCATATATGCCCATAATGGGTAATTAGTACTATCCAATCTATCCTCAATAGCCAAGATAGATAATACATCCTTGCTTTCATCCATGGCTACTAACTAAAATACTCTGATGCAAAAAAATGACTGTATCTTGAAAAATTGGACAAATTTACCCTATCCAACTCTGCTAGATCTGTAGCAGACTTTGAGCCGCTTGTACTGGCAAATCGAAACTTGTATACATATTTGGCATAAAAAGACAAAATTGCTTGCATATGCACTACGATAGTGCATTCGGAGGTCGAAATGAGTTCATATCAAAATTTTGGCACCAAAGAGCAAAGTGGTTCCGACCTCCTAATCACCTTGAGTATGCTCACCAATTTTCATGCGATTATGAGATTGTGACTGAAGGGGTGTTGATGACACCCTAGATGAAGTGGCGACCTGGTCTGATACCAATTGTTGGAGTTTATCTGTAGAAGCACGTGAACAACACAAGGAAGAAGAAGAAGCTTGGAGTACAACACACAATACTAAATGTATTACCAAGTGAATGTACAAAGATAAGTAACCCATTAAGTTTATAGGCATATATACAAGCCAAGGGGAAAAAACCTCCTAGAGAGGGAAAAAAGTGCCCCAACATTCCTAAGTGTGTTCACACACATCACCACCAAAATATATCAACAAGTGCACAGATCATGCCAACAAAATTCACATGTGAATGGAGGAGGAGATCATGCCATTGAGGGGGGTAGAGAGAGAGGCACAGAGGGATGGTGTTGAATTGTAGAGAGAGAGAGAGAGGGAGAGAGAGAGAGGGTGAGAAAGAGGGAGGAAAGAGAGAGAGGGGTTGGATTCAGTTCTATAAATTTTGCTTCATTTTATTTGATTTAATTTATTTATTTTGTTATTGGTAATTTTGTTTTAATATATCTTGAGTAATTAAATAATTAGTAAATAAAAGGATTAGTTTAAATGAACATAAAATATTCATTATAATAAAACATAAATAAATTTACATTAGTAATTACATAAGTAAAAATTAATAATTGATAAACATGAATTTATGAGTTAATTAAAAATGTAAATAAATAAACAAAATTAACTAAATAAATTAAATAAAAATACTAGGATTTAGTTTGTAAATAAATAAATAGAAAATAAAAGAAAAAATAGATGTAAATAAAAAGAATTTAAAATAAAATAAGAAAAGTAAAAAAAGTATGTGGCATAGGAATATAAGAATATGTAAAACGAAATAAAAATAAATCAAAGGAAATTTAAAAAGAAAAACAAAATCAAATCCAAAATAAAAAAAAATAAACAAAGATGATCAAATTAAAGGTTATTGAGCAGCTTCGTGGAATGATCCTAGATATGGAGTTAACCTTGTAAAGTTGTCCTCGAGTAGCTCACTGTTCCTATTAGGCATTCAGATGAAGGGACGTAAGAGCTCTCTACATCCCGCATGAAATTTGTAATAGACGTTAATGAGACGAAATGTAAATAGATTTCCCATCTACGTTATGAGAAGGATTAGCTTCTTTTGAATTTTCTCTTTCACTTTTTCATGTACTACTTCTTCTACTAATGAAATTGCTGTTCCTGAGAGAGAGAGAGAGAGAGAGAGAGAGAGAGAGAGAGAGAGAGAGAGAGAGAGAGAGAGAGAGAGAGAGAGAGAGAGAGAGAGAGCGAGAGAAGGTCTCGAAAATTAGTGCTTTAGAGATCAAATTGAAGTTACAAAGAGAGAGAGAAGGGGGAGAGAGAGAGAGACACACACACACACACAGATGTCGAATGGCAAATAGGTTGCTACACAAGTAGATTTGTAGAGAGAGAGAGAATTTTTGTGCAGAGATAGTTCTTATAGAAGATCTTGGAGATACACAGAGAGAGGGAGAGGGTACGAAACTTAGGGATCTGACCCCGATAGATGCAAAAGTGATGGTGCTAGTGAATTCATGCATAGAGGAGAGATAGAGACAAAGAGAGATAGAGAGACTAAATTGAGTGCTATTGGAGTTTGAGGTCTACAGAAGCACACGAAAAACACAAGAAAGAAGAAGAATCTTGGGACACAACACGTAATACTTAATGTATTACCAAGTGATTTGATAAGTAACCCATAGGGTTGTAGGCATATATACAAGCTGGGGAAAAACTCCTAAAAAAGGGGAAAAAGTACCTCAGTGGTCCTAAGTATGTTCACACACATCACTACTAAAATATGTCAACAAATCCCCCTTGGAAGTGATGCGGTGAACAAGGAGCTCACACTCATGTATAAGGAATTGTCAAGATATGTGGAATCAATCCACAAAAGGAAGTAAGCCCAAAGCTTTGTGGAAAGTTTCAAACTTCTCCCTAGGTGGAACCTTTGTGAAAAGGTCTACAATGTTCTCTTGTGTGGGCACCTATGCCAAAATAATCTCTCTTGCAAAGAACCTCTCCCCGACATAATGATAATGCATCCCATTGTGCTTTATGCAAGCATGGAAGATAGGGTTCGCCACAACTGCAAATGCGCTATGCTTTTCAATGAAGATAGTGGTTACAGAAGACTGATCAACACCCAAATCAGCCAAAAGACGTTTAAGCCACACACACTCAACTCACATTGTGAAAGGTACCCTATACTGAGCCTCACAACTAGAAGTGACCACAGTAAGTTGCTTCCCCACTGCATTTCCCGCTATATATATTGCATCTATGTCTATAAATAATACTACACTTCAACATCCGAATATTTTTAGAAGAACACACCAACTTCTTCGAGTCATATGCAAAACTAGAAGAGGAGAGTGCAGAACTCAAAAAGCAGCTAGCCAAGAATAGCACATAGGTACCTGAGGCAATCCCTCTTCTAGAGGAGACACACAAACTTCAAGAACTCCAAAGCAAAATTGCAGAGCTCCAAGCAAGGATGTTACGTTGTGAATGACCCCCCTCGCCACTAGTGGAACCATCATTTGATGATCTTGTAGAAATCCAATGAATAAACATTCTAAGAGGCATAAAAACCCATATCAGTAGGAGGGGGCTGCACAATAGAAGAAGGTCAAGGCACATTCAAGACTGAAGTATCTCAATGGCTCAAACATGTAGAAGAAATAGGCACAACACCTAATGATAGGGTGGCCATACAAGTTCAATCATTATCAAATCTCAAAGAAACTATACTCAAGTCAGAGTACTTCCAAAACTTGTCCCATCAATTGCCCATCACTACATGCGAGTTGTAGTATGAACCCTATTTTGTACCTCTCCTCGACTACAATGCAAAGATCAAACAAGTGACTGGAGAGGAACCCACTTTCACAACCCACTTTGAGCCAAGGGACCTCCTAGAAAGAGCACGAAAAAGAATAATTTTTCAACCAAACTAGCATGCAAGATTACTCGAGACATATCCAAAGATGATGCATACATGGTCCAATGCACCTTTGTACATAAAGTACAATCCATGCTACTTCCTAGTACCCCACCAATGGCCATGACCTGAGTTCGTAGTCAAGGTAAACAATACTAAAGGTTGCTCTGATTGGATAAATTACCCCTACTTTGATCTTCTAAAAGGGACCCCTACCAATGCATACATGATCTCGAACATACACCATTGGACACCACAATTCAAGAATGTACTTGACATCGTTGCAAAAATGTGTATAAAGATCTTCAAACTCATGACGATGGTGTTCAAAATGTTCAAAAATGTGAAGGCTCTATACATCTCAATTGTAGGCTTGAATGACAGGAACCTCAATCCCGTTTATGATATAAGCAAAACTCCTTCTTTCAACACCATCTATGCCTAGCATGCTAGAATCAAATACATGCCTGCTTGTTACAAGCAGACATTTGAGGAAATGTTCTCAATCGAGTTTTGGGAATATCACTTAGAAATTTTCATTCTTTGCATGTCTTTGAAATACAACAAGCCCTTGATACTGATTAGTTATGTATGACTAACTATTGATGTGCTGCAATGTTACATCTCACACCCTTTACCATGTTGGCACTAGTCAAGGTGGTCCAGGAGGCTTGACAAGACAAGAAAATATGGGGCAGGAGAGTCAAAGAGATTCAAGATAGAGGGAAGGTCAAGCAAGACTTAGTCGACAAGGAAGTCAACCTAGATCTGGCGATATGACCAAGCAATTCTTTTTTCAAATCAAACAACTATCACTTGTGATTTTCATCACTCCTCTACATTGTAAATCCCATTTTTTATAATTCCACCTCCATTTTGTTGAAGCGGAATTGAGGAGTTCTAGGTCTGTATGTGTACCAAGTTTCATAATTTGTAGGGCTCGTTTGAACCTCTGAAATGGCTTAAGAACCTCATTTTTAACTAGGCCAGATACTAGGTCTGTACAAGCTGAAACTAATCAAAAACTATAAAAGGAGCTAGAGAGCTCATTTTTGTGGTTGGCTTGTTGGAGATTGAAGAAAACTAAGAAGATTGTAAACTCTCTTTTGATGAATTGAAGACTCCATTGCTCCATTTCTTTGTCTTAGTGTGTGTGTGTGTGTTTATGTGTGTGCATGTTAGTGTGCTTCTCACTCACACACTTGTGTACTCATTTGCTCATGATCGTCATAGCTCCCTCATGTTTTCTCGAATTGACAATTATGAGATGGATCTCCTCACATTGATACTCATCATTGTGCTAGATTGATAATCGTGAACATAAAAGTTTACCATTGAAGATACTTTTTTACATTCATTTATTATATTTTTTGTTCTTCTCAAAGTAAAAATGATAATAAGAGTTTACCTTAAAGAGGCTTGTTTACATTCATTTATTATATTTTTCTGTTCTTCTCAAAGTAAAAATGTTAATGAGTGGTGGTTCATTTTGAGTCAAAACATGTGGACAGTTGGTTGAGCTTTGGCCTCTTGAGGCGGAAGTCCAGGGTTCAAGTCCCAGGCTGACATGTTATGGCTTAAGCCAGTTAAACTCAGTTGTAATCATGTCTCTTTCAGTTGTAACCTTGTCTAACCCCTGCTTTGTGGGATACGGGGGGTCCCGTGGGTGCTATGCCCATTCACTTGTACAATTGCAATTTCAAAGTTAAAGTCCGGGGGAGTAGGCTTCGGCTGAACCTCCATTAAAAAAAAAAAAGAACGTGGCCGGGCCCCGTGTTATATGCTTTACTGGAGTCAATGGTCATGACTCATGTTCAGGTGTTTCGGAATCTTGACTTCATTTACCATCAGCGCGTTTGGACTCATACAAAAACGCGTTTCCCTTGTAAGTTGTCGGTATTCTTTTGTAGAACGTGGGTCATCATTCTTGCCGAGGAGTCAGGACAATCAAGAAACATAGCGCATGTGCTATCGTGCACGCGCTTATCAGAAACATTAAGAACTCCCTGAGAAAATGACTCGAGGCCCTTCATAGTCAGAAAATGACGAATGCCTTCATAATCTGCATCAGGTGTGCAGATTTGAGCGCAAATGCTCATTGTACATGCCACTATCATTGCGGTCTGCTCTTCTGTCGTTGACATCTACTTGTACATGCCACTATCATTGCGGTCTGCTACTTCTGTGAGGCATGTCGTCAAGCCTCTCTGTAAGAAGTTGAGTGAGGAATACGAGCATGAAAGCAAGTTGAAGCAACCCAACATTATCTCCATAGCTCCATTATTGTCCTTGTCCTTGAGTTGTGACATCACCCGCATAGGTGCACAATAGAGATAATCTCTCTCTCTCTCTCAGGAACAGCAATTTCATTAGTAGAAGAAGCAGTACATGAAAAAGTGCAAGAGAAAATTCAAAAGAAGCTAATCCTTCTCATTCCGTAGATGGGAAATCTATTTACATTTAGTCTCATTAACGTCTATTACAAATTTCATGCGGGATGTAGAGAGCTCTTACGTCCCTTCATCTGAATGCCTAATAGGGACAGTGAGCTACTCGAGGACAACTTTACAAGGTTAAGTCCATATCTAGGATCATTCCACGAAGCTGCTCAATAACCGATGGCCAAATTTTCAAGTGATTCTTTGGTCAGGCTGCAGGAGTCTACGTAACCTTCTCCAAAGTCTATCAGCTTTGTGGTAGGAATAAATGAGAGGCAATCTTTAGGCCCTGAAGCCTTAGTATTAGTTCAAAGCCCTCTATGGAGAATATGTAAAGGAATGATGGACTTCTTAGCGTCAATAAAGGGAAGCAAAGAGCTCTGAAAGCTCAGACACTCTCTCTCTCTCTCTCTCATGCACACACACAGTAATCTACGTAATCTAAGGATTTCTTTACGGTATAGTCAAACCTTATGGTACATCTTTTCTTCCAGATTTTGGACAACGCCTCTCCTCTCATCATATTCGAAAGTCCTATAAAAAAATCAACCGCTTCATCGATAGGAGTCTGCTTCCATTTGATAGCTCGATCGCTTCACTCAAGAAAGGCCTGTTTGCATCTGTTTGCATCGTATGAACTTTGCACTGCTAGGATAGGAGACGAAATTATGGACAATAATTTAAGATCTCCACGGGGATTCAAATACATAAGATGCTTTTCTGAAAGGGCTTTTGCATCCTCAAAGACTTATGAAAATAACAGAGAAAAAACTCAAATTAGATTATGAAGATTGGTGCCTCATTAAGCATCATATTGTGACGTAGAGCATAGAAGACATGAGAATAACATTGAAGCTAAATGGAATAATGATAAGGTCGCTGTTCCCCCTCCCCTTTTTGGTGACCAACTTTTCCCTTTCTCTCGCAGATTAATCAATTAAGAAAAGACAAATCGTTCACTTATCCAAGGTTTGTAATTTGATTGGGGAAGACAAATCGTTCACTTATCCAAGGTTCACTTTTCCCTTGTAATTTTATCCAAGGTTTGTAATTTGAGAGAGAGAGAGAGAGAGAGAGAGAGAGAGAGAGAGAGAGAGAGAGAGAGAGAGAGAGAGAGAGAGAGAGAGAGAGAGAGAGAGAGAGAGAGAGAGAGAGAGAGGGAGGGAGGGAGGGAGGGAGGGAGGGAGGGAGGGAGGGAGGGAGGGAGGGAGGGAGGGAGGGAGGGAGGGAGGGAGGGAGGGAGGGAGGGAGGGAGGGAGGGAGGGAGGGAGGGAGGGAGGGAGGGAGAGGAGAGAGAGAGAGAGAGAGAGAGAGAGAGAGAGAGAGAGAGAGAGAGAGAGAGAGAGAGAGAGAGAGAGAGAGAGAGAGAGAGAGAGAGAGAGAGAGAGAGAGAGAGAGAGAGAGAGAGAGAGAGAGAGAGAGAGAGAGAGAGAGAGAGAGAGAGAGAGAGAGAGAGAGAGAGAGAGAGAGAGAGAGAGAGAGAGAGAGAGAGAGAGAGAGAGAGAGAAGAGAGAGAGAGAGAGAGAGAGAGAGAGAGAGAGAGAGAGAGAGAGAGAGAGAGAGAGAGAGAGAGAGAGAGAGAGAGAGAGAGAGAGAGAGAGAGAGAGAGAGAGAGAGAGAGAGAGAGAGAGAGAGAGAGAGAGAGAGAGAGGAGAGAGAGAGAGAGAGAGAGAGAGAGAGAGAGAGAGAGAGAGAGAGAGAGAGAGAGAGAGAGAGAGAGAGAGAGAGAGACGAGAGAGAGAGAGAGAGAGAGAGAGAGAGAGAGAGAGGAGAGAGAGAGAGAGAGAGAGAGAGAGAGAGAGAGAGAGAGAGAGGTCTTGAAAATTAGTGCTTTAGAGATCAAACTGAAGTTACAAAGAGAGAGAAGGGGGAGAGAGAGAGAGACACACACACACATATGTCGAATGGCAAATAGGTTGCTACACAAGTAGATTTGTAGAGAGAGAGAGAATTTTTGTGAAGAGATAGTTCTCATAGAAGATCTTGGAGATACACAGAGAGAGGGAGAGTGTACGAAACTTAGGGATCTGACCCTGATAGATGCAAAAGTGATGGTGGTAGTGAATTCATGCATAGAGGAGAGATAGAGACAAAGAGAGACAGAGAGACTAAATTGAGTGCTATTGGAGTTTGAGGTCTACAGAAGCACACGAAAAACACAAGGAAGAAGAAGAATCTTGGGACACAACACGTAATACTTAATGTATTACCAAGTGATTTGATAAGTAACCCATAGGGTTGTAGGCATATATACAAGCTGGGGAAAAACTCCTAAAAAAGGGGAAAAAGTACCTCAGTGGTCCTAAGTATGTTCACACACATCACTACTAAAATATGTCAACAAATCCCCCTTGGAAGTGATGCGGTGAACAAGGAGCTCACACTCATGTATAAGGAATTGTCAAGATATGTGGAATCAATCCACAAAAGGAAGTAAGCCCAAAGCTTTGTGGAAAGTTTCAAACTTCTCCCTAGGTGGAACCTTTGTGAAAAGGTCTACAATGTTCTCTTGTGTGGGCACCTATGCCAAAATAATCTCTCTAGCAGAGAACCTCTCCCCGACATAATGATAATTCATCCCATTGTGCTTTATGCAAGCATGGAAGATAGGGTTCGCCACAACTGCAAATGCGCTATGCTTGTCAATGAAGATAGTGGTCACACAAGACTGATCAACACCCAAATCAGCCAAAAGACGTTTAAGCCACACACACTCAACTCACACTGTGAAAGGTACCCTATACTGAGCCTCACAACTAGAAGTGGCCACAGTAAGTTGCTTCTTTCTCAACCAAGATATGCATGAGCTACCAAGCATGAAGCAAAAACCACTAGTGCACACACAAGTTTGATAACAATCAGCCCAACCAGAGTTAGAAAAAGCATGTAAATTGGGTGATAGTGATCCCCCCCTTGGGATAAAACAATCCAAGTAGTCGCGTACCACTCGAGTAGTGAAAGATGTGCTTAACCACCTAGCAATGCTGGACACATGGTCAATGCACAAACCTAATCATCTGAGAGACAGCAAACTAAATATCAAGTCAGGTAATGCATAAGTAAATCAAGCATCCATCAGCATGCTAATAGAGAACACCATCAAATGCATCTCGGACATCATGAAGACTCAACTGTAAACTTGTTTCCATAGGAGTGGCAATAGGTTTGCACTCTTCAAGGCTAAAACATTGCAATAATTTGTCAATATATTTTGTTTGACACAAAGCTATTCCTCCATCACCCTTCATAAATTGAATGCCCAAATAATGATGCCAATGCCCCAAATCAGACATTTCAAATGAGGCATGCACATTAGCCTTAAAATCATTAATATGTCTCTCATTAGGACCAATAAGCAACATGTCAACAACATAGACAAAAATGATCAGAAGCACATCATTTGCACACTTTACATGTAACCTATTCTCAGTTGGATTATTCTCAAAACCATGTGCAAGCAAGTAGGCATGTATCTTTTCATAACCAGCACATGGTGCTTGCTTCAAACCCTTTCTCAACCTGCACACTTTGTTTTCATGCCCTTTCTACAGAAAACCACGAGGCTGAAATACATACACTTCTTCATGTAGGTCACCATTAAGAAATGTTGTTTTAATGTCCAAATAATATACATTCCAACCATCATGAGCTTCAAGTGCAGATATTCTATGAATAGTAGTCATTTAGCATGTGCGAGCAAAGGTCTCATCAAAATGAGTGCCTCTCTCTTGAGCATAACCTTTTCCAACAAGCCTAGCCTTGCTTGTCAACTATTCCATTAGGCTTACACTTCATCTTGTATACCCACTTAGTACCGATGGCCTTCTTGCTAGGAGGCAAACCACATAAAGTATAAGTATCATTCTTTATAATAGCATCATATTCTGAATGCATATTAGCCGTCCAATTTCGTGATTTTTGTGCTTCATCAAATAAAACAGGCTCATTCTCATCATAGAGACTAGAGGCAGCCATTACATAGCAATCTGATGCAAGAGAAGCACTATGAGACACTGAACAAGTATGATATGAAAAAGGTGCATCTAATTTGCTATCTCCCAAAGTCTTCACGAGCCATGTTAGCCCTCTCATCAACAAGTGCATCATGTAAATATGCATGACAAATGGAATTATCTGCATCATGGTGTGAAACCTATAAAGGCTGAGAAATTGCCTCATTTGGACCACCACTTGATTGTCCACTTGTGAGAAGAGGTAGCAAAGTGTCATACACGTCTTTGGAGCTAACGGATGTCTCCTTAGTACATAAAAGTAATGGTTGAATTGCATCTTCCAAAAAAGACAACAGCATGGCTAACCAAAATGCATTTAGTTTGTGGATGATACAAACGATAGCCTTTGGTTTCAAAACTATACGCAACATTTCCTTATCATCCAATTTCTTGCGTTGTTGTTTAGGCACTAATGCATATGACACACAATCGAAGACACGCAGATGAGCGCCAATAGCTTGCAACCATGCTAAGCCTCATATGGAGTGATGGATTGTAGTGCTTTGGTGAGAGACCTGTTAAGACATATGTTGCAGACATAACAACCTCAAGCGAGAAGCTATGTGGTAAATCTTGGCTTTTGAGCATACACCTCGCTATCTCCATGAGTGATCTATTCTTTCTTTCAAAACTCTATTCTATTAAGGGGTATACTGCACTATACAACTAATGTTTTATCCCATGTTCAGTGAGAAATGCATTAAATTCAGAAGACATATATCCCCCCTACCTCGATTAGAACCTAGAGTGCCCGTTTTACATGTTGATCATAGATTTTTACCCAAAACCCAAAACTATTTGAAGCACATAAGCACTTAGGACTTTTCTTTCAATGGATACACTCATGCATGTCTAGAAAAATCATCAACAAAATTCGGGAAGTAAAGGTAGTTCCCAAAAGAAGGTGTCTACATATGACCATAGACATCACTATGAGCAAGCTACAATTTCTGATTATTTCAAAATGAACCATGTTTTTCAAAGCACGAATGTTGCATTTTTCCCAAACATAGCAAACTAGCATAATTTAGATGACCAAAGCGTGCATGCCAAATTTTCATATCTGACATAGCTTGAGAACCTTGAACTACACATGCTAAATCATTCACAGATTTCACATAATCTATGAGCTTGTATAGCCCACGACATAAAATGCCAGAAACAATATTATGATCACCATTTGATGGATCATGAACTATACATGAGTCATAAAAAATTTTCAGAACCAAGTTGATCTTGGCTAATGTTGAAACTAGTCACATAATTTTCTTAATCAATGGCATACATAAAGCACCTTACAATGTAAAAAAACTACCATCAATAGTATTGAGAATGATCTTACCAACTCCTATGATAGGATAAGACGAGTTGTTGGCACATGTGATAGTATTCCTTGTAGGGGAAGGCTCAAGTGAGCTGAAGATATTCTACTACAAGGTTATGTGTTTGGTTGCTCCACTGTTAAAGTACCAAACATGTGAGTCTACTATAAATATACATTGTTCATGAGAAGATGGATCATAACTACAAATAGTAGTAAACACCCATTCTTCATTCTACACAAGATTAGCAAGCTCTACTTTAGGTGTAGAGGTCTGTGCAACAACCATTCTAGCCTCTTTTTTCTTTGCCTCTTTTACAACCAGTTTTGGAGCTCTTCATCACATAATCATTTTATTTACAATATTTGCAAAGCAATTTCTGCTTTTTTTATTTCTTCTCCTCTTTTTCTTCCTTTTTGAACTTCGCAAAATTAGCAAATTTCTACTTACTAGTAGATGAGCTTCATTTACCTTTGCACTTCTCAATAGCTAAGAAAGCTTGATTTGATATATGCATTGGACCTCTTTTGCCTGGATTGATCTTCGTGCAACAAAGCAGAGACTAACTGCTCAAATGTTAAGGCATTTGGATTGCCTTTCATCAACAAGCAAAGAGTAGAAGCAAAACTCTCATATGAATTAAGAAGACCATTCAAAACAGTCTATGCAAGTGAACTGTTTGGCAAGACTTAATCAATAGAAATCAATTGCTCCTTCAAATCTTTTGATCATTGTGGAGAAAAGTATCCATAGAAACTCCTTCATTCATATGCTCACTCTCCAAGTATTTTTGGAGGTAAGTAGCACGAGCCTCATTTCTTGCCTATTACAAATTAATAAGTGTATCCCAAACATCCTGTGTTATTTTCCAAGAGTGAATATGAGGGATAATGGCATGTTTGATAGACAAAGCTATCAATGCATGTGCGTGAGCATCTCTATCATCCTAACAAACTTTCTCTATAGTAGGTGAAGAAGGTGCAGTAAGAACCATAGCATGGGCAAGAATTTGAAGATCATCATCTTCAATGTTATCTACATCACCTCCAATAAGTGTCTTTGTAGGTGTAGTGGGTTGTTTTTCAACGGTGTGCACAATACTCCACTATCCTTTGGCTACCAATACATGACGCATCATATATGCCCATAATGGGTAATTAGTACTATCCAATCTATCCTCAATAGCCAACATAGATAATACATCATTTCTTTCATCCATGGCTACTAACTAAAATACTCTGATGCAAAAAAATGACTCTATCTTGAAAAATTGGACAAAATTACCCTATCCAACTCTGCTAGATCTGTAGCAGACTTTGAGCCGCTTGTACTGGCAAATCAAAACTTGTATACATATTTGGCATAAAAAGACAAAATTGCTTGCATATGCACTACGATAGTGCATTCGGAGGTCGAAATGAGTTTAGATCAAAATTTTGGCACCAAAGAGCAAAGTGGTTTTGAACTCCACCTTGAGTATGCTCACCAATTTTCATGCGATTCTGAGATTGTGACTGAAGGGGTGTTGATGACACCCTAGATGAAGTGGCGACCTGGTGTGATACCAATTGTTGGAGTTTATCTGTAGAAGCACGTGAACAACACAAGGAAGAAGAAGAAGCTTGGAGCACAACACACAATACTAAATGTATTACCAAGTGAATGTACAAAGATAAGTAACCCATTAAGTTTATAGGCATATATACAAGCCAAGGGGAAAAAACCTCCTAGAGAGGGAAAAAAGTGCCCCAACAACCCTAAATGTGTTCACACGCATCACCATCAAAATATATCAACAAGTGCACAGATCATGCTTGGGACACAACACGTAATACTTAATGTATTACCAAGTGATTTGATAAGTAACCCATAGGGTTGTAGGCATATATACAAGCTGGGGAAAAACTCCTAAAAAAGGGGAAAAAGTACCTCAGTGGTCCTAAGTATGTTCACACACATCACTACTAAAATATGTCAACAAATCCCCCTTGGAAGTGATGTGGTGAACAAGGAGCTCACACTCATGTATAAGGAATTGTCAAGATATGTGGAATCAATCCACAAAAGAAGTAAGCCCAAAGCTTTGTGGAAAGTTTCAAACTTCTCCCTAGGTGCAACCTTTGTGAAAAGGTCTACAATGTTCTCTTGTGTGGGCACCTATGCCAAAATAATCTCTCTAGCAGAGAACCTCTCCCCGACATAATGATAATGCATCCCATTGTGCTTTATGCAAGCATGGAAGATAGGGTTCGCCACAACTACAAATGCGCTATGCTTGTCAATGAAGATAGTGGTCACAGAAGACTGATCAACACCCAAATCAGCCAAAAGACGTTTAAGCCAGACACACTCAACTCACACTGTGAAAGGTACCCTATACTGAGCCTCACAACTAGAAGTGGCCACAGTAAGTTGCTTCTTTCTCAACCAAGATATGCATGAGCTACCAAGCATGAAGCAAAAACCACTAGTGGACACACAAGTTTGATAACAACCAGCCCAACCAAAGTTAGAAAAAGCATGTAAATTGGGTGATAGTGATCCCCCCCTTGGGATAAAACAATCCAAGTAGTCGCGTACCACTCGAGTAGTGAAAGATGTGCTTAACCACCTAGCAATGTTGGACACATGGTCAATGTACAAACCTAATCATCTGAGAGACAGCAAACTAAATATCAAGTCAGGTAATGCATAAGTAAATCAAGCATCCAACAGCATGCTAATAGAGAACACCATCAAATGCATCTCGGACATCATGAAGACTCAACTGTAAACTTGTTTCCATAGGAGTGGCAATAGGTTTGCACTCTTCAAGGCTAAAGCATTGCAATAATGTGTCAATATATTTTGTTTGACACAAAGCTATTCCTCCATCACCCTTCATAAATTGAATGCCCAAATAATGATGCCAATGCCCCAAATCAGACATTTCAAATGAGGCATGCACATTAGCCTTAAAATCATTAATATGTCTCTCATTAGGACCAATAAGCAACATGTCAACAACATAGACAAAAATGATCAGAAGCACATCATTTGCACACTTTACATGTAACCTATTCTCAGTTGGATTATTCTCAAAACCATGTGCAAGCAAGTAGGCATGTATCTTTTCATAACCAGCACATGGTGCTTGCTTCAAACCCTTTCTCAACCTGCACACTTTGTTTTCATGCCCTTTCTACAGAAAACCACGAGGCTGAAATACATACACTTCTTCATGTAGGTCACCATTAAGAAATGTTGTTTTAATGTCCAAATAATATACATTCCAACCATCATGAGCTTCAAGTGCAGATATTCTATGAATAGTAGTCATTTAGCATGTGCGAGCAAAGGTCTCATCAAAATGAGTGCCTCTTTCTTGAGCATAACCTTTTCCAACAAGCCTAGCCTTGCTTGTCAACTATTCCATCAGGCTTACGCTTCATCTTGTATACCCACTTAGTACCGATGGCCTTCTTGCTAGGAGGCAAATCACATAAAGTATAAGTATCATTCTTTATAATAGCATCATATTCTGATTGCATATTAGCCGTCCAATTTCGTGATTTTTGTGCTTCATCAAATAAAACAGGCTCATTCTCATCATAGAGACTAGAGGCAGCCATTACATAGCAATCTGATGCAAGAGAAGCACTATGAGACACTGAACAAGTATGATATGAAAAAGGTGCATCTAATTTGCTATCTCCCAAAGTCTTCACGAGCCATGTTAGCCCTCTCATCAACAAGTGCATCATGTAAATATGCATGATAAATTGAATTATCTGCATCATGATGTGAAACCTATAAAGGCTGAGAAATTGCCTCATTTGGACCACCACTTGATTGTCCACTTGTGAGAAGAGGTAGCAAAGTGTCATACACGTCTTTGGAGCTAACGGATGTCTCCTTAGTACGTAAAAGTAATGGTTGAATTGCATCTTCCAAAAAAGACAACAGCATGGCTAACGAAAATGCATTTAGTTTGTGGATGATACAAACGATAGCCTTTGGTTTCAAAACTATACGCAACATTTCCTTATCATCCGATTTTTTGCGTTGTTGTTTAGGCACTAATGCATATGACACACGATCGAAGACACGCAGATGAGCACCAATAGCTTGCAACCATGCCAAGCCTCATATGGAGTGATGGACTGTAGTGCTTTGGTGAGAGACCTGTTAAGACATATGTTGCACACATAACAGCCTCAAGCGAGAAGCTATGTGGTAAATCTTGGCTTTTGAGCATACACCTCGCTATCTCCATGAGTGATCTATTCTTTCTTTCAAAACTCTATTCTATTAAGGGGTATAGTGCACTATACAACTAATGTTTTATCCCATGTTCAGTGAGAAATGCATTAAATTCAGAAGACATATATACACCCTACCTCGATTAGAACCTAGAGTGCCCGTTTTACATGTTGATCTTAGATTCTTAGCCAAAACCCAAAACTATTTGAAGCACATAAGCACTTAGGACTTTTCTTTCAATGGATACACTCATGCATGTCTAGAAAAATCATCAACAAAAGTCGGGAAGTAAAGGTAGTTCCCAAAAGAAGGTGTCTACATATGACCATAGACATCACTATGAGCAAGCTACAATTTCTGATTATTTCAAATTGAACCATGTTTTTCAAAGCACGAATGTTGCATTTTTCCCAAACATAGCAAACTAGCATAATTTAGATGACCAAAGCGTGCATGCCAAATTTTCATATCTGACATAGCTTGAGAACCTTGAACTACACATGCTAAATCGTTCACAGATTTCACATAATCTATGAGCTTGTATAGCCCACGACATAAAATGCCAGAAACAATATTATCATCACGATTTGATGGATCATGAACTATACATGAGTCATAAAAAATTTTCAGAACCAAGTTGATCTTGGCTAATGTTGAAACTAGTCACATAATTTTCTTAATCAATGGCATAAATAAAGCACCTTACAATGTAAAAAAACTACCATCAATAGTAGTGAGAATGATCTTGCTAACTCCCATGATAGGATAAGACGAGTTGTTGGCACATGTGATAGTATTCCTTGTAGGGGCAGGCTCAAGTGAGCTGAAGATATTCTACTACAAGGTAATGTGTTTGGTTGCTCCACTGTTAAAGTACCAAACATGTGAGTCTACTATAAATATACATTGTTCATGAGAAGATGGATCATAACTACAAATAGTAGTAAACACCCATTCTTCATTCTACACAAGATTAGCAAGCTCTACTTTAGGTGTAGAGGTCTGTGCAACAACCATTCTAGCCTCTTTTTTCTTTGCCTCTTTTACAACCAGTTTTGGAGCTCTTCATGACATAATCGTTTTATTTACAATATTTGCAAAGCAATTTCTGCTTTTTTTATTTCTTCTCCTCTTTTTCTTCCTTTTTGAGCTACACAAAATTAGCAAATTTCTACATACTAGTAGATGAGCTTCATTTACCTTTGCACTTCTCAATAGCTAAGAAAGCTTGATTTGATATATGCATTGGACCTGTTTTGCCTGGACTGATCTTCGTGCAACAAAACAGAGACTAACTCCTCAAATGTTAAGGCATTTGGATTGCCTTTCATCATCAAGCAAAGAGTAGAAGCAAAACTCTCATATGAATCAAGAAGACCATTCAAAACAGTCTATGCAAGTGAACTGTTTGGCAAGACTTAATCAATAGAAATCAATTGCTCCTTCAAATCTTTTGATCATTGTGGAGAAAAGTATCCATAGAAACTCCTTCATTCATATGCCCACTCTCCAAGTATTTTTGGAGGTAAGTAGCATGAGCCTCATTTCTTGCCTATTACAAATTAATAAGTGTATCCCAAACATCCTGTGTTATTTTCCAAGAGTGAAGATGAGGGATAATGGCATGTTTGATAGACAAAGCTATCAATGCAGGTGCCTGAGCATCTCTATCAACCTAACAAACTTTCTCTATAGTAGGTGAAGAAGGTGCAGTAAGAACCATAGCATGAGCAAGAATTTGAAGATCATCATCTTCAATGTTATCTACATCACCTCCAATAAGTGTCTTTGTAGGTGTAGTGGGTTGTTTTTCAACGGTGTGCACAATATTCCACTATCCTTTGGCTACCAATACATGACGCATCATATATGCCCATAATGGGTAATTAGTACTATCCAATCTATCCTCAATAGCCAAGATAGATAATACATCATTGCTTTCATCCATGGCTACTAACTAAAATACTCTGATGCAAAAAAATGACTGTATCTTGAAAAATTGGACAAAATTACCCTATCCAACTCTGTTAGATCTGTACCAGACTTTGAGCCGCTTGTACTGGCAAATCGAAACTTGTATACATATTTGGCATAAAAAGACAAAATTGCTTGCATATGCACTACGATAGTGCATTCGGAGGTCGAAATGAGTTCAGATCAAAATTTTGGCACCAAAGAGCAAAGTGGTTCTGACCTCCTAATCACCTTGAGTATGCTCACCAATTTTCATGCGATTCTGAGATTGTGACTGAAGGGGTGTTGATGACACCCTAGATGAAGTGGCGACCTGGTCTGATACCAATTGTTGGAGTTTATCTGTAGAAGCACGTGAACAACACAAGGAAGAAGAAGAAGCTTGGAGCACAACACACAATACTAAATGTATTACCAAGTGAATGTACAAAGATAAGTAACCCATTAAGTTTATAGGCATATATACAAGCCAAGGGGAAAAAACCTCCTAGAGAGGGAAAAAAGTGCCCCAACAATCCTAAGTGTGTTCACACGCATCACCACCAAAATATATCAACAAGTGCACAGATCATGCCAACAAATTCACATGTGAATGGAGGAGGAGATCATGCCATTGAGGGGGGTAGAGAGAGAGGCACAGAGGGATGGTGTTGAATTGTAGAGAGAGAGAGAGGGAGAGAGAGAGAGAGAGGGTGAGAAAGAGGGAGGAAAGAGAGAGAGGGGTTGGATTCAGTTCTATAAATTTTGTTTCATTTTATTTGATTTAATTTACTTATTTTGTTATTGGTAATTTTGTTTTAATATATCTTGAGTAATTAAATAATTAGTAAATAAAAGGATTAGTTTAAATGAACATAAAATATTCATTATAATAAAACATAAATAAATTTACATTAGTAATTACATAAGTAAAAATTAATAATTGATAAACATGAATTTATGAGTTAATTAAAAATGTAAATAAATAAATAAAATTAACTAAATAAATTAAATAAAAATACTAGGAATTAGTTTGTAAATAAATAAATAGAAAATAAAAGAAAAAATAGATGTAAATAAAAAGAATTTAAAATAAAATAAGAAAAGTAAAAAAAGTATGTGGCATAGGAATATAAGAATATGTATAACGAAATAAAAATAAATCAAAGGAAATTTAAAAAGAAAAACAAAATCAAATCCAAAATAAAAGAAAAATAAACAAAGATGATCAAATTAAAGGTGTAATTTTTTTCCAAAGTGTGTTTTCATAAACTTTAAATGTAATGATTATTTTTTTCCAATGTTCTTTTTAAGATTTGAAGTAAAGTAAAGTGTGAACTACAAAATCTTTCTATCTATACAAGTGACGTAAAGTGAAATCAAGTTATTTTATGTGCCAAAGAAAAGAGGGAGGTCTCAAAGAGACAAAAGTAAATTAGAATCTAAAAGAAAGGGAATAAAGAGTTTTCCCACGTAGAAGATACTCCTTATGAGTCAGACAAAGACCACTTGACCAAGGTTGGACTTCTGGACTCTAGAGGGGCGCCGAAGCCAATAACATACTATATGAAAGTCTATCAGCTAAAATAAGCTAAAGAAAAGCATTTATAGCCAAAGGATGAAGGGAAGAAATCATCTTTGACAGATCTATCTCAACTTAGGGATGTGGTGTCTTCTTTCTTGGGAATGAGCACATAAATCGTCGACATATACTTCTAAGCTCTACGGCAAGAACTCTTTGAAGACATGACACATAAGCCTTTGGAATGTTGCAGGTGCATTGGTGAGCCCAAATGGCATCACGTGAAATGCAAAGATTCCCCACTCTGTGGCAAAGCCTATTTTGTGTTCATCTTTTGGGGCAATGACTACTTGGTTATAACCTGAAAATCCATCAAGAAAGCTATAAACGTCCTTGCTTGCAACACACTCCAAAAAATGTTCTATGATTGGAAGTGGATAGCCATCTTTGATCATAACAATATTAACTTTTTTACGGTTAATACACACCTGTAACTTTTTGTTCTTCTTGGGCACTACTATTTATGGGGACAGCCATTCAGTATGCTCAATCTCATAGATAAATCAGCTTCAATCATTCTATCATTTTCTCCTTTTATTTTGGTTGCATAAGTGTCATTATATGTGTATGACTTCTGTTTTTTGGGCTTGGCATCAACCGTCATGGGGATCGTGTGCGAACAAATTTTCATATTTACTCCCTTCAAGTCTCTATAGGTCCATGCAAACACATCCCTATATTCCCTTAATAAAGCTACAAGCTCTACTTCTTCTTCTGCACTCAGGTCTTCTCCTATGTACATACATCGCTCTTCATTCTCTTCAATGGTTACTATAATTTTTTTGGTTTTATTATCATATACTTCTCCTATGATGGCCTCTCTCTTAGGCATTCGTACCAAAATTTTCTGGTCTTCAACTTCACATTTCTTGAAATTCTCTAATACTTCGAACAATGATTCCTCCTCTACTTGTTTCATTGCTTTTCTTTTCTTTTTCTTTTGACTACCTTCAGTTTCCTCTCTTGAATTTCTAGTTTTAATGCTTGTGAGAGGTTCATCTTCTTTTTGGGTAAATACTCCTCCATTTTCTAGATAGTGCTCTTTTGAGTCAAAGCAACTATCCATCACAATGGACTCTAGATCATTGTCATCCTCTTCTTCTTCCATGACCTTATTACAGTCACACTCTTCTAGCAATGGTTCACACATAAACATAGAGATATCATAACCATCCTCATCATAATGAGGCATCCACTGTTCCTCATTCACTCCAATGTCCATGGTGGCTAAAATTTTTGCCCAACCATGAGGCTCAAATTCCTCATCTCGAAAGATCATATGTGTGTAGCCTGGGTCTATAATTGGTCTAGCTCCTTGAGAAGTTCCTTCTTCTCTCTCTTTTATACATATTTCCTCTTCCTCTGCGACCTTGCACATCCACAAGTGAGTATCTTCATGCATCCAGGATGGATCAAAAGAACTTTCAGAATGCACAGAGATTAAATCTTCTTGCACCTTGTGGATAGGATTCCATTGTAGAGGTGGTATATCTCTGAAGTTATAATCCTTCAAATTGAACTTGTTTGTGACCCCTAAGTGTTGCAAGTACAAGGAGTTGGTTCGCCAATCTTGTACTATTTGTAGTTGTCATAGAAAGGGCCTTCCTAGGATCATCTCATAGACATTATTTTTGCCAGCGTCACATATAGCAAAGGTGTGCTCAAACTCTACACCACAAATGGTTAGAGTTATCCCTTCTAGCAATCCTTGAGGTCTTTTAATATGGTTGTCAGCCATTTGAGGTTTCACTCTAGTTTGTTTTACTATAGGTTTGCCCCATTGCTTCCACAAAGAGGTGGTTGCAATCGCAACACGAGCACCTGAAGCTAAGATAGCTTTGGTTGTGTAATATTGGTATGTGATTGGAAGATAATAATTACCTTCTTCAGTTTCACTCATGTCTCCTATTTTTTCTAGAGGTATCTCTGGTACTTTCAGCTTAGAGCCTGCTTTTGACACATTGGAACCAAGTTTGGAACCTGATTTGCCACATGTTTCCACAACTCAGGTTTTACTTTGATCAGCTCTTCTAAAGTGAGAAGACACTACACCTTACTGTTCTTCATGACTTCAGTGTCTCTTGGAACCATTGAGTCTTCATTTCTTATGAGTATTATCGGAGATTTGATCTGAAGAGATTTAGATTCCCATGCTTATGAAGTGTGGCAACTCTTGTAAAGAATTAGATTAAAATTATAATCTTTTATCTTCTTGTTGCTCTCATTGGTCTCCATAAATACATGGAATGTCTTGGGGAAATTGATCATGAAGATGATCAATTTCAATAATAGGAGGGGGATTACCCTTCTCCTTGGCCCATTTCTCTTCTTATATTTCTCGCAAGAACTCTTGAGAGTACTGTTCAATCGAAAGAGGTGTTCCACCATCCATGGAATCGGGAACATAAGCTTTCATTGGTGGTAAGCTTTCTCTATCAACAACTGGTTGAGCTTATGGAGGTAAGGAAACATGTGGCTTGTTTACCAACTTCTCTAATCTTTCTAATAAGCCCTAGAAATGCAAACTTGGTTTGATAGAATTCGTTTGATTGAACAATTGATTGGCCTTGAGCATAGCTTGAGCAAGTTCTACCATTTTCATGCACATTGTTTCCCATTCAATCTCTAAATCTACTCTGGGTAACTCTTCTCTAGGTTTGCAATTGTTGGTCCTTCTTAAAATTGAGACTAGTAGGCCTTGAACATCATGTCCAAGCCTGTTGGGGTTGGATCTATGAGAATAGACCCTAGTTGCAGTCTATTTACAATAAGTGGTGGGTTGGGATGAAGTGGAGTGGATAAATTTTTGGCATGTGAGGGGTTTTGAGACGCAATGTCTTCTATTTTGCTTTCTGTGTCTCTCAGGCTTTCTTCTAGTTCAGATAGCTTTTTAGCCCACTTACGATTGGTCTTCTCCTTGGTATCCTTCTAGGTTCTTATTTTCCTCTTACTAGGCTCTCTTGATTCACTTGACTCTGATTGTTCAGCTAGTTTAGCCTATTTTAAGGCTTGTGCCCTAGTGATTGCTTATACAGGAGGCACATTAATGCTAGTTGAACTTGAATCCACCACTAAGCCTACCACATTAATGGGTGTTACCTTGGGTGCACTAGAGGGATTCCTAGGACAATCTCTCGGGAGATGTTCTTTGCCACACACAGGACAAAAGCCTTGTATTATGATGTTATATCGTTGTCCCAAAGCTCATGGGTCGGGACATTCACGAATGAAATGGTCACCCTAACATCTAAAACATGGTCCTCTAGGGGCTTGTGGTCTCATTTGTCACAATTCGGGATTGGGGTTAGGATTCGTATACATGACATTGGAGTATTTTGGCTCCCAATTTGGCTCCATAGGTGGTGCCTCATATTGATACGGATAAGTCTCACTATGCTCTGGTGACTCTGTGTAATAAGCTTGTGGACTATCTTCATGAATGTAGTCAAAACTCTGAGCATGAGGGTCATTTTCTAATACCAAAGGGGTCATCGGCACCAATGTTCTATTATGATTCTCCTCTGCCATTGCATATTTAACTGGAATCACATTGGCAGGAGCTGGCGGTTGGTTTCCTAGGACTAGTTGTGGCCTATATGGTGCTTGGCATTGTCGTTGGTATTGAGGTTGATACTACTGTTGGTATTGGTTTTGATACCTACCCTCTTGTTAAAGTTGCTGATAATTTTTTGTGACAACCTACCTATTGTATGGACAATCTTGAGGAATATGGTTTGTATATTTTCCCTCAGTAGTGCAATACAGAGCATTTAATTCTCTTACCTTCTAGTTTTGCAATGGGCAAACATTAGCCATGCGGTCTCCTCTACAAGTATAACATCGCTTCAACGAGGTGACCCTTTGTGTTTGTCTATTTTGAACTCCTAGCTTCTTAGCAACCTGCTCAGCTATCTCATCTATCTCAATGGAGGGTCTGGAAATATGACTAGTGTAACTATAAGAATCCTTATAAGAGTTTGGACAATTCTAACTCCTCACCCAAGTTATCTTCTATCTCAAAACACATTCTCAAGCATTGATCTAGTGTGATTGGCTCCTTGAGATATACATATGATCTAAGTTTTCCACTTGGAAGTCCATCTAAAAACAAGGAAACTTGTTTTGCTTAGGTAGGTAATTCCGGTGTGGGCATCTTTCTGCATATTATTTAAATCTCTGTATGGCTAGTTCAACTGTTTCTTGGGGTGTCTACTTGAAGCTATGGATCAAGGATGATGTGTTATGACTGATGCCACTCTTGGAAAATTCTACAATGAATCCTTCTAGCAACTAGTCTATATTCTTGAACTGACCTTGGTGTAGTGGTTGAAACCTTGTTAAGGAAATGTTCTTGAGAGTCAAAGCAAATGCCTCAAACTGGGTGAACAAGTCCTCGACCTATTCAGCTCTTAACACTTGTTTGGACTTGGCCACATGATCATAAGGATCTCCTGACCCATGCTAAAAGACATTTTTGAATCACTTGAGTCCGAATCAGTTGCGTCCGAACTTAGCACATAGGGATAACCACTAAGTTGTTGTGCCCATGACCTAGTTGCATGGTTGATACTAGCCTCAGAAGATCTAATGCTTTGTCTATCTTGGCCTAGGTGTCTACCTGATCTAAGGTTCACAAACATGTCTAATAGTCCTAATTTTCCCTTTTGTATTGCTCAAAATCCTTTGGAGCCCCCTTGGCTTCCTAATCCCACCTAAAGGTCAACTTCAAATTACTCTATCTAAAAAATGGATTTTGGATGAAAAAGTTATGTCAAATCAAGCTCTTGAGGGTCAAAATAGGCAAATAGGATCTCACGATACATGATACTTAAAAAGTATCGGCAATACACGACACTTAAGAGCAAATGATACATGATACTAACAAAAGTAATGATACATAATTCTTGCCCTCACAATACGATACTTGACTCCAGCACAATACATGATACATGAAGAAATTGATGATACACGATACTTGATGGTATTAGTGATACATGATATGGCTCTCTACAATATGCAATACTTAGTGGAGTGATGATACATGATACACAAGAGATAATATACGATACCTGGCTTGAGCACAATACATGATAAACGATACTTAGACTCGATCATGGTACACAATATTAGACATGATGATAGGATACTGACCTTCGTGATACATGATACTTAAGAAGTATCGGCAATACACGATACTCGGTTGGTCACGATACTCAACCCAACAATACATGATACTTGATAAGTATCATGATACTCGAGGAGTGTGAGATATCGGCAATACACGATGCCTGCCAAGAATCACGAGACATGGAAATTCTGGTATCATGATACCTAAATTCAATTGGTCTTGATACTTGGAATTTGTGAAGTCCAAATTCAAATTTTTGCAAATGTGTGCATCTTGTGCCCTCCTTGTCTTTCCTTTGTGTGTGTGTGTGTGTATGTATGTATTCATGCATGCATGCATGTATGTATGTATGTATGTATGTATGTATGTATATATGTATGTATGTATGTATGTATGTATGTATGTATGTATGTATGTATGTATATATGTATGTATATATATATATATATATATATATATATATATATATATATATATATATATATATATATATATATATATATATATATATATATATATATATATATATATATATATATATATATATATATATATAATGGTGAGGAAAGTACAAGGCATCAGATAGAAATGTACCATGATGTTGTGCATGGACTACTTTTTGGTGGTTCTAATGGGGTGCTCATCATAATTATAGGCAGCTCTTGTCGTACAATTGAAACATCAATCTAAATATTAGACAAAGGGTAGATGAAATTATTTAAATGTGTAAAATAAATAGACTTTCACTCATTTCTGATATAGATTCTTTGTGGGTTGCTTCAAATTGTTCTTCATCATATGGTAGAGTGCACAAAGCCTCTACCATCTATAGTTATGTTCCCTCAATTAGTTCAATTCATAATATCTCCGTGGAGGTGGTGGGATGGATTACCCAAATTGTTCTTGGGATTAAGAATTAACTAGGTTCTATAATGGCATCCCGTGGCTACCTTTGCCATGTCCTTCGGTATCCTTGGTCTTCATTTTATGATTGAAACTAGAAGGTTCAATCTATCTAATAGTTCTCCTCGTGGCTATTTAGTATTACTTCTTGTAATAGTTGTGAGAGCTTGTTTTCTAAGATTCTTCTTCTTCTTCTTCTTCTTATTCTTCTTCTTCATATTCCCTATTCCTCTTCTTCTTCTTATTCTTCATCCTCTTCCTCCTATTCCCTCTTCTTCTTCTTCTTCTTCTTCTTCTTCTTCTTCTTCTTCTTCTTCTTCTTCTTCTGCTTCTCCTCCTCCTCCTCGTCCTTCTTCTTCTTCTTCTTCTTCTTCTTCTTCTTCTTCTTCTTCTTCTTCTTCTTCTTCTTCCTCTTCCTCCTATTCCATATTCTTCTTCTTCTTCTTCTTCTTCTTCTTCTTCTTCTTCTTCTTCTTCTTCTTCTTCTTCTTCTTCTTCTCCTTCTTCTTCTTCCTCCTCCTCCTCTTCCCCTTCCTCTTCCTCCTATTCCCTATTCCTTTCGCTCTTCTTCTTCCTCTTCCTCCTATTCCCTATTCCTCTTCCTCTTCTTCTTCCTCCTCCTCCTCCTCCTCCTCCTCCTCTTCCTCTTCTTCGTCTTCCTCTTCTTCTTCCTCTTCCTCCTACTCTTCCTCTTCTTCTTCCTCCTCCTCCTCCTCCTCCTCTTCCTCTTCCTTTTCTTCTTCCTCTTCCTCGTCCTCATCTTCCTTCCTCTTCTTCCTCTTCCTCTTCTTCTTCCTCCTCC
>CM035422.1:164796263-164941263 GCA_020310875.1 Ceratopteris richardii
AGTAAATCAAGCATCCAACAACCTGTTGATAGAGAACAGCATCAAATGCATCTCCATCATCATGAAGACTCAATCGTAAACCTATCTCCATAGGAGTAGCAATAGGCTTACAGTCTTCAAGACCAAAACGCTGCAATAATGTGTCAATATATTTTGTTTGACACAAAGCCATTCCACCATCAACTTGCATAAATTGAATACCCAAATAGTGATGCAAATTCCCCAAATCAGACATCTCAAATGAGGCATGCAAATCAGTCTTGAAATTAGCAATATGCTTCTCAATAGGACCAGTGAGCAGCATGTCATCAACATAGACAACAATGATCAGAAGCACATCATTAGCACGCTTAACATATAAGGTGCTTTCAGTTGGACTGTTCTCAAAACCATGTGCAACCAGATAGGCATGTATCTTCTCATACCAAGCACGTGGTGCTTGCTTTAAACCATATAATGCCTTCTTTAACTTGCACACCTGGTTTTCATGCCCTTTCTGCACAAAGCCATGGGGCTGAAAAACATACACTTCTTCATGCAAGTCACCATTTAGAAATGCTGTTTTAATGTCCAACTGATGTACATTCCAACCGTGATGGGCTGCAAGTGCACAAATGCTCCGAACAGTAGTCATACGGCATGTAGGTGCAAAGGTCTCATCAAAATCAATGCCTCTTTCCTGCGCATAACCCTTTGCAACAAGCCTAGCCTTATAACTGTCAACTGTACCATCAGGTTTACGCTTCAACTTGTATACCCACTTAGTGCCAATGGCCTTCTTGCCAGGAGGCAAGTCACATAAAGACCATGTACCATTCTTCATTATAGCATCATATTCAGATTGCATAGCAGCCATCCAATTTTCTGAATTCTATGCTTCATCAAAAGAAACAGGCTCATTCTCATCACAGAGACTAGATGCAGCCATAGCATAACAATCTGATGCAAAGGAGACACTATGAGAGCATGAACGAGTACGATATGACAAAGGAGCATCTAATTTGCTGTCACATAAAGTCTGCACCAGCCATTTTGGCATAGTTTTTGCCTGCTCAATATCAACTCTCTCATCAACAAGTGCATCATGTAAATCTGCATCAGAAATGGAATGATCTGCATCATCATATGAAACTTGCAAAGGCTGAGAAGTGGCCTTATTAGGACCAGCACTAGACTGTCCACCTGTAGAAAGAGGCATCAAAGTATCATACATGTCTTTGGAGCTGACAGATGTCTCCTTGGTACATGAAAGCAATGGCTGAATAGCATCTTCCACAAAAACAACATCACGACTAACCAGAATGCGTTTAGTCTGTGGATGATACAGACGATAGCCTTTACTTTCAGAATTGTACCCAACAAAAATACATTTTACTGCCTTATCATCCAATTTTCTGCGATGTTGTTCAGACACTAATGCATATGCCAAACAACCAAAAACACACAGATGAGCAACAGATGGCTTGCGGTCATGCCAAGCCTCATATGGAGTGATAGACTGTAATGCTTTAGTGGGACACCTGTTAAATACATATGCTGCACACATGACAGTCTCAAGCCAGAAACTATGTGGTAAAGCCTGACTCTTGACCATACACCTTGCCATCTCCATGAGTGACCTGTTCTTCCGTTCAGCAACTCTATTCCGTTGAGGTGTATATGGCATTGTACACTGGTGTTTTATCCCACGTTGAGCCAGAAATGCATTAAAATCAGAAGACATATATTCCCCCCCTTGATCAGAACGGAGGGTTCCCATTTTACATGCTGACAAATTTTCAGCCAAAACCAAAAACTGTTTAAAGCACATGAACACTTCGCACTTTGCTTTGAGTGGATATACCCATGCATGCCTGGAAAAATCATCAATGAAAGTCACGAAGTAAAGGTAATTTCCAAAAGAGGGTATCTGCATAGGACCACATACATCACTATGTACAAGCTGCAATTTTTGTGTAGCCCAAACTGAACCATCTTTTGGAAAGGAGGAATGCTGCATTTTGCCCAAAATACAGCCTTCAAAAACATGTTTTCCAGGTGCCTCAAGCTTGGACAAAGAAGACACCAAATCAGATTTCTGCAGGCGTAGCAAACTAGCAAAATTCAGATGAACAAAGCGTGCATGCCAAAGCTTTGCATCTAACATAGCCTGAGAATCATGAACTGCACATGCCGAATCATTCACAGATTTTTCATAGTCTATGAGCTTATAGAGCCCACGACATAAAATGCCAGAAGCAATAATAACATCGCCATTTGACAGATCATGAACTGTACATCTGTCATCAACAAATTTCACAACCAAGCCAATCTTGGCTAATGCAGAAAACTGATAACAAATTCTCTTGATCCGTGGCACAAATAAAGCATCTGACAAAGTGAAAGAACTACCATTGGCAGTAGTCAAAATGATCTTACCAACTCCCATAACAGGAAAAGAGGAGTTGTTGGCGCATGTGACAGTATTCCCTCTAGGGGCATGCTCGAGTGAAGAGAAGAAACTGCGCTGCGAGGTAATATGTTTGGTCGCTCCACTGTCAAAGTACTAGCAAACATCTGAGTCCACTGGAGACATGCACTGCTCATGAGAAGATGGGTCAAAACTGCAAATAGTAGTAAACGCCCATTCTTCTTCCTCCACAAGATTAGTAGACTCTGTTTTTGGTGTAGAGGCTTCTGCAACAACCATTCCAGCCTCCTTTTTCTTTGCCTCTTTTGTAGCCAGTTTTGGGCAGTTCTTTATGATATGATCATTCCCTTTATAGTACTTGCAGAACAATTTCTATTTTTCTGATTTCTTCTCATCTTTATCCTGGTTCTTTGAATGTGCAACATTTGCAGATTTTTGCTTACTAGTAGAAGAGCTCCATTTTCCTTTGCCCTTCTGACTAGCCAGGAAAGCTTGATCTGCAACACGCATAATGGACCTGTTTTGCCTGGACTCATCTTCCTGCAACAGAACAGAGACTAACTCCTCAAATGATAAGGCATTCGGATTGCCTTTCATCATCAACCGAAGAGTAGAAGCAAAACTCTGATATGAATCAGGAAGACCATTCAGAACAGTCTCAATAAGTGAGCTATCTAGTATAACCTCATCAGTAGAAATCAACTGTTCCTTCAAATCTTTGATTTTCGTTAGGAAACTTTCCATAGAATCACCTTCATTCATGTGCTCACTCTCCAACTGTTTTCGGAGGTAAGCAACACGAGCCTCATTCCTAGCTTGGTACAATGTGGTAAGTGTATCCCAAGCATCCCTAGCTGTTCTGCAAGAGCGAATATGAGGAATAATGGCACGTTTGACAGACAAAGCTATCAATGCATGTGCCTGGGCATCTCTGCCATCCCAACGAATCTGCTCTATAGTAGGTGCAGCAGAAACAGTAGCACGAACAAGAATCTGCACAATATCATCTTCGACACTATCTTCATCAGCTCCAGCACCTGTATTCGTAGTACCTGTTGTTACAGGTGTAACAGGAGGTCTTTCAACACCCTGCACAATGTTCCACAATCCTTTTGCAACCAATACATGCGCATCATATAAGCCCATAATGGGTAGTTGGTACCATCCAACTTATTCTCAACAGCCAACATACGGAATACATCACTGCTTTCAGCCATGGCTAGTGACTAAAATACCTTGATGCAAAAAATTGACTGTATCTCAAAAAGTTGAACGGAACTGCCCAGACGAGTTCTACTAAACCTGTAGCAGACTTCGAGATGCTTATACTGGCGAACAGAAACAGGTATATACCTTTGGCACAAAAAGATGAAATAGCCTACACAAGCACTGCGATAGTGCGTTCGGAGGCCGAAACGGGCTGAGATCGCGATTTCGGCATCACAGAACGAAGCTGTTTTGATCTCGGAAACACCCTGAGCATGCTGTTAGACGGCCGCCGAATAAGGACAAATGTACTAGGACAGGCGTCTTAAATATAAAAGAACCTTTCGGGAAACGCGCAGGTAACTAAAGATTCGCGCACCCTTGTAAAAAAATCTTCTATATAAGGCAATGAGAAAAGAGTGGCCGAGAGCCCATTCTTTTTTGGAATTGTGAGCGTGCTGGTTGAATCTGTGTGTAGATGAGAAGATTGAGCTCGGCTCTGTTCTGTTCGTATCGGTCTATTATACTATTCTCCCTGTAGTGCAGAATTACGATTCGGTGGTCTTGTGTTGTGAATCTGTTTGGTGATAGTTATATGCGGTTCTAGATTTTATTACGGAATAAGTGTTGTTTATCAGTCTTCTATTGACAAGGGACTGTGTAAGGCCGAAGCGCCCTATTTGCGTGTTAGCCTTTTTCTGTTAAGTGACCAGGTTCGATACAATAGTCTACGTTCACTGTGGATTCCGATCCCAGGAAGGACTCCTATCGGTAAGGGTCTATACGCAAATGATAAGTTCGTGACGAATCGACTGTTGGTAGGACCTTGTTGCTCGAGTTTGGCATATGGTAAGTTTGCATACCTTCGAGTATAGCTGTCGGTTGTGTTATCGTTCGGTATACCTCCCTGTCACGAAGAGGTGCATATTGAGTAGCATTCGGTTAATGAAGTTGAGTATTCTATTAGTTATAAGTCAGAACCGGACTACTGCTCTATTACTATAGCAGATCCAGTGCGGAAGTTCTAAAGCCCCAGTACGCCGAACAGTTATCAGTGTTCAGAGTCAAGTACTGAGCTAAGACGCGATAGAGTATTTATGATTGTGTGAAAAGTTGGGAAAATAGTACAGGGCCTCTGTCTAACAGACCCCTACCACTCCCAAGAACCCACGTGGCTAAGAGTTAAGGTGCTTTTAATATCACGGTAGTAGTGATCAGATCAACCAGTTAGCTTGTACACAGAAGAATAGAATGTTGGGTATGCCCAACATTCTAAAATATTCGAAGTCCGAATTCAGAAGTCTGTAGCCTTTAACGGCTAACATTTGGCGCCAACTATGGGAAGGTGGCATCTGATTGCCAGTCAACTATGGGAAGGTGGCATCTGATTGCCAGTCAACTGTGGGAAGGTGGCATCTGATTGCCAGTCAATTGTGGTAAGGTGGCATTAGATTGCCAGCGGTTTGTCAGAAGCAAACATTCAGTTAACACTCGATTTACTAGCAGTAGCAACAGACTCAGATTGTTGCAAATTGCTCAGATAGTGTTACTGCGCAATGATACATGCCGGTTACTCGGTCTGGCGAAACATATCCTAAGAACCGTAAGGCTGAAGCACGTAAAGCGCTAAAGACAGCCTTGAGAGAAGAAGGCATAACTCGATCTGACCTAGTGGTCAAGCAAATTGAGAACGTTACGATTGATTCCGGTCATATTCCGGTGGAACGATCACCGCCTTTGATACATTCTGGTGCTACTTTGACCCAACCTATCGAAGATATAGTAATCACAGAACCTACCAAGACGCCGTTAGAAACCAGTCTAGCAATTTTGAATAAAGACTCAGACTTATATACGATTAGAAACACTCTAGGAAAAGAGAGTGGTAAAAGCAAAAAAACACTGCATTCTGGCAAAATTTTGGTTCATTCCAGTGATATTCCGGTGATAGAATCACCAACTGTAGGCCAAGGCTTCGCCTTTTTCGCAGAATCCTCAGTCCAACCAGCGTGCTTGGAAGAAAGATTCCGGATATTGGATATCCAGAAGGAAGGAAAACTCTTCGAAGCAGAAATCCGACGCACTCTAAGTAAAAACAGCACACCGGAAGGCACGCCATCCGGCGATAAAAATTCCGATAGTTCAACCAATCAACCTCAAGATACAGAAGGAAGGCCTAATACACTCACAATGAACGGACAACAACAACAACAACAGTTATGTCAACAAAGGCCGCCTCCAACAGGAGTAACATACACGAAATTCGGTGGATTCCCAGGAGATGATCCGGATGCTCACGTACGCACTTTCGAGATAAGTTATGCAGTTCTTAACCATCCACCGGATCAGGCGTATAAGGCCATTGTTTTTCAATCCACACTGGTTAATGAAGCAGCTAGATGGCTTACGGAATACGATATTAATCATTTCGGTACCTATAATGCAGTACGAGATGCTTTTCTGCAACGATTCAGGCTAAAGAAGAATCCCGCCGAAATCATTGATTATTTACAAAACAACCGACAGAAGGCAAATCGGACTGTCCAGGAGTATGCTACACTCTTTAGAACACACTTGCGACAGATACCACAGGCCCATGCTAACTTACCTGATGATGTCATCACTCAATGGTTCATCAATGGCTTAACCCCACAACTGAAACAGATCATGATCATAAGATGTGTCGGAGCTATGACGCAGGATGCAGTCATTGCCATGGCTCTGCAACTGGAATCCAAGGTCGGTGGATTTACAGAAGATCTAGAGTGGTTAAAAACAAACAAAACTATGGCTGAAGACATAACCAGACAAGTATACTGCATCACATGCAAAAATTCAGGTCATACTAGTGCCAATTGTGCACTAAATCAAACGTTTTGCGCTATCTGCAACACTGCCTGACACACCACCAGAAACTGTGTTTACAACGCTAGAATACAGGGAACAGCAATGGTCAATGCAGTTATACAAGAACATGGACAGCCAGCGAATCACTATGTGCCTCCGTAATTGAGAAACAATCAACCTCAAGGATATCGAAACTACCGAGGACAGAGGAACAACAATTTTAATACAAACCGCTGGCAGAACGGACCACCACCGGAAAATCCCAATCTACCACCACCACGCTGTCATTTTTGCGGCGAATTCGGACACATCAGAAGATTTTGCAAAGATGCAGCTGAGTATGATCAAAGGAAGAAGGAGCGACAAAACCCAATGGCCAACATGGTACAAATCACACCAGTAGAAACACAGACTGCTACAGTCCAGACCCGATCCGGTAAACAACTGCAGTCGGCAGCAGAAATATTCGAACCTGGGATACGAGAACAACATAGGATGTATGACAAGGCTAGTCACTGGACCGCAACTGAACCACGAGTGTTCCCAGAACCTATTCCGGTGACTCAGGCTTCATCAACAAAGGAAGGAACGCAACAAAAGGAAGCAACAGCGGAGCCATCATCAGCAGTAGGCATAACAGCAGATACTTCTACATCAGCGGAGACCTCAAGTTCAAAGGAGAAGGACAACCAATCTTAACAGGCCTGGGAAATTTTATCCAAGGCATCTATCACCCTGCCTCTAGGCCAACTTCTGGCATTAGTACCTGGGATTCGACAACAGTTCCAGCAACAGTTCTGTCCGGTGCCTTCTTGTATTCCGACAATAGCAGCAGTTCAATCGGAACCTGATTCTACCGTCGATCATTCGGTTCCCTTGATTACAGTATGGTACAAGAATCATAAAATCATGCAGGTATTGATTGATGGAGGATCTGGTGTTAACATTGCAACTGCAGCCTTATGCAAAAGGTTAGGATGGACCGAAATCGAACCAGTTCAATTTTTTGTCAGAATGGCAGATCTAAGTTATGTTGAAGCGTGAAGCTAAACCGAACAAACAGCCCGGCTACCGGATGAATCCCAATTATGCATCACAGGTAAAAGCCGAACTTGATAGATTATTAAAAGTCGGATTCATCGTACCAGTAGAACATGCTGAATGGATTTCACCAATTGTGATCGTGCCAAAGAAAAATAAGCAACTGCGAATCTGTGCAGACTACCGGAAATTAAACGCAGCAACAGTACCGGATCCTTTCTCGATCCCCTTTCTGGATACCATGCTTGATAAAGTAGCAGGTCACGAAATGTATTCATTCTTAGACGGATATAGTGGTTACAATCAGGTTAGAATGGCCGAAGAGGATATACCAAAAACTGCATTCATTACCAACTGGGGTGTCTTTGCCTGCATCGTGATGTGGTTCGGATTGAGAAATGCACCAAGCACATTTCAACGATGTATGCAGGAGATTTTCTCTCCTTATCTGACTTCATTTATGCAAGTATATCTCGATGACTTCTCAATTTTTGGTAAGATGATGGCACATTTGCTTCATCTACGATGCTGTTTTCAAAAGTGCAGAGAATACAGACTCTGTCTTAACCCAAACAAATCCGTGTTTGCGGTCTCATGTGGCAAATTACTTGGCCACATTGTATCTGCCCAAGGTATCCAAGTAGATCCAGATAAAATTTTGGCAGTATTAGAAGCTCCGGTGCCAACTTCTCCAAAAGAAGTTATGCGCTTTATGGGCCAAGTACGGTGGCATGGAAGGCACTTACGGTGGCTTGCTCATCTGGCTATACCACTAAACAAGCTAATTAGCAAAACACCTCGACAATTTGAATGGACCCAGGAATGCCAGATAGCCTTTGACCGTTTAAAGCATTTATTAACACAAGTTCCTATCTTACAACCGCCGGACTGGGATCACCCATTTCATATATTTGTTGATGCTTCAGATATAGCCATAGGAAGTGTATTGATGCAACAAATTGATAAATGGTTCAGACCAGTGTATTATGCAAGTCGAAGATTAGCCCCTGCCAAAAAAAATTACTCTGTAACAGAAAGAGAATGTCTAGGGCTAGTATATTCGGTCAAGAAATTTAGACATTACTTGCTAGGCCGTAAATTCACATTTCATGTAGACCACGCTGCACTTATCTATTTAGTTTGGCAACAACATCTAGGTGGTCGATTAGCACGATGGGTCTTACTCTTGCAGGAATTCGACTACGAAGTCATTCATCGACCAGGCAGTTCACACGCTTTAGCAGATTTTTTATCCCGCTTAGATTCTGGTGAAGCTCCGGTGGGCATAGATGACACGACACCCGCGATTTATGTATCAGAACCAATTAATGAAGAACCTGCAGACCCACCTATCCCATTTTCATATTATGATCAGATCTTGACCTTTCTCACTGATGGTTGCCTTCCATCTCAGACTTCTAGAGCAGTATGCAAGAAAATTGCAGTTTTTAGCCGTCGATTTCGGTTAATTGCTGGAGAATTATATTATGTAGATCACACCAGAATCCTACTTCGATGTATTCCACCGCATGAAGTTAACTCAGTTATCACTTTGGCTCACTCGATCCCTTCCGGTGGCCACTTTGCTGCAGATCTAACTCACTGGAAAATTCTGCAGAGTGGTCTCTGGTGGCCAACTATGTACAGAGATGTGGCCCAATTTGTCAAACACTGCGATACCTGTCAAAGGTCTGGACAACCACTACAACGACACTTCTTTCCCTTGCAGCCTATTATGCCACTTGAACCATTTCAGAAATGGGGATTAGATTTTATCGGTCCGATCACACCTCCAGCAGTCTTCAGTAACAACAGATACATACTAACCTGTACAGACTACGCAATAAGATGGGTAGAAGCTTGGGCTTTACGGTCTGCTACAACGGTTGCAGTAGCTAAGTGTCTGCTGAATGATGTCTTTCCACGTTTTGGCTTACCAGTGGAAATTGTCTCAGATCAAGGTACTCACTTTGTAAATCAATTAATGAAGGTACTCACCCAATCCTTCCAGGTGACACACAAACTCAGCTCTCCATATTACCCTCGTGCCAATGGTTTGGCCGAAAGTACAAACAAATCACTATTGAATATCCTCCGGAAACTGATCATGGAAGCACCGAAAAGATGGGATCAACTACTACCTGCAGTCTTATGGGCATACTGAACTACATATAAGGTAACAACAGGCTTGACACCCTTCAAACTAGCTTATGGATTAGAAGCAATAGCACCCATGGAAGTAGTCATCCCAAGTCTGCGTGTAGCAATCACTCAGAAGATGCTATCGGAAGATTCGCTGACAGTACAAATGGACGCACTCAGAGAACTTGATGAGCACCGATGGCTCAGCTTTTTAACCATGCGTGAAGTACAACTAAGGCAAGCCAAGACACACGATCGATATTTGAAATTTCCAATCTTTTCGGTAGGTCAGCTCGTACTCTTCTACAACGCAAAGTCGGATAGAGCAGCAGGAAAGTTCAAACTACGATGGTTCGGCCCTTTCAAAATCTCAGAATAGATCGGTCCGATGACTTTTCGGTTGACTACGTTGACAGGAAATCCACTCCCAAAAGTAATCAATGGGTCGAAGCTGCGGCCATATCATCACGCCCCTAGCCCGCATTAAATTTTTCGGCGGTGGACCGCGTTTTGTTTAATCTTTCTTCTTTTTATAAATAGCCGTGTTTTGAACAATCTTTATGTTACAAGCCGCCCCCTTACCAGTCACTCAAGTACGCCCGCCTGCATGAAAACAAGTATCACTCCCGCACCGCACAATGATACCCAACCCCCTTTCCCACCCCACCGTATTGTTCCTATTTAACCCTTTAGGCAACGCCAAAATCGCTACTGTGGTGAGTGTTAGTGTTCTGTGCGACCCCTTGTGCTCTGTATTCGTGTTCATAGTCTGTATCAGCAATCGCCATGGAAGCGCTAGCAAACTACGCTGCCTTCCGCGATGGTATCCCTACCGAAGTAGGTGAATACCTGCGTTGTAGAGGGTTGGCCAACTTCGCTGAGTTGCCCTGGCACTCAGTGGAATCCCATCCCTTCTTCGCGCAAATCATCTCTGCCATCGCCCAATCCCCCACCACCGAACGCCAATGGGTTTTCCCTTCGCTACCATCCAGAACCGTCATCACCTTCCCAGCCTTTTCTGAAGCTTTCCGCCTCACCCCGCAAGGCCGAGAAAATGGCCCCAGTATCCCCCTCGCCCGCATGACCGAACTATTCCCCCGCTCTTCCTCCAACGAGTTCGCTATTCTCTGCCGTCCTGAACCCAAACGATCCGCCCTACAATTCCTAGTCGCCATCCTCAACCTGCAGAAGCGCACCTACGGCATCTCCCGACCCTTCTATTCCGCCTTAGATTTAGCAGCCCGAGAACCCGTCAACTTTGCCTCTTATTTTTTCCATAGAATTCATAAAGAGTGTGTAGCCATAGTGAAGCAAGTAAATAAGGGAACCACCCCGCGCTCTCGCCTTCCCCATATCATATCATTCCTCTTCCCAGCCATCCTTGCCGCACAACCACCACCCCAAGGTCCCGTACTTAGGCACGAAGAATCAGTCCAACCAATCGACGACGATGAAGAAGAAGAGGAGGAGATCAACCAACTCTTCCGCAATAAGAGAATCCGGATCAGCTCTTCAGAAAGCGAAGCACAAGGATCCGCCGGAAAGGATCAAGTCACCCGAAACGAAGAACAAGAAGAAACCTTCCACGACACAGCCACTTCCATCCACAACGAATCATCGGCCGATCACCATGACCCGCAGAATCACCCAGAAAGCATCAGGACGACGAGAAGACGAACAGCAAGTGGCCAACAGTGCACTCAACACCCTGCTGAAGGCCGTAGAATCCACCATCGCCCACAATACAGGTGAACACCAACCCATCCATCAGGTAACTCACCCTGCATCCCCGGGTCCTCAATCCCCACCAGTCAACCCTCTTCCCCTGCCAATTTCCGAATCCTCTTCATCCTTCCCCAATTATTCACCCCCGACATCCCCCCAAATCCACACCCAAACCTCTGCGCCACCACCACACCCACTTCTCCTTCCCTCTGGTCCGGTCTTTTCCGAACTGGCCACCATAGGCCAAATGCTCATTACCCTTTCACAACAACTTCTGGTACAACTGAGTGAGGTCACAAACACGATTCGGTAAGATCTAGAGCACAAAGTCGACCTCCTGGAAGCCCACATCATCCCTCTCCAAGAAGAAGTCGATGTAGTAAAAGCAGAGAATCATCAATTACAAACGCAATTAGCAGACCTCCAAGCACAGTTTTTGGCACAACAGGCCTTGATACAACAAAGGGATGCAGAACGGGAACAACTTGCCGCCAAAGACCAGCTTTTACACGCAGCACACGAAGAAATACGGGAATTGAAAACCGCACTCCAAGAAAAAGAAGACATCAGCTCATCCCTCGAGGAATTGGTCGAAGAAACGAAAGCACAATTGCAGGAGACAATCCAGAAAAATCAAGACCAACAGAGAGAAGCAGAACAAATCAAAGACGAGATACAAAGAGCCCAAGAATGTTTGGACGAGGTGAACAGAATGCTGAGACACCAATTAACCAAGGAATCCAAATACCAAAAAGATCTAGCAAATGCTCGAAGAGAACGTGATGCCTACTACAAAACGATCGAATTTCAGAACCAGCAACTCGAGCAACTCGATAATCAATTACGAAATCAGCAAGAACGAGTCACGGATATGCAGGCAAAAGTCACCGAAATGAAGACATCCCGCGACGCTGCATTATCCAACGACTTCTATTTACAAGAGGCCTTCCTACAGAACCAGGCCGAAATTTTGTTAACCCAAGCCATAGCTCTTAGCTCCGTTAGAACGGACGCCCAGTTATTAGAACCAACCACTTTAGTTTAGATGATAGAAACCATTAAAAAGAAAATTACCCGAACGTTTAGGCTCGCCCGAAATATGTACTTAGAAGGACTTGTCACAGAACCATAGGAACCTGCGGGTTCGAGTCCACCGTGCGTGCCAGTGTTAGACGGCCGCCGAATAAGGACAAATGTACTAGGACAGGCGTCTTAAATATAAAAGAACCTTTCGGGAAATGCGCAGGTAACTAAAGATTCACGCACCCTTGTAAAAAAATCTTCTATATAAGGCAATGAGAAAAGAGTGGCCGAGAGCCCGTTCTTTTTTGGAATTGTGAGCGTGCTGGTTGAATCTGTGTGTAGATGAGAAGATTGAGCTCGGCTCTATTCTGTTCGTATCGGTCTATTATACTATTCTCCCTGTAGTGCAGAATTACGATTTGATGGTCTTCTGTTGTGAATCTGTTTGGTGATAGTTATATGCGGTTCTGGATTTTATTACGGAATAAGTGTTGTTTATCAGTCTTCCATTGACAAGGGACTGTGTAAGGCCGAAGTGCCCTATTTGCGTGTTAGCCTTTTTCTGTTAAGTGACCAGGTTCGATACAATAGTCTGCGTTCATTGTGGATTCGGATCCCAGGAAGGACTCCTATCGGTAAGGGTCTGTACGCAAATGATAAGTTCGTGACGAATCGGCTGTTGGTAGGACCTTGTTGCTCGAGTTTGGCATACGGTAAGTTTGCATACCTTCGAGTATAGCTGTCGGTTGTGTTATCGTTCGGTATACCTCCCTGTCACAAAGAGGTGCATATTGAGTAGCATTCGGTTAATGAAGTTGAGTATTCTATTAGTTATAAGTCAGAAACGGACTACTGCTCTGTTACTATAGCAGATCCAGTCCAGAAGTTCTAAAGCCCCAGTACGCCGAACAGTTATCAGTGTTCAGAGTCAAGTACTGAGCTAAGACGTGATAGAGTATTTATGATTGTGTGAAAAGTTGGGAAAATAGTACAGAGCCTCTGTCTAACAGACCCCTACCACTCCCAAGAACCCACGTGGCTAAGAGTTAAGGTGCTTTTAATATCACGGTAGTAGTGATCAGATCAACCAGTTAGCCTGTACACGGAAGAATAGAATGTTGGGTATGCCCAACATTCTAAAATATTCGAAGTCCGAATTCAGAAGTCTGTAGCCTTTAACGGCTAACAATGCTCACCAAAATTCGTACGATTCTAAGATTGCAAATGGAGGAGTGTCGACGGCACCCTAGATGAAGCGACGACCTGCTCTGATACCAATTGTTGGAGATAGATGTCTGCGGAAGCACGCGAACAGCTCAAGGAAGAAGAAGAAGCTTGGAGCACAACACACAAGACTGAATGTATTACTAGAGAATGTACAAAGATAAGTAGCCCATTAGGGCAATAGGCATATATACAAGCCGGGGGAAAAAAACCTCCTAAAGAGGGAAAATAGTGCCTCGGCGGTCCTAGTGTGTTCACACACATCACTACCTAAATATATCAACAGTGAGTGCCTGTGAGAACTGATCTAAACCTAGGAGTTTATGTGAGGCTAATTCAGCATCTAAGCAGGTCTCAAGCACTGAGATTCATCTAACATAAGGGTCAAACTTCATCAACCACTTAGATCTCCAAATAAAAATGATTCGCCAAGGTTGGCTCTAGAATATTCAACTCTTGTTTTCATTGACTGCATTGTTCATTCAGTATGTACTTGTGGACTTGAAGGGAGCATAGGGTTGCTTAATCTTGTGTCTCTAGATCTATTTCAATCCCTAGGTCACCCTATTTTGGACTGGTTTTTGAGTATGATATTCGATTATCTGCTTCCCCTACTTCTTGGGTTTCTTTGTTTATTTCCCCTCGACCATCTTTGTTTATCTTATTCCCTTGATAGTTGCATTTTTCTCCATAATAGAACTTTGAACAAGAACAACATCTTTATCTTCATGTGTACTCCTAGAAGGACCAAGAATTGGTGCCTTACTTGATTCTATGAGTGCATAAATTGCTAATTTGAATGTAGTATGTTGCTCGTTCACCCAAACTTGAAGAAGTCTGCTTCTTAGGTTTAAGTTGACCAAAATGGTCATAGATCCAATCTTGACCCAAGATAAGAGGTTCTGTGAGGTCCTCATCCTGACACACTAGCACTTTAATTATCAGATGAATATCTTGAATGGAGATGGGAAGCTCCACCTCACCCATGCAAGGGGTTTCCACACCTCCCAATCATATGAGATAAGCTTAAATAGGATTGATGCTCAATTGCAGGTTTCAATAGTAAAAAAATCTAACTATACTAGGGATTGTGCCCAAATCAATCAAGGCTCTTATAGTCTTCTCATTCTTGCCCTGTCCTACTTCTAAGGTCATAAAAGGAGATTTGTTGATTATCTTGTGAGTGGTAAGACTCTAGTTTGGCACATAGCCATGTGATACCTTGGGATTCATGAATACATTCCCTAGGCTGATCTCTATTATATCTTCTCAACTTCATACATCAAAAGCATTCTAAGGCTTCTACCCAAGCTTCTTCTCAAATCCTTCTTTCTTCCTCCTTGCACTTCTTTGTTGTGTTGAGTCAACTCAACATTTCTTCTATTAGGGGTTCTTGATATAATGCTAGTTTGCATCCACTAATGTAATTAGTTATTATATCACCCTCTAGTGTGGCTAGTTGGATTACTCCAATGGTTGATATTTTGTTGATTATCATGGGTCCATAGCCATGCCTTTCTAATTTCCTAGCATGCTGATTCAGTGTATAGACCAAGACTAAGTCTCCTGCCTCAAAGCCCTTATCTTTTACATGTCTATCAAAGTAAGATTTTTGTCCATTCTTAGCTACATAGATCCCAATAGCTACTCTTAATCAAGTTTCTCCCTATCGTTCTAAATCAAAAATTAGAGAAGAGAGCTCATGGCTGGTCCACTCATGCTCCTATGCTACCTTCAAAGTGGATATTAACAAGTCTAAGGGCAACACTACGTTCTAACCAAACACCATCTAAAAGAGTGTGGCATTGATTACTATTTCATAGGCCACTCTATAAGCCCAAATAGGATGATGTAACTATTTATCCCAATCAAAGTGTTTATTGTTCACCAACTTAGGATCTTGTTCATACTTTCCACTTGGTCCATTGGCTTGCGGGTGACATGAAGCCAACTTCTTGTGAATGACCATGAGTTTTTGTAACAAGTATTCAATGAATTCTTGTAACAAGAAGTGGGTACCACGGTCACTGACTAATTCTACTGGCAAACCATATCTCATAAATACACTAGCGCCGTCTGTGGGAAGGTTTGGTAGATGGACCTCTCTTACCAATGCCCACGATGAAAGAACTATTTCCACGCCATTCTTCCAATGAGTTTGCCATCTTGTGTTGTCCTAAATCGAAGCGCACGGCACTCCGTTGCTTGTCGCTGCCCTTAATATCCAAAAACGCACATATGGCATTTCTTTACCCTTCTACTCTATGATTGACATTGCAGTGAGAGAAGCAGTTAATCTTGCTTCCTTCTTTTTCCGTCGCATTCACCGAGAATGCCAAGCCATTTCTCGGCAATTTACCAAGAACGAGATACCCCGCATTCGCTTGCCACACCTCTTGACCTTCCTCCTCCCGACCATTCAAGCCGCGCAACCTCCTCCATTGAATACGGTTCTATTACATGAGGAGTCTACACAAATGATGGAGGTCGATGACGATACGGATCTCTTGCAATTCTTCCTAGGAAAATGCCGTAAATGGAGCCCCTCTCATAGTAAAGCCGTGTCATCCTCCATCATGCAAGTGCAGGACACTACTTTGTCGGCCCATAATTTTTCTGCCCCATCATCCCCTCCATATCAAGCTAATCCTAACAATGTTATTGACAAAGCTCACCCTGTTCATATGGTCATGCCACCCGAGCCCCATCCACAGGAGTCTGCGGTCGATACGGTCATGGAAACTACACAACTCGCCGATACTCCACAACCTGAGAAGAAGGCTACACAACCAGATGACTCGACTCTCGTGGTAACAACTCTTGCTCTGCTTTCTTCATCCCAAAACCCACCTCTGCCTCTATCTCAATCCAAGGTACCATTTCCGCCTAGCCTTCCTTCCTCCCCATGTCATTCAGCAACCCATCCTCTTTCGTCCTCCCCTGATTATTCCCCTCCCTCATTGTCAACCACTGTTTTCGCTAACCCTTTTGAGCCAATCTCCACTTTTCTCATCCCTGATTCATTGGCCCAACTAGCTTAGATCGGTAACTACCTCATCCATCTCTCCACCCATCTTCCCCATCACCTTCAAGTGGCCCAACACTCTCTCCAACAACAGTATGAAGTCAAGGTGGACATGCTGGAAGCCGATATCGCACCCCTTCAAGAAGAAGTTCTTACAGCTAAAGCTGAAGCCAGTTCTTATGAAGACTAGATTGGATGTCTTCAAGTAGAGTTGAAAGAGAAAGACGCCATCATTGCAGCTCGTGATGATGAGATTAGTGAGTTGAAGGAGACCATGATTGACAAGGAAGATGCCATAACAGATTTGGGCAATCTTCTTGAGACCACATGCGCGGAACTGGCTCTGGTGGAGCAGAAAGGTCAAGAAATGGCAGACTTAGGTATGCAAGTTACTACTGACTTAAAGAGAGTTTCCGAAGAACTTTTCAGAAAAGTCGCTCTCTGGAAGAAGAAATTGGTCGTAACATTCAGCAGAAAAAGGACATCGAAGCTGTGGACTTCTATAAGACTCTGAAGTTCTAGTCTCAAGAGTTAGAGCACCGAGAAAGACAATTGGGTGTCCAGGACGAAAGACTCACGCACATAGATGCCAAAATTACCGAGATGAAGTTATGAAGGGATGCAGCGATTGCCAATGATTTTTACCTTCACGAAACGTTTTTGCAGAGCCAGGTTGAAGCCTTACTCTCCCAAGTAATTGCTGCCAGTTCTGTGCGCACTGATGCACACTTGGTCGAGCCACACATTTTGAAGGACATTCTCTCTCTCTCTCTCTCTCTCTCTCTCCCTCCCTCTCTCTCCCTCCCTCCCTTCCTCCCTCCCCCCTCTCTCTCTCTCACACCGAAACCCACATGGAGTGCAACATAGTTGTCACAAACCTTGGAAACAAACACAATCATATACATTTATATATACACACATACGCACAGAGCCACATTCACAATCATACATAAGTTAATCTACACTTCATAAATACACTTACATAACATATTCACATAGCACATAAGGTTAATACATACACATATGCAGACTGACATGCATACATACATGCATGCATAAAGACACATACATTGGGGAACTCATCAATAGATGATGCACACATATTTAGCGAACTTTTCCTTTTCTTTCTTTGTCCTTCATGTAGGTACAAAGACACACATAATTGGCAATATAATGTTAGCAACCCAATGACATTAACTTGAAGGAAAAGAAAAATTTAATTTTCATGGTCTTCCATCTCCAAGGTGTTTTCTTCTCGGCATTCTCCCCCACTAAACTTACAACATTATCCTCGATGGGCCAATCTAGAAATTCACTAGAAACACATCAAATTTTTTTTGTGTTTTTATAAATGTTTCTTGAAAAAATTAAATATGAGTTTTTTTTGCGCAAATGAATGTTCTTAGTAAGGAAAGAGAGGGGATGCATGCTATCTGCACGTATCTCATCTCCAATGAGTCACATTGTGTCAAAGTGCCATATGATAGCATATTTGGCATGTACGCATCCACTTTCCACACCACGACAATGTCTTTATGCATTTAGAAGCTCTCCTTTAATTGCATGTTGTATTCAAGACGGCATGGATGCAACTACAACAATTTTGAAGACATATTGAAGAACAAGATACGGAATAGGTTAGTCACTTGACTCCCCATATTGGTGCTATGTTTTTAATGTAGATCTTAAGGATCTCGACAACAAGTTCAACCCAATTACGCCCATTAAGATTTATCTGAGACTCTTTCCCTCACAAAACTTTGTGATGATCTCAAAAACCCATATGGAGTAGTGTTGTGGCCCCACTTCTAAATCCCATCATCATGTTCAACGATGTAGAATTTCCTTAAGCACAAGATATCCTCAATCACAAGCCTTTGATCACTCAAGAATAGTAGAAAATAGAAAAAATGCATAACTTGTATAGGATAAGAGAAAATCTAATGCAGAATAGTAGACAAGACATGACTCAGAGAAAGAGAAGTTTTCGTACTATGGATTTGATACAATCGATACAAAAGGTTTGGAAAATAGCTTCTTGACAAATCCTTGATCTCTCGACCACCCCAAGCTATCACAATCGCATTCACACTTGCACTCTCAATCATACTCGCCTCTTCTCACTTAAACCTGCAAATCTCCTTCAAAACAGAGTTTGTCATCCAAGGAAGTGTGTGATCTGCCAAATATAGAAAACTCTGGCTCCCTATGTTGCACACAAAATGTTCCCAAAAACATGTGTTTGTAATAATCAAGCACTTTCTTTAGCAGTACCTATGCAAAAATAGAAGAAAAGAAACAAAAAGACATATCCAAAGACATTTGTGAGTGCTCATGACAACACGTGTGCTTCAAAATCATGGATTCGAATAGCAATAGGGAATCCCACTTTTTTAAATTACTTAAAAACGGCACTTTCTGAAGCCTTGTAACTTAAAAACATTGAGGAATTAGCTTAAGCTTGTGAGACACTAAAATATTCAACCCTTCGATCTACATAATACTTTTAGAGATGACTTAGGTCCACATCCACCTCCAAGTACCACTTTTGAGCCCTGCAAGTTTAGAAAATCTAGACAGAATAAAATCAAGGAATTTTCTTACAATGAACTAAATGTAGAGCCTTAAATGAAGTACTTTAGACATGATTCACAAAACCTTCACAAAGATAATCTTATGAATTATGGAATGTGTTGAACAAGGAATTGTTGGAGTGTTAATTTATTAACACTCCAACAATTCCTTGTATTAATTTATTAATTTATTAATGTTTTTTCTTGTTTTGTTGTAGCACTTGAAGATTCATGAGGGCATCAAAGGCATGAAAGGGCATGGACATTTTGATATGTCCAGATGCAAATAATTGGATGTGAGTATATGATCAATGTCTACCCATCATGATTGTATGTACTAATGCACATTTTGTAAGGCCCCCATTATGAGGAGAAGCCAAGCGTGCATTACCCAATTGATAGGAATCCCAACTTGCATGTTGGATGAAGGTCATACTGGACCATCTAAGGAATTGTAAGGAAAGGGAGTTATCAGGGTCCCCAAATGTGGGGTCTGAGGCAGCAGTGAGCAGCCTCGGCTCAAAGGTCCAAGGGGGTTTGTGGGCCCCCTTGGTTGCAAGGTCCAAGGGGGCCAGTGGCCCCCTCCTAGGGGTCTGGGGGCAGCACTCACGGGATGACGATAAAGGAAATTTTTCGTGGTATATTCCCTGTCCAAGTCAGAAATAATTTATGTTCATTAGCTCCGTTCAACCAACCTAAGCCATGTATTGCAACTACATGAACAGTGAAAGCCCATGTTGTAATGTCCATGTATAGTCATCCGTGGAAGGCCACCCATTATCCTATATATACATGAGCTCTACTCTACTTGAGACATCCAATCGAGATAGCATACTTCTTTCCTCTAACTCCCTATCTAGAGTTGTCTAGATCACCATTTAAGCTCTACTTTGAGAGCACATAGGTGAACAATGCCATCATCTTTGTACTTGTTGTTAGTAGAAATTTTTTGAGATTCTCATATATCTATTATCTTCTCTACTACTGCTCCTGTTGCATGACTATTGGCTTACATGGTATCAGAGTCATAAGGTTCGAATAGCTTGAGATTTATCACTATTTTAGCCTATTAACAAACTAGAATATCATTAGAGTATTTGAGTGATTACATGATGGATTCATCTTTGAACACTAGTCTTGGTGCTCTAGCTAATGTTAATGTTTCACCTATTCGAGTTTGTCCACATGCATTTACTAAAGGGAAGCTGGATGGAACCAACTATAGACTCTATAAGTTCAAAATCTATGCAATTTCAGACTCCTGTGAAATACTTGACACTATCACGGGGCTGATGGGATTGGATTCAATATTGATGATTCACCCAAATCCAGATCTTCTACGAGCTTGGAAGAGGTGGAATGTTGATGCAGTATGTGCTATTTCACTAGTGTAAGTGATTATGTGCTTACTTTAGTTCAACATACTACTAAAGCACATGAGGCTTGGGGCATATTGTCTCGACAATATGAGATCAAGAACCACACAAGGATACAAAATCTAGAAAAGGATTTTGTAAATGAAAAGCATCATGATCCTGAAAAGGCTGAAGATTTTATCAAATGAATAAAACATCTTCAAGATAAATTGGTTGCAATTGATGTTGCTATAACACTAGAAGAGTTGGCTTGAAGATGTGTGCATATTCTTCTAGAAAAGTATGATATATTAGTAACAGCCCTTAACACTTAGGTAAGACCAACTCCCCTTACATTTGAAGAGTTTTGTGCTATGCTTTTAGAAGAGGAGATGTGGTTGAAGAATCGACAAAGTACAAGCGATGTAGCATTCTCAGCCAATACAAAAGGAAAAGGCTCTTCTGATGGATCTAAGAAGAATCCAAAGAAGAAAAAGTTCATGGGAAGTTGATTCTATTGTGAAAAAAAGGCTATGACATCAAGGATTGCAAAAAGAAGCAAGCTAATGAACGAAATGGGATTGTAAAATCATCTTGGGAGAACAAGGAGTCTAGAAACAACACAAAGTTGGAAATATGGGTAGCTATTGAAGAGGTATGCTCTTCTGCTCAAGCGCATGTTGATGAACCATCAATTTTAGATAGTGGAGCTTCTCGCCATATGACCATCAAAAAGTATTGGTATAGTTCCCTAGTGCCTCTACGGGAATCCATCAATGTAGTGGTGGGAAATGACTCCAAGTGTCGAGTTGAAGGAACTCAACCCATCTCTTTTATCATTTCTCCAAGTATTGAGAAAAAGTTATCTCATGTTCTCTATGTACCTACACTTAAAATAAATTTGTTGTCAGTTTCTGCGATAAGAGATCATGGACTCGAAGCTCACTTCAATATGAGTGGTGCAGAAAGCATGGATTCATCAAGTAATGTAGTAGGAAAAGGCATAAGATGTGAGAACTTTTATGATTTAAGTGCCTTAACTACTACAAAAGACAAAGATGTAAGCAGGTTATTGCAACAACAATTTTGGCATCTCAGATTTGCAGTTTTGAAGGAGGCAAGGAATAGGGATGGATGCTCATTTGCCTGCATTTGTAGAGTTGCAAGAACCCTTTGAAGCTTGCATGATGGGGAAGCAACAACAAAAGGCATTTCCACGAGAGACTAGCCATCGATCTCAAGCTCCTCTAGAGTTGGTACATTGTGATCTCCATAGTAAAATGTCTACACCTCCTTTAGGAGTATCTTTCTACTTTTTGTTATTAGTTGACATGTTGGTTTATTTCATTTGAGAGAAGGTTGATGCTTTTGAAAAGTTTAAAACATTGCATAAGTATGTGGAAAATGAATCAGACAAGAAATTAAAAGAATTCAAATAATATAGAGGAGGCAAATTCTTATCAATAAAATTCAATAACTAGAGTAAGGAGCATGGTGTGAAACTGAAACTTACCACATGTCATAGACCTCAACTAAATGGCATTGTTGAGCATAGGAATAGGACAATAGTTGAAATGGCTTGTTGTGTGTTAAAGGCTCAAGACATGCCAGATTCATTGTGGGCAGAAGCAGTCAATACAACATCTACATCGTCAATCAAAGCTCCACGAAAGCACTAATGGGAATGCTGCCTCAAGAAGCATATTTTGGTAAAAAGCTTCAGTTTGTCATGTCAAATATTTTGGTTGTTTATGTTATACATATATTTTTGATTCAACAGGATCAAAGTTGGATTTAAAAAGCAAAAAGTGTATCTTGCTAGGATATAGTGAAGATTCTAAAGCATACAAGTTGTGGGATCCTGAGGCAAGAAGATTTTTATCAGTCGAGATGTGATGTTTTGATGATCAACCACACTTAGTAGAAGATAAAGGTAAATCTACATATCATCACCTATCACAATAATATCATCTACATATACACATAGATAGATAACCTCATTATGATTCCTTTTTGATGAGTAAAGAAGGATCTAAGTTGTTGGGTTTGAACCCTTGATCTTGATGGTATGTATCCAAACTATGATTCCAAGCTCTAGGAGATTGTTTCAATCCATACAATGCTTTCTTAACTCTGCAAACATAAGATGCATGATTCACTTATCCAACCATTGAGGAATGCATTTTTCACAACAAGTTGGAGGAGACTCCAATTTCTTGTAGCCACTACACTTATTAATGTTCTGATCATAATCTTATTTGCAATTGGTGAGAATGCTTCCTCATAGTATATATCATGAGTTTATGAGCATCCTTTGATGAATAAACTTGCCTCATACCTCCAAATTGATCCATCTGAGTTTCTTTTAATGTTATATACCCATCTGCAACCAATTACCTTTTGATTGGATGACATTGGAACCAAATCCCAAGTTTCCATCTCCTTCAATGCATCTATTTCCTCTTTCATGGCTTTTTCCCAAGTAGGGTTTCCCTTTGCCTCTTCATGAAAGAACTTGGAGAGGCTTTGTAGGAGGTAGAAGAGTGAGTTGCGAAGCGAGGAAGTTTGGTCCAGCCAACTGGCACAAGACCAGTCGTTGGGCTTATGGAGACTCAACTAGACCTTATAGGAAATAAATGCAATATATACTTTGAAGCATCAAGGAGAAAGAGTCAATACAAAAGACATAGGTTCCCGCATCCACTCAAAAAACTTACTATCTATGAAAGAGAAAATGAACTTCAAATGCTTGTAGCAACCAATGTGATTAAAATTAGAAAAACTCCTTTATTGGGAGCGACACACATATGCTTGAGTGTATATAATGCATAAGAGTATAAGGAATAAGCAAAGTATGTTGTAGGAATGAATCAAACACTCAACGGTGGTACTCCCTATTTTTATGGAATACATAAGGATTGACCCCGAGACAAAAAAACCAAGATTTCTCCTAATCTACTAAATTAAATGTCATGAAAATTTATACGCATAAACATAGAGAAATGATGCAGAGAACTGAAGGAGGAAGACAATGATGGTCACAAGTGTATGTATATTGCTTCCATGTATTGTACAAGTGTTTTGAAGGCTTTATATAGACTCTAGAAGTGATCCATGACTTCCACAAGTGGATTTTGAATTAAAGCGCCTACCATGCTTCTCACCTCTAGCTATGTTCTTGAAGCCTTGACATGGATCTTCCACAAAAGCTCCATGCTGAGTGAACCTAACTTGCAAGCCTTTTTGGACTATTTTCCCTAGACTAAGTGGGTTTTTAGTGATAGTTGGTACATAGAGAAACTTGATCAGAATGTTCATCCTACCATTGGAAGCTTTGACATTACCAATCTTCTGCACATTGTGCTTTGTATCATCCCCTGTTTGAAATTCATGTCTATGCTTTGGACTTTCCAAATAAGATAGAAGAGCAATGTTGCTTGCAACATGATTTGAACATCCTGAATCTCTATAGAACAAATGACCATATTATTTACCTTCTATGTGGCCTAGATTCATAAGAAGCAACGAGCCTTCATATGGTTGATCTTTTGAATAATTTCTAAAGTCCTTTCTATTATAGCCTCTATTGTTATTGTTGAAGGTGTGTCCACCTCTACCTATTTTGCTGCCATATCCACCTCTTCCACTTCCTTTATGGGTCTTCCCATTGAACCAGCAATCGCAAATGGCACAAGGTTGAACATTTTGACCTTTGGCTTTGTCATGCTTTGGTCCTTGCTTCTTCCTTTTCAACTTGCTCTTGCTTGCAAAGTTGGCTTGGGAAGTCTCCTCTTCATCTTCTTCCTTCTTCTTGCCTTTTTGCTTCTTATCCTTCTTATTTCCATATAGAGCACTAGTTGAATCACCATGATAGGAATTACCTTACTTTATGCTATTGTTGGCCTCTTGATTTAAGAGTTGTCAAAGAAAGATGTTGAAAACTGGAGTTTGCACATCCATGATGAGATCATAAGCTGTGGTGAAAGCTTGCCATTGCTTATCACTTCGAAGCCCATTGAGAATTTGCCTCATGATAGCCTCTTCTTCAATTAGCTTGCCAATGGATGCTAACTGATCCGCAACCTCCTTCACCTTGGTAACAAACTCTATGATGGTTTGTTTAGGTGTCTTCTTCATTTGATTGAACTCATTCCAAAGATGATTCTTTCTTGCTTTGGTACTAGCAGAAAGGAAAGTCTCGAGGGCATCCCAAGTGTCTTGAGATGTCTTGCATCCTCTAATATGTGGTAATAGAAAATCAGAGATAGAGTTTAGTATGTACGACCTTGCTTGAGCATCCAGTGCGCACCAAAGTGTGAGCTTATCTGTCTCCTCTTATGTAGGTCCTCCTTTTGATCTTGGAATAGGCATAGCTTCATCACTTCCTATAGTTCCATAAAGATTTCTACCTTGCAAATAGGCCTCGATTCTAATTTGCCAAGTCACGTAGTTGTGTCAATCAGCCATCTCAGTCATTGAGGGGAATCCGTCACCCATCTTAATCTGGCTTTGATATCATTGAAAGAACTTGGAGAAGCTTGTAGGAGGTAGAAAACTAAGTTTTGAAGAAATGAAGTTTGGCCTAGCCAACCAACACAAGACCAGCCCTTGAGCTTATGGAGACTCAAAAAGACCTTATAACCATGTGATAAGTGCAATAAAATGCACTATGTACTTTGCAACATCAAGGAGAAAGAGTCAATACAAAATAGATAAGTTCGCACATCGACTAGCTCAAAAAACTTACTATCTATGGAAGAGACAATGAACTTCAAATGCTCATAGCAAACGGCGTGATTACAATTAGAAAAGATCATTTTATGGGAGTGATACACATATGGTTGAGTGTATGTAATACACAAGAGTATAAGAAATAAGTAGACTATGCTATAGGAATGAATCAAACACTCAACTGTGGTACTTACTATTTTTCAGGAATATGCAGAGATTGACCCTAAGACAAAAAAACTACGATTTCTCTCAATCTGCTAAATGGAATGGTATGAAAATTTACAAGAATAAACTAGATACTAGTATCTTTCCAATGAGCCATGCTCATCTATTTTGGAGTTCTATAGAGAGAGCAACAACCTTTGCAAGCTTACTATTGGTGAAGAAGATGATGCAGAGAAATGGAGGAAGACAATGATGGTCACAAGTGTAAGTATGTTACTTCCATGTGTTGTACAAGTGCTTAGAAGTCTTTATGTAAACTCTAGAAGTGATCCAAGACTTCTACAAGTGGATTTTGAATTCAAATGAAGGTGGTAAGAGTTCTTGGAGGGAATCAATTCACTTTCCTACAATTTAGGAAAAATGAAGATCTACTTTTAGGAGATTGATTGATTGATTGAATGCAATGCAACCACCAAAAATTCTGGGAATTTGGGCTCTATCTTTCTACTTTTACATGTGTAAAGTTGTAGGCTTTTACAATGGTAAAAGATCCATGAAAAATCTTTTAAAAAGATATAAGAAGTGAGCATAAGAAAAATAACTCTCCAATGGATATTCTTTTGACGTAATCCAAGTGATAGGTTTTGATGTAGATCAAATCCACCTCAATCATAGTGTAAGCTTGATGTTCCAACACTTCATAGGTTGAGGGTTCCTCTGAAATTGAGTCCTTTTCCAAGTAGATTGAATTCTTTGTAACAAATGTGGAATCATATCCATACCTTTTTGGTTGTCTTTTCTCCTTTGTTAACCTTCTAGGTGGTTGCTTGGAGCATTCTCCACACTCTCGAATCTTTGCTTTGACTCTTGACTTCCATAGCCTGTAATCATTTTCCTTTTTATCTTGCTCATCATCCGTATCACTTCTTGGATCGTGGATGCGTGTATCATGCTTGCTTCGTAATCGATGAGAATCATAATCAAGATCATATGGTAAAGTTAGCTTTTGTTTGTCGTCATCTCACCAAGACCTATGTTCTTCAAACATAGCATCTCTAGTTGTAGTGCATTGCTTGGTTGAAGGATTATAGAACTTTTTACCCATCCGAGTTGAATCATACCCAATAAACACTAACTTTGTTACCCTTTCATCTAGTTTACCTCTTATTTGTGATTCCACATGAACATAATCAAAACAACCAAAAACCTTGCAATGTCCAAGACTAGGTTTTCTTCCATATCATGCTTCATAAGGAGTCATACCTTGACGTGATTTGGATGGAAATCTATTGACAAGGTACGTCGCGGTTGAAATAGCCTCTACCCATAGATAACACATGTGTGTTTAAATGTATGCATGTTTGTATGTGTAAATCAATGTTTCTGTGTATGTATTTCGAACTCATGTCTCTAAACATGGATGTACATGTCTGGTCATCTATGTAAGTGTGCATGCATATATAAATTTTATAAACTTGAGCCTCTTCAAACAATGTCATAGGATGAAGGTTTCCAAAGTATTTGCGTTGGCTTCTATCGGTTACATCAATTAGAATAGATCCTTTGATTAGGTTCGTTTTCAATAACTGATGTTGCTTTTCAGTTTCAATTACCATATAGTACCTAAGTTAATTTTTTATCGTTTTGGATCTTGGATGTAATGGAGCGAGATCTGACATTTGAATACTTCAAAAGAAATTCTACAGCTCATGTTGGTGCACGTGAGAGTGCGTTATAGAATTTGATTTTCTTCCCTGAAAAAAACGAATAAGATACCTTATTATGTATAGTTGGCGATATAAGATGCGTATTGTGGTATTAATAGAACTTTCTACTTTGAAGTACGGGAAGAGCGTTCTCAAAGAAATGCGTCCCCCTTATTTTGTATGCTTTCTCTCTGTAATGTCTCTATAGCTTCGATATGAGTTTGAAGAGAGTCAATTGTAGATGTCTTTTAGTATCGTTGTAGGACACCGAAGAGAAATGAAAGAAAAGGAAGAAGAAATCAATATGTAGGTATGCCGTTGAGCTACCCTGTAAATCTTGTCCAATACATGTATCAAAGCAGTTGAAAAGTGGAAATGTGAACTGAAATATTTAGAGACTTCAGGATCGTATTTGATTATGTAGATTGCTCGAAGAACTCCTCGCTTCTGCTTTTAGAGATTCCAGTCAACCAATTTCCGTATAGAATAAAGAAAGCATCCAATAGAACGAAAACGTACTGGTTTACTCTAGAATATTGGTGTATATGAGCTCATGGTTGCCATCATGTTTATGAGAGATCATCATGTTGAGGAGAGATGGAGTTCCAGGCTTGGATTTCAGATGGACAGTGAGGGAGAGATAGAGAGAGCGCCATAGTGCAAAACAGGGCGACATGGAGCTTACCAGATCAAGTCCTCTCCCTTGCGAAAATTCATTACTGTGGTTCCTTTCATGCTTCAAGTTCCTCACGAAAGTAAACGTTGCGATTCCCACACATCGTCGTGATGCCTTATTTGCAGCGATATGTCATCAGGCATCACGACCACATGGGCGATCTGTCGGGATTGTCGTCGACAAAAGCTAACAACAATCCATATTTTCGTGTAGGAACCACACAAGTCAGACTTGGTGTTCATGTAATCATGGATTCATGGCAACACAGCTCAGAACGAGGGTTGGATATGCATTGGCATTCAACGTGTTATTCAGGACGACCCATAGCTCCCTGACGATCGCCAGCAGGCGTTTACATGAAGAATAACATATGAACCAGCTATGCACAACACAAATATTGAAATCTGAGTGTCGGTTAAGCTCCAAAGTGAGCAATTTAGATAGGATACTTCTCCATTAACAGCATATTATCTGAATCGAAGAGGTATATTTTTTAATGTTGAAATAATTTATTTTTTGATGTAGGCTAAAATGTATACCAACATGTGAGCTTGTGAACAACACACACACACACACACACTCACACACTCGAATAAAATTAATGAAGGAATTTTACATCATGTGAGGGGCAAGAACCCACTAATGGATACAAATCCCATAGAAAACCAGCATGGTTAAAGTGTATTTAACAGTAGCTAAGGACAATCTACAGAGCTATGAGCTATGAGGTGGACCACATACAACACGTTTTCTCAAAAGATAAGACCATAAGAACTCTATTTGAGGAATACAATAGTAAACGTAATATTATCCGTTTATTGGGGTCGTGTTCATTACAAGGAGCATCATACATGTATTGAATGCTCTTATGACCACAACAGGATTTCTTGATAGAATGCATGAAGTTCTTAATTCCTGTAATGAAGTGCTTGGTGTTCGTATTGAGCCAAATATGCCCACATCAAATCTTGTATTTGGATGCTATGGATATGCCTTGAAGAATAGCACTTTTGTGCACATATTTTCTTTCTATTAATTGGTTGATCACTTATGATCATTTCTTTTAAGTTTCAACGTATTTACCTTTGTAAAAGGAAAGAGCAAAAGGCCTAAAAGCCAAGAGTTAGAAGTGGTTGGGATTGATTCTCAATCAATCAATCAAAAAGTAAAGTTGATTTAAACTTTCTCTTTCCTAGATTGTAGGAAAAGATTCCAATCAATGTAAAGTAACAAACCCACCTAATTTCAAATTCAAATTCATGAAGAAAAATCTTGGCCATGTCCTATTTGTCCCCTCAGTATCAACTCACAGCCATGGTCAATCCAAATTTGAGATGGATGCCCCATAACAACCTTGATAGGAGTTATGAAGCAATACATATATTTTTTGATCTTTGCTTGGTGCCATCTCTATTGTCTACTCCTTCTTCCTCATACTCAATCAACTTGCAGAGATTGTTGCTCTCTCTCCACAGAGATCCAAATTTAGTGAATATTAAGCACTCATTGGAAAGGTATTATTGTCTAATTTGTGTGTACAAATTTAGAGCAATTGAAGTTTTTCAGTCTTGAGGTCATTCTTTGCAACTCCCTAAAAAATCAAGATGACACAAATTGAGTTCTAAGGTGATTGCTCCTTCTATAAATGGTATAAATTAGGGCTTTTACGCACTATAGCAAGAAAACCCTTTGTATGACACTCCCTTAAGAGGAATATTTCCAATTGTTATTGTGCTAGTTGCTCTCAGTGTTTGAAGTCATAACTTCCATCCATTTTTAGAAGGGTTTTTCTAAGCTATTCATGGTGCAAGTTAGTTGTTTTGCATCAACTTGTTCTTGTTGATGTTCCAAAGTATCTATTGGGTTATATTGCACTAACCATGAGCCTACAGGGTGTATTTTAAATATCCAAAGATCTAGAGCTAGTCCTATGTTGGTTTACTGGAACAACTTCACTACTTGACAACTCAACTTTCTAAGCCTCTCCAAGATTCTCGAACTTCTCTTAGTGGTATGAGAGAAACTTCAAGATGGGAGATGGATTTACATCAATGATTGAGAAGCTTGATAAACACAATTATGCTTCTTGGAAAATCAGATTGGAGGCTTATTTGCAAGGAAGAAACCTATATGGGATTGTATTAGATGATGAAGCAATGCCTATTTGAAGATCCAACATAGGACCTACTCAAGAAGAAACAGATAGGCCCACACTTTGGTGTGCAAGGGATGCTCAAGAAAGGTCATACATACTCAAATCTATCTCTAATTTTCTAGTAGCACATATTAGAGGATGCAAGATATCTAAAGAGACTTGGGATGCCCTAGAGACTTTCTTTTCTGCTAGTACAAAAGCAAGGCTGAACTACCTTTGGAATGAGTTCAACTAGATGAAGAAGAGTCAAAAACAGACCATCATGATTTTGTTACAAAGGTCAAGGAGGTTGCTGATCAGTTGGCATCCATTAGAGAGCTTATTGAAGAAGAAGCGATCATGAGGAAAATTCTCAATGGGATTAGAGATGACAAGCAATGGCAATCTTTCATCACAACCTATGACCTCATCATGGATATGCAATTTCCAGACTTTAACATCTTTCTTGGACAACTCTTCAATCAAGAGGCCAACAATAGCATAAAGGAAGGTAACTCCTATCATGGTAGTTCAACTAGTGCTCTATATGCAGATAAGAAGCACAAGAAGCTGAAAGGCAAGAAGAAGGAAGAAGATGAAGAGGAAATTTCCCAAGCCAACTTTTTAGGAAAGAGCAAGAGGAAAGGGAAGAAGAAAGGACCAAAGCATGACAAGACCAAAGGCCAAAATGTTCAATCTTGTGCCATTTGTGATAATACCAATCACAACACTCAAAATTGGTGGTTCAATGGGAAGACCCAAAAAGGAAATGGAAGAGATGGATATGGTAGCAATAGAGGTAGATATGGCCACAACTTCAACAACAACAATAGAGGCTATAAGAGAAGGGACTACAAAGATTATTTTGAAGATAAAAAAAATGAAGACTCATTGCTCTTGATGAATCTAAGTCACAAGGAAGGTAAATAAGATGATCATTTTTTCTACATAGATTGAGGATGTTCAAAACATGTTGTAGACAACATAGCTCTCTTATCTCATTTGGAAAGCCCAAAGCATAGACATGAAGTTCAAATAGGGGATGACACAAAGCATAGTGTGGAGAAGATTGATAATGTGAAAGCTTCCAATGGTAGGGCAAAATATTATGAGCAAGGTACTCTATGTTCCCACTATTACAAAAAACCTAATAATTGTAGGCCAGATAGCCGAAAAGGGTTAGTAAGTTAGGTTCACTCAACATTTAGCTTTTGTGGAAGATCTAGAGGTGAGAAGCATGGTAGGCTCTTTACTTTTGAAGCTTTTTTGGAAGCTTCAAGGCAATAGCCACAGGTGAGAAGCATAGTAGGCTCTTTACTTTTGAAGTAGGATAAATGAAAAACATAGCACTATTCAACTTCAAGTCTCAAAGCCTAAGTGATCTAGAAGTGTGGCATAAGAGGCTAGCTCATGTGAATGAAATAACCTTGAAAGAAATATGCAAGGATCAAAGTGTTCTTGGATTACCAAACATATCAAAGAAGCACATGATCAATAGATGTGATGCATGTCAGTATGGGAAGGCACAAAGACAACTATTCGACCACAAAGGCTACATTCACAACAAGTTATTTGAATCACATATAGATGTATGCATGACAAGTCAAGAACCTTAATTGGCAAGATCAAGGTATTATGCCTCATTTATTGATGAGCATAGTAGATGGAGTATTCTGTAATTTATGGAGAGTAAGAAAAAAGTGTTGGATTGCTTCAAAAAGTATCTAGCATATGTGGAGAGCCATATAGGTAGATCGCTCAAGAAGCTAAGATCTGATGGAGGAGGAGAATACCTCTCCAGAGAGTTTCATTATTTCTTGTAGGATAAAGTTATCAAAAGTGAAGTGACTACGAGGTACTCTCCGCAACTAAATGGAATTGCAAGGAGAAGAAACAAGACATTGGTTGGATGAGCTAGAACAATGCTTGAAGAGAAGAGGTTGCCCATTATCTATGAGCAAAGGCTATTTCAACTATTGTGTACCTTGTCAATAGTTTATCATCCAAATCACTCCAAGGTATGACTTCTTATGAAGCATGGTATGTAAGAAAACCTAGTCTCGGACATTGCAAGGTGTTTGGTTGTTTGGTTTATGTTCATGTACCATCACAAATAAGAGGCAAGTTAGATGAAAGGGCAACAAAGATAGTGTTTATTGGGTATGAATCAATTCAGATGTGTCACAAGTTCTATAATTCTTCATTCAAGCAATTCACTACAAGTAGAAATGTTGTGTTTGAAGAACACAGGTGTTGATATGATGATGGCAAGCAAAAGGTACCTCTACCATATGATCTTGATTCTAATTCTCATCAATTAGGAAGCAAGCATGATACATAGGTCCAAGTTCTAAGTAGTGATATAGATGATGGCCAAGATGAAAAGGAAAAGGATTACAAAGTCTAGAAGTGAAGAGGCAAAGAAAAGATGCAAGAGTGTGGAGAATGCTCTAAGCAAGCACCTAGAAGGTCAAACATGGAGAAAAGATTACTAGAAAGTTATGGATATAATTCCACATTTTTTACAAAGCATTCAATCTACTTGGCAAAGGACTCAATTTCAGATGAACCCTCAGGATAGAAAGAGGCAAATGGAAACCCTACTTGGGAAAAGGCACTCCCATAACAGGATAACAGTATTCCCTGTAGGGGTAGGCTTGAGTGAAGAGAAGAAATTGTGCTGTGAGGTAATATGTTTGGTCGCCCCATTGTCAAAATACACATCTGAGTCTACTGTAGACATGCATTGCTCATGAGAAGATGGGTCAAAACTACAGATAGTAGTAAACACCCATTCTTCTTCCTGCACAAGATTAACAGACTCTATTTTTGGTGTAGAGGCCTCTGCAACAACCATTCCAAGAGCTCTTTCTTCTTTGCCTCTTTAGCAGCCAGTTTTGGACAGTTCTTTATGATATGATCATTCCCTTTACAATACTTGCAAAACAATTTCTGCTTTTCTGATTTCTTCTCATCTTTATCTTCCTTCTTTGAATGTGCAGCATTTGCAGATTTCTACTTACTAGTTGAAGAGCTTCATTTTCCTTTGCCCTTTTGACTAGCCAACAAATCTTGATCTACGAGATGCATAATGGACATGTTCTGCCTGGACTGATCTTCCTTAAACATAACAGAGACTAACTCCTCAAATTACAAGGAATTTGGATTGCCTTTCATCATTAACCAAAGAGTAGAAGCAAAACTCTGATATGAATCAGGATGACCATTCAGAACGGTCTACACAAGTGAGCTATCTGGTATAACCTCATCAGTAGAAATCAACTGTTCCTTCAAGTCTTTGATCTTTGTTAGAAAATTGTCCATAGAATCACCTTCATTCATGTGCTCACTCTCCAACTGTTTTCGAAGGTAAGCAACACGAGCCTCATTCCTAGCTTGGTACAATGTGGTAAGTGTATCCAAAGCATCCTTAGTTGTTCTACAAGAGCGAATGTGAGGAATGATGGCATGTTTGACAGACAAAGCTATCAATGCATGTGCCTGGGCATCTCTACCATCCCAATGAATTTGCTATGCAGTAGGTGCAGCAGAAACCGCAGCACGAATAGGAATATGCAGAATATCATCATCTTCGACACCTTCTACCTCAGCTTCTATACCTATAGTATTAAGAGTTGCAGGTGTGATAGGACATTTTTCAACACCGTGCACAATGTTCCACAATCCTTTTGCAACCAATACATGTCGCTTCATATAAGCCCATAACGAGTAGTTGGTACCATCCAACTTGTCCTCAACAGCCAACATACGGAATATATCACTGCTTTTAGCCATGGGCGATGACCAAAATACCTTGATGCAAAAAAATTGACTTTATCTCAAAAAGTTGAACACAACTACCCATACGAATTCTGCTAGACCTATAGCAGACTTCGAGACGCTTATATTGGCAAACAGAAACTGGTATATACCTTTGTCACAGAAAGACAAAATAGCTTGCACAAGCAGTGTGATAGTGCGTTCGGAGGCCAAAACGAGCTTAGATCATGATTTCGGCACCACATAGCAAAAGCTGTTTTGATCTCGAGAACACGCTGAGTATGCTCACCAAAATCCATGCGATTTTGAGACAGCAACTAGAGGCATGTCGATGGCACCCTAGATGAAGCAACAACCTACTCTAATACCAATTGTTGGAGATAGACATCTATGGAAGCATGGGAATAGCACAAGGAAGGAGAAGAAGCTTGGAGCACAACACACAATATTGAATGTATTACTAGAGAATGTACAAAGATAAGTAGCTCATTAGGGCAATAGGCATATATACAAGCAGAGGGAAAAAAACCTCCTAAAGAGGGGAAAAGGTGCCCCGACAGTCCTAGTGTGTTCACACACATCACCACCTAAATATATCAACAATATGGTATCTGATTCCTTTTGCACAAGTCTAGGGTTAGCCGATTGGAACTAGATAACTAAATTAAACATCCTAGATAAATGTTTTGTACAAGAACTTATTCAATCTTCATAAGATGATAAGTCCATGATTGACTTATTCATTTGGGCTTGCGTCTAGTTACTAGCATAACTCTTATGACTTTCTAGAGTTCGATACACTCTAGAACAGTGAGGTTAGGAATTGCCAAAGTTTTTGAGAAAAGTGTCCTAAGATGGACATTTTCATTTTGAATTTGACATGGTCAAGATATAGTAAGGTTGATCTAAAGTAAATGGAAAACCTTCTCCTACAGTTTACATAGGATTTTCAAGCCTATTAGGACCAAGTAGTCCTCAAGTCGGGTGAAGAAATCAACTAACTGCTGGTTAGGAGTTAATCATTATACAAACATCCAAGTCAGATGTTTAGATCAACAAAATCTCAAGTTTTCCAAATCAAATTCAAGTGAATCAAGAGTTCGCAAAGTCTTGATAGGGATAAGCATCCCACCTTAGTTTCTAAGTCCATGTGTGAGTCATGCCCAAAAATGGACTAGTAATTGGAATCCATCCCTTTCATATGTTTGTGCCTAGATGGCACATCGAGAAACAATGCAGTGGATGATGATATTTTTAGATGCGCCCTTACTATTCATTCACTACTTTGTATTTTGACCAGTTTATCAAAGTGCAAAGCCGAATAATGTTTTGAATCATTTGTGTAGGGATCCCACCACATAGTTGAGACATGTTCTTCTAGTTTTAGAACATGACCATGTTCTTTTGGTCTAAGAACATGAGGCTCGGGGGTTGCCTACGGTTATTATATATAGCTTTATTTTTAAAGATGAAAATCTTTTCGAAGGGGGGAAGAATGTAATAAAGTAGTTCTATGATCTAAGGGTCTGGCCGATTCAGAAAGACCTAAAATCGGACAGTGTTTGGTCACTGATGTGTATGGCCAAAGATCTCGAGACTGCGCTTAAGCATAAGTCCATGTGCTCTCTTAAACAAGTGATCCACTTAGCTTAGTGGTTAAATCTCAAGATTGTGAAGGAGGAGGTCTTGGGTTCAGCCCCGATGGGGAGCATGGGGAGAGTGTTTTGCCCAAGGAGCTCTAGAGCCTTCTAACTCAAGTTAACATGAGTTAACTTGAGTCCAGTGAGACTCAACTCGAGTGGCAACTACAAGAACCACTAGTGAACTCTAGTGGAAGGTACTAAAGCAGTGGTCAAGATCACTCCAGCCACTAGTAGACTCTAGTGGAAGATATGAAAGGAATGGAGGAGATTGCACATGCACTTGTGGACTCTAGTTACATTTGTGGTCCTTGTTGATTCGAGCACCTATTTATACAAGCATAAGGTTGGGAGGAGAGTCATCTCTCTAGCACATGGTGGTCATAATCATTGGTCTCTTGCACATCACTACCTAAATATATCAAGCGTGAAATCCCAAAATATCACATACTAGTAGGTAGTGTATACAAGGCAATATCAAGACAATATCAAGGCATATTGTCTTGTTGTGTGGAAGAAGACAAGTATGCAAAGTAGTTGCAATTAGCACATGTAGGTGCACTGAAGCAACATCACTGTAAACATAAGACCCTCTAGACTCCGCAAAGATTAGGTGTGTATTGGCCAACCATGGAAGTATATGTCCATAGGATGTGTAAGGATTATCCAACATGTTGCAATAGACCACAATTAGAACATGCTACTCTATATTTAGCATCCCTAATCTTGAATTAGAGTAGTCCTTTGGTGGACTTTCTGAAGATGAAAAATTTCCCTCAAGAGTTTATGCTATCTAGGCTATGAAGCTTAGAACAAGAAGCCTTAGACTACCCTCTCATTGGAGATATCTTGTACATGCATGGAAAAGATCGATATCTTCAACCATGTGTCCATGAAAATGAATATCTTAAGATCTTAGAAACTATTAAATTTGTTTTGTGTTATCTTACTAGGCTCTTGGGGTGGTTAGGGGTCTGTAAAACAGAGGCCCTGTTTGTATTTTCCCAATCTACTACTCACTGTATGCTACTACACCAACTTAACATTTCTAAATTAAACTATCTATCAATTACTTCTCTGTTCTGTGCATTACCACTTCTTCACCACGGTAACGCATAAATGCACGACTACATCACTTCACTGCAATATCATCTTAACCTAATACTTCAACAGAGACTGAAATAATTACTGAACTTGATTTACAGAATTACTGAATACACCAAAATGTAGACAATGCGACACACTTCAACTTCAGGCACTCACCCAGACCAACAGTCCGGCATCGATCCCCCTTCTGTTTCACGCGCACACTCCTTTAATTAATCAAAGAAATTTACAACGCTTGCACTATGCCCTTTCGGTGTGCGTGTGACTTTTTAGAATTACATTTTAGAATATGTTAATTCCATTCCGGCGGTTGACACTGGCACGCACGATGGACTCGAACCCAAATTGATAAATACTAAAATTTAGGACTCATCAATAATGCCTTGTATATACATGGAACGGGCTAACTTAAAAGTTCGGGCTATTTTCTGCTTCAGGGAATCCAACGGGAGAGAGAGAGAGAGAGAGAGAGAGAGAGAGAGAGAGAGAGAGAGAGAGAGAGAGAGAGAGAGAGAGAGAGAGAGAGAGAGAGAGAGGGAGGGAGGGAGGGAGGGAGGGAGGGAGGGAGGGAGGGAGGGAGGGAGGGAGGGAGGGAGGGAGGGAGGGAGGGAGGGAGGGAGGGAGGGAGGGAGGGAGGGAGGGAGGGAGGGAGGGAGGGAGGGAGGGAGGGAGGGAGGGAGGGAGGGAGGGAGGGAGGGAGGGAGGGAGGGAGGGAGGGAGGGAGGGAGGGAGGGAGGGAGGGAGAGAGAGAGAGAGAGAGAGAGAGAGAGAGAGAGAGAGAGAGAGAGAGAGAGAGAGAGAGAGAGAGAGAGAGAGAGAGAGAGAGAGATGAGTGTCCAAAATTAGATGCACGAAGATGGAGATAGACAAAGAGAGAGAGTGAGAGACAGAGAGAGAGATAGAGAGAGACAAACAGAGAGAGAGACAGAGAGAGAGAGACAGAGAGAGAGAGACAGAGAGAGAGTATTGTGCAAAAGTATATATATATATATATATATATATATATATATATATATATATATATAATATATATATATATATATATATATATATATATATATATATATATATATATATATATACATATACATATACATATACATATACATATACATATACATATACATATACATATACATATACATATACATATACATATACATATACATATACATATACATATACATATACATATACATATACATATACATATACATATACATATACATATACATATACATATACATATACATATACATATACATATACATATACATATGCATATACATATACATATACATATACATATACATATACATATACATATACATATACATATACATATACATATACATATACATATACATATACATATGCATATACATATACATATGCATATACATATACATATACATATACATATACATATACATATACATATACATATACATATACATATACATATACATATACATATACATATACATACATACATATATATATATATATATATATATATATATATATATATATATATATATATATATATATATATATATATATATACACACACACATAGAGAGAGAGAGGGAGAGGAAAGAGGCATGAAGGCTTGAGGCACATGCAAAGGAGATAGTGAGGATGAGAGAGTGATAAAAAGAAAAAATAGAAATGTAAAGAGAGAGAGAGAGAGAGAGAGAGAGAGAGAGAGAGAGAGAGAGAGAGAGAGAGAGATGAATCGAAGACTATCAATAGAGACAATTTACTCAAGCAGCCATCATGTGCAGAATGGGAGAGAGAGAGAGATAGATAGATAGATAGATAGAAGAGTGTAATGCTCATTTTTTCTCAGAAGAGATCCCTTTATTAGTTAAAAAAGACACCCAAGGGGCGACAAAAGGAATCATGCACCATGAACCGAGTACAAGGGGGAAATATAACCCCAAAATCCATCAAAACCTAATACAAATCAAACTCACGGTGGAGGAAATATGGGGAGTTGAGAAGAGCCAAGTAGGTGGCCTATAGGTACAAGGGATGATATCACCCTGCATGATAAAGACAAGGCCATTCTTCCAGAGCTCAAGAAAGGCAAGGCACCATTGAGAAGAACAATTAGAGGCTCCTGGAAGTCCGTCTAATTGTCACCTCTGAGTATAGATCAAATCAAGCGTGAAGCCTTGAATAGTCTCAACTAGGGAAATCATATGTTGTTTGAAGATGCATTGGCATATCACTTGCAAAATAAAGCGAATTTTGAGCATGCTCATCAGCTCACAATAGGGTTCATCCACACAATCCCATAGAGGAGTGTGAAAGTCTTGAGTGATGCCAATCCTTGCATCTTAGATTAGAAGAATCAAACTATCAGTCTGATGCTTGTAGCTGAGGGTGTGTCCAAAGAGAGAGAGAGAGAGAGAGAGAGAGAGAGAGAGAGAGAGAGAGAGAGAGAGAGAGGGAGAGAGTAGTGCTTCCTCAATCACAAGTTATCCTCAATCACAAGTTTCTGATCAATCAAGAATAGAAGAAGAAAGAAAATTAAAATTTGCAGAAGATAAGAGAAAATCCAACATAGAAGAGTAGAAAAGATACGACTTAGAGAAAGAGAAGTTTTGGTAGTCTAGACTTGAACCAATCGATATAATAGATTTGGGAAATAGCTTCATGAGCAAGCCTTGACCTCCCAACCACCCCTAGCTATCACAATCTCATTCAAACTCACTCTCAATCACAGGTACTTCTCTAATTTTTGGTCTCTTCTTGCATGAGGCAACAAATCTTACATAAAAAACAGTCAAACATGTTCTAGAATAGTGTGAAAATCCCCTAATTTAGAAAAAAGTTGGCTCACCCCGTGTTGCATGTAGAACGTTCACAAAAGCATGCATTTCTACTTATCAACTGCTTTCTTTAACACTAGGTATCCAAAAACAGAAGAAAAACAACAAAAGATATATCCAAAGACATCCAGTAAGTATGCATGACAACACATATGCATCAAAATCATGGATTCCAATAGAAATAGAGAGGCCCAAGTTTTTTTAAGTACCCAAAACTAGCACTTTTCCAGCCATGTAACTCAAAAACACTTAGAAATTAGCTTCAACACAAAAATGTTCAACTCTTCAATCTGCACCATACTGTTAGAGATGATCCAAGTCCAAATGTGCCTCTAAGTATCATTCTTGAGCCTTGCAAGTTTAGAAATTCTAGGGAGAATAAAATGAAGGAATTTTTTTGTAGTGAACTAAATGTAGAACCTTAAACGAGGTACTTAAAACTTGATTTGAAAAAATTTCATAGAGAGACTTTTATTCTCTTTTGCATGCTCTACCTTTCTCTCATACAATATTTCTCTTAATTCTTTCAGCTTCATATTCACTTTTCACTCACAAAACATGATGCCGATAAGATTTAGAGAGAGAATATAAAACTTGTCATCCTTAAAATTTTCCTACATACATAAAATGACCTAATTATTGATTCTAAACATTATCCCCAGAATGTAATTTAGAGAATTCAAAATGAATTGTCTCACTATCAAAAGGCCTATTTCAATCCGCCCTACCCTTTAATAACTTTGTCCTCTGAGTTGCAAAGAAGGATAATATGCCAAAAAATCTTCTAAGTTCACCAAAGTCGAATTTTCAATGGGTATGTGTGCCATTTCACCAAAATCTCTACTATAGTTTTATTTCTACGTAATCTTTCCGTTCTATCTAATACTATTTCAGGTCAAAGCTCAAAAGAGCCATCATCTTTCACCTTATCATTGTCCTACAAACATGAGCACCATTAGGTACATATCTTTTAACTAAGCTAAGATGAAATACACGATGCACATTTAAATGTTTAGGTAATTCCAAGAAATAAGCCAGACATCCAATCCTTTTTAGAACTTTAGAAAGACCTGCATATCGTGGAGAAAGTTATGATCCTTCCCTAGCAATAAGTTAGATTGGTGAGGATTGACTTTAAGAAACACCATGTCATCTGTTTGAAATTCAAGTGGTGTTCTCTTCAAATTGTAGAATTTATTTTGTCTTTTTTGAGCTTCTATTATGTGTTGCTTAATTTTTCAACGTTCTTCATCCATCTTTTTAAGCATTTCTTAGATACTTCTACTTTAGTTGCAAAATGAGGAAAAAATGCTAGAGTCAAACAATTATAATCATACATAACCTCAAACGGAGTGTTTTTTATAGATGCATGCCATGCACTATTGTAGGAAAACTCAACTAACATCAAATATTCATTGCAATTATCTTTCTTTTCATTCACTTACATACACAACATATCTTCAAGTAGCCGATTAACCCTCTTGTTTATCCCATTAGTTTGTGGATGGAAAGCTATACTCATACAAAGTTGAGTTCCAATCAATTCAAATGTTGCTTTCTAGAACTTTGATGTGAACCTAGATTCTCTATCAAAAATTATGTGTTAATGCATTTGCTAGAATCAATTTTTGTGTTTACAAATAGTCTTGCAACATTCATAACAATATCAATCTTTTTCATAGCAAAAAGTGTGCCATCTTGGTAAGTTAATCAACTACCACAAATATGGTATCATGTTTACTTCTAGTCATACGAAATTTAGTGATAAAGTCCATAGAGATAGACTCCAACTTTTGATTTGGACCCTAGCAATTGGGGACACTGGTAGCTCCGTTTCCTTAAAATTACTTACATGGACCAATATGACCTTCATCCAAGTTGGATTCCCATCAATTGGGTAATGCACGCTTAGCTTCTCCTCATAATGGGGGCCTTACAAAATGTGCATTAGTACATACAATCATGATGGATAGCCATTCATCATATACTAACATCCAATTATTTGCATCTAGACATATTCAAAATGTCCATGCCCTTTCACACCTTTGATGCCCTCATGAACCTTCAACTACTACAACAAAAAAACAAAACACATTAATAAATAAATTAATTAATAAATTAATAAATTAATACTCCAACAATTCCTTGTTCAACACATTCCATAATTCATAACATTATCTTTGTGAAGGTTTTGTGAATCATGTTTTAAGTACTTCATTTAAGGCTCTACATTTTGTTCACTATAAGAAAATGCCTTGATTTTATTCTCTCTAGAATTTCTAAACTTGTAGGGCTCCAAAATAGTACTTAGGGTGGATTTGAGCAGTTGAATATTTTAGTGTCTCACAAGTTTAAGCTAATTCCTCAATTTTTTTGAGTTACAATGCTTCCAAAATTGCCGTTTTTAAGTACTTTCAAAAAGTGGGCTTCTATATTTCTATTTGAATCCATGATTTTGAAGCACATGTGTTGTCATGCACACTCACAGTTGTCTTCGGATATGTCTTTTTGTTGCTTTTCTTCTATTTTTTGACAAGTAACACTAAAGAAAGTGCTTGACTACTACAAACACATGTTTTTGGGAACATTTTGTGTGCAACACAGGGAGCCAATGTTTTCTATATTTGGAAGATGACACACTTCCTTGGAGGAGGATAAACTCTCTTTAGAAGGAGATTTGCTGGGTTAAGTAAGAAGAGTTTGAAAATAAGAGAATTACCTTGTGATTGAGAGTGAGAGTGAGCATGAGATTATGATTGAGAGTGCAAGTGTGAATGAGATTGTGATAGCTTGGGGTGGTCGAGAGGTCAAGGATTTGTCAAGAAGATATTTTCAAAACTATTGTATCAATTGTCTCAAATCTATAGTACCAAAACTTCTCTTTCTCTGAGTCATATCTTTTCTGCTATTTTGCATTAGATTTTCTCTTATCCTATTCAAGTTATGCATTTTCTTTATTTTTTGCTATTCTTGAGTGATCAAAGGATTTTAATTGAGGATATCTTGTGCTTAAGGAAACACCACATCCTTGAACATCATGATGGGATGTATAAATGGGGCCACCACACTACTGCATATGGATTCTTGAGATCATCACAAAGTTTTGTGAGGGAAAGAGAGTCTGATAAATCTTAAAGGGCTGAATTGGGTGGAACTTGTTCTCCAACTCCCTAAGATCTACATTTAAAACATAGCACCAAAATGGGAGAGCTTCAATAAATAAATGCATAAAGGCATTATCGTGGCGTGGACAGTGGATGTCTACATCCCAAATATGCTATCACATGGCACTTTGATACAATGTGACTCATTGCAGATGACATACATGCGGGTAGCATGCATCCCCTCTCTTTTCTTACTAAGAACATTCATTTGCATAAGAAATTCATATCTAATTTTTTCCAAGAAAAAATTATAAAAACATAAAAATAATTTGATGGGTTTCTAGTGAATTTCTAGATTGGCCCATGGAGGTTAATGTTGCAGGTTTAGTGGGGGAGAATGTCGGATGAAAACACCTTGCATATGGAAGACCATGAAAATTTCTACTATGATATTGCCAATTATGTGTTGTTTCTACCTCCGTGAAGCACAAAGAAAGAAAAGGAAAAGTTCTCTAAATATGTGTGGATCATTGATTGATGAGTTCCCTAATGTATTTGTCTTTATGCATGCATGTCTGTATGCATGTGGGTCTGCATGTGTATGTATTAACCTTATGTGCTATGTGAATATGTTATGTAAGTGTATTTCTGTGTGATTGTGTGGATTTATGACCCGATATGTAAAAAAACATAAGTTTTGTATGTGGTTTAGGATCCTATGTGCCTTGAAGTGTGTGTATGTGTGATGTGTGTGTGTGCAAATGCATTTGATGTGTGTGTATTCATGTGAGAGTATCTGTATATATTTAAATATGGATTATGTATGTGCTTTATGTTTATATGATTTTGTGGATGTGCATGTGTAAAGTTTTATGTATTTGGATATCAAACTATATTAAATAAAGAAGGCATATAACATTAACACAAAATAAAACAAAAAGAAGAAATAAAAAGACAAAAAAATCAAAGTTTAAGTGATTGTCTAAAAACATGTGAGTTAACTAAGGTTCGTGTGTTTGTGTATCCATGTGAGTGTTTGGGTCTTTATGTGTGTGTTTATGTGGGCTATGAGTGTGTGTGAGAGTGAGCAATATGTGTGTGTGAGTGTGTCTATGTGCATGTGCATGGAAGTGTTTGTGTTTGGTAAGTGTAGATTAACTTATATATGATTGTGAATGTGCCTCTGTGTGTATATTGTTAGAGTTTTAGCAATCTCAAGTGTGGGAACTCATGCTAAGTTGAAGTGCCACATCACTCACACTTTTTGGTAGGATATACAACCACTTTTCCACGAGTTTTCTCAGCCCTTTATTCACCTAATTGATGGAGAAAAGTCGGGATCATTTAAAGGGCATTTTTGAATTCAAATCTACAACTACCTTTTCGAGCATTATATAAGCAAACACATGGAGCAAAGTCATGGCCATCCTCCTCTACCGTTTGACCACTTGTAGGCTCTCATTAGGAGCGTTTACTCCAGGTCTAAGCTAGCCCCTAGCTAAGCAAGCTCCTTGCTTGCTCGAGTTTTCTCATAGGAAGTGATCTTTGATCACCCATATCTCTTTGTGTAGTAGTCCGGTTCATTTGCAAGATAGCTCATTTTGTTCCTATGATTGTAACCTTTCTTTTGGATGTAATCTTAGAATCAAGTGTTCATTATGATTGAGTATATTGAGCTTGAAAGATCTCTGGTCTGATCTCTACATATTCCCAAATATATGTGTGTTGGAAGGTACACATAGGTGCAAGCTACCAGTTTGGGTAGATTTTGGTCTATATTGTGCTAGGAGTTTGGCATAGCTCACATTCTCCAAATTCCGTGATCCATGGCTTCTTCGAAAGCCTTGAGAGTCTATTTGTACTATGCAAAATTTCATAGGTTCCATCTTCAGGTCGAGAGAGTAATTCAATTTTTGGTGGACTGTGGTAGTGAATTGTTTAGTCCTAGGAAGGGCCTATCATTCTTCTACTGCGACTCACAGTGGATATACTCCATCATATGTGTGTATATATGAATGTATATGATTGGTTTTTTTCCAGCGTTTGCGGCAACTATGTTGCACTCCACACAGGTTTCTATGTGTGTCTGTGTGCATGTAAGAGAGAGAGAGAGGGAGAGAGAAAGAGAGAGAGAGATAGATAGAGAGAGACGAGTGTCCAAAAATAGATGCAAGAAGATGGAGATAGACAAAGAGAGAGAGTGAGAGAGAGAGAGTATTGTGCAAAAGTATATATATATATATATATATATAAATATATATATATATATATATATATATATATATATATATATATATATATATATATATATATATATATATATATATATATATATATATATATATATATACATATATATATATATATATATATATATATATATATATATATATACATATATATATATATATATATATATATATATATATATATAGAGAGAGAGAGAGAGAGAGAGAGAGAGAGAGAGGAAAGAGGCACAAAGGCTTGAGGAACATGCAAAGCAGATAGTGAGGATGAGAGAGTGATAAAAAGAAAAAAGAGAAAGGCAAAGAGAGAGAGAGAGAGAGAGAGAGAGAGAGAGAGAGAGAGAGAGAGAGAGAGAGAGAGAGAGAGAGAGAGAGAGAGAGAGAGAGAGAGAGAGAGAGAGAGAGAGAGAGAGAGAGAGAGAGAGAGAGAGAGAGAGAGAGAGAGAGAGAGAGAGAGAGAGAGAGAGAGAGAGAGAGAGAGAGAGAGAGAGAGAGAGAGAGAGAGAGAGAGAGAGAGAGAGAGAGGGAGGGAGGGAGGGAGGGAGGGAGGGAGGAGGGAGAGAGAGAGGAGAGAGAGAGAGAGAGAGAGAGAGAGAGAGAGAGAGAGAGAGAGAGAGAGAGAGAGAGAGAGAGAGAGAGAGAGAGAGAGAGAGAGAGAGAGAGAGAGAGAGAGAGAGAGAGAGAGAGAGAGAGAGAGAGAGAGAGAGAGAGAGAGAGAGAGAGAGAGAGAGAGAGAGAGAGAGAGAGAGAGAGAAGTGCTTCCTCAATCACAAGATATCCTCAATCACAAGTTTTTGATCAATCAACAATAGTAGAAGAAAGAAAATCAAAATTAGCACAAGATAAGAGAAAATCCAACACAAAAGAGTAGACAAGATATGACCCAAAGAAAGAGAAGTTCTCGTAGTCTAGACTTGAGTCAATCTATATACTAGATTTGGAAAATAGCTTCCTGAGCAATCCTTGGCCTCCCAACCATCCCCAACTATCACAATCTCATTCATACTCACACTCTCAATCACAATGTACTTCTCTAATTTTTGGCCTCTTCTTGCATGAGGCAACAAATCTTACTTAAAATAGAGTCAAACATGCTGTCAAGAAGTATGCAAATCCACGAATTTGAAAAAATTTGGCTCTGCCTATGTCGCTTGCAGAACTTTTGCAAAAGCTTGCATTTCTACTGATCAACTGCTTTCTTTAACAATACCTATCCAAAAAAAGAAGAAAATTAGGAACAGAAAGATATATCCAAAGACATCGCATAAGTATGCATGACAGCACATATGCATCAAAATCATGGATTCGAATAGAAATAGAGATGCCTAATTTTTTTAAAGTACCTAAAAATAACACTTTTCCAAGCCATGTTACTCAAAAGCATTTAGGAATTAGCTTAAGCACAAAATTGTTCAACTCTTCGATCTGCACAATACTCTTAGAGATGACCCAAGTCCAAATCTGCCTCTTAGTATCATTCTTGAGCCTTGCAAGTGTAGATATTCTAGATATAATAAAATAAAGGCATTTTCCTATAGTGAACTAAATGTAGAACCTTAAACGAGGTACTTAAAACTTTATTAAAAAGAAATTCATAGACACTTTTAATCTCTTATGCATGCTCTACCTTTCTCTCATACAACATTTCTCTTAATTCTTTTAGCTTCATATTCACTTTTCAATCACAAAACATGCTATCGATAAGGTTCAGAGAGAGAATATAAAACTTGTCATCCTTAAACTTTTCCTACATACATAAAATGACCCAATTATTGATTCTAAACATTATCCCCATATTGTAATTCCAAGAATTGAAAATGAATTGTTTCACTATCAAAAGGCCTATTTCAATCCCCCCCCCTCCCCCCTTTTTAACAACAATGGATATGTCTGCTCTGTCACCAATATCTCTACTATAGTTATATTTCTAGGTAATCTTTCCCTTCTATCTAATACTATTTCAAGTCAAAGCTCAAAAGAGCCATCATCTTTCACCTTATCGTTGTCCTTCAAACATGAGCACCATTAGGTACTTATCTTTTAATTAAGCTAACATGAAATAAAGGATGCACATTTAAATGTTTAGGTAATTCCAAGAAATAAGCAAGAGATCGAATCTTTTTTGGAACTTTAAAAAGACCTGCATATCATGGAGAAAGTTATGATCCTTCCCTAGCAATAAGTTAGATTGGTGAGGATTGACTTTAAGAAACACCATGTCATCTATTTGAAATTCAAGTGGTGTTCTCTTCAAATCATAGTATATATTTTGTCTTTTTTGAGCTTCTATTATGTGTTGCTTAATTCTTCCATGTTCTTCATCCATATTCTTAAGCATTTCTTAGATACTTGTGCTTCATTTGGAAAACGAGGAAACAAATCTGGAGTCAAACATATATAATCATACATAGCCTCAAACGAGGTGTTTTTTATAGATGCATGCCATGCACTGTTGTAGGCAAACTCGACTAACGACAAAGATTCACTGCAATTATATTTCTTTTCATTCACATAAATACACAACATATCTTCAAGTAGCCGATTAACCCTCTTGTTTACCCCATTTGTTTGTGGATGGAAAGCTATACTCATACGAAGTTGAGTGACAATATGTTTCTTTCTAGAAGTTTGATGTGAACCTAGATTCTCTATCAAATGTTATGTGTTAATGCATTCCCTACAATCAATTTTTTTTTTTACAAATAGTCTTGCAACATTCATGGCAATATCAATCTTTTTCATAGCAAAGAAACGTGCCATCTTGGTAAGTTAATCAACCACCACAAATATGGTATCATGTTTACTTCCACTCATAGGCTATTTAGTAATAAAGTCCATAGAGATAGACTCGCCCTGCTAATTTGGAACATCCAAAGCTTGAACCATTCCATGCATTCTCTTAAACTCAAATTCAACTTGTTGGTACTTTAAACATTCATTAACATATTTTCTACTATCTTGCATCATACATGGATAGAAGAAATAATAATTTGTTTTAACATAGGTCCTTGAATAACTTGGATGTGCAGAAAAGGGTGCATCATGACAATCATGCAATATTTAAACTTTCAATGGAGACTTGGAAGATATGCATAATCAATTATTACAATACAAAGATCCATTCTGTAAGTCAAATTTTTCTTAATACATCGATCCCCTATTTGCATGTAAAAAATTGAAGATCCATGCATAAGAAGAGTCTTCTACCAATTCTTCTTGAATTTGATTGAGGAAATCTAAATTTATTACAAAAAGGCGATTACATTAAGGTTTTTGAATCAATGCATCAACGAACTTATTTTGCTTACCTAGAAAATAATTAGTGTCAAAACCATACTCACTTAATAATTCAATCTAACACTTTTGCCTATTGTCAAGCAATGGTTACGTGAAAATGTATTCTCAACTCTGATGATTTGTTTTCAATTCAAACAAAACCCCTAACAGTAGATAACTCCAATGCTTAAGTGCACATACAACAACAATCATTTCTAGATCATGAGTAGGATAATTAAGTTCATGTTTTCTTAAATTTTTGGATTCAAATGCAACCACCCTACCATCCTATGAAAGAACACATCCTATCTAACTACCACATGCATCAGATGCAACCACAAAAGTTTTCCCATTTCTAGTATTTTCAAATCACAATTTTCAATGACGTTTTGTTTCAATGCTTCAAATGATTTTTAATAGGTATCACTCCATGCAAATCTTGCATTCCTTTTAGTCAACTATGTGAGAGGATTAGCCATCTTAGAGAAATCCTCAATATGTGCTCTTTCATATTGCATCAATCCTAAAAAATGCCTAGTAGCCCTTACAATGTTAAGAATTCACCAATCAACTGTTGTTTTCACTTTACCCTCTTCTATATGAATTCCCTCTTTAGATGTGACTCTTCTTAGGTACACAAGTTTATTATTAGAAGATGAAGTGTTCTTTGAATTGTTCATGTTTGTTGTGGCATGTCTCTATGGTCTATGTCCCATCACAATGAATCTGATTCTATTGACCTTCTGCAAATTGAGCTTCTCTATCTTCCCAAAATTCTTGACCATTGCAAAAAAACATCCAAAAACTCAACACATGCAGATCCCTTCACTTGATAACAAAGCTCCTCATGAAGCTCCTCAATAAACTTTCTCTTCAAAGTATCACCACTACCCTTCAATGCATATTTGTGAAGATGAAGGAGTTTTTTTTGTACTTTTCAATGGACAAGCTATGCTTGTCACTCTTGTGTTGTCAACACGTTTAAAACTCCATCTTCTTCTCCATATGATAGTGTGGAGAACAATAATGTTTTTTCTTTTGCTTGCTCTCTAATTTCCTTCCATAGAACCAGACCCAAACACATCCATGTGTGCATATAGGAATTCCAAGATAACTTTGCAATGCCACATAGGTGTAGGATCCTACCTTTGCCTTTGACACCTCACTTAATTGTGGAAGATGAAAGAAAATTTCTAACTTTTCAATCCATGCCTCTAAATCTTCACCGCTCTTCTTCCTATCATCAAAATCATTAAATTTTTCCATCTTGAAGATGATTGAGGGAAAACCCACTCGCTTCCATATCTTCATAATTGCATTTTCGTCTTCCTCTGCAAAATCTAGATGCTCCTATGTTGACGCGATGAGAGCTTGAAACTAAGCTATATAATCCACCACGTCACAAGAACTAAGCTAGAGTGATATAAGAACACCTCTATAATCATCAGTAGCTTAGTAAATTTCCTGAAATTGAAAACTTTATAACTGTATTTAGTGAAATCTGAAAATTCACTTTTCAGGAAACTTTGCCTTTTCTTCAAGCTTCAATTCTGATATGATTTACTTCAGTCTTTACAAATCTTTGTTTGCTTACTATTAGATATTCTTTTCGCCACTTAAATGTGCCAAAACTGTGTTTTGAACTTACCGAAATCTCACTGGAACTTCACCGGACTGCTACCGGACTGTCACCATAATTGTACCGTAATCTTACCAGAATCTACTATGATTCTATTTGTAGTTACTTCAAATATCTGTAAATGAAGTAAGGAAGTAATACTTGAGCTTCCTTTAGTGAATGAACTCTATCTGAAGTTTGGGAGAAAACTTCATCAGTTTTGGATGTCTTTACTGTCAGACACAATACTATGCGTGCATGTCCCATTTCACAAAATTATTTTGATCAGTTTGTAGTTGAGACTACTAGCTTCAAAATAAGCTATGATTCATGAAAAACTTTACACTATACTGTGAGATCTAACCTGTAGAAGTACTGTAAAATGTGCGCTGAGAAAACTTTAACTGTTAACTAACTTTCACGGTAACATGAAATCACTTAGATTTCTTCACACAAGAAGAATACGCTCAAATTCTTCCACACAAACATGTGTTTTCTATTAGAGAAGATGTGTACAAAATGGCTTGGCCTCACTTTGCTCATAGCCATGGAAAACTCTCCTATGCTGAGTAGTTCTTCCTTACCATCTCTCTTACAGATGAATACCCAATAGTTCAGGTTTTACTATTCATCTCTACATATGCGCACTTCTACTCTATGCACTCTCTATCTCAGCCTTACTCTCTGGCTATATCAAGCTCTCTCTTCTTCGGCCTATCAGACTCTCCGTGTGACTACTTACTATTATGATCTTCTAACTCATTTATATACATATTTGTTCCGAGATTTAAAACTCGTAATTCTGGAATTTTGTGTGAACTATATTATAGTTGTGAATTTGTCCCTTCACTAAGGCTTGATTTTCTGAATGCTTTGTTTCTGCTTCGCTTCGTCTTCCTTCATCCTTCATATGTCTTCATGTCTTTTATGTCTAATTAGTGAGTGATTCTTCAATAGCTCCCCCTCAATCACTAATTAGCATCCTCTGATCTTTCATATATTCTTCTTTTCTTTTATTCCTACCATTTCTTTGAATCTGCTTGTCTTTACTCCATCCAAGCTCTTTGTCATAATATCTGCAATCTGATCTTTTGTAGGAGTGTATACTATTTCAATATCCTTCTCCATTACCTTCTCCCTCAGGAAATGATACTGAATATCTATTTGCTTTGTTCTTGCATGAAATATTGGATTTGTTGCAAGATACAACGAACTCATATTATCTCCATGTATGATAGGTATACCTTGATCAATCCCCAAGCTTTTGAACAAGGTCTGCATCCATATCACTTCTTTAGCTGCTTCCACAAGTCCTGTATATTCAGCTTCAATTGACGATAAAGATACTGTATGCTGCTTCTTTGAACACAAGCTGACAAGCTTATCCCCTAGGTATATCATATACCCATGTGTTGATCTTCTGTCATCTTGACTTCCTGCCCAATCTGAGTCACTGTATGCTCTCAACTTTATATCTGATGTAAAAGGATAATATAATCCTTCTCTTATAGTTCTTTTGATATATCTAAGAACTCTCTGTCTTGCAACCCAATGTTGATCCTTCGGACAATGCATAAACTGTGAGAGAAATCCTACTGCATAACTAAGAAATCTGATCTTCTTAGCGTAGCATAAATCTAGCTTCCCACTAAAGATTGATACTTCCTCATATCGTTAAATTCTACACCATCATATTTGCTGAGTTTATGATTTACCTCAAGTGGTGTTGAGACTTCTCTGCAGTTCTCCATGTTAAACTTCTTCAGTAAGTTGAGAAGATACCTTTCTTGCGAAACATATACACCATGATCTGTATATGTGACTTCCATTCCAAGAAAATATGATAACTTTCCTAGATCACTGATCTTGAACTCTTTCTCAAATAATCTCTTTACCTCCTTGATTCCTTCATCTGAAGTACCTGTGATTATAATATCGTCTACATAAATAAAAATGTAGATCATACCTTCATCTGTTCTCTTAATGAGTAGACTTGCATCGGCCTTTGAACTTTGGTATCCAAGATCATTGAGATACTTCACAAGTCTGTAATTCCAAGCTCTTGGAGCTTGCTTTAATCCATAAAGTGCTCGTCTTAATCTGCAAACATGATTTGGACAACTAGAACTTACAAACCCTTCAGGTTGTTCCATGTAGACTTCATCTGATATATATCCATTTAGAAATGCATTCTTTATATCCAATTGACTTAGCTTCCATCCTTTTGATGCTGCTATAGCAATCACTGTCCTTGTAGTTGACATCTTTGCCACTGAACTGAATGTCTCATCATAATCTATGCCATGCGTCTGAGCATAACCTTTGACTACCAGTCTAGCTTTGTATCTGGCTATTCTTCCATCTGCAAGCTTCTTAACTTTGTAAACCCATTTATTTCCAATCACTTTCTTACCATTTGGTTTTGGAACAAGTTCCCAAGTCTTGTTCTCTTCAAGTGCACTAAACTTCTCCTTCATTACTTCTTCCCATTTTTCCTTACCTTTTGCTTCACTATAATTATGAGGTTCTTCATCTTCCTTTACTAAGTAAGCATAGTTTTTCTAAGTCAAATAAGAAGTATCATAGGAATACCTTGTTGGTTGTTTCCTCAATCTATTTCGCCTTCTTGGTTCATACTCTTCATGTATATCTGAATACACTTCTTCATCAAATCTTGAGCCATCTTCACTTTTCTCATAGTTGATCCAATCTTGGACGTACTTGCCTGCATATAATCTTCATCTCCATTCACCTGCATATATGATTTACCTTTTTCATTTCTTCTTATCTCTTCTTCAAATGTTTCATCATTATGCTCTTTATCTGCATACCAACTCTTCTCTTCATCAAATGTCACATCTCTAGAAACAATAAACTGTTTGGTTAAAGGACTCTATAGTCTATAACCCATCTCCTTTTCATCATATCCAATGAACACGTATTTTTCAGCTTTTGGTTCAAGCTTATGTCTAAGTTGTGATGGTACATAAGCATAAGCAACTGATCCAAACACTTTGCAATGATCAAGTGTTGGTTTCTTACCCCACCAAGCTTCATAAGGGGTCATCCCATTTAAAGCTACACATGGTAATCTGTTTACAAGATATGTGGCTGTATTTACAACCTCAGCCCAAAGATAATTTGGACAATTCTTCTCCTTTAACATTGCTTTGGCAAAGTCAACTAGAGTTCGGTTTGTCCTTTCTGCTACTCTATTTTGTTGCAGTGTATACCTGCAAGTTATTTCTCTTTTGATACCTGCATTCCATAGATAATCATTGAATTCTTCAGAAAATTATTCTCCTCCTCCATCAGACCTTATTCTTTTGAGTTTTTGTCCTATAAGTCTTTCAGCATATGCATGAAAATGCTTGAAAGCTCCAAACACTTCTGACTTCTCTTTTGAAACATAAAGAGTTATCCATCTTGTTGCACCATCAATAAAAAGAACATAATACCTTGAGCCACTGATAGATCCTTCTTTTGTTGCCCCCCATACATCTGTATGTATGAGTTCTAGCAAACGATCGTGTTTGTAACCCTTCTTCTTAAATGGTAACATGTGTGCTTTTCCCATTTGACAGGCTTCACATTTGTGAATCATATGTTGATTCTTCATATTTGGTAATCCTCTTACAAATTGTTTTTCCACCATAGTTTTGATTCCTTTTTCATTAAAGTGTCCTAACCTCTTGTGCGAGAGGTCTAATTCTGTAAATACTTCATCACCATGTGTGATCAAGGCTTGACCAACATTCCCTTGCACTTTAAGAGTAAAAAGTCTACCTTCCTTTTTACCATAGACAATTTGATTGTATCCATTTTTTGGATCTTCAACAAATACTCCTTCATTTATAAACCTGACTTGAAAACCTTTTTCTACTAACTCTCCTACACTGATCATATTCTTTGGGATTGTTGGAACATACAAAACATTTGTTAGCAGGTCAGCTCCATTCTTACACTTTACTTTTCCAATTGACCTCATATTATGTTTTGTGTTATCACCTGTTTGTATTGTATGATTTGAAATACCTCCTTCCAATTCTGATAACAATTCTATATTTCCTGACAAATGATTTGAACAACCAGAGTCAATATAGAATACCTTTAGATCTTCATTCTCTTACACACTTATCGAATTCATCATCAATGTTGTATGATTGTCGTTCTGTGTATCATTCACATAGTTGTAGCAAGTAGTGTTGTGAGACTGATTCTGCTCCAAACTTCTTGCTCCACCTCTACCATATCCGCCTTTTTGGCTTTTTCTACCTCTTTGATGTCTTCCGCTTCTGCCTTTGCTATTGTTATTCTGATTCTGACTTGATCCTTGAGAATTATACCAGCAATCATGAGCCAAATGATTGCTTAATCCACATATCCAAAAAGTCTTCTTGTTGTTATTCTGATTATCTCTTCCTTTTGTATTACCTCTACTTTTGCTTCTGATATTACCTCTTCCTCTTGCATAATTTGCTTGAGTGGTCATCTCTTCTTCATCTTTTTCTTTACCTTTATCACTTTTCTTCTTATTTTTTGCGTACATAGCAGAACTATGTCCTTTATCTCCATCTATCTTCAAATCTTGCTCAAATGTTAGCATTAGTCCAAGCAACTGATTTAAATCTGGTACAAAATGATTTAATGAAAGTTCTGTTGAGAGTACGAAAGGTTTCAACCTTGCATCTCCTCTCAATCCTGCAAGCACTTGTGCTATGAACTTGTGGTCTTCAATATCCTCGTCCATAGATCCAAGATTGTCTGCCAAGTCCATCTTAGTGACATAATCACTAATGCTTTGACTTTGCTTTTTCTTGAACATTGTAAACTCTGACCATAAGCTAGCCTTCCTAGCTTTGGTAGTGTTTTGGAAATGATCTTGCAATGCACTCCATATGTCTTCCGCTTTTCCGAGACCTCTGATGTGTGGTAACAAATGATCTGTAATTGTATTGTAGATATACGCTCTTGTCGTTGCATCTTTCTTCTTGCACAACTTCAAGGCTTCTAACTCTTCTTTCTTTGGTTGACTGTTGTCTCCAAAAGTAGGCTCCTTTTCTTCTCCTGTCACATATATCATTAAGTCCTTACTCATAAGTAAGGATTCCATTCGCATTACCCATGCAGGGTAATTATCTTTGTCCAGTTTGTCAATAGAAATGTGATCTGCCATGGTCTTCTTGTTTCTATTGCTCTCGATGAGTATAATGTTAAAAAAAACCTTTACCCTTGAGAATGACTTTGGAATGCTTCTCTGATGCCGTTTGTTGTTGATCTTCAATTTCTCTTGTATCTTCACTTCCGTTTACTCTTGAGGACTTTTCTGCTTTGATACCACTTGTTGAGACGATGAGAGCTTGAAACTAAGCTACGGAATCCACCAAGCCACAAGAACTAAGCTAGAGTGATATAAGAACACCTCTATAATCATCAGTAGCTTAGCAACTTTCCTGAAACTGAAAACTTTATAACTGTATTTAGTGAAATCTGAAAATTCACTTTTCAGGAAACTTTTCCTTTTCTTCGGGCTTCAATTCTGATCTGATTTACTTCAAACTTTACAAATCTTTGTTTGCTTACTGTTAGATATTCTTTTCGCCACTTAAATGTGCCAAAACTGTGTTTTGAACTTACTGAAATCTCACTGGAACTTCAGCGGACTACTACCGGATTGACACTGTAATTGTATCGTAATCTTACCGGAATCAACTGTAATTCTATTTGTAGTTACTTCAAATATCTGTAAATGAAGTAAGGAAGTAATACCTGAGCTTCCTTTAGTGAATGAACTCTATCTCAAGTTTGAGAGAAAACTTCATTAGTTTTGGATGCCTTTACTGTCAGACACAATAGTATGCGTACATGTCCCGTTTCACAAAATTATTTTGATCAATTTGTAGTTGAGACTACTATCTTCAAAATAAGCTATCAGTCATGAAAAACTTTACACTATACTGTGAGATCTAACTTGTAGAAGTACCGTAAAATGTGCGCTAAGATAACTTTAACTGTTAACTAACTTTCAGAGTAACATGAAATCACTTAGATTTCTTCACACAAGAAGAATGCGCTCAAATTCTTCCACACAAACATGTGTTTTCTATTAGAGAAGATGTGTACAAAATGGTTTGGCCTCACTTTGCTCATAGCCATCTATGCTCTCTCTATCTTAGCCTTTCTCTCCGGCTATATCAAGCCCTTTCTTTTTCGGCCTATCAGACTCTCCGTTTGACTACTTACTATTATGATCTTCTAACTCATTTATATACATATTTGTTCCGAGATTCAAAACTCGTAATTTTGGAAGTTTATGTGAACTATATTACAGTTGTGAATTTTTCCCTTCACTAAGGCTTGATTTCTTGAATGCTTTGTTTTTTCTTCTCTTCGTCTTCCTTCATCCTTCATATGTGTTCATATCTTTTATGTCTAATTAGTGAGGGATTCTTCAACATCCTACACCCTCATCCACTTCATCGTTCAGCTCCATGAATAATGTTTTTGCACCTTTTGGTTTCTTTGTGCCTTTTTCTTTGCATGATTCTCTAAGAAGCTTCTAAATGAGCATCTGTTGCTCATGACTTTTCCTCAAACCTTCCATCATTGTTGAGGATGGATTCTGCTCTGATACCACTTATAGTGCTTCCATAATCACAAGCTATGCTCAATCACAAGCTATGCCCAATCACAAGCTATCCTCAATCACAAGTTTTTGATTAGTCAAGAATAGTGCAAAGCAGAAGAAGAAAACTTACACAAGATAAGAGAAAATCTCATGGGAAAGAGTAGACAAGACATGATTTAGAGAAAGAGAAGTTAAGGTATAATAAAAGATTTGAATAAATCAATAAAGTAGCTTTGGAAAATAGCTTGCATCAACCTCCCGACCAACCTCAAGCTATCACAAACTCATTCAAACTCGCACTCTCAATCACACTCTCACTCTTACTCTCACTCTCACTCTCAACCATAAGGTAATTCTTTGATTTTTAGTCTCATCTTGCATGATGTAACAAATCTTCCTTAAAAATAGAGTTGACCATCCCCTAGAGAAGTGTGTAAATCCCTTAATCTAGAAAAATTTGGCTCTCCCCATGTTGCATGTAGAACTTTCACAAAAGCAGCCATTTGTAGTAGTCAAGTGCTTTCTTGAGCTGTACTTGTGCGGCAATAAAGGAAAAGCAACGAGACGATACATCTGAAGACATCTTGATATTTTTCATGAAGATGCATATGCATCAAAATCACATATTTGAATAGCAATAGAGAAGCCCACATTTTTTGTTAAGTACCTAAAAATGGCACTTTTCCAAGCTCTCTAAATAAAAAACAATAAGGGATTAACTTAGGCTTGTGAGACACAAAAATGTTCAACTCTCCGATATGAGAAATAGTGTTAGAGATTACCTAAGTCCAAATCCAACTCCAAGTATCACTCTTGAGCCCTACAAGATTGGAAAGTTTAAAGAGAGAGAACAAAATCAAGTTATTTTTCTTATAGTGAACTAAATGTAGATCCTGGCATTCCTCTTATGCTTGTTGTACCTTTCTCCCATAAAACATTTCTTTTAATTCTTTCATCTTCACATTCAATTCTCAACCAAAAAACATGATGCAGATAAGGTTTAGAGAGAGAATATAAATCTTTTCGTCCCTAGATTTTGCCTACATGCATAAAATGACCTAATTATTCATTCTAGAAATTATTCCTATAATGTAATTTGTAAAGTTCAAAATGAATTATATCACTATTGAACGGTCTATTACAATTCTTCCCCCTTTTAAAAACTCTCTCCTTAGAGTTGGAAAGAAGGAGAATGTGCCAAAAAATCATCTAAGTCCACCCAAATTGAACCTTCAACTATATATGTGTGCCATTTCACTAGAGTCTCTACTATGGTTCTATTTCTAAGTTATCTTTCCCTCTTATCTAATACTATTCTAGGTTGAAGCTCAAAAGAGCCATCATCTTTCTGTTTATAGTTGTCATGTTAAAATGTGAGCAATATTTGGTACATAAGTTTTAAGTAAGCTAACATGAAATATAGGATGCACATTTAAATGTTCAATTAATTCCAATAAATAAGCAAGAGATCCGATCTTTTTCAAAACTTCAAAAGGACCAACATATGATCGAGAAAGTCTATGATACTTCCCTAGCAACAAGTTAGATCAATGAGGATGGAATTTAAGAAATATGATGTCATTTATTTGAAATTCAAGTGGTCTTTTCTTCAAATTGTAGAATTTCTTTTGTCTTTTATGAGCTTCTTTTATGAGTTGCTTAACATTTCCAAGTTCTTCATCCATCTTGTCAAGCTTTCTTTGGATACTTTCCACTTTTTTTTGGAAAACTAGAAAACAAAGGTGGATTCAAATAGTTATAACCATACATAGCCTCAAATGGAGTCATTTTACGTGATGCATGCCATGCACTTTTGTATGAAAAATCAACTAAGGGAAAATATTCACTTCAATTATCTTGATTTTCATTCAGATACATACACAACATATCTCTAACTACTCACTTAACCCTCTCTGTTTTCCCATCACTTTGTGGATGGAAAACTTTTCTCATATGAAGTTGAGTGCCAATCCATTTAAACATTCCTTTCCAAAAGTTTGATGTGAATCTAGAGTCTCTATCAACAATTATGTTTTTATGCATTCCATGCACTCGATAAATTTCTTTTCCAATTATTCTTTCAACATTGAAGGTAGTTTCAGTCTTCTTCATAGGAAAGAAATGTGCCATCTTGGTAAGTAAATGAATTATCACAATTATGGTATCATGTTTACTTCTGGTGGTAGGTAATTTGGTGATATAGTCCATAGAGATAGAACTTCACTTATGATTTGGAACATCCAAATGTTGAAGCATTCTAGACATTCTCTTAAACTTAGATTTCATGTGATGGTACTTTAAACATTCACTAACATATTTTTTAATATTTTGCTTCATACATGGCTGGAAGTAAAAATATTTCACTTTAACATAGGTCCTTTAATAACTTAGTTGTGCAAAAAAGGGTGCATCATGACAATCATGCAGTAGTTGAGCTTTCAAGGGAGACTTAGAACATATGCATAATGGATTGTTACAATATAAAGATCCATTTTACAAATGAAACTTGAAGTGAAGACATAGATCCCCTGTTTGCATGCAAAAAAATTCAAGATCATTGCATAAAAAGAGTCCTTTTTCAGTTCTTCTTGAATTTGATTGAGAAAATGAAAATTTAATATAGAAAGGAGATTACATAAATCTTTAATATCATGCTAATTTGTTTGTTTTTATTTTTAGTTTTTAAATGATCTTTGAATATTTTCTTAATGTTTTCAAACTAATTTTTATCCATTGAAATGTGAATAGAGCAAATCGTAAGTGAAAAGCTATAAATAAAGGTGCCTTATTAAGTTTAACACTTTAGATCCTAAAAGAATGGCACACACAAAGTAGACTGCAAGGAAGGATCATGTCCTCTACCCTAGTCATGCAGGGTAGTCATTGCCCAACATGGATGACACCTCACAAGAAGCGTTTACCTCAAGCCAATAATCTAGATGAAACTCAGGTGCACACACACATTGGTAGCATTCCATCATGGGGGAATGAAGCTTCACAACAAGAGAGAGATGTAAAAAAAGAATTGAAACCTTCCCCTCCTATATCTAATGATGAGCAACCTTTCCCTCCTATATCTCATGATGAGCGCCCACCTAATACATCATTCATGGCCCTGCCCAAACAACAAGGATGGAGATGATTCATAATGGATTTGATGTCAAATTTAGAGGATTCCTCTGATGAAGAAAGTGTTTAGGAGCCACAATGGAACCATGATCATATCTTGGTGAACCATTGAGTAACACAAGGAGGCAAGACACTCCCTATACAACAAGGAAAAAGACCAATTGATGAAGAAAGGGACCAAAGTAAAGATGCATATATGGTAGAGCATGTAAATGATGAGGTAGGACCATCTAGGCATGCTCAAAGAAGAAAGAAGAACTATCAACCGCATCGAAGACCACAAACCACAACCCAACATCCCTCCAAATGCAAGAGCACCACAAAGGCATATAAAGCAAACCAGAGCCTTTATAGAGATTTAGCATTATGAAAAGTCTTTGGAGATTCTTATTCCAAGAAGGGCATTTTGCAGGAGTTGTGAAGGACGAACTCCAAAGCTATTGTGCCAAACTCTGTGTTCAAGGGATAGCCATTGAGGCCCTTCAAGAAGCTACAAAGGCATATTTGATATCAATGTTAAAAGACTCTAACTTGTGTGCTATCCATGCAAAGAGAGTGACAATAAAACCTAAAAATATGAACTCGTTAGAAGGATTATGGGGAATAACCCTTAACATTCGTAAACTCTCTTTTTGAGAGAACATTTTGTGTGTCACAAAGTATTAATATGATCTTCTTATTAAAAAATTTGTTTTCCAAAGTTTTTATCTCTTATTCTAGGTGTTTTGAAGTCTATATGTCTCCTAAGTATCTAAAAGTGTCTCTATATCTTTGCACATGAGTATCTTAGTTTTCCACACTATTTATGAGGTTAAGCAAATATTGTAGGACCTACAAAATTTTTGCAGGGTCCAATCCTGTGTTTCTGTGGCAGGATTTTTTTTTGGCTAATCTTGGCCATCAAACCACAAGGCATGATGATTGGAGCATATAGTTTGCCTTAACTGAGGTGCAATTCATGCAAACCCTTTGTACAAGAGAGCAATAAACTTGGTTCATACTTACATGTCCTTATACCTTGATGCATGTTTATATGCACCCATAGGAGTCCAAATGTGCTCTAGAGAACTCAAGAAGGCTTATGAATGCAAAAAAAAGGCCTTCCATAGAAATGCCGGATTTGGCCTTGCAAAAATTTTGTAGGGCCTAATATTGCATTTCTATGGTAGGCCCTTTTTCGGTAGTTCTAGGCCATCAAACCACAAGAAATGATGATCGGAGCACATAGTTTTTCTTATTTGAGCTTCACTTCATGCAAAGCCTCTGTACAAGAGTGCAAAGAGCTTGATGCATGTTTACATATGCTTGTACCTTGTTGCATGTTTATATGCACCTATAACTATGAAATTGTGCTCTTGTGCACTCAATAAGACCTAGAAATTCCAAAAAAAGGGTTGCCACAAAAACGTGGGTATGGGCCCTACAAGATTTCTGTAGGGCCTATACCTGTATTGTTGTGGAAACCTACTTTTTGGAATTTCTAGGCCTTTAGAAGCCAATCACATAGCATATAATTCAAAGAAACATTGATTTAACTATGAAAAACATATGAACTATGTTTTCAAAAACATAAAGCACAATAAACAATTGAATGTACATGGGAATTGAAAAAAACATAATTTCTATTTTAAGTGTTTAAAACTGGATCTTGGCGTTCAGCCTCTCCACTACTCTTTCTTCTTTGGATAGATTGTGGATTTTGATAAGTCAAAGCTAATTGGGATATTTTATGGGGGTCTGCCAATCCAAGACCCAATGCAATTCCTATTTGACTTAATATTTTTCCTCTAAAGTCAACTCCTAGGGTAGTAAGGGCAAAGGACTTCCTAAACAAAATTACAACGTTGGTGCCTTGCATTATTGTAGATAGGCACAAAAGTTAGCTCAAGGCCTTCAAACACCAAGTTATGACTTGTCCTTGAAGGGAATGGTCCTTGTGGATAATTACAAAATCTTCCCTTGGAAAATTTCCAATGTAGTTTTCCAAGGAACAGCCAATGCCATGCCTCACAACTCGGTCACCACCACTCCTTGATATGAAGTTATCGACTTCAATTACTTCTTGCACATAGACATTTAATGAGTAGAAATATGAAACATGTTCAATCATAAATGTTATTAGACACTTACATCTTGAAGCTATCTTCATCCTCTCCTCTGCCCATTGCATCTAGAGGAATGAAAGATTGAGTCATGCCAATTTGCTCCAAAATAGGGGATGTTGTGATCTTCTTCTCCAAAATTCTTTCCCTTGTTGTGATCAAGTCCTCTTTAGTGCCATTTTGGTGGCATCACTCAAAATCTCCTTGCACACAAAGGCAATACTATCTGCAACCGAATCACCAAATGAAATGGTTGATTTTTTGATGCTGTCTAGTGGCATCTTAGTGTGAGGACTTCATCTTTTAGTCTCCAGAGGCTCTAGATGTTCTCATTGAAGTTGAAGGTCAAAGCATGCATGGATTTCAATTTTGGGGTCAAAGAGAGTACTTTTGACCCTAAAAAGTAATGGGGGGTCCATTTTTAACTCTTAAAAAAATTTGAATTTTTGGCCTCAACAAAGTTATGAGATTCATTCTCTCTCTAGAGGTAGCTCACTAAATAAGGAGAAAATCTGTCCCCTCTCCCACCTTGAGCCTAGTATATTATATGGTGTAGATTGTAGCAACCACCCTCTTCTGATTGGTCCATCACTAATCACTCTTCAATCTAAAAGGCCCATGCCAATTTTAATTTTTCCCTTAATGGAAGACAAAGATAATGTATCATCACTCGCATTTCTTATTTTCAGATTTGATAGAGTCGAAGAGAACATTCTCCAATCCACATACGCAAGGATTGAAGTTAATCCATCTTTTGGGATTTTTTATTAACCATGGTTTTGCCATCAAAATCATTCACAACTCTATATCTCTTCTTAAAAAAATAACCCAATTAAAGTGAAGCATAGGCCAATATTAGAATATAGTGCAAACACACAAATTACATTCTCTCTTCGAAGATGTTTTAGGTAATCCCACTACAAATAGTGTAGGTGTTTTAAGATTCAAGCGTTGAAGAAGTCCCTAGTTGAGCAAGTACAAGCTTCTGGAACAGCTCATGTATAATTTGGTCTTGTCAAATCAAATTGTTGAACACAATATTAAGGGCTAGAAATCCTAAAAATATGCAGAAACTATTCTACAGAATTCCAGATTGAGAAAATAAATGTTGCAAGCAAATGGTTTTACTGTACCATGGCTAGGTCCTATCATAATGTTTCAATAGAATTTCCATATCAATGCAATCCTCTTCCCATTGTTGTTATGCCTTTTTGTTCATCAATGATGACCATGTTCATATGCAAACTTGCAATCACTAACCGAACACATGTATATAGGCAAAATATAACTAGCAATAGGAAAGTTGATCTCTCCCTTTCTCTCTCTCTCATGTTTTCTCGATACAAAAGCATTGCTAGATGTACAATAGATAGCAAACCTCTCTCTTTCTTTCTTGTTTTGTTCGATACAAAAGCAATGTCAGATGTGGACTATTAGATAGTAGAAACCTCTCTCTCTCTGTGTCTCTTTCTCTCTCTCTATATATATATATGTGTGTGTGTATATATATATATATATATATATATATATATATATATATATATATATATCATGCTCTCTCTCTCTCTCTTCTCTATTATGCACGCAACAAGCAATCGGGGAAGAGATCTTTGTCTTTATCTCCCTCTCCTAGTCTAATTCCATAACCAAACTCTCTAACGTTTTCTTGATATAAAAGCATTCCTAGATGTCAAATTGATAGCATACCTCTTGAGGTGTCCAATGTTACAAGAACCGACTCCTGATAAAATAAGCTATGATTGGAATCCCATTATTCCATTTCCATTAGTCAATGTTCACTTTTGTACTTTGCATGCATCCACGAGGATCTTTGATAGGCTTTTGAAGCTCCATGTTGAATATGCATTTGCAATGAAACCACTAGAGAGGTCTACAATAGCAATCCAAAAAATAGAAGATCTTTTGAATTCTATAGGTTGTCATGGTGGCCACGTATCTTTAGTTGTCAAGAAGTATGGTGAGTCTGAAGAGATTTTACAACAAGTTTCGATGATTGGGAAGAAGGCAAGACGTTTCTTTAAAAGAGATGTGAATAGTCAAGATGATGGGAAATGGGAGCTTTGAAAGGACCTCTGTTCAATTACAACAGACAATGATAGTCAGGTTGATCTCATTAACAAGCGAAAGAAGGTTTGGTCATCATTCAATCAATTGTTACATTTGATGTGTTTGGTTTCCACTAATCCTTCACAACGAGAATTATTCCAAGTGACTTTGAAGGAGTTTACACAGTCATTCATCTTATCTTGGGGAGAAAGCAACATTACACATTACATATCAAGTTTTGCTTACATTTTTTTATTTGGTCTTAAACACTATGTGTATATCTTATTGACCAGATCATAGCATATTCTTTTTGCACATGGAGCATATTTTATGAATCGATATGGGTCATTGGACATTTTTAGTACACAAGGAATGTAGAAGTCACATTAGAGGGCTAGATGTGTTTACTTTAAAAACACTCATCATGGGGGTGGTCTACTCCAATCAAACTATTTAGAAGAAATGTTCAATTGGTTTTTCGTGCGACATTTGCTAGAAAATATGTAATGGAATGAGCATGTAAGTCACGAATAGCAAAGATTACACAAACAACATGATATTGCAAGAGAGAAGTGGATGTCATCGTCAGGACCCATACATCATGCCCAATGGCGTGCACAAAGAGTCTGCGAGGGTTCTGCTTGGAAATAGTTTCCAAAGTTTTAAAATGCATTATTCTTTTCAAGGTTTTTATAACTCCTTTCACTTCAAATAAAATTTTACTATTTTTTTGAATATACTTTTAATGTTTTAAAACTAATTTTTATCCATTTAAATGTGAACATGACAATTCTTAAGTGAAAGCCTATAAATTTCCTTCCTCATTTTACCACTTTACAACCTAAGAGAATGGCCCGCACGAAGCAGACTACTAGGAAGGATCATGTCGTCTACCCTAGCCATGTGAAAGGTACTCAGCGCCCAACATGGATGACACCCCACAAGAAGTTTCGAACCACAAGCCACTCTTCCAGATGAAACTCGGGTGTAGGGACACAGTCTGGTAGCATTCCATCGCGGGGGGATGAATCTTCACAAGAGAGAGATGTATCCCAAGAAATAAATTATTCCCCTCCCACATTTGATGATGAGCCCCCAGTCAGGACACCAATCAAGGCAAGGCCCAAACAACGAGGACATAGGCAAGCTGTGATTGAGACATCAAATTTATCGAGTTCCTCAGATGAAGAAAGTATAAACGTGCCACCATGGAACAATGATGATATCCCCGTGAACCATTGAGTAACACAAGGAGGCAAGAAACTCCCCCCAGGACAGGGACATAGACCAACCGATGAAGAAAGAGAGCAAGGTCGGGCAGAGGAAGTAAATGATGAGGCAGGACCATCTAGGTATCCTCCAAGAAGAGAGAAGAACTATCAACCATGTCGTAGACCACAATGACCACAACCCAACATCCTCCCAAATGCAAGAGCACCACAAAGGTGCAGAAAGCAAACCAGAGCCTTTGCAGAGATTCAACACTAGCAAAAGTCTGTGGAGCTTCTTATTCCACGAAGGTCATTTGCAATGGTTGTGAAGGAAGAGTCCAACGCTATTGCGCTGGACTTCGTATGCAAGGGATAGCCATTGAAGCTCTCCAAGAAGCTGTAGAGGCGTATCTTATATCAATGTTTGAGGACTCTAACCTATGAGCCATCCATGCAAAGAGAGTGATAATACAACCTAAAGATTTGTAGCTAGCTAGGAGAATTAGAGGGAATAACCCTTAACAAAATTTTGTACTCCCTTGTTTGGAGAACCTTTTGTATATCCCATATGATGAATATTTTGTAATTCCCAAATGATGAATATAATCTTTGTCTTCTCATATTTGCTCTCCCAAGTGTTTATCTCTTAGTGTACATGTTTTGAAGTATATTTCTCCTATGTTTCTAGGTGTCTTTTTCCAGTACCTCTTTGAAGTGTTTTCCATAGTTGTATCATTGATCTTTCTATGTACTTCTTGTAAGTGGTAATGCTATTTAATGCATTTCATGGCTTAGAAATGCCAAAAAAAGGCGTGCCACAGAAATGAGGGGATAGAAAAGTTTTGCAAGGCCTATCCCCGTGTTTCTGTGGCAGGACTTTTTTTGGCATTTCCAAGCCATGAAAACACATGCCATGCACATTGGGGCATATGATTGGCCTTGGCTAGACTGCAGTGCATGCTAACCCCCTGACCAATACCTAAACAATGTTTATGAATATACATGTAGTTATTTACTGCTACATGCTTATATGCACCCAGAGGAGTCTTAACTTTCTCTAATTATTGCACATAGAAAAATTCATCCACAATTCCCCAACTGAAGGTGCTAATTGAGGGACATAGACTTGCAATATAGGTAACCTAGTGCATAGGATGGCCTAGGAATGCAAAAAAAAAGGCCTGCCATAGAAACACAAGGATGGGCCCTGCAAAAGTTTTTCAGGGCCCATCCCCGCGTTTTTGTGGAAGGCCCTTTTTTTGCATTCCTAGGCCATTGAATGCATTTTGGGCAGCACAAATTACAAGAAATAATGGAAAAAGATTGATTAAACTGTGCAAAAGTTATGAGATTGTCAAAACCATAAAGATATAATAGATTGATTGCACATGGAAATTGGAAAAACAATAATTGGTATTATAAAGTTTTTACAATTGACTCTTGGCCTTGAGCCTCTCCACTACATTCTTTCATCTCTCAAAAGATAGTGGCAATTGGTAAGTCAAAACTGATTGCGATATTAACTGAGGGTCTGTCAATCCAAGACGTAAAGCTATTCCTATTTGACCTAATATTTTTCCTTGAAAGTTAACTCCTAGGGTAGTAAGGGCAAGGGAATTTCTTTCTAGAAATATACAATTGGTCCCTTCCATTATTGTAGATAGGCACAAAACTTTGCTCAAGGCCTTCAGACACCAAGTCATGAAGTGTCCTTGAGGGGAAAAGTCCTTGTGGATTATGACAAAATCTTCCTTTGGCAATTTTCCAATGTAATGTGCCAAGGAAGAGCCATGACCCCACGAAACACGGTCACCACTACTCCTTGCTGCAAATTTATCCACTTTAGTTGTTTCCTGCACATAGATGGGAACATCCGAGGTTGAGCAAAAAATACTAAGGCATTCCTCGAGGCGTAAACCGAATGCCTTCTCAATATGTGCAAGAAAAAAAATTCCTCTACGTTGACAAGTACAATTGAAAACATTTCCATCTCTACCTCTGGTAGAGTGGGTTCCACGGGGTTTAAGTTGGAGGGTGGATTGTTCTGTGTACTGGCTTCCTTTAATTTGTCCACTACTCCTTGAGGAAATTCTCTGGATGTTTTTCGACTCTCTTCTAATAAGTTGAGAGCTTCTGTCTAGGGTTCCTTCTTGTCATCTACAAAACCCTCAGTAACAAGATGGGGTAGGTCCATGGGTGAAGGTTCGGGCTCCTCATTGACCAAAAAGATGGTTGTTGCTACATAGGAAATCTATTTTCTTCCCATTTTCCTTTTCGTATTTAATTGTTCAATTAAGGGCACTGTGTCATCTAACAGGTGCCTTGAACCCTCAGCAACAACCATGAAATGCTTTAAGCGCTTCGCAAACGCCGCATCTCCTTTATGAATGTAGAAAAGCAGGTCACAGGGGACCCATTTACACTCATATGCTGGAATATCTATGGCATATATTAATATGTAGAATTCCATAAAATTTGTGATCTCATCGATCACAACGGAGTTCATGGCTATTGTCCCTTCAAGATTAGGGAATCTAAAGACTAGGTCATACAAATCCATACGACCATTGTAGTCTGTAGTATCCAAAAAATCCATGAATAGATCTTGAGGAGATTTCATGGGAGTGGAAGTGCTAGCAGCCATTGCTTATGCGCGAGAATTCTACTGGCTTGTTTGTGCTTTCTAGCTCTTTGAGAGTGCAAATGTCAGAAATGAGCACATAGAACCCATTTTTATAGCAGTTTCAAGTTTTTAAACTAACTGGGCCCACTTTTAAAAGTATAGAATAAAGAAGTGCAATTTCAAAAAATGTGTTTCTGATGACAAAATAATGCACAGAAAAAACATGAGCAACCACATTTCAAAGTAGTGAACAGACTTTTTGACATTCCAAAGTTTTGAAATTACCATTGCAGAGAAGAAGGTATATACAATGTCTAACATGATTCGATTGTCCTACTTTTTACAAGGTTCTTGAAAGTGCAAAAACCATGAGATACAATGACTACGGCCCAAGAAGTGACATTATCAGGTTGCAAAAGAACTATGACAATGAGAGTTCTATTCCATCTTTGCTCCAATCTACGGGGACTTTCATTTTGTATACCATTCTTCTGCCCACCTGCAATCAATTTGCAAGAAATTCAAGTCATTAAAGTAAAATAAACAATAATGAAAAGATTACTTTAACAAAAGCACGAAACATTTCTCACCTTATATCCTTGAATTTTGAATCGGAATTGAGTTAGTCCGTCAAACCCCATAATCATCAAGTGTTCTCTCATATTAGCCAAGGTTCAATGATTATTCACTAAAATAGTTTTTGTTTCATTATTGGGCAATCTAAGCTTTATTTCAAATGAATGTAAAGCTCCCTCTCAACTTTGAAATGGTATCCATTTGCCAAGTTTGCACATCCAACGATCGTAGTAGAATCTGATGTATAATGAAGTACGTTGTTTCAAATATTGAAATCCTATACCTGTTCAAACTATTTTACAAAGATATTTATCACCTTTTGCAATTCCTTCAATCAAACCCCAATTTTCACCAAGAAGACTTTCGACTTGCTCATATGTGATATCTTTACACATGAACATGGTGGAAGTCTCTTGGAATGAGAATCCTTGGAATAAATATACAAAACAATGAATGGGAAAAGACCGATGCAAACCTACAGACCTAGACACTTTTGTGAATTTCAAAGAGTTATGTATATCCATTACCGTCTTTTGTTTGAAAGATGATACGGACCATATATCAGGTTTTGGCCACTCCAAGCTAAGAAGAGAATGTACTTCAATTCTCTCTAACCTTCCAAAACCATTCATTGTAGAGGGTACAACATATGTATGTGTGTAAAAGAAAACTCTATCATGGTAAAGTTGAGCAGGAGATATATTTGGAAAGACTAGTGCACCAACATCTGCATGCAATGCCTGGAAACTACCTATAAGACTATGAAGTGGTTGCTCTTCCACCAAAGTAGAAGGAAATATATATGAAACAAACAAAAACATATCTAAATAGTTCAGAATTATATCCGACACAAGAAAACATAAAATATTGTAGAGTAATACTTACAATTCACAGGATATCTCATACTACTAGAGTTTTCAAGTTTCATAGTTGCCATTGTAAAAACATGTTGTACAATAGCAACCATCCCATTGTCTCTGTGCTTCTTGAAGCCAAGTAACTTTCCCTTCCAATGAAGATCTAAGTTTTCACAATCTCTAACTCGATGAGGCCCAACTCTAGAGGGTTGCATGTACACCCATGCACCTTTGGAGTACTCATGTGATAGCCACTGTCCATCTGTTGCTTTGATATTGTGACATCTTAATGTGAGGATTTCATCTTTTGGTCGCCTAAAAGCTTTAGATGTTGCCATTGAAGCTAAAGGTATTCAAGCTACAACAATAATTCGAGATAGGAGATGCAAGTAGGTTGGAGTGTAGAAACAGGAGCTTCAATGGTGTGCTACAGAGTGAAAGTAGTGGGAAAAGATGACTTTTTGGGACCTAGGTATGAAAATGTGAGGTTTAGGAGGGAAAAAACTCATTTTTGAGTATTTAAAATAAAACCCATTTTTTTCAGCTCAAAACATGCACGGATTTTGAATTTGGGGTCAAAAAGAGTACTTTTGACCCTAAAAAGTAATGGGGGGTCCATTTTCAGGTGTTATGATGAGTTTTTTAACTTTTTGGAAATTTTGAATTTTTGGGCCCAACTAAGTTACGCGATTCCTTCTCTCTCTAGAGAAAGTTCATTGAATAAGGGAGAAATATGTCCCCTCTCCCCCCTTCAACCTAGTATTTTATAGGGCATAGACTGTGGCCACCATCCTCTTCTGATTGGTCCATCACTAATCACTCCAAGGCCCATTCAGGGTTCATTTTTTCCCCTAATGATCAGAATTGTGCAAACACACAAATTACATTCTCTCCGAAGATGTTTCAGGTAATCCGACTACAAATAGTGTAGGTGTTTTAAGATTCAAGCGTTGAAGAAGTCCCTAGTTAAGTGAGTACAAGCTTCTGGAACAGCTCATGTATAATTTGCTCTCGTCAAATCAAATTGTTGAACACAATATTAAGGGCTAGAAATCCTAAAAGTATGCAGAAAATATTCTACAGAACTCTAGATTGAGAAAATAAATGCTGCAAGCAAATGGTTTTACTGTACCATGGCTAGGTCCTATCATAATGTTTCAATAGAATTTCCATATCAATGCAATCCTCTTCCCATTGTTGTTATGCCTTTTTGTTCATCAATGACGACCATGTTCATATGCAAACTTGCAAGCACTAACCGAACACATGTATATAGGCAAAATATAACTAGCAATAGGAAAGTTGATCTCTCCCTTTCTTTCTCTCTCTCTCTCTCTCTCTCTCTCTCTCTCTCTCTCTCTATATATATATATATATATATATATATATATATATATATATATATATATATATATATATATATATATATCATGCTCTCTCTCTCTCATTCTCTCTCTCTTCTCTATTATGCACGCAACAAGCAATCGGGGAAGAGATCTTTGTCTTTATCTCCCTCTCCTAGTCTAATTCCATAACCAAACTCTCTAACGTTTTCTCGATATAAAAGCATTGCTAGATGTCGAATTGATAGCATACCTCTCTCTCGCTCCCTCGTTTTGTTCGACACAGAGGCAATGTCAGATATGGACTATTTAGTAGACACCTAGTTCTCCATATCTCTCTCTCTCTCTCTCTCTTTCTCTCTCTCTCTCTCTCCCATTCTCTCTTTCTCACTCTCTCTTTCTCTCTCTCTCTCTCTCTCATTCTCTCTCTCTCTCTCTCTCTCTCTCTCCTCTCTATTATGCACGCAAAAAGCAAACTTGGAAGGATCTTTGTCTTTATCTCCCTCGCCTATTCTAATTCCATCACCAAACTCTCTAACGTTTATAAGTTAATCACATTTGCTAGTTTCCCATAGAAGCAAGGCGAGATTCAAGTCGGCAATTAGGTAGATAAAATGGATTTTTTTATTTGCCAGCAGAACCTTATGCTTCTATGTTTTTGTTTTGGTCGTTCTCTCGAATCACAAAGGCCCAAAAATATGACAACATCGTCGATTTCTCTAACAAATAGCACCTTGTCTCGGATGGCGTGGTACCTTATAAAAAGTTTCATTAAAAGAATAGAATCTGCGCCTGATTGTGGCTCTGTTCTCCCATTATCCAAAGGTGTATCTCTCCCTTTTGGACAGACGAACGCGCCATGGATGGCACATAGCTCCACACGCTAACTCCAACAAGGGGGTATCAGAGCAGGTTCCCGATTGAAGGACCCGACAGGGAAGAAGCTTTCAAAGAAACGATTTCCACTCACGGGTGATTCTTGGAAAAGGAGACAATTGGAGAATTGAACCGACCTCCTTGGAGCTTCTGCGCGGGAGAGTATGTTACATTCCTTCTGAGCACCAAGCTGCGGTACGGGTGCAGTAATCTGTGCTGAGAATTCCGTCTCCAACCAGCAGCTCTATACAGACAAGCAGAGAACTCGGGAGTCAGGAGTCACAGTCGTCTGTACACAGAAGTAGTCATAAAGTGTTGTCCATCCTGCAGAATGTATTGTTCAAAACACACAGGGATTCATTTTAGCACTTGTGCGTTGCCAAAAGTTCCTCGGTTGAAGCTCCCTTAAGACCGCTGCCCCCGCACTAGTCCTACGCTCTTCGTATTGCTAGAGTGTGGCATCCACTCTTGAGCTGAAGTCAGTCTTGCGTAAGCAAGTTTGATGGAAATGAAACTGCTCTACATTTGAGTCGTAATAAGCAAAATACATACATAAACATCTACTTTTCAAGACAAAAGTAGAGCTTCTTGGGAGTATATAGTGAGATACACATTGGATTTGGTTTTCCTTCTAATAACATGTGGGAAGGGACATCATGGATACACTTGCGGGTTCTTCAGTAGAGATTATTCACACATTGTGAGGCATATGTATGAAATTGTCGCTTCTTAATTTAGACAACTCAAGTGCTTGTGAGGATATATTTATCCTAATTAAAACTTGAATTTAACAGAAACTAAGGGATGTAGTGAGGTTTTGAATTAGGGTATACTCATCTTCGAGATACCTTGGTGATATAGGTGGAAGACCAAAGTGAAGATAGTCCAAAGGCTTGATGTATGGATCACGGGATGAATGTATGAAATTGTGCTCTCCCGTCATAGACATTTTGCATATGTGCAAGCTATGGCACGAATATAATACTCAAAGACGACGATTGATGGAGAGAGAGAGACAGAGAATTACATCCGTGCGGTGAGGCAGAGAGCGTGCAAAAACTCGTATTACTTTTATCTTTTTATATATAAAGATGCCACCTCATTAAATCTCCCCCTCAAGCTAAAAATGAGCTTGAATACAAAACGAAAGAAATACATATGCCCATACAAGATGAAATAACATGAATGAAATCTAGATACAAACTAAAGCTTCCTAACTACTAAAGCTTCTCTGAAATAGATGAACTTGTCCATGCGAAGAGCTCTAGTGAAGATATCCGCCACTTGCTCTCCAGTGCTAATATGATTCAACTCCACTTCTCCTTCGATAACTTTCTCATGAACAAAGTGATAATGACTTCAATATGCTTCGATCTCGCATGATAAATTGGATTCTTTGATAACATTATGCTGCTCACATTGTCACAACAGATGACCACCTCTCCATCGATATAGACTCCCATGTCTTCAAGTAAGTACTTAATCCATGTTGCTTCACAAATGGCTTGTGTAATGCCTCTATATTCAGCTTCGATACTTGACAAAGTGATAGTTGGTTGCTTCTTTCTACTCCAAGAAATGATTGCACTTCTAAGCGAAAATGAAAATCCACTCATTGACCTTCAATCCATGACATTTCCTACCCAAACTACATCCGTATATGCATATATACATGGCTCATAAAACAAGCCAAAGTTGCATGTTCCTTTCACATATCGCAATATGCATCCCTCTGCATCAAAGTGCACTCTACATGGTTTATGCATAAAGTGACTCACCAATCCAACTGCAAAACTCAAATCCGGTCTTGTCATTGAAATAAATCAAACTTCCAACTGTCTTTCTATACACATTGGCATCATTGCACGTATTTCCCATCATCCATAAGCTTAGCATTGGCATCAAGTGGCGTATTAATAGGTTTGCAAGCATTCATACCAAATCTCTCAAGCATTTCCAACATATAATTATGTTGTATCATCCAAATTCCCTCTTTCATTGAAATTACTTTTATTCCCAAAAAGCATTTGAGCTCTCCCAAATCTGACATCAAAAATTCAGATTTTAGTTGCTTTTTCAAATCAACAATCCTCTTCTCATCATTGCCAGGAATGATCAAATCATCCACGTAAATCACTAATAGAATTGCTTCACTTCCTTGATTCCATACAAAGAGTGAATAATCAGCCTTTGATTGCATAAATTTCAGATCCAAAAACTTCTTAGTGAATCGTTCACACCATGCTCTTGGATCTTGTTTCAAACCATAAAGCGCTTTCTTTAGTTTTCATACATATTCACGATAATTTGGATGCACATAACCTTCTGGTTGCTGCATATAGACTTGCTCATACAATTTGCCATTCCAAAATGCATTCTTAACATCCATTTGATACAATTTTCAATTGTTCATAGAAGCCCATGCAATTACGCTTCTCACTTCTATCATTTTCACCACTAGACTAAAAGTTTCATCATAATCCAATCCATATACTTATGCATATCGTTTTGCAACTAAATATACAACGGAGTGCCAGAGCACTAGGGCTTATCTAAAAGAGTCTCCAAAAAAAGGATCATGGAGAGTCTCTCTGAGGAGTACAACTTTAGAACGGCAGTCTTCCATCTGCTCCGGCTCATCCCTCTCAGGATGTAGCAGGTGTCAAAATTACATTGGGTGGAGTCCTCAATGGACTTTTTACAACACATCATTATCTTCCTTATACTTTGGGTACAAGCATAAAACTAATCTTTGGGTTTATTGGAAAAAATCTTCTAGTTCCTATTTTTCCAGATAAACCAGAGAATCTAAGATCTAACAATTGCCAAAGAGCAAGATCTAGCCCCTTACAAGCACCCAGAAGGATTTCTTTGTATCGAAGGACTGGCAACCCTTTGCCAATACACTATAAGTTCAAGAGCTTCCAAAATTTCTTTGCATTCTTGTAGTTGATAAAAATGTGGGGAAGGTCTTCATGCTGCTTACAAAAAGGACGATTCCCTGCAGTAATGTTAATCTTCTTTGCTCTACTTCCAGTCCAAAGACCATGATGTAAAATCATCCACAGAAGATGAGCTTGCTTTGAGGTAGGAGAAAAAGCCTATACTATTCTGAATCTGTACTTCCATTGGCAGGTATTCCATTGGATTTTCCAATTAGAGTTAAGTTTGCTAACATCCCAAGTGCCAGAGTGACCAGCAACCTTGAAATGTTTGTAAATGTCTTCAGTAGCAGTTTCCAGGCCGATCCATGTATGATAGTTGTAGCTTTCTAGTTTGCCAGCAAGCCATCTTGTTTTTTTTCAATTAACAACTGTTTGCAAACAGAAGACAAGCCATGAATATCATGAAAAAAAGAGTTGTCCAACACCTGATTGTTATTGGTAAGAGTACTCCAAGACTCAAACCCAACTTTTCTACACTTGTTCATCCTTATGGTCAGAGGATAGAGTTTATCAACATTAAACCACCCTAACTAAATAGAACTCTGCATGGAATAAGAAATGTTATTCTCAAAGTAAACTGGGATCTTGTAGTTTTTCTTAATAAACATCCAAGCTTGCCAAAAAGAGCAAGAAAGATTGCTTCCCTTAGGTGTAATCTGGAAGGGAGAAGTGATAACATCCCACATGTTGAGCTTAGTCCAACTTTTGTGACCTGTAATAAAAAAATCACCAACATTTCTTTTTATTAGTACAGACCAATAATCATTAGAGCTAATTGCCCTCATAATCCATTTAGCAGCCATTTTACAAGCCATCTTGGTGGGACAAATTAAGCCCAGCCCTCCTTCATCTTTTTTCATACATCATATTTTCCAAGCAACTTTTGGGATCTTGCTGGTATGCTGAGTGCCACCCCACAAAAATCTTCTTGATAAGGCAATGGTCTGAGCAAACTCCTTCTTAGTGGGCATCCAACAAGCAAAAAAGTATGTTAGCATAGGCAAGATGTAATGCTTCAAAACAAAAACTCTTTGGGATAAATTTTATTGGAAGGTCATCCAACGAAACACTTTCTCTCTGATTTTGTTAAAGACCCAGTTCCACCTTTGCTCAAGGGAAACCCCAAAGCCCATGGGAATTCCTAACAACCTGAAAACAACACCTTCCTTAATAATTTCACAATTGTTGTTAACAACACAGTTAGGAGTAACTTTATTGGAAGCAAAAAAACCTGTTTTAGAATGGTTAACCTTAGGCCCACTAGCAAGACAAGACAAGTGCAAATAGTTCATGAAATTTTCAGCAGACAAGTTATCGGCCATGGTTATCATGTTAGTGTCATCAGCAAACATCTCAATGCCAATAGAGGAAGAGGCACCAAGAATGGAAAGACCTTTGATAGTACCTTGATCCATGCAGTCTCTGATCAACCAACCAAGGCTATCACTAGTAATAGCAAACAGGAGGGGAGTTAGGGGATAGCCTTGTCTCACAGACCTACACAGCTGGAAGGGGTCAGAAAGAAAGCCATTCATAGCCACTTTGGAGTTAGCATTACCAAAAAGAGTACTAGTTTACTTGATAAACGTTTTCTAGCTCCAATATCATGAAGAGATTGTAAGATAAAGTTCCACTCAATACGGTCATAAGCCTTATCAAAATCCACCTTAAAAAAATAAGTATCAATTTTATTTTCTCGAGCATACTCGAACCCTTCCCACATTGTGATGATAGTATCCAAAATATATCTACCTTTTATAAACCCTTTCTCCTCAGGGAGAATGATCCTGTCCATGATGAGGTTAAGCCTTCTAGCTAAGGAAGAAGCATATATCTTATACATAGAAGTCAGACAAGAGATATGCCTCCAATTGTTTAAATCATCCTTATCCTCTTTTTTGTGAATAAGCTTAATGACTCCAGAGTTGATAAAAGTAGAGAGGGTACCTCTCCTAATTGCCTCTTGCCACACCAAGAGAATAATGGGCACAATAAAGTCAAAAAGCTCTTGGAAAAATTCATTTGGAATACCATCAGGTCTAGGAGATTTACAAGGTTTCAATTTACTAATGGTTTCTCTAACCTCACCAGCAGAGAGGGGTAGGTCTAGGCCCTGAGGAATCGTTTTTTTCTTTTAAGAGAAATAGTGTCCCTAGCCCTCTAGATGTCCTCCCCCCTCTTGGGAGGCCTAGAGAAAACATTGGTAAAGAATCCAAGGGCCTCCTGCAAATTCTCTTTCATACATGTGGCATAGTTTCCATTACTTTTCTTCAAAAAGGGAACAAAATCCCTAGCCTTTTTCTTTTTCAGCAGATCAAACATATGCTTGTTAGGTCTATCAAGTTTACTAGCCCAAAATTCCCTAGATGAGGCAAGGGCACCACTAGCCGAGATATACTCTTCCCACTTTAACCTATTCTGAAGCTCATGAAGCTTAAGGTTTCTATTTGCCTCATCACAAGAATCATTTTTGATGCGATCTGTCTCTTTCGTGATCATCATCCTTCTCTGCATTCTTATTTCCTTAGCCCTAAGCTTATAATTATAGAAAAGCGGCTGAATATCTTTAATAGATCTTTCCCAAGCAACACAAGGAGAACAATTAGAAGCAAAGTGGTAGTTAAAGATATTTTTGGTCTTCTCTTTAACGTAGTCAAACTTCAAAAGGGAGGCATCCAAATGGATCCAGCCAGCTTTGTACTAAGGAGAGTTATTGAAAAACTTGACAATCAAGGGTGAGTGGTCAGACATTTGAAGAGTAGTATCCATAAAACAGTTATGATGCCACAGGTCATGGAGCTTGTTAACATTTATGTAACATCTATCTAATCTAGCTGACAGAGGTCTGGTTAAACTTCTATTCCTCCAAGTGTGGCCAGTACTTTTAGAGCGATCAATTAAATTCAGAGAGTTGATCATACAGAGCCACTCTTTCTTTTCCAGACCATGCAAGATATTGTCAGGGTTACCCATCTGTCTTTTTCAAACATAACCATATTGAAATCTCCGACAAGGATAACATCCTGAGACAGATTGTTAAGCTCTTTCCAACATAGAATTCTATCAGCACGATTGTTAGAAGCATAGATACTGACAATGGTGTAGTTGATAGGATCCTTACACCTTAAGGCCACCCACTAATTAGTATTACTATATAGGACTTCCTCAATATAGTGAGAGAGATTGGAAGCAATACCAATGGCAGGTCCACCTTTTCTTTTGTGTTTAGTATGATACCAACAGTGTCCAGTTGAGATAATGTGCAAGTTTGCCTGGAGCTCAAACCCACTAACCTTCAATTCTTGTAGGCACACAAAATCAGGAACCAGATTAGCACCCTTGAACCAGTTATTAACTATTTTACCTCTGAACCCTTGGTGTTGAGCGAAATTATATTTAAAGAATTCATAGCAACAAGGAGACGAGAGAAACCAACTCACTTTCTAAAATTCTTGAGGGGTTTAATAGCTGAACTTGATACCCTTACCACTTCTTTCCTTTTTTATTTGGGTTTCTTAGGTGTTTGGATGCTCTCCCCCATCACCATTTCAACATCATCATCGATCCCACAATTATTGTTCTGGTATATAAGCATTTGGTCCTTGTCTTGTTGAGACAATTGATCAGCAAATTCATCTCTTTCTTTCCTATCAGCTCCTGCACCTGCTACTCCAGGAAGAGGAGGGTTAGAGGGACTACTAGAACCGTGATTTAAATTTTTTCCTTTCCTGCTACCCACATATGTCCATTCACCCTCAGATTCCTGATGGGAAGAGACAAGAGCTCCACGTCTAATTCTGGTCCTTTATTGGTCTGGCCTTCTGTCCCCTGTTTGTGATCACTTTCATCATCAAAGTTAAAAGGGTTAGATACTTCCCCCAAAAGAATATCAAATTTATTATGCCAATAATTCGGGATTCTTTTTTTTTACTTTGTGAGCAGTCTTTTTCTGAGTACTAGTTTCCTGCTAGGGACTCTCTCTTTCTTTGTTTTTCCTTTCTCCTTTCTAATCTCGGTAGTATGTTATGCCGCAAAATTTCCTTACAAAAAAAGAAATACTATGCTCTCCGATGAGCGTTGACCTCTAAACGGAGTTAGCCTTACATGTAGCCAGGGATTGTCGTGACTTTGGAAAAGCTGTGTTTCATGATTGATCAAGAAAATGTTCAAAACACGATTTTCTTTTAAGTTTTTAGTAAAACGCAAACAAGAATTTTGCAATTACAATATATTCATGTTACGGTTTTTGAGAAATCATGTTACGCTTTTGAGAAATTGAATATCAACTTTTGAGGTTTCTTCTGACGAAAAAGGTTGATATATTCTACGATTTCCGCATAATTCTAATGTCCAATAGCATCTTCGCATTAAAATATTTATTTGAAATTTAATAGATATCCCATGACATTGAAAAGGATATTCCTTTATGTCTTTAAGAAACTCGAAAGGGCCATTTCACGTGTTACTAAGACTCTCACATCTTTTTAGCGGATGAAGAATGAAAACACAAAAGAAAAAAAATCGTTTTCAAGAAGCTTTCTGGGTAGATATTGTTATTTATTTATCCAAGAGCCCTTTGGCATCAGTTTCAAGAAAGTGTTTTCCAAATTAAATAAATATCCTATGCCATTGAAGGGATATTCTTTTATTTCTTTGTGGACCTAGGAAGGACACTTTTATGTCTTCTGATGACGCAGCGCTATTTTAAGCTGACTGGCAAAGAAGTCAAAAGATCGTTTTCAGAAAACTTTCCATTGTACTATTCGTCAATGTGCACGTGAATAGGCAAGCGTCATGAACTGTAGATTAGTGGGACCTTTTCTTCGCTTCTTTCGGTCTAAGTTTAACCATGTATGCGTTTTAAGACACTCACTTCATCCAAAATGTTCGTATGCACACTTTTTTTATTATTCGAAATTCACTCTGCTTTAACTTTGAAAGTGCAATTGTACAAGTGAATGGGCATAGTACACATGAGACCCCGTGTCCCACAAAAAAGGGGTTAACCAAGATTACAACATTACAACTAATTTAACTAATCAAAGCCATACATGTCCAGTCTACGGCTTGGTCGAGGAAGGGGTTAACCAAGATTACAACATTACAACTTGTTTAACTAATCAAATCCATGCATGTCCAATCTAAGGCTTGAACCCTCAACCACTCTCTCAAGAGGTCAAAGCTCAACCAAGTTCCCTACGGCACATGGACTTTTTTCTTCGCTTCTTTGGGAGGGATCGCTAAGTTCAACCATGAATGCGTGTTAAGACACTCACTTCATCCAAAATGTTCTTGTGCATGCCCTTTTTTTTTATTATTTGAAATGCACTATGCTTTAATTTACACATATGCATATCCCTCGACCCATGCAGAAACTGCAACAGCTTGCATGCTAGTAAAATGTAGAGTGTGTGTGTGTGTGTCTGTCCCTGTGCTATCTACACATCGTTAGTAAAGTAAAATGATCCTGGTTGTGCAATTTCTCTTTACTTTATTAGTGGGAAACACATTGAAATGCACTCTGCTTTAACTTTGAAAGTGCACCTCTACACGTGAATGAGCATAGTACACATGGGACCTCGTGTCCCACAAAGAAGGGCTTAACCAAGATTACAACATTACAACTAGTTTAACTAATCAAAGCCATACATGTTCAGTCTAAGGCTTCAACCCTCTACCACTACCTCAAGAGGTCAAAGCTCAACCAAGTTCCCTACGACACATGGACTTTTCTTCGCTTCTTTGGGAGGGATCACTAAGTTCAACCATGAATGCGTGTTAAGACACTCACTTCATCCAAAATGTTCTTTTGCATGCCTTTTTCTTATTATTTGAAATGCACTCTGCTTTACTTTATACATATGCATATCCCTCGACCCATGCAGAAATTGCAACAGCTCGCAAGTTAGTAAAATGTAGAGTGTGTGTGTGTGCGCGTGCGTGTGTGTCTGTCTGTCCGTGTGCTATCTACACAGCATTAGTAAAGTAAAATGATCTTGGTCGTGCGGTTTCTCTTTACTTTATCAGTGGGAAACACATTGACATAATCAGTAACATATGTCAATGAGGATGTCATATAATTAAGGGTATAAGAGGTTGTGTCATCAACAAGAGGTTGTGTCGGCATTTTAAAAAACAATATTGGATTATTTGTATTCAAGTGAGTGCACAATTTCGATGCCTTGATTTATACTCTTTAATAGCAATTCTACATTTATTCCGAAATGCTAGCCACCCCAGCCAAGGAGATTCCTGCATGTAAAATTCATAAGCACAAGACATATCACTAGGGGGATGGAAAGATCTTTTAGCTTTGAACCAAGGTTACAAGAACCTACAAACCAAGGGACTTCCAATAGGAGAGATAGGTTGAGAAGATATAGGAATATCCCATAGCTTGATGTTGGTCCAAGCCCTTTAATCATTAAAAAAAAAATTAGTCTTGTTTCTCTTAAGAAGAAAAGCCCAGATATCTTTACTATCAAGACTTCTTAACACCCATTTAGCAACCAAATTGCCAGCCATTTTCTTTGGGAAAATGATACCCATACCTCCCTGAGACTTAGGCAATCAACAGATATTCCAAGCAACTTTAGAAATTTTCTTTTGATGGATCTTACCTCCCCATAGAAAACTTCTAGCAAAGCCAATTACCTGCTCAATCTGTTTATTAGAAGGAGACCAACAGGCAAGGAAGTACACTAGTTTTGGGATAATATAATCGTAATTGAGAACAAAAGTTTTGTGGGGAAGAGAGCTATTAGCATCATACCAGTAAAGCAGATGACCTTTAAGTTTGTCAACCACCCAGTCCCATCTTTGAGCTAAAGAAACTTGAAATCCCATAGGAATCCCCAATAACCTTCAAAATCTCACCATCTTTTAAGACATTGCATCCAAGTCTAGCCACACACTCAGAAAGAACATTATTAGAGGCTTTAAAACCAGTTTTATTGTGGTTAACTATAGACCCACTAGCAAGACAAAAAATCTTCAGACATTCGAGAGATTTAGTGATAGATAAATCATCAGCATTCAGAACAATGTTAGTGTCATCAACAAAATTTTCAGTACAAGAAATAGGGGGACATAGGGACGCCCCTGAATTAAAAACAAAATGAGAACCATCGCTTATGCGACGCTAGCGTCGCATAAGCGACGGTACTATTTTCAGATTTTCTTTTACGGGCATTCGTTGCATAAGCGATGCGTGCATCACTTATGCCACGCTAAATGAGTGCATCACAAATAGCTTCACTAACTAGCGATGTTATTTGTGACGTTGGCAAACTGGAGAGCGTCGCATATGCGACACTCTCGAATGGAAAAAAAAAATTCGATTTCTCCCAGCACATTTGTGCCGGGATTTGGACGCGAGAGCAAGAAGAGATCGAGAGAGAGAGAGAGAGAGAGAGAGAGAGAGAGAGAGAGAGAGAGAGAGAGAGAGAGAGAGAGAGAGAGAGAGAGAGAGAGAGAGAGAGAGAGAGAGAGAGAGAGAGAGAGAGAGAGAGAGAGAGAGAGAGAGAGAGAGAGCACAATAGAGAGAGAGAGACCCATCTCGTTGAAGCAAGGTATGCGCACACACACACACTTACACAGACATACATATGCATACACACACACATATACACACATAGACACACACACATACACACAAATACACACACATATACACACATAATGTTGCATACACACATGCACACATAATGCATACACATGCACACACATATACACATACATATACACACACATACACACATACACACACATACCCACACACACACATACACACACAGATACACACACACACATACACACACACACACATACACACATACACACACATATATGCATACACACACACACATAGAGAGACATGCACACACATACACATACATGCATACATATGCATACACAATGCATATGCATATGCATACATACATACATACTTACATGCATACATACACATATGCATACATAATGCACATGCATACATAATGCACATGCATACATACACATACATAATGCATATGCATACATAATGCACATGCATACATACACATACATAATGCATACACACATATGCATACACAGACATACACACACATATGCATACATACATGCATACACATACACACATAGACACATACACACACATAGACACATACACACACATAAACACATACACACTCAAAGACACACACACATACACATAGACGTGCACACACATACACACACATATACACACACACATACACACATAGACACATACACACATAATGATGCATTCACACACATACACATGCATACGCACATACACACACATATATACACACATACACACATACACACATACACACATACACACATACACACATACACACATACACACATACACACATACACACATACACACACATATATGCATACACACACATAGAGAGACATACACACACATACACATACATGCATACATATGCATACATAATGCATATGCATATGCATACATAATGCATATGCATATGCATACATATATACTTACATGCATACATACACATACATAATGCATACACACGCATACGCATACATAATGCATACACACACATACACCATACACACTCATAGATGCGTAGCGACACATACACATAGACACACACACATACACACACACATATACACACACATACACACATAATGATGCATACACACACATACACATGCATTCACATGCATATGCATACATACATGCATACACATACACACATAGACACATACACACACATAGACACATACACACACATAAACACATACACACTCATAGATACACACACATACACATAGACACACACACACATACACACACATATACACACACATACAAACATACACACATACACACATAATGATGCATACACACACATACACATGGATACACACAAACAGACACATATACACACACATACACACATACACACACATATATGCATACACACACATAGAGAGACATACACACATATACACATAGATGCATACATATGCATACATAATGCATATGCATATGCATACATACATACTTACATGCATACATAATGCACATGCATACATACACATACATAATGCATACACACACATATGCATACATAATGCATACACACATATGCATACATACATGCATACACATACACACATAGACACATACACACACAGACACATACACACACATAAACACATACACACTCATAGACACACACACATACACATAGACGGGCACACATATACACACACATACACACACACACATAGACACATACACACAATGATGCATTCACACACATACATATGCATACACACATACACACACATATACACACACATACACACATACACACATACACACATACACACATACACACATACACACATACACACATACACACACATATATGCATACACACACATAGAGAGACATACACACACATACATATACATGCATACATATGCATATGCATACATACATACTTACATGCATACATAATGCACATGCATACATACACGTACATAATGCATACACATACATATGCATACATAATGCATACACACACATACACACACATATACATACATACATGCATACACATACACACATAGACACATACACACACATAGACACATACACATAAACACATACACACTCATAGACACGTAGGGACACATACACATAGACACACACACATACACACACATATACACACAAACATACACACATAGACACATACACACATAATGATGCATACACACACATACACATGCATACACACACATATGCATACATACATGCATACACATACACACATAGACGCATACACACACATAAACACATACATACACATAAACACATACGCACTCATAGACACACACACATAAACATAGACACACACACACATACACACACATATACACACACATACACACATAGACACATACACACATAATGATGCATACACACACATACACATGCATACACACATACAAACACATATATACACACACATACACACATACACACACATATATGCATACACACACACACATAGAGAGACATACTCACACATACAAATACATGCATACATATACATACATAATGCATATGCATATGCATACATACATACATACATGCATACATACACATACATAATGCATACGCACACATATGCATACATAATGCATACACACACATACACACACATATGCATACATACATGCATACACATACACACATAGACACATACACACACATAGACACATACACACACATAAATACATACACACTCATAGACGCACACATACACATAGCCACACACACACATACACACACACATATACACACACACATACACACATAGACACATACACACATAGACACATACACACATAGACACATACACACATAATGATGCATACACATACATACACATGCACACATACACACACATACACACACATACACACATACATGCACACACATGAATACATACACATACTTAATGCATACACACATACATATGTACACCTATATATATATTGATTTCTAACCCATTTTGTTTTATATGTTAAGTATTATGGATCCTAGTAGAGAGAGAAAGGCGAAACTCACTCTCATAGAAACTCTTATGAGAGAAAGAGTTCCATCTGATACTCTAGGGGCCATCATGCATGATTACTGAGAGATGTCTGATGAGGAGATTGACTATAGGATCCAGATGCTTACCCAGCGATCAGAGGAGGGCTCTTCTGCGGCTCCACATGCAAGACGACAGCTATCTACTCATAGGTATGTTTTTTTTTTGATAAACTTTTTCAATGATATTATAGCACATATTTTTATTTTTTTTTATCTATCTATTTTCAGGACACCTATACCACCTTTAGATCATGATAGCAGAGCAGAGTTGCCTATGAGGACATGCATAGGCACCTTAGGACTAGAGTGCGATATAGAGCCAGAGGGGAACATTGTGTACATAGGGAATGGATTGGAGTTCAAGAGAAGAATGCGGGCACTATGCGACTCTTACCTGCACCTTTTCCACTTACCATGGAAGTAAGTAAAAATTTTACATATAAATTGAAATAAATATCTTATGTTTTATTTACATTATTTTTTATATTTTTGTAGTGAGCATGATGAGAGGGATAAAAAATATGTACTTAGTTAACTTGAGACAGATTTTGGGACAGGATGGTCGCTTAAGTGGTGTCTAAAAGAGATGCGGGCACTTATGGCTCATCGTCGCGATAATGCACGGTATGCACTACTTTTATGTATATATATGTGGATATGAGTATGTGTGTTTATGCATGTATGTATGTATATGAGAGAGAGAGAGGAGAGAGAAAAGAGTGAGACTAGAGGTACAAATATACGCATACACACACATATACATCATACATGCACATTTACACACATATACACATACATGCACATTTATACATACACACACATACATGCACATTTTTACACACACATACACATGCATGCAGTTACCCACATATAATGGATACAAATAGACACATACACATACAGTACACATACTCACATACACATACACATGCATAATCATATGTACACACACATAGACTCATTTTTAAAACCCCTAATTTAAAAACTCGAATTCAACCTTTTAGCCATATGTTTGAAGTATATGTACACATTGCATCTATTCCTCGGACGTCCTACTAGAGAGATGTCTCTCCTCCCAACCTTATGCCTCTATATATAGCTACTTGAATAAATGAGGAACATAATATATATAAAGATATATACACATCATGTAGATACACATACATAAATATAAAATGGAGTAGATATATTATGCATCACACATACATGCCTAAATGCACAGATAAATATATAAATATACATGCATACATATTTACATGTACACATTTACACATGGACATATATACATATATACATGTACACATCACATATACATGCCTACATGCACACATAAACATATATATACATGCATACATATTTACATGTACATATTTACACATAGACACATATACATATATACATGTACACAATTATAAACACTTGCATATATTACATGAATACATGAATATTTTACATAAATGCATATGCATATATACACATGTGCATATTTAACACATGTATACATATATCGCACACATGCAAACACATACATATACATGAAATACATATATATGCATACTAACATATGTATACATATAATACACATGAATACACACACATATGCATACATACATGATAAAAATTTGCTCCTCGAAGATAAAGCTATATATAAAATAATTAGGCATACCCCCGAGTTTCATGTTCTAACTTAAAAGAACATGATTTCATCTCTCTGGTAGGATTCATCGTTATTCAAGTTAATAAAAAAATCTATTATCTAATATCCATTCAGAAGCTTCAAGTAATTTGATTTTGTATATGGTTTTTAAATAAAATAATGACATTAATAAATATAGAAAATACATACCCAAGCATTACCATGTTGAGCAGGTGATGGTGCATGCTTAAAAGTACCATACTCTGCCTCATGTTCAATACATTCCATTCGTGGTCTTTGATACGTGCCATAACAAGAGTTACACCAACATATAATATGCTCTTGATAGTAAAATTCATCATAATTCCTATCAAAGGACACATGTGAAGTGGTTGCATGGGTAGGAGGTGGTGGAGTACCCTCTGATTGATCCGAATCTACACGTAATAAGAAAAGAAAAAAAAAGTTATGTATCCATCAAATATGTTTAAAATTACATGTTTGATATACTTACAATACATAGTCGTTGCACGATGAGGAGACAGTGGTGGAGTTCCATCTGATTGATTAGAATCTACAAATAATGGTATTTGATATTAATAATCTTATTATGTACATACACAAAAAATTCACATACACATATTAACACATACACACATATTCACATATACACATTTACACATACACACATATTCACATATACAAAACTACACATTATTGTGGGATAAATGCATGTATTTTGTATGAATGAGTGTATATGCATGCATGTGTGTGTACGTATATATTTGGATATGTATGTGTGTTTATGTTATATGTATGTATATGTGTATATGTATACATATATGTATGCGTATATGTTTGCATGTATATGTGTATGTGTATGTGTGTGTATATATGTGTATGTATTTTGATTTATTTTTTGTTTGAGATTAAATTAACAGGAGATATTGTATGGTGGAAAAAAATAAGAGGCGACCTAACATAGCACCTGAGACGTGGCAGTTTTTTCGTAGACAGCTACGTCTTCAGGAGTCCTTTCCTCAATAGAAGGTACACAAATTAATAGTTTATATTTATCAGTTTTATATATTTTAGTATTTTTTACATTTAATTTATGTATTTTTTTCTCAAATAAACAAGCTGCTGCAAAGAAGAGAGTGGAGTTGGGCCACACATCGCACCTAGGCCAAATGGGCCATAATGGTGTTGTAGCTACATTTGTAAGTATATGTGTTATTGTGAGTATATTTTTTATTTTAGTTAAAATGCAAGCAACTAATCTTTTTTATTTGTTTCAATGAAGCGGAAGGATTATGGCCGATATCCTATGAAACATGAGATCAAGTATGCTACACATTTTGGATATCGGCGTTTGAGTGAGTATATGCGAGATCATCCTGATGCCTTTGTGAGTATTATTAAATTTTATATAATTTTTTTTTATGAATGGTTTAATTGTTTTATTTATTTATGTTTGTTATATGTAATACATGAGTATTATGGAGAGACACATATGGATGAGGTGGAGAGACATACACAGGAGGGACGATCTCGATCGTCACAGGGTGATCATGACGATGAGGATGAGGAAGATCAGGATGATCATGATACTGGTGCTGATGATGATGATGATTAGGATTTTAGTTGATTATGACATTGGATTATAAATATTTACACACACACACACAAACATATATATATATATATATATATATATATATATATATATATATATATATATATTATCTATATATTTTTCATTTTAGTTATGTTTTGAATTGTGTGTATGGTATTAAGTAATGAAGATTTTTCTTCTATTGGTTGTTATTATTGTTTATATTAAGCATGTGTTTTAATACTTTAATTATATAATTCATTCATATGTGTGTACCTAAGTGTATATGTATGTGTGTGTATATATGTATGTATGTGCATGTGTATGTGTGTGTATATGTATGTATGTGCATGTGCATGTGTAAGTGTATATGTGTGTATGAGTATGTGCATGTGCATCTGTATGTGTGTGTATATGTATGTGCATGTATATGTATAACTCTATGTGTATATGTGTGTATGTGCATGTATATGTGTATATGTAGGTATGTGCATGTGTGTGTGCATGTGTATATGTGTTTTAATACTTCAATTATATATTTCATTCATGTGTGTACCTAAGTGTATATGTATGTGTCTGTATATGTATGTATGTGCATGTGTATGTGTGGGTATATGTATGTATGTGCATGTGCATGTGTAAGTGTATATGTGTGTATGAGTATGTGCATGTGTGTATGTGTGTGTATATGTATGTGCATGTATATGTGTAACTCTATGTGTGTATGTGCATGTATATGTGTATATGTAGGTATGTGCATGTGTGTGTGCATGTGTATATGTGATTTAATACTTTAATTATATAATTCATTCATATGTGTGTACCTAAGTGTATATGTATGTGTGTGTATATGTATGTATGTGCATGTGTATGTGTGTGTATATGTATGTATGTGCATGTGCATGTGTAAGTGTATATGTGTGTATGAGTATGTGCATGTGCATGTGTATATGTGTGTATATGTATGTGCATGTATATGTGTAACTCTATGTGTATATGTGTGTATGTGCATGTATATGTGTATATGTAGGTATGTGCATGTGTGTGTGCATGTGTATATGTGTGTGCATGTGTATATGTGTTTGTACGTATGTGCATATAGATGTGTATATATGTGTATAATGTATGTATATGCATGTGTATATGTATTTCACATGCATGTGTATGTGGATGCATTTCCATTTGCATCCATGTGCATGCATGTGGATGTGCATATACATGTATTTGCATATATGTTAATGTGTGTATGTGTGTATATATATATATATATATATATATATATATATATATATATATATATATATATATATATATATATATATATATATATATATATATATATTTGCAATAATGCATGCATGTAAGTCTTTTTATGTGGTTGTAGAAATGTTTGTGCATATGCATGTGTATATGTGTGTATGTCTAAGTGTATGTGCACATGTATCCGTGTGTATATATGTGTGTGTATGTGCATGTGTATATGTGTATATGTGTAAAAGTGCATTTTCATCATGTATAAGTGTATAAGTGCATATCAATAAGTGTGAGTATGCTATCTAATGAAAATAACACAATTCAAATGATATACAAAGAATAGAAATTGTACCTACAATAGTTAGTCATACTTTTTGCTTGGTTAGCTTCTTGAATAGCCTGCAATAAAGAGAGAAAGGAGAGAGAGAGAGAGAGAGAATTCAAAGAGAGAAAGATGTAGAAAGAGAGAAACAGAGAGAGAGGGAGACAATAAGAGAGAGCTTAGGCAAAACAACAATTCTGCATATACTTGCTTTAGCTCGTAAGCACAACGCAATTGTGAACGTTGGAGAGCTCTTCGATCAGATGCATGAAAATGCCGATCGAAGAGCCTCCAATGTTTTAAGTTTTTTCCGTCAACAGACCCTCGTGTAAGCGATGCTACGCGTCGAGTTGGCGTCACATAAGCGACTTGTTTCAGTGTCGCTTATGCGATGCCAAAAAGCATCGCTTATGGGACGCTCTTTAGAATCATCATGTTAGCAACGCTCTATGCGAGCGTCGCAGACCCCGTCATGCCACAAGTCACAAAAACATTGTTTGGCTCGTCGTTTAATCGACGGTGTGTGCGCGACGCTCATTACGATACATTTTGCAATTTTATAGAGACAAAATTCTATCGCCTTAACCATCGCTATACGCCCGTATTCCTTGTAGTGTTTGTAATCCAAGAGGGGAAGGGAAATTAGGAACGTTAGTACCTTTTATAAACCCATAGTTCATAGCATCCTTCACAAGCCACCCTAGAACATCACTAGCTATGGCAAATAAAAGGGGGACTAAAGGGCAACCCTGTCTTATGGACCTATTTAGTCTAAAGGGATCCGAAATATGCCCATTAATGGTCACTCTAGAGGAATAATTTCCAAAAAGAGTACAAACACACTTAATCACTCTTTTACTAGCACCCATATCATGAAGATATTGAAGAATAAAGTCCCATCCAACCCTATCATAAGCCTTATCAAAATCAATTTTGAAGAAATGGTAGTTTTGACCACTTTCCTTAGCATAATCCATACCTTCCCACAGGGAAATAATAGCATCAAGATTGTATCTACCGTTTTATAAAACCCTTTTGCTCATGAAGAATGAAGAATTTCATCAAAGGGCTAAGTCTTCTAGCAATGGTGGAAACAAATATTTTATAGATGAAATTAAGGTAAGCAATGGATCTCTAATTATTAAGGTCATCGTTGTTGCCTCTTTTATGAATGAGTCTAATAACTCTAGTGTTAATGCGGCAGGGGAGATATCCTTTACTAATAGCCTCCCCAAACCAAAAGAATATAAGGAGTGAGAAAATCCTTTAACATCATAAAAAAACTCAGTAGGAAGGTGTAGCTTAGTGATGAGTAGCACCTCCTTTAATGTCAATCCGGGAAGACGTGAGGATCGTATGATGACCTTGAGCAAGTGAAGGCACAAGTGCGTGAGTGAGAAGCACACTAACATGCACACACATACACACACACGCGCACAAAAGGCAAGACAAAGAGTGAGAAGCAATGGAGTTCTTTAGATTACTTTCAAAAAGCTCATACAAGTTTTGATCAATTACAAGCCAGCTCAAAAATGAGCTCTCTAGCTCTATTTATAGTTTTTGACTAGGTTTTGGCCGTGTCCAGACCTAGTGTCCGGCCTAGTTAAAGATTAGGTTCTCTACCCTATTTGGAGGTTCAAACGAAGTCTAAAAAATGTGAAAACTGACAGGTAGGTACTTTTAAAGCTCCTCAAGCTCAAGGACTCCTTGGCTTGCACAAAATGGAGCTACAAAAATATGAAATGGTATTTACAATGGTTTTTAGTGATGAAAATCACTATTTTTGTAGGGGTTTCTTTTAACATTTTGACATACATTTCCTGGAGCTCCCTACTTGCTCCTTCTCCTTATGTGTCCACCTCTTTTATATGCGTTAGTGTCCTGAAAAAATATTGGCCTACTTGCCAGATCGTCGTTGACTGCTCTGTCTGCTTGTACTTTCTCTTCTCTCTGACTCCCTTCGTAAGCTTCCTTGCCTTGTGAGTCCTTCAGTTCCAACACCCCCCCCTCTCTCGCATATGTCGTCCCTGACAGACCCTTGTTGGGTGGGTCGTTGGATGTAGTACTCAACAACGTCTTGTGCTAAGTGATGTTCTGCAATCCGCAACCCTTTGGCCAAGTCCGTGAGTAGAGCATCCCAATCTACCGGCCCGGGAACCTCTGGATTTGGTATACATAACTTTTCTGAATGGAGAGCTTGTTCCACTGCAAACAACTGCAATAAATGTGATGGTCTGGGAATGAATATCTCTGAATGATATTCCCAGAATCCCGTGACAAACATTTCTTGAAACGTCTGTTTGAAGCAGGCTGGTAGATACTTGATACGCGCGTGCCATGCATATACAACATTAATAGATGGTGTTGCGCTCATGTCGTAGACAAGGTCCTGATTACCTTCATTAAATCCAAGAGCTGACAGATGAGGTTCCTTGACATTCTTGAAAGTCTTGGAGGTGACCAACATGAGTTCAAAAATTTTAAGGCACATTTGGGCCATGACATCTGGTACATTTTTAAACCTGACCCCCCAATGCCGAATCGTCGAGATCATATATCCTATGGTAGGTTGGCCTTTTAGGTGGTGCTAAGTAGACATAATTGAGCCATTTCTCGCATCCTTTGGTTGTCAGCACAGTTTTTGTGTATTCTGGCCATGACCTTCTTTGAAATACAGGGCTCTAGCAAGGGTTGTATTTGATGTACAAAGGCATGTTATTCCATGTTCTTACCATCTCTGGGTAGGTTTCTAGTAGACGAATCCTCCACGTCGGTTGATGTATATTGCCCTGCTTGGCACTTGTTGGGATGTCGTCCGGTACAAACTGTGTAGCCGAGGTTGGTTCTCTTGAGGTGTGGTGCTTGATTTCGGCGTTGTAGTCCGCCATTAAGACACAGAAAGGAACATACGAATCGTCGGATGTGCCGATCCACCTATGATGGGAGAGGTTTCGAAAGTACTCCGATTTTATAACTACCTCTTCCAAACGTGACATTGACGCTATCTGAACTGCCACTCTATCATCATGGGTTGTGGCCACTTTCTCTAACCTCTGCATCCATTCAGGAGCCTCTATCTCGATGGTGTCCATGCCCTCTTCTGTTTGCTTGCCCCCTGGTGCAGGCATGGGAACGTATGGATCTTCGAAGGTTTCCTCAATTTCAATTGGCACTAAGTCTTCAGGCTCGCGCTCGAAAAGGGGAGATGGTTGACCCTCGTATTGCATGACTTTCCTGTGTAATTCTTCGAGTTTTGCTCTGAGTTTTGTGACTTCTTCAGATGTGTCGTCTGCGGCAGTGACTTTGCTTGGTGACTCATGCTGGGTTGCCAGCTGCTTTAATAGGTCATCTCTTTCTCTTTCTAATGTTGCGTGGGCTTCGAGGAGGTCGGCATGGGTTTCTAACACAATTTGCATATTCTCTGAGGGAATGGCCTTGAATTTCTCTGGATCGATTTCTTGCGGGGAACCCTCCATTGCTGCTTCCAAGTTTTCTTCATTCTGTTTCTGCAACCGTTTATTCTCTTCGAGTGTTGTAGACATGTGTTTTCGTAGGAGGGCCAGGTTGCATCTAAGCTTGAGATTTTCCGTTATCTGGGAGTGTAGCAAATCATCCATATGTTGCCTTTCTTCTGCATCTGACTGGGGTGGATTGGCTACTAACTGTTCATGTTGTTCCTGTAAAGTGGCGTGCTGTTGTTGTAGTAGCCGCTTTTCCCTTTCGAGATCAATGAATCGTACTTGAAGTTCTTCATGGCTTCGAAAGAGTCGCGTATGTTGGTTATCAAGATGCTGGTAGTGCTGTTGTAGTTGCGACATACACTGATACATATTATTAAACACATTATTAATAGGGGTGGATGCGGGAAGGGTGTTGAATGCAGAAGGGAAGGGAAAGGGGAAGGGGAATGGAAGTGTGGATGCGGTGCTGGAAAATGGTGAAATGGGAGGTGGGGGAATGGGAGATGGTGGGTGTATGGGGGGAGGGAGAGGTGCGAAGGTGGGTGATATGTCCATAAAATCAACAGTGGATGCAGTAGTGGGAGTGATTGTGAATATTGGAATTGTGGGTGCAGTGATAGTGGTGAAAGTGTACACTGGTGTGTGCAGTTGTGAATACGAACTGCCCGGAAGTGTGATTGGGGGAATGAGATTTTATGTGGCTGCGGTTAGAATTACTGTTTCAGTGGCTGTAGAGACAAAAGAGGTGGAGATAGGGTGGGTGGGTAGTGTGGGTTGACTGACGGTCTGTGCTTCAGTATGGGTAGTGGACTCGGAGGCGGTGACAATAGCGGTTACACTAGTACTGGGAGGTGAATGTGGTGGAGTTGGAGGCAGGGGTGGCAAAGGGGGTGACGGAGGTGCACTTGATACATGGGTTTCCTCAGTATCATGAACGGTGTGTGCGGTGCCCATGGTTGTGGATGTGCCTTGTGGTTATGATACTAATACATTCATCTGCTTCCCTGATCGAGGGGGGCGTCTGCTGTATTGTCGCTCCGTTCTTCGTGATTGTGCAAGGGCGGTATGAACCGTCTCAGGTACTCCCAAAGCATCAGATATCATGTCAAGAGTGGCGCGGTATTGCTCGTCTATGCCTTCCTTCTCAAGGATTTGATTCATGAGGGCTTTGCCTGTTGCTAGGGACAGTCTATGTTGCTCTTGAACTCTGTTCATGGTATCATAGAGCTTTTTCAATGCCTTCGTATAAGCTGGAGCACCTTCAAGTACCTGCAGAGCTTCTTGATCATATTCCTGCTCTTCTTCCTCGGATTGCCCATCATGTTCCTCCTCTTGTTCTTCTTCTTCTTCACCCTCCACATCGACGACATCTGGTTGTCTGGGATGGGGTTGGTCTGTAGCAGTTTGTTATCCACTAGCTTGCTCTGCCTCGACTTTCGCATTAATAGCCTCTATGATTCTGGCTACCTCCTCATCAGTTAGGTCTTCTAAAGTGAATGCGTGAGGGAACTCTAGGTCGGTTGGTACAGGTGGAAACACTAGATTTGGTCCATCAGTGCTGTGTCTTGGTAATCTGATAGTGAAGGGTTGTACCCGCCTTGGAAGTCATGGAGTTGTCTCTGGTGTCAATGTCGCACCGTGGGGTTGTGCACAGGGCATCTGAACGGCACCTCTCATTTTCTTGGAGGGTGGCCCTACGGTTGATAGTCTACGTTGGAATTCTTGTACCCTGGTCCAATTTAATGCCCTCTGCACTGACACATCATAAGCCAAACATCTATACACAATCCGGGTGAGAGTGTAAGACAAGAGTTACGCAATATAACACAGGAGCAATAGCAGAGAAGATAACAGATATAGGAGAATCTCAACAATTTTCTACTAGCAGCAAGTACAAAGATGATGGCGTTGTCCACCCGTGCGCTCTCAAGGTAGAGCTTAAATAGTGATCTAGACAACTCTAAATAGGGAGATACAAGGTAGAGGTATGCTGGCTCAACTCAGTGTCTTAGGTAGTGCAGAAGTCATGTATATATAGGATCATGGGTGGCCTGCCATGGACGGCTATACATGGGCGGTAGAGCGTGGGCGGCCACCGCCCGCGTAATTGCCATACACGGCTTAGACTGGTTGAACCGACCTAACAAATATAAATGATTTCTGACTCCGATAGGGAATATTCCATGGAATATTCCCTTTATCGTCGCGCCGGGGGCGCTGCCCCCGAACCCCCACCAGGGGGCCCGCTGGCCCCCTACGACCCCCCAGCCAGGGGGCCCGTTGGCCCCCTTGGACCCCCCAGCTCGGGCTGCTCACCGCTGCCCTAGACCCCACAATTGGGGACCCTGGTAACTCCCTTTCCTTATAATACCTTACATGGTCCAATATGACCTTCATCCAACATTCAAGTTGGGATTCCCATCAATTGGGTAATGCACGCTTGGCTTCTCCTCATAAAGGGGGCCTTACAAAATGTGCATACAATCATGAGGGGTAGACATTGATCATATACTAACAGAGAGCACAACAACCATACAGTACAGACTTTTGTTTTTTATACCACCTTTGATGAGCCAAGTGGACTTGGTCAATAATCTAGTGGGGCATATTGATTGTCAAATCGAAGGCGTCGGCCAAGTATAGACTAAACCAGATCTTTTTAGGTGGCATTGTGAACCTCTCTTGAGCGGGAAATGCAAAATGCTGCATGACCATTCGCAAGTGAATGGCAATTGTAGGTGTCATTGCCACCATGTCCTTTAATTTCGTCAGATTCCTGTTCTTCATATTGTTGGGGACCATTGTCTCTTTCTCCGTAGGAATGTGCATACCTTTCATGTCTAGAGCTTCCCTTACCAAATTGATAGTCAACCTGAAACGCTTCAGTTCATTGCCCCTTGTGAGAGATGGGAGGACAAAGGAGCTGTATCCCTTTTTGTCTTTACTCGGAGTGAGGGTGCTAATCAAATAAGAGCACCTTAGAAAATTGGGCTTTGGCAATTGGAATTTGAAGTAATCATAGAGTCCCGCCTTCTTCCATATAGGTTTCAGTCCTTCATTATTCTGCACTCTCTCAAATTCCCTAGTCAAAAAGTGATATCTGCCCCAGCGCCCATTGAATTCTATCTCGGCCTCCCACATGTAAGTGCCTCCACCTAGGGGTCCTGCCACAGGCATTGTGTGCCCCTCTGGAGGATTCTGAACCAGTATGGCGTGTAATGCCCTCAATGCCACTGGTCGTTCCTTCAATTCCTCCTCAACGGGAAGACTTTCAATGTCCACGACTTGGGGGCTGGTGCCTGCCTGGGAGCTAGTTCCTGCCGTATCTGCCATGTTACTTCTGGTCTCCTAATTCTGTGAGAATATAGAAACATGTGTTAACATTGTAAAAGACAAGATAGAACCATTTTTGTCCCCATTACAACATTAACATGAGGTTCGGGAGAGATTAGGGGGTTATTAAGTGCTCGGTGCTTGTGTGTGTAGTTAGGGATTGGGTAGACCTAGGAGCTAGGTGGAATGTAGTGTGAGAGTGACGTAGTTAGTAGGTGGGAATGGATTTACAACTGGGGTCCGGGGGTTTATTACAAGTTTTAGGTTGCCAAATGCAATGGATGGGTTTTGATCTTAACTTTGTGGAGACTCTAGAGAGTTTGTTAGGAGTATCCGCTTGGAAATGAGGCTTCTTCGGGGCCCATTTACGAGTGATTCTACTTGTGCTCATGGAAGAATATGTGTTTGTGCGTGATGTGTAAGAATGGGCATCGGATGTTCGAGTGAGTGAAACGTGTTGTATCGGGTGTGGCCTCGGTGTAGCTATTTGAGCCCGCAAGCAAGCCTTAGGCACCCAGATTTGTCGTGATTGTGGGCTGGCCTTCATCGACTTCTTGGGTATCCAAATAGACTTTACTTTCACAGAAGAATTTCTGAAAGACTTCTTATTAGTATCGTGTTGCTGATTACTAATAAGAGGTTTCGGCCGTGGGGTTGGCATGGTCGCAACAGGGTGTTCGTCTTTCCGCACCCACACTCGTTTCGACGGTTGAGACATTCTGCTTTGCACGTGTTGTTGGCCTCCAGTATAGGTTGTGCGCTGCTCCTCCTGTATTTGATCTGCCTTTGGTTGCTGCATCCCTCTGGTCTTTGGGAAAGAAGGGAGTGCCGTCTTATCCTTGACTCCGTTGTTGAGACAATCCTCGTTCTGCATCATACAGTTTTGGACAAGAATAGCATTGTCAACTTCATGTGTGCCCCTGGAAGGACCAGGAGTTCGTGCTTTACCTAGTTCCTTGAGTGCCTCATTTTCCAATTCAACTGTAATTCAGCTATGATTTACCCATACCTGAAGAAGTCCACTTCTTAGGTTTAGGTTGACTGCATGATCATAGATCCAGTCCTGACCCAAGATAAGAGGCTCAGTGAGGTCCTCATCTTGACACACTAGTACTTTGACTGTCATTGCTTCGTCTTGAATAGAGGGGAAGTTCCACCTCGCCCATGTAAGGGGTTTCCACACCTCCCAATCCTATGAGATATGCTTCTATAGGATTGACAATTAATTTCAACTCTTGACAGCACGACAATCTAACAGCACTAGTGGCTGCACCTGAGTCAATCAAGGCTCTTACAGTCCTTGCACCCTTTCCTTGTCCTATCTCTAAGGTTATAAAAGGACGTCGATCAATTATCCTATGAGAGCTAACACCTGAAACTTCACACATAGCCACATGATATCCTTGATCTGCATATGCATCTGTCCTAGGTTGCTCTCTACCCTGTCTCCTCAACTTCATTCTCCGGATGCGTTCCAATGCTTCTGCTTGAGCTTCTTCTCGAATTTGTCTTTCTTCTTCTTTGTGTTTCTTAGTAGTGTTGAGTCGACTTAGCATCTCTTCCGTGAGAGGTTCCTGATATAACTTGACTCTATATCCGCTTATGTAGCTCGGGAGAATATCGCCTTCTAATGTGGCTAGTTGCACTGCTCCGCTTGTTGAGATTCTATTAATGATCATGGGTCCGTAGCCTCTTTTCTCTAGTTTCCTCACATGTTGTTTCAAAGTGTAGACTAGTACGAGGTCGCCTACCTTCAAACCTTTATCCTTAATGTGGGCATCAAAGTATGCCTTCTGTCGTTTCTTAGCTGCATATATCCCTACAGCTGCTCTCAGTCTTGTTTCTCCTAATCGTTCAAGGTCAAACAGTCTAGAGGAGAGTTCATGACCCGTCCATTCATACTCTTGTGCTACTTTTAGTGTAGGTATTAAGAAGTCCAACGGTAGCACTGCATTTTGGCCAAATACCATCTGAAAGGGGGTGGCTTGGAGTACCGTTTTGTAGGCGACTCGGAATGCCCAAACAATGTGGTGTAGCTGTTTGTCCCAATCAGAGCGTTTATTGTTCACTAATTTCGTCAGTACATTGCATAAGATCTTATTGGTGCTCTCAACCTGGCCATTTGCTTGAGGGTGATAGGGGGCAGACTTCTTATGTACTACCAAGAATTCTTGGAGCAGATTTTCAATAACTTGATTCAAGAAGTGAGTGCCTCTATCACTAACTAGATCTATAGGTAGCCCGTATATAGTGAACACATTCTCAAATAAAAACTTAGCTGTTGTTTGAGCATCGTTCTTCGTTGTGGCTTTTACCTCTACCACTTTGTTAGATAGTCTGTCGCAACAATGATGTATTCAGCATGTGAACCCTTGGCTGGGGGATTAATAGGACCTAAAAAGTCTATTCCCCACTTAGAGAATGCACGTCCACCCATCATGGGTTTCAGTGGCATCTCATCTTTGCGTATAGGATACTGAGTTCTCGGACAAACATCACACCGTTGCACATAGGTATGTGCATCCATGTGAAGGGTCGGCCACCAAAAGCCCGCAAATAGTATTGCCTTGATCACCCGATCTAGTCCAAAGTGTCCTCCTGCTACACCTTGGTGAGCAGTTTCCAAGATCTTGAGATATTCACTCTCATGGATGCATAGTCTGAGGTAACCATCTTTACCACATTTGTATAGATTATCACCAATGAGTGAGTAATCTAGGGCTTCTTGTTCTAAACTCCTTTTCCTAGCCAGAGTCATGTCTGGAGGGAATGTTTTCGTCCTCAGGAAGGATACTAGTGGTCCACTCCAATCTGGCACTATGGACACTTGATAAAGAGTGGCATGTTCCATAGGTGGTTTAGTGCAGCAGATTGGGCATTCCTTGCACAACTTCTGGACATCAACTTCCATCGTCGGCCAATGCACTCCGAGTCTCCTTAGTGTCTGCAGGGTTCGTTGCTTTGAGTAGTGTTGCTCTAATGCACCTACATGTGCTAATTGCAACCATTTAGCGTACTCATCCTCTTCCACACAACAAGCCAAGATCCCTTGATCTGTGTGCTTGTACATACTTCCTGCCATGATGTGATACTTTTGAGCTTTTACTACCTCTCTATCTTGGGTGTTTACTACTAGGTGGTTAGGCCCGTACGTCAATACTGGCACTAATGGCTTAGCCCACTATGGCACCACTTCCAAATTAAACAAGTAAGCATCAGGAAGGTCATCTAGCACTCCTTGTGGGGCTTCTCCTCATGTGAGCCTAGATAGATGATCTGCTCTCAAATGAGTCTTCCCTTTCCTTACCACAACCTCAAAATCATATTCGATTAGCAAGAAAAACCATCTTACTAATCTTCCTGTATTGCATGGCTTGTTCACGAGATATAACAATGCTTGGTGGTCAGTAAAAAATTTAAACTTGTTTGCAAGCAAATAGTGTCTAAATTTATTAACTGCATATACCATGCCTAATACCTCTCTCTCAGTGGTGGTATAGTTTCGTTCAGCTGCATTCAACTGTCTACTGGCATAGGCAATTGGAAGATCCATATTACCTTCATCAGTAGGTTGTGCAAGTACACATCCAATAGCATAATTGGAAGCATCCACATGAACATGGAATGGCTTGTTCCAATATGGTGTGGTCAAGATTGGTGCTCAACATAATCTTCGTTTAAGCTCTTCGAAGGAATTCTCACATTCGTCAGTCCACTCAAAGTTAGTCAAAAGTCGATATAGAGGCTTTGCTATGATGGCATACATGTGTATAAACCGTCGGTAATAACCGCAATGCCCCATGAAAGCTTGTACTTCCTTGACATTCTTTGGCCTAGGTAGCTCTGCCATGGCTCTCACTTTCTCTTCATCAGTGGATATGCCATTCTTTGACACTATGTGTCCTAGAATCTTGCCTTGCCTGACCATAAAAACGCACTTTTTTGGGTTTAGGCAGACTTGATATTCCCTACATTTGTCAAAGATTTGTCTGAGTTCAGGAATATGGGTTTGCCTAATGTTGGAATGAGCACAAAGATCATCAACATAGACTTCTAAGTTCTTCCTTAGGAACTCTTTAAATACATGGCACATCAGCCTCTAGAAGGTAGCGGTCTTTAAGTTAATGCATACACGCAACTTTCCATTTTTCTTGGGCACCACTACGATGGGGGATATCCACTCAGTGTGCTCAATTTCATAGATGAATCCAGCGTCAACCAGTCTATCTATCTCTTCTTTGATCTTAGCAGCATAATTATCATTATATGTGTATGGCTTTTGCTTGGCTACATCCATTGTTGCTAGGATTTCTGCCCAGCCGTGGGGTTCAAATTCTTCGTCAGGAAAGACTACAGGTGCATAGGCTGGGTCTTGAATTGATCTATGTGTTTCTTTTGCACCTACCTCTGTGGCTTTTTCTCTCTTCTCTTCTTCTACTGCTACTTTGCACATCCATAAGTGGGTGTCTTCATGCATCCACGAGGATCTTGATCCTATGGAATGCACCGATTCTGTATCATCTTTGGCTGTATGGAGGGGATTCCATTGGATAGGAGGGACATCTCTATGAGAGTAATCTTTGAGATTCACTTTGGTCGTAACACCTAAGTGTTGCAAATACAAGGAATTGGTTCCCCAATCCTATACCACTTGCAACTGTCGCATAAAGGGTCGTCCCAAGATCATTTCATAGGCATGATTTTTGCTAAAATCACATATAGCGAATGTATGCTTGAACTCAACACCACATGTGGTGAGAGTTATTCCTTCTAACAGCCCTAAGGGTCTCTCTATGTGACCATCGACCATTTGCAATTTCATCCTAGTGGGCCTGAGTGCTGGCTTGCCCCAACACTTCCATAGGGAAGTGGTAGCAATCGCAACTCTTGCACCTGAGTCCAAAATGGCTTTGGTGGTGTATCCTTGATGGGTGATAGGAAGATATGTGTTTCCCTCTTCGCCCTCACTCATGTCTCCTATTTTGTCTAAGGGTATTTCTGGCACTGTTCTCTGGGATCCTACCTGGGAACGAGGTTTTTCTATCTCTGGTACTTGTTTGGCTACATGTTTCCATAGCTCTGGCCTTACTTTGAGTAGTTCTTCTAAGGTGAGGTTGCACTGTACTTTAGTGTTTCTCACTACCTCTCTGTTCCTAGGTATGATTGAATCTTCGTTTCTTATCATGACTGTGGGTGCTCTCATACAAGTAGACTTAGCTTCCCATGGGCCCGTGAAGTGGGGTAATTCTTGCAGAGAGTTAGACTCAAAGTCTAATCTTTCTTGAGATTGGGTGCTCTCCTGCTCCTCATAAATGGATGGGATGTCTTGTGGAAATTGGTCGTGTGCATCATCCACAAGTTCAATAGGAGGAGGGACTTCACTTTCTTTAGCCCATTTGTCTTCTTGAATCTCTCGTAAGAATTTGGGTGTGAACCGATTCATAGAAGATGATGTGTCTGACTCCGTAGAGTTAGGCACATAGGCTTCCTGGGCAGGAATGCTTACTCTTTCACTTGCCTTGTCCTTGTGTTGAGAGGCGGGTTCCTTTTCTGATTGTGCAATTAGCCTCTCTATTCTTTCTAACAGTCCTTCAAAGTGCAACTGCGTCTTAGCTGAACTAGAGATGTTAAAGAGGCGACTGGCTTCAAACATGGTCTGAGCCAATTCCACCATCTTAGCACAAATTTTAGTTCGTTCAAGCTCTAATTCTGCTCTAGGGTAGCACTTTCCATGATCAGTTACGTTTGGCCCATCTTGGATTCTCGCCTGATATGCTTTAAGCATCATGTTTAGGTCCTCGGGAGTGGGATCTGCTAGGACTGATCCTACTCTAGGGGGTGGTGGGATTAGGTGAGACGGGTTGGAAAGTGGCGGGTCGGATGGCGATGGGAATGGTGGTGGTGGGGTAGTGTGAGAGGGAGTTTGAGACGTGAGTTTGGTTATCCTGGCTCTCGTTTCTCTTAGGCTTTCCTCAAGTTCACTCATGTTCTTTGCCCATTGTCTTTTCATTCTTTCACGACTATCTCTCCAAGCTCTAGTCCTTTTCTTTGTCATGATCTCTGTTTCACTAACATCTGGGCTCTTTTCCTGGCCTACGCTTGGGTTCTGTTGCAAGTCTTGGGCTCTAGTGATCACTTGCACTGGTGTAGTGGACGTCACACTTCCTGTGGAGTCTACAACTAACCCTACAACATTGATAGGAGTGATTTTTGGCATATTATTAGGATTCTTTGGGCAGTCTCGTAAAAGATGCTCCTTTCCACACTCTTGGCAATAGCCTTGAATTGTCACTGACTGGGGTTGTGTAGGTGAGGTAAGGGGCAATCACGAATGAGGTGATCTCCCTGACATCTGTAGCATGGTCCTCTAGGGAATGGGGGTCTTACCTGCCTAGGTTGGGGTCTAGAGTTGGGGTTTGTGTACATGACATTAGCATACTCTGGCTCCCAATTAGGTTCACTCGGCTCCTCACTGTAGTAGGACTCACCATGTTCAGGAGATTGCATGTAGTAAGCCTGGGGACTATCGATATGTGTAGAATCAAAGCTATGGTCACTGGGATCACTTTTTGAAATTAATGGTGTTACTGGGACTATAGCTCTATTCATGTTCTCTTCTGCAGCTGCATATTTTACTGGGATCACATTAGTAGGAGCAGGTGGTTGTTGTGCTAGCACTGGCTGGGGTCTCAGTTGGGCCTGATATTGCAGTTGGTAATTTTGCTGAGGCCTAGTATACTGTTGTGGTGGGTATTGACTCTGGTATCTACCTTGTTGAGGGTATGGTTGAGGGTAGGTTTGCCTGACTGCTTGCTTATTGTATGGGCAGTCTTGTGCTGTGTGATTTGTGTATCTTCGTTCTATGGTGCAGTACTGGCTACTAGGATTTACTTGGGGTTGAGCCATAATGGGACATACATTCGCCATATGGTCACCTCCACAAGTATAGCATCTTTTCACAGGGGCAAATCTTGGGATCTGTTTGCTTGTGACACCTAATTTCTGAGCTACTTTCTCTGCTAATTCCTCAATTGATGTGGATTGCGAGGAAGAGAGGCTAGAGGCACTATCTGAGTCTTTGTAGATTTTGGAAAGCTCTAGTTCTTCCCCTAGGTTATCCTCGATGTCAATGCACATGTACACACTCTTCTATGGTCCTAGGGTCCTTCAAGTACACATATGATCTCAATTTGGTACTTAGCAATCCATCCAAGAACAAAGCCACTTGCTTAGCTGGCATGGGTAACTCAGGGACGGGGCATCTCTCTAGGTATTGCCTAAATCTTCTTCCAGCAAGTCTCACGGTTTCTTGAGGGGTTTGCTTGAAGCTGTGAATCAGCGAGGAAGTGTTATGTCTTATGCCACTTTTAGAGAATTCGATAATAAATGCCTCTAGAAGTTGGTCTATGCTCCTGAACTGACTCTCGTTTAGTGGCTAAAACCATGTCAGGGCAGTGTTCCTAAGGGTTAGACCAAAGGCATTGTACTGCCTGAACAGATCTTCAACTTGTTCAGCTCTCAAGACTTGCCTAAACTCAGCCACATGATCGTATGGATCTCCAGTGCCATCGAAGTAGTTCTTCATGGACTTGACTAGCTGAGTCGGTCTCAAAGTCCTTGTGTGCTCTCTAGGTCGTGGTAGAGGGAACTCATCCGCATTTCTTTGATTCCTGGGAGCTCTAAGTACCTCATGTTCTACTCTATTTGTTTCCGTTCTCGTTCTTTCTCTACCCCCTGGGTTGGCAAAGCTTACTTCTGGCCTATCTCTACTTCTGTCTCTTTGAGTTCCTTGAGCTTGGGATGTTCCACCTCCAGGGTGACCATAGGACACGTTCGATCTTGGTTGGGGAAAAACGAATTCACCCTTCCAAGTGTAAGCATGCCTGTCATGTTCTGTAACCAGAAAGATCCTCTCTGAAGCGTGATCTAAGTAGGTCACTCTACCTGGGCTATCAGGATCTTTGAACTCATAGATCAGGATTGACCCTACATCACTTGGCCTATCAGATTTATACCTCCAAAAGGCTTCGTCAATCTCTCGGTTCAGGAGTAGATCTATGCTCTTATTGTCTTGGGGAATCCACTCTGGTGTGATAATCCTAGTGAGAACAGATTTTCCTCGGGGGGTTCCTGGTTCTAGACCCATGTTTCCTTGCTCCAGGTCACGTAAATCCGCTTCTGAGATCACATTCCCAAATTCATCTGTCCTATCTAGGTGACTGGTGACTACATATATTGTCCCCTCCTTGTCTAGGTATGCTCCGTTTTCAAACTTGACAGCTGGGTGCTCTAGTCCTATGGATTGGTCAAGGTTTTTCATCTGGACCACTGATCTTCCTAGGCCGTCCTCATAGATGCTAGCACCTAATCGGTTGGTCCTAAGGTATTCCAGCAGTGTCTTGTAGGGGCCTTCCCCCTATACAGATATGGCACACCTGAACTTCCTGTAGGTATGTCCATCCCTTGAGACATCACTGATTCACTAGTCTCAGAGCTAGGGTAATGCGAGTGGTGGCTCAACTGCTGGGCCCAAGACCTAGCAGTATGGTTAACGCTAGCCTCTGAAGACCTAAGACTTTGTCTATCTCTTACTAGATGTCGTCCCGATCTAAGGTTCATATGCCTATTTAAGTAGCCCCTATTTTGCCCACAGTACAACCTCGTTGCTGAGTTCTTTCGTAACAGTTACTTGATTCCTTCTTATGTTGATTATCGTGTTGTTTATGGTCTTGTCTGATATCACGTCGTCAGGTATACTTGAGTGTATTTCCGCACTTGAAGTTGATCGTTCCACGTTAAGTTCTTTTCCTTTAAAGTTCTCGACCGTACAAAGATTATGTCGTTAGCTTGAACTTGAGTATTTAGGTAGTCTTCAACTTGATAAATGCCTATGGCCGCCCTGGCCTACTCCTATCACTAGTCGTTCTTAGCCTAAGCTAGGAGTTGACAGAGGGAGTTGAGGGTTTCAAACCTTTTGTTTCCTTCTTGGTTGCCGTTGAGTGCGCAGGAAGCGTGTTCCCAAGCTTTCACTTACTCTTGCTTAGAATGCCCTTCGATGCTCTCAATAGATCTGTAAGAGTTCCAAAGTTAGCTCAACACTTAAATTCCAAAGACAGAACCAATCACTTTCATTCATGTAACACAAACACCAATTTGCACTGTGATTTTTAGGAAAACAATTCTAGAGATCCCTGAATTTTGTTCCCCCTGGGTGTGGTCAACTTCAAAATACCTTATCTAATAATCCTAATCTTAATTTAACCGTAACCATTGGAAGTTTTGGTTGTACTCCCCACGAGCTTTCCAACAAAACAAGAATCACAGCAAACGGATTTCGTATGAGAAAGTTATGACAGTTCAGGGTTCTGGTGCTAAAACAGGGTTCAAACAGCCTAACAGACCACATGATTTTTCTCAAAAATACATGTGTAGGGACCTCACAAATCACTAGTTGCTAGACCAATATGCCCAAAAACTATCCCCAAAACTTGGAATAAAAACCCTAATTTTTTGGCCGAAAAGCCTGTCAATCGCGATCGATAGGTCTGTCAATCGTGATTGACAGAGGTGTCCATTGGGGCCTGTCGGTCGCGATCGACACGTCAACCGCGATCGACAGTGTCAATCGCGATCGACAGAGTCGATCGTGAGTCCTGTCAATCGCGATCGTTGGTGTCAATCACGATCGACACTTTTTCCGGGATTTCCACCGTAATTTCAGTCAATCGGGGATGTGTCCGTCGCGATGGACACCTAGCAACGCGAAGTTTTCTATCAATCGTCAAAATTCAGTCGGTCGCGATCGACGGTGTCAATCGTGATTGACAGAGGTGTCGGTCGTGGCTATCGATCGAATCGACGGTGTCAATCGCGATTGAGAGGGTCCTACGTGGCAGTCAATCGGTTGTGGGGTCTGTCGGTTGCGATTGACAGATGTTGTCAATCGTGGCTGTCGATCGTGATCGATGGTGTCGGTCGCGATTGAGAGAGGAACACGGAATTTTTTAACTGTTTTTAGTGATTTAGAAGGTGCTCATCATGTAGATTATGGTGGTGCACTTTGTTTTACCAAATGGGCGATTTTTCTGTGGATCGCGATCGACAGAGGTCGGCGACACAGAGACAGTTCCGTTATGTTTCGTACCTGTGCGAAGTGCTTGAGATGGTGATACAGCAGTACTTGCAAGAAAGCTCAAAAAACATGCAAAAGCACAGCACATAAGTCGCTCTCTCGCTCTCTCACACAAGTGGAATGATGGAAATGAGGTGGAGAAGGTGATATGATCAAAAAATTGAAAATTTTCGCGATGATGGAGATGGAGGTGGGAGATGGTGATGATGATGATGGTGATGATGGTGCTGAGCTAAGAAAAAGAAAAATAAGAAGAGTGAAGAAATTACCTACAACGCCAACATCTCAAATCTACATCTTACCATCACACGCTCGTCCTCAAAGCTCGATCCCCGGCAACGGCGCCAAAATTTGGTGTAGCTCAGTGATGAGTAGCACCTCCTTTAATGTCAATCCGGGAAGACGTGAGGATGGTATGATGACCTCGAGCAAGTGAAGGCACAAGTGCGTGAGTGAGAAGCACACTAACATGCACTCACATACACACACACGCGCACACAAGGCAAGACAAAGAGTGAGAAGCAATGGAGTTCTTTAGATTACTTTCAAAAAGCTCATAAAAGTTTTGATCAATTACAAGCCAGCTCAAAAATGAGCTCTCTAGCTCTATTTATAGTTTTTGACTAGGTTTGGCCGTGTTCAGACCTAGTGTCCAACCTAGTTAAAAATTAGGTTCTCTACCCTATTTGGAGGTTCAAACGAAGTCTAAAAAATGTGAAAACTGACAGGTAGGTACGTCTAAAGCTCCTCAAGCTCAAGGACTCCTTGGCTTGCACAAAATGGAGCTACAAAAATATGAAATGGTATTTACAATGGTTTTTAGTGATGAAAATCACTATTTTTGTAGGGGTTTCTATTAACATTTTGACATACATTTCTTGGAGCTCCCTACTTGCTCCTTCTCCTTGTGTGTCCACCTCTTTTATATGCGTTAGTGTCCTGAAAAAATATTGGCCTACTTGCCAGATCGTCATTGAGTGCTTTGTCTGCTTGTACTTTCTCTTCTCTCTGACTCCCTTCGTAAGCTTCCTTGCCTTGTGAGTCCTTCAGTTCCAACAAAAGGCCGTCAAAACCAGGAGACTGATAGGGTTTCAATTTACTGATGGTTTCTTTGATGTCAACAGAATCTTTGCTTTTTGAAAGTAATCTAAAGAACTCCATTGCTTCTCACTCTTTGTCTTGCCTTGTGTGCGCGTGTGTGTGTATGTGTGTGCATGTTAGTGTGCTTCTCACTCACGCACTTGTGCCTTCACTTGCTCGAGGTCATCATACCATCCTCACGTCTTCCCGGATTGACATTAAAGGAGGTGCTACTCATCACTGAGCTACACCAAATTTTGGCGCCGTTGCCGGGGATCGAGCTTTGAGGACGAGCGTGTGATGGTAAGATGTAGATTTGAGACGTTGGCGTTGTAGGTAATTTCTTCACTCTTCTTATTTTTCTTTTTCTTAGCTCAGCACCATCATCACCATCATCATCATCACCATCTCCCACCTCCATCTCCATCATCGCAAAAATTTTCAGTTTTTTGATCATATCACCTTCTCCACCTCATTTCCATCATTCCACTTGTGAGAGAGAGCGAGAGAGCGACTTATGTGCTGTGCTTTTGCATGTTTTTTGAGCTTTCTTGCAAGTACTGCTGAATCACCATCTCAAGCACTTCGCACAGGTACGAAACATAACGGAACTGTCTCTGTGTCGCCGACCTCTGTCGATCGCGATCCACAGAAAAATCGCCCATTTGGTAAAACAAAGTGCACCACCATAATCTACATGATGAGCACCTTCTAAATCACTAAAAACAGTTAAAAAATTCCGTGTTCCTCTGTCAATCGCGACCGACACCATCGATCACGATCGACAGCCACGATTGACAACATCTGTCAATCACGACCGACAGACCTGTCGATCGCGACCGACAGACCCCACAACCGATTGACTGCCACGTAGGACCCTGTCAATCACGATTGACACCGTCGATCGCGATCGACAGCCACGACCGACACCTCTGTCAATCGCGATTGACATCGTCGATCGCGACCGACTGAATTTTGACGATTGACAGAAAACTTCGCGTTGCCAGGTGTCCATCGCAACGGACACATCCCCGATTGACTGAAATTACGGTGGAAATCTTGGAAAAAGTGTCGATCGTGATTGACACCATCGATCGCGATTGACAGGACTCACGATCGACTCTGTCGATCGCGATTGACAGTGAGGGACAGGTTCAGGATGGGAACCAGGCTTTTAGGAATCATTTTTTTCCTTTTCAATGCAATAGTGGCTCTGGCCCTCTGGATATCTCCCCCCCCCCGCTTGGGAGTACCAGAGAAAACATCCATAAAGAAGAGTTTAGCCTCCTGTAAATTCTCCTCAATGTTGATTGTATGCCGACCTTCTTTCTTTTGAATCATAGGGATAAAGTCCCTAACTTTACTTTCTTTCAATAGAGAGAACATATGCTTATTTTTTCTATCCATTTTCCTAGTCGTGAGCTCTTTTGAGGAGGGAAGAGAGTAATTACCTTCCAGATATCTTTCCTTGCTAAGTCTCAAGTTTATGTTTTGATATACTTGAGAGGTAACCTCAAGAAGTTTCAACTTATCCATGAGAGACTCTCTTCTTTTGACTCTATACTCTTTAGATTTTTTCTTACATTGAGAGAATAAGATTTGAACATCTTGCACCAATTTTTCCCAAGCCTTAGAAGGAGATGTAATGGTACTAAAGTTAAGGGAAAAAATTCTTTTAGTGTGAGACATAATACAAGGGAGCTTAAGGAGGTTAGCATCTATATGAGGCTATCCAGATCTAAAGGAAGGACTACCCATCTGAAAGAAACACACAAGCGCTTGTGGTGAGAAACCAACAGAGTCGTATCAATTTGGACACTATTTTCCCAACACTTTTGAATAATGGCATTATTGGCATAGCATTTGTCTAACCTAGCATCCAAAAAAGCATTACCAACTTGTTTATTGCACCAAGTGAAACCAGAATTATGAGATAGGTCAATGAAATCATGGAAATTACACAAATCAGACCAAGCAGTTTTTTGAGAACCTCTAATGATATTTCCCTTAGAGTCCCATCTATCCTTTAAGGAAGTAAAAATATTAAATTTTCCCATCATTATAACACACCCTTGCAATTGCATAAGTTCTTCCGAATAGTTCTTTCTATACATGCTAAACTTAGAAGCATAAACAGAGACTATGGACAGGTCATAGGGATTACTCAGTTTAATAGAACACCATTGGTTAGAATTAATAACAGAATTGAAAACAACAATATGCACCAGAGACAGAGAAAAACCAATAACAACACCTCCTTTACCATCATGATGATTGGTGTAATACCACTTGTATCTGGAAGACAACAAATTAAGATTAATCTTGAGGGAGACTCCACCAATTTTACTTCCTACAAACAAAGAAAATCTGAAATCTTAGGTAGAGAATGTAACCACATGCTTCTCATCTTCACTCTGACAAGGTCAGCAAGACCTTTAACATTAATGGATAAAATAGACAATTGAGACATGATAAACAAACAACAATTATTTCCTACTATTTTTTGTAGGCTTATTTGTTGATAAGGATGATCTCACAACATCTTTCCTTTTAGGCCTAAGTGTAGCAGACAAAGCCATTGGATCTTCAAAATCTTGATACATAGGAACAAATTCATTAGTCCGAAAGTCATCATCCATATTATCTATGTCGTATTGGTTGATGGCATCAAGTTCCTGATTAAAGGCTTCAGTTGACATAGCTTTTGATGTGTTAACCTCGGAATCAGAATTCCCACAAGAGGTATACATAGCTTTATCATTATTAAAATTAGGTGGACAAACCACTTTATTTTTCTTTCCCATCAATGACTATCATTTGTCATTATTACTTTGCTAAATTCGTTCCATGGAGTTCTCTACAACATCCTTGCTGGTACCTGCAATATGGGCATTAGGATCCATATTTTCTTTTGAGCCTAGGGAATCATGATTATCAAGAGATTTAGCGTTATCATCTAATGGGTTGAAAACATCCTGAAGTAGAATATCATACATGTTACCACATTTTTTGCTATGATTTAGATGTTTTCTAAACTAGGGGATGGGAACAACAATAACAGATTGATCACCCTTTTCCATATCTTTGTTTTTCTCCATACCCACTTGATGCCCTTAGTTTTGAATTAGTTGGAAATCTTTGATAAGGTTCCCTTGTTCGGAAGATTTCTATACATAACCTTTTGGGTGTGCAACTACTTGCCACTTGAGTCTTTAAAATCTATGTGGGTTTTAATTTCTCTTGCAATATCAACTTCAATTAAAACTTGAGGATTCCAGTTATGGTTGATGATATTATTCCTAGCTTTTTGTCAAAGATCTTTACCAACCATGTTACCTAGATTTTCTACCCAAGGGTAAAAGTCAATAGGCAGTTCAAGAAATTCCACCCACATAGGAATCTTAGTGGGCTTAAGACCTTTCGGATTATACCCAATGTACCATTTAAAAAGGACACATGAATGTTTTGAATTAACCATTGACCTTCATTAATAACATGCAAGGCACTATTATCTTCTTCAAAGAGGAATAATCTTTTCATCCAATTGAGCAAAAAGTTTATGCAAATTCGCATCACTACAATATGTGTATGTGCATGTGTGCGTATGATTGTGAGAGAATCTATTTTGATTGGTTAACACAACATTGATTCTACTTATCAATCGTATGTGTATGTGCCTATGATTGTGAACTAAAATTATTTTGATTGTTTGACTCAACATTGACTCTTACTTCACAATAGTATGAGTACATATGATTTTAAATTAACCTTTCTGACTCAGCATTGATTCTTACTTCATAGTAGTATGTGTAAGTCTATGTGTGTGTTTGATTGGGAAATTCAAAGTTTATTGTAATTTTCTTACTTGACATTGATTCTTACTTGAAAATAGTATGTGTAAGTGTATGTGAACATATGACTATGAATAAAACTCTATTGTAATTATCTAGTCACCATTAAGTTCTACTTCATAATAGATATGTGCATGTGCATATGCATGTATGATTATGAATAAAAACCTATTGTGACTATGTGATTTAAAACATTGATAAAAATTTATTTATATAAGTAGGTGTAAATATAAATAGATAGGGAGAAAAATACAAAGATTAAAAGATTTAAAAGCTTTAAGAGAGATTTAGAGTAGTTTATATATATATATATATATATATATATATATATATATATATATATATATATATATATATATATATATATATATATATATATATATGTATATATATACATGTGTGTGTGTTTGTGTCTGTTTTCATTTTGTAGATATAAAGTCTTTATAAAAGCAAGCATTATGTCAAAAACCCAAACGCATACTCATATACATGGAACAACGTTTATCTTGGATCTAGCATTTCAACTCAATGGTCAAGCATCAAACAAACAAGGCATGGAGAATCCCAAAACCACATGTCAATTATTACTTCCACGCATAGATGGTTGAGATGGATTCCATCAGAGTGTAGCATCTTGGATCTAGAAGCTCAACTCAATGCTTAAGCATCAAACAAATAAGTCATGAAAATTTTCAAAACCACATGTAAATTATTACTTCTAGGCATAGACGGTCAAGGTGCATTCCATTAGAGTGTAGCTTATGTAAATTGAGAAGGATTTTTTGGAGTTTGATGATGCATTGAAGCAATTAAAAAACATCCACCTCCTTTATGCTTCAAAGAGTATGGACGTGAAATATTGGAGTTAAAACATATAGCAATGAGAGTGCTTCGACTAAAATCATCAAGCCATAGTTGTGAACGTAATTGGATTGCATATGATTTTCTTCATTCAATACTAAGAAATACCTTAGGTGTATGAATTGCCAATGATTTGGAGTACATTATCTATAATATGCAATTGTTACATGCTTCAACCAAGACAACTTCTAGAAACATTATGAACTAGATGTAGATCACAATGATGGTTAAGACATGGAAGAAATAGATGACTTTAAATATTTTGGTTAGAGTCACCTACAAAAATGATGTCTTTATCATAGAGTGATGATTCTATATATATATATATATATATATATATATATATATATATATATATATATATATATATATATATATATATATATATATATATATGTATGTATGTATGTATGTATGTATGTGTGTGTGTGTGTGTCTATTCTCTCTTTTCTTGGTTGATTAATTAATCAATAGTGAAATGATCAAAAGATGATGATGATGCCTTTGATAGTCTTCCATAACTATTCTCATAAGCCTGAAGAGATATTTGTAAATTTTTCAGCTAATTTTTTCAATCATCACTTTTTTTTTGTTTATCATTGATTATTCCTTGTACAGTTCGAATTCTTAATCCTTCATTGTATAAGTCTGATCCATCAGATGATAAATAATGAATAGGATTATGTTCTTTAGGTAGCAGAATAGATGGTTGCTTTTGAGGAAGAGGGCATTCATATCCTTCATTATGAATTTCTTAATGATTTTGAGGATGGCCCAAACCTATAACTGCATTCCTTGGGTGATCATTTTGATCTAAAGGTCAATGAAGGATATCTTCTACAAGATGTTTTTGAATGAGACATAGTTCGATTTGGTTATTATTTGGTAATGATAGCATTGAAGTAAAGTTTCTACTTATCCCTTAAGGTGAAAGTCTAAAAGACTTAATGACACTTCTTTTTTACTCTTTGTGTTACTCGAAAGAGACCATCACAACAAAAATGATTCAGAGATAAATTTTTTACTTCTTTCATTGAGAATTGTTATCCTTCTAGTCCCTCTAGTTCTAAATCTTGGTAAAAAAATGCTTTTTCTGATTGTGGAAATTGAGCATTGTGTTAAAAAAAAACTCTCTTGTGATTCAACATGATTCACTACTCACATTGGCATTCTTTCCATGGTTTACTTTAGAATCTACATAACAAAAAACATTAGTTTTAAATCATTTCCATGTTTTACACTCAAATGAATCAGCATCATTTAATTGATTTAACTCTAAGGAATCCAGATAATTGAACTCATTTAATCTATCTAATACAAATATGGGTCGATAGAAATAAGTATATAAATATGTAGATAAATAGATATATAGATATGGTGATAAATATATAATTCAAATGATAGTTAGGTACATTGATCCATACCTCGGGACCGTAGGTATGAAGGAAGATATCTAGGTTCAAAGAATTCTCTTTAAAGAGATGAAATAGATACAAGAAATAACTCGATAGGATCTTGTACTATGAGATTATTGCAAGGCAAGGCAATATGTACACAATAAGAGATTGGAAAAGATTAGAACAAAGAACAAGTCTACAAGTCAAACTAGAACTTGGAAAGTACTTACTTGGTGATTGTGACTCTTTGAGCTTGGAAGACAAGAATTTGCAAGACTAAGAATGACTGTGGCCAATCCCTCCTTATATACATGTTTAGGTGCGGTTGTGAAGGGAGATTGTGTGTTTATGATGTCATTAAGGATATCATTAACTTGAAGGAAGACCTTCGGCTATCAAAACGAGGAGAATAAATAGTTGATCTTAGGGTTTTGGAATATTTTGGATAGGATGCTAGGATTATTTTCTCTAAATTCTTAACCAAACATGAGATATATTAGATTCACATGGAATATATAACTTAGGATGGTTTTCTTTGTGTCCATAACATCACCTCGTCCTCAAGTGACTACTTTTACGAGAAGAAGCCATGTTCTCTAGCTTGGATTTCATTGGATTTTTCCTACGGAGTTGATGAGCCTTGATTTTCACTCTTTGAACATTTTTGTAGGTTTTCAATTACAACCGCTGATGTCACACCCTTTCCAATGAATAAGGTGCTCCTATTTTCCTTGAGAGAATTTTTGAATATTTCTATGAGAGTCCATTCGAATCCAATCTTTTTATTGACAACATGTTCCCTAGATTTCATAGTAGGACATGGTTGAGGAGTATCAAAAGGAGCCCACATCAATACGTTTTTCCAGTGGGTGATTGCATGGTGCTAGAGCAACATTGTAGATGTATTGGTCTCTAGTTGAGAGCTTCATTTCAAATATTTTATACCTCTTAGAAATTTCATATTGCAATCTTTTTACAGATATAAAGTTTATTGGAAACGAAGGAGATTTGTCTATCCGTGTAGGAAATAGTGTTTAGCTACCATAATTTGCTAGTTGGAGGCATGTGGTTGGCTTCTTCTTCAAAACCCTTTTTCATGCGAAAACTTCCAAATTTTGTATGAACATTTTGAATCTATCTATAGCGTGTGATGCTTAGGAAATGCCTAAGTTGTTGTTTCGATTGGATTTTTGCAATCAAATTATGATAGTTTTTTGAAATATAAGCTCATCTACTCCTTTTTAGGAATTCTACCATAGGGGAACCGTATGGATTGGATGTAATCTTGTAAACAATATAAATATGCCTTTCTTATTAGAACAAAGTAAATGAGTGTGTTAGAGGGGAAGGATATGGGTTGGTTCACATCCATGTGCCAATGAGAAATCTTCATCATTTATTTCATATATGGTGACAGTACATACACCATAATCGCATAGGGAAACTTATATGTGTAATTGAAAATTGAGAAAAACATATAATTCATATTAATAAGGATTCAATCCAATACAAATAAAATAGTTAGGAAACAATGCAAGAGTTTTAGGATATCTAATGATTTCATAATTTTACGATTCCATTTTAGTGAGATTTTATTGGATTTGGATTTTGTATGTGGAGTTCGTGGTTGGAATTTCTATAACCAATAAATTGGAAGAAGCATCCACTAGTAAGAGATGGTGGAAACAACTTCCAATTGAGAAACTTACTTTTATGAAAAAAAACTTCCAATTGAGAAAAGGAATCATAACCCATAGATAAAGAAGTTTCATTCAATTAGAAGGAAAATGTTTCCTTAGAACATTAACATGTCAGAGGGAAGGTTTGTTCTTCAAAGATAGTATGAATCGGAGAATTTATATCAACAGACTTATTTTCTCGTGAAAACTATTTCCTTAAGAATGTATGAATATGATTATCCATTTCACGGAATAGGTATCTTTTGATGGAAAGAGAAATTGGGAAACTTTCACTTGTATAACAATAAAATTATTAATTTCATGCATAACAGAATAAAACTGTCTCTGTGAAAAATTCCTGAATCATGTTTTAAGTATCTTGCTTTTGGCTCTAGACTTAGTTCAATGTAAGATAATGCCTTGATTTTTTCTCTATAACTTCTAAACTTTAGGACTAAAAATGCATGAGTCGAGGTGGATTTTGACCTAGGATGTCTCAAACACTATTCTGTAGATCAAAGGGCTTAACATTTTTACCACTCACAAGCATTTTGGAATTTCACATTATTGTTGAGTTGCATGGCCCAAAAACCTATTGAATTTTTTAATATGATACTTTGATTCTCACGTGTTCTCATGCATATTGTGGGTGTGGAGGGACATGTATTGTTTTTTGTGTTTTCTTCTACATTTGAAAGGTGTCGCAAAGGAGAGCAACAAACCACTATGAACGTATGCTTTTTACAAAAGTTGTGCATGCAACATGGGGAGGTGCATCTTTTTCTAAATTTCGCAGATTATGCACTTCTTTCAAGAGGGATGATCAACTCTATTTTGAAGGGATCGTTTTACATGAGAGCGTTAAGAAAGGGAGAGGTGAACCCCCCTTAAGTAGTATGACATATGGGCACTCATGTGGCAATCGACCGAAGCACTCAAGTATCGATGCAAAAGGATATAAGATAATTTCTCTGGCTTGGTTGTAAGTCTTTTGAGAGAACATATGTGGTGTATTTCCGTATATCCTATTGGTAGCATATCTTCTTCACCTCGTGCTTTCGAGCCCATTTCTTTCAAACTAGAAGAGTTCATCAAGGCCTTCATCCGAGTTCTTAAAGCTAAAGCTAGTAGTAGAGCATGCTGACAAGAGAGATCCAATGTGTGGGACCTCCAACAGGCGATACAACACGAAGACATTCATGAGTTGCTGGGAGCACGTGAGCTCAAGAGAGTTTGAAATCTCCGTCTTTTCTCCAAGAGGGTGAGAGAGGACTAAAGGACCCTCCTTTATAGGCCCAAAAATCCCATTGAGAATCGTAATATAGGATAATTTCCCCCCCGCCCCCCCCCAACCTCCCCCAATGGCTGGTTCTGCATGAAGAAGGACGAACTCTATTTGAAGTGATGTTTCAATTTGAAGTGATGTTTCAATTTGAAGTGATGTTTCAATTTGAAGAGAAAACTAAAAAGATACTTTTCTTGGTTTAAAGGAAAAAAGGGAGATTTTAGAGCTTTAATTTGAAAGGTGAATATGTATACTAGTACTTAAGCATGTGGAAAGTAAGATTGGGTAAAAAACCTCTTCGGAGTACTATTTCAACCTTTCAAGGTAGCTCCTTCACGAACAATTCCAACTTAACCTTCCCACACTGACATGAAAAACTTCCTCTAACCATAGGTTGGTGCTCTATGATGCAATAAAAGAGATTTTGGTTAATTTCCGAAGCTAAAATCCTAATATTTTTTAGCGTCAAACTACACTTGATATAGAAAGTTTTGGTGAAAAAAACCCTATGCAGTGGTTCAGTAGATACTAATTGATCACTTCCGAGCCTTTTCTTCTATTGTTTGGGATCCAAGTTGAATTTTATCCCTTGGTTCGGTGTCAAAACTTTCATTTGCAGGTGTTGGACCCTTTATATTTGAGTGGTGAGTATTGAGAGGATAAGAAATGCATTACTTTTGGTGTTTTGAGCTATTTTGACCTTCTTTTGGCATCATTTTGATCGGTTTTTGGTGCTTGGACCCCTCTCAAACCAAGCACACATTTTGAATTTTTCTTTTGGAAAGGTGAGGAGTGAAAATTAATCCTTGAAACTAAGAAGATCACTTCAAAATAGCTTTAGAAAGGTTGGATTGTATAGAGAAGTTTTCGAGTGTTATTTTTCACTCCTTCTTGCTTTATAATATTTACTTCCATTTGTTCTAAAACTTTTACTCAGTAAAACAAGGGGGAATAAACATATAAGCTAAGGAAAAAAAAAACCTTTAGAACATGCTTCTCCATCTAGGAAGCAAAACCTAGAGGATTTAAACCAAACAATGGAAAAGGTACACTAGGAACAAGATGTAGAGCAAAATGTCAAGCAAGAAGAGGATTATGCCTATGTTGAACTTCATGATGCATTTCAATCATAGAAAGAATTCACAGAGCTCAAATAACAAATCCTTATGTTAGATATGGTCAGTACTAGCATGACCTCTCTTATAGAACAACTTAAGAATTAGATGACCTCACTAGAGACTAAGGTTACCTCTTTCCAACATAGGAAGGAAAGAAAGATTTCTAATCTCCCTACATTAGAGATAGATGAGAAGGATGTTTTCTTTCCTAGAAAACACAAAAGAGAGAGTTCTAGGGAGAATCCCCTCCGGAACATTTATGGGGATGATTGTGAAAGGAATAAGGATGGAGTCTACAATTTTTTGCAAAAGCGGCATGACCTACATCAACTGAAGGGCACCCCAACTCTATATCATGTGTAGAAAGGATTCTCTTGCTTGTCCCACATGCTTATAACTAGTGGATGAATCTGAAGGAGCCAAATTCCATCCCTACAGATTGGGCATAGAGAGCTAGAGCTTTGTGTGTCTAGACACCCCACTATAAATAGATCATACTAAAGCTTAAGGGACTAGATGACCTTCAAAACACCAGAGCGTTTGTTATTGGCTTAGAAAAACCCATTAAAAGAGAGGTGATAATAATCACACAAAACTTTTTATGTAGCCAATCAAACAGACTCATATCTATGAGGACCATAACCATCCTCAATTCACTCTCATGGAGAGAAATCAACCCCTCGAACCTATTAGTACAACTAAGCTCAAGAAGAAAGTAGTTATGGGTAAAAGAGAAAATTTTTATTAAGAAACAAAGATCAAAATGGCCCAACTTACCTATCGAGGAGTATGAGAGGGCCAAGAGGGAAAAATTGTGTTTTCACTGTTTTTCTCCTAGCCATGCACAGTAGAACTATCCACATACAAAGGGGAAGATAAGAAGGGATTACTAGGGACTATTACGATACTTCATAAGGGCAAACAAACACTTCTTATACATGGCAACACTAGCTGTAAGAAAGAGGAAGTGACGTAGGAGGACATGGAACACACATGTTTGACACACTCATTGTGCTCACCTCTATTTGGACCACATGACGTGCTTAAACTTCATGGTAGTGTCTATAAGACCAAGGGGATATTCATGATAGACAACCCCACCATGCATAACTTCATAAACTATGCTCAATTCAAGAGGTTAATGATTCACCAATAGTCTAATGCAAATAAACACTTAGTATCTATGATGCAAGGGGAAGATAAAAGGAAATGGGATACTATGGTCTCCTATTTGGAAGTCGAGATACAAAGATACACTGACATGTAGACTTCCCAATTGTGAATATGGAGACACAATTCTTGTTTTATGAAGAGTGGCTATGTAGATTCGTAGACACACTTAAGTATAGGTACCAACATAACACTCTTGAATTTATAAAGGATTGAAGTAAATTTTCTATTTATAAAGAGATGTACCTAGTGCACCTCTCATATCATAATTATAGTTTTATAGTCTTTGTCATTCTCAAGATGTACATATGATCTTTTTTGTTGTATAGCCAATCTCGAGCATTGTATAGGCATTTCGTGTAATGTATATTTCATGCTAGTAATGTAAATATGGACACAAGTTTCTATTGTTCATTTTTTCCAAGAGTGTGTATTTAAATATTTTAAGGTTCTTAAGTTTGAGTTTAAAGATGTTTTTTCCATTGACTTACCTAGAGGGATACCACTTGAGAGAGGAGACATTGACCATGCTATTGAGGTAGTTACTAACACGAACCTCATTCGTAAGAAACCTTATAGGCTAATTGTTTCTAAAATACCACATAATTACAAATTTGCACTTATAAGACTCCTATATTCAGCTTTTGTGCTTGAAACTGCTAATGTAGGTTATTTTTTACAACCCCGTGAAACCAAATTATTACCACTAAATAACAAATATCCACCTGTACTCCTATCATTCCTTTTTACATTCCAATCTACATTCTCAATATTTACAATATACCGAGATAACATACCTACACTAAATGTTATGTCTATCCTTATCAAAGTTGCATACAAGAGAGAACCAATCAAATACATGTAGATAAGTGGATCTTCCAAAACTTCACCATTTTCAACACTATATTCCACATTGGGTTCAATTTGATTACCAATACTCTTGCAATGCTTCATGCCATATTACTTCAACGAATATGAAATATACTCTGTTTGTAGAAGATATATGCAATCTTCTTCATACATTATATTCCAAGGATGTAGGTCGATTCTCCTAGATCTAAACTTCTAAAATCAGATCCTAGTTCTGCTTTGATTGTGGCTATTTCACCTTCATCATTTCATGTAGTTATCAAATCATTTCGATAAATTCCAACATAAACAATCCATGATCCTTCAACTTTAACATACAAAGAAGAATTTGTCGCTGAACACCTCTATCCCTATTTCCAAAGAAACTCTACCAATATAAAGATTCAAGCCTTTCAAGCTAGTTTCAGATAATATAATGCTTTCAAGAGTTTACAAACATGTGAATGCTTCTTGGAATCTTCGAAACCATTTCACTACTCCATGTACACATCTTCTTTTAAATCAACACTCGGAAATGCATTTTTAATATCTAATTGATACATACTTCATAACTTCCTTCCAACAACACTTACAACTGTCATTGTTGTTGATATCTTGGCAACAAGGGAAATTTTTTTTGCATAGTTAAACCCATAAAGAAAATATTTGTGGCTTCCTTGTTTCTCTTACTAGATACCTTGATTGAATCCTTATCCTACGTTTCTTCTCTTGCCTTTGACGTTGGGTTTTTGTTCATATAGAGACTTCACTTTCTATAGTTCTTTTTATATTTATTTATCTATATAATTATCCTATTTTATATGTATATTTATTTATATATTCAGATTTTTTTCTTAATTTTTCTCTATATTTTCTCTTTATATGCCTAAACCCTAAAACCCTAATCTTAAAGATCTAGACCTAAAATATGTATATTTTTGTATGCATGTGTATACATATATATATATATATATATATATATATATATATATATATATATATATATATATATATATATATATATATATATATATATATATATATATATATATATATATATATATATATATATATATATATATATATATATATATATATATATATATATATATTATATGTGTATGTGTATATGTGTATATATGTTATGTAGGTGTTAAAACCTTAAAACCCTAATAAAAAAGACCTAGACCTAAAACATGTGTATATGTGTATGCATGTGTATATATATGTGTATGTGTATATATATGTGTATATAGATAGGTGTATAAGTATATGTGTGTATGTGTATGTGTATATATATTTACTCTGATTAAAATGATTAAAATTAAACCTATTTTTATATATTTAATTTATTTATTTAGATCACTAGTTCCTATCATATTTAATTATCATATAATTATCCTATTATATACATATATATATTTATTTATATATTCAGGTTTTTTTCTTAATAAATCCTATTTTTATATATTTAATTACATATATTTAATTATATATATTTAATTATATATATATATATATATTTAATTAGACTATTTAAAAAACTAGTTCTTTTATATTTATTTATCTTAATAATTATCCTATTTTATATGTATATTTATTTATAACTTCAAATTTTTCCCTAATTTTTTTCTATATTTTCTCTTTATATGCCTAAACCATAAAACCCTAATCTTAGAGATCTAGACCTAAAATATGTATATTTCTGTATGCATGTGTATATACATGTATAATGTACTATATGTGTATGTGTATGTGTGTATATATGTTATGTAGGTGTTAAAATCCTAAAACCCTAATTAGAAAGAGTTAAACCCGAAATACTAAAACCTAAAGACTTAAACCTGAAGTACTAAAACCTAAATACTTAAACACCTAAAAAAACCTAAACCCCTAATCCTAAAACACTAATCCTATTTTATATATATGTTTATTTATATATTCAGATTTTTTTCTTTTTTTTTCTATATTTTTTCTTTATATAAATGTAAATAAATTATATGTATGCCTAAACACTAAAACCCTAATCTTAAATATGTAGACCTAAAATATGTATATTTGTGTATGCATGTGTATAGACATGTATATATGTATTTTATGTGTATGTGTATGTGTGTATATAACACTGAGTCACAACAAAGGAGAACAAAGACATGTTCTCTATCCCTTTTTACCTAAAGACCATGATATCAAGCAATAAAGTGGGCATTTTACAATATCTAGAAAGCATCACTTGTTCTTGCTTGTAAATATTGACTAGAAGCTTGATCCCATATCCCAAGTAGTCAAGATAGATATGTTAAAATACTTGGTGCCATGAAAACTAGTTGTTCAGCACGATCAAGAATCCCACATCATGATCTTTGACAAGAGATTAGAGTTGAAGGTACAAGTAAGAGTTTGGGAAGCTCCTTCATTACATCTATAACCTCAACAAGCACAGTTTATAGCTGATTAAAAGCTACTCGAAAATCAGAGTACATGTGTTGCAAAAATCGGAACATTTTAACAAGTCAGTTAACATCATCCCCTTTGTATAGTTAAGATCGTCATTGAATGCTGGGCCATATTCATAGAATATGAAATAAATTTCACAAAGCATTCCCAAGAGAAGATTATAATCAACAAAATTATACTAAGAAACATTCACGCATTCATTAGAGAAATGCTCAAGATAATTCCAGCTGAACACAAAGTGGAAGCAGAACTCGGCATTATATTTCTATTAAAATGATCTTTTACATTTCATGTGTTTTACAAGAGTAATCTACAATAGAAGCTGATCATAGCTTTCCTTTAGGCTCAAGCATAATGGGATCCTCTGGAACATTAGAACACATCTCCTGCCTCTCTGGCTCCAAGATTGGCTCTTCAAGGTCAACCATGTCCCCCGGTTCATCGACAAGTGGGGGAATAGGCTCCCTTGAAGCCGGTTGGAATCTCTCCGTGTCTGCAATGTGCTTCCTTCCAACCTCTTGGTCTTCATCTGGGCATTCATTCAACCCATTGATTCTCATTCTAATGAAGCTCACTTGAGCATCATCCTTCTCCACAGCTATGCAGTGTCTGAACATCTTTAAGGAGCAAGGCAGAGTCGTTCCTGAAATAGCAGAAAACCACTTAGAGGCCAATCAACATTATGAATAATGAAAATTGTTAAAATTGAAATTACCTGTGCCCAAAAAAGGTCTAATACCCAGTCATCATCATTGGAGAATAGGTGAAGCAATCTCATTATGAGCTTTTGTGGCTTCTGATAGGGGTTAACCAATGTCCTATCCCCAGCTACATGACAAAGCTTCTTGGTAACAGCTGGGAACATGAGCACATTGGAGATCCCATTCTCATTGCAATGCTCCCTGACTCTCCTTTTGCTTACTTCATCATAATATCCAACTATGATGCATTCAGTGGAGCTCACAAACCTATGCAAAGGAGTGTGATTGACGTTTTTCTTCACCCTGCCAACAAGAACTATAAGTGACAGAGAGCATCATTAAAGCCATGGAGCTAGAAAGAAGATTACTTACCACGTGAGGCACTCCACAGCATGGCATCTTGCCTTCAGAGCAGTTGAAATAGAGAAAGACTGGTCTCTGCTATGGAAAATTACAATCCTCCAAAGAGGAGACATAGTCAACTCTGCAAAATCAGTGACCATCTTCTGAATCTAAGGGTGTTTGAAGGGTTCATCGTCATTAACTCATCCCAACATCCTAAATCCATAGGGTATGTCTGTTATGAGAAGGGAGAAATGCTTTCTAAGCACAATAGAACAAATGTTATTTACATCACTATAGAATACATTGTAATATACAAGCCTAAGGGGGTCTAGGGGACTCGAGAAACATTTCAGATCAGGTTCATCATCAAAATCAATCTCCTTATCTTTCAGTCTAGATTTCTCATGCCTTGCTCTTTGAATGTGATCTAGGAATGCAGGGGGGCAATTATCTACTAGCTCTGCAAACTCACTTTTCTTTGGTTTGTCCATAATAAAGTGGAAAGACAATTAAATGAGCTCTTCAATACAGCAAACAAAACATAAGGAATCGATGCATGGCATCGATTTTGTGTGTGGGTCGATGCCAGGCATCGACTTTCTACTTAAAGTCGATGCCTAGCATCGACTTTGGGACATAAGTCGATGCCTGGCATCGACTTATGCCACGAGGTCGATGCCACGCATCGACTTATGCCCCCAAGTCGATGCCACGCATCGACTTATGCCCCCAATTCGATGCCAGGCATCGAGTTCCTACTAAAAGCCTGGCATCGAATTGGTTAGGTGAATCAAGGCATATAGTCTAATAGCAAACCAGGCATGCTCTCTGAAAGAGAACCTACCCAATCACGAAACAGGATAAAATATTCTGATAAAGCTTTGTAGGATGATGTGGTTGGATAGTTTGCTTGGACCTCTGTCCAAGAAAAGCAACCCAGCCTCTTCATCATCACCTCTTGAATCTTCATGTATACTTTATGACTACAGTCACAGAAATGAAAAAGAGACTAGGTTAGACCATAAACATGGGAGGAGGGAAAAAGGATGTGAGAATAATACACATACTTATTGAGCTCAGTCACCATCTCCTCCAGGCTTAACTCTTTGGAGATTACCCTTGAAAAAGTTGATATAATCAATGTATCATCCTTGATTCCTTGAAGGGCCCTCCATGGTGTCAGCTTCATGTCCTCAAGAGCCTCTTCAATTGAGAGGTAAACTTTCCTTCCCTTTCCCTTCAGATCAACCTGTGGGTCTGGCCTCGACTTCCGTTGCTTCTGGCCCTTGACCTCCTTGTTCGCCCACATTGTGAAACATTTATCCTGCAGATCCCAGATCTCACCTGTTCTGAATGCTAGTTGAAACCATGGATCATATTTTCTCAAAGCATCAGACTTTCGATTCTCATCCAGTGCAATTCCAACCTCAATAAGGCATTGCTTTTGTAGATTGGGATGTATTCTTCCAGCTTCCTTCACGAGACAATTTTCATATTCATGGTGGAAGAACCGAATTCTCTCTATGGAAGACATTTTTTGCATGTAGTCATTGTCATTGTTGCGATCCCAAGCAAGAAGCTTGGCTTCCTCAGTTGTAAGACCAACATATATCTTGCACTCTGCATACCTAAAGAAGAATGTGGTGGGATGCTCCTTCACTACCTATCTGCGGGCCTCTGCAGAGTGTGAACCACCAATCACATTATATGTATAATCCTCAAACAGACCCTCATTGGACTCCTCCATAGAGCTGCACTCCTCCGGATCCACCATGATAAGGAAAGGCACAACAGTAGCATGAGGATTTATTTTCATTTTCTTCTTAAGATTCTGCACGTGCAAATTGTGTGGCTCCCTGATCTCAAGGGGCCTCCTCCCTGTGACTGGATCTATTGGTGGCCTATGGATGATATTGATTGGCAGGTGGAACAACTGCCCCTTCTTCATAAATTTTCTTCTAGCTATGTCCTCCCTCATCTTGTTCTGCTCAGTACCAAGAACACCCGAGGCAAGCTCTCCACCAGGTGCAACTATTATATCCTCAGAGCTAGAGCTTGAGTCAGAAGACTCCTCATCAACAATTCTCTTCTTTTTCTTCAGGAACTTTTTCTACACGCACTGCTTACACCTTGCCTTTACAGGGGTTGTCATGTTCTGTTTTGTTGGCATGATATTGCCCTGGATCCATGGCATCAAGTCCTTGATAAGATTATCTAAGTCCCTGCATATCTCTGCAAGCCTCTATGCAACACAACACTCTGGGCACAAGAAATCCATCTTGCATATAACATTTCTTAAACCTTTCAATGTCTCTATGAGAACAAGGAGGTTATCAGAATCGTCATCTTCATAGTCTAGTTTCAACACAAGGCCATACTGAAAACCCTGTGTTGTCGTGATCTTTCCTCTCCCATATGCCCCTACGAACACAAGTAGGACTGCATTCTTTTCTTCCACATACTGAAGGCACCACTCCAGGTTTTTCATGTCCCGGAGTGGACGATCTGTCCTTAAGACCTCTTCGTCCCTCGACCTTTCCTTCCTAGTTGCATCATCCTCAGGAATTTTGATGCTACTCTGTCCACCAGAGGACATTCCAACCGGATTGCTGGCCTTCTCAGAGGATAAGGATGCAATGTTTTTCTTTGGTTTTGCTTGGTGACCAATGCCTTTTTCACGTTGCTGATCCACAGAGCTCATTGTCACTTTTAGCTTCTTGAAGGGCCTCTCACTTTTGGACTCAACATCCCTGAAAGGGCTTGGAAATATGAGCTCATACGTTAATGTGTTTTGCGAGGGTCCAAGTCGATGCCAGGCATCGACTTTGTGTGCAAGTCGATGCCAGGCATCGACTTGAGGGTCCAAGTCGATGCCAAGCATCGACTTGAGGGTGTAAGTCGATGCCTGGAATCGACTTGCACCCTCAAGTCGATATCTGGCATCGACTTGGACCCTCAAGTCGATGCCTGGCATCGACTTGCACACAAAGTCGATGCCTGGCATCGACTTGCACCTGAAAGTCGATGCCTGGAATTGACTTCACACCCTAAAGTTGATGCCTGGCATCGACTTTCAGGCCACATTGGATGTCAGGTATCGACCTTCCAGGTCGATGCCACACATCGACTTGAGGATGCAATTCGATGCCAGGCATCGAATTTAAGTGAATGTTGATGCCTGGCATCAACTTGAGGTTGCAAGTCGATGCCAGGCATCGAGTTGGACCCCAAAGTCGATGCACGGCATCGACTTGAGGCTGCAAGTCGATGCCTAGACTTGAGGCTGCAAGTCGATGCTAGGCATCGAGTTGGACCCCAAAGTCGATGCGCGGCATCGACTTGAACCTAAAAGTCGATGCCTAGCATCGACTTACACCATTAAGTCGATGCCTGGCATCGAGTTGTACCCTCATTGGATCTATATTTTATGAGCTAAGAAAAATAAAAACCTAGAAAGCATACTATTTACTCAAACATAGAAAAGGAATCTTTTAGGAATCTTTTTTTCTGGTATGATTTTGTCTACCTCTTGGTAGTCTTGCCAACATTCTTCTTCTCCATGAGAGTTGCCTTGCTGGTTTGCTGAGTTGTGTGCTCCGTGGATGTCTATGCTTTGTTGCTCTCTCTTGCTCGTGGATTTTGAAAATGAGAATGATCTCCTCCTCTGCTATTTATAGGCAATTGGGTAACTTGAACCAGAGACTAACTGGATCTAACTGAATGAATCTAGTTGCTAACTATATCTGTCAACTTATCTAACCAGGAAATACCACTCACACAAATAGGTTTTTTCACCTCGACTTTAGTGAAATATTTATAGAACCTTGCAACTATTTATATACATTTGCATGTAATTTACACTTCAATGGCAAGAGTATGGTATGTACATTAGGAAGTCTAATCTCATGTATAAGTTGTTTCTTAGAATCTCATGCTTGGGAAAAAACCAAGTCTAAGTTGTGTTGAATATGGGAGATTAATGGCATCTTTATAGTGTTATCCTTCTCACTTCAATTCATATTCACATTTATCTTGTAACACATTGTTGAAAAGGAAAATCAATGTATGAATAAACGTTCAACAAAGAACTTTGGGGTTCAAACGTCTTGATTAACAAACGTCACTCATTGTCTTAGCAGAAAAGAGAAAATCAAATGAAGTTATTCATAGCATCCAACATTCAGGAAAATTGTAGATTCAAAATTCATTTGAAAATCTTTTGTAGATTCAAAAATCATTTGAAAATCGTAGCTTTTACACATAACTCTTACATATACTTTTTCGTGTACCTCTTTTTTACATAATTCTTTCTGAATATACTTTCATATACCTCTTTGAGATCTATCTAAGACCACAATAAAACCTAATCCTTGAAATCTTAACCAAAGGTAAAATTTCTTCTTGTAAAGTCTTCAATGGCACTACTCCAAACAATTTTAATAGCTAATCCAGTTGGAACTCAACTTGAATATATTTTGATTCACTCATAATGCTAAGACTCAATGACTCATATCTAGTTAGAAATGAACTGTGTATCTCATCTTTCAAAAGTGAATCAAATCTTTGGTTCCCTTATTAGTGTATATATGAGTAATTAAGTACTTTAATTTTAGGCTTTAATGTAATTTGATGTTTAATGCACTTTAATGTACTTTAATGAACTTTTGATTTCATATCTAATTGATGTGACATTTGATGTGACATCTTCACTTGATCTCGGATTTCTACTTATTTAAAAAGGTCATTCATCTTCAATCTTCTTTGAACTGAGTGAAGATGAGCTCAATCTTTTCAGTGGATGCTTGGGCATCAACTTCCTCTGCTCATATTGATACAATTTTGGATTCATTGTTCTCAGTTGACCCTTTCCACATAAATGATGATCCCTATGGTTTAGAACGTGCTGATGATTCTATGTTTTCTGTTGATTCATTTAAGTTATCCAAGTCACAGTGCAATGCTGCTCAACCAAATGCACCTCTTGATCTCCCATCTGATCCAACCATTGATCTCCCTTCTGACTCAAGTGCATGTGGAGCAACAGAAAAGAAAACCAAGCTCAATCTACGTTTTAAAAGAAGGCCTAGTGAAGTAAGTCAAAAAAGATTTAAATTTCTTACTTCAGATAGACAGATTGCATTGGATATTGTGAAGCATTGTTGTGATTTGAAATGTTTGTACAATTTAGGAATGAAGAAACTAAAGCACCTAAGAGAGAAATTCCTCCATTTAGATAGTGAAAGGCAGGATATATACCTTGTTTCTCGCATGCAAATGATTGAGGATAACATGTCAGTAACATGTGTTGCTTTTGAATATTTCTTTAGTCAAGGGATGCGATGTTGTAGGGCTGCATTTAAAATTGCAATGGGTGTGGGAAATTTTAGAATACATAGGGTTCAACAGGGGCTTATGAATGGGGATTTCATTTTGGATATGTTCCATGTTGGGACCAAAGGATCTCTTGGACGTCATGCAATGAATTGGATGATGAACTATTTTAGCTTGCATTGTGAGGTTATGCCTACAACTGAAAGGTTGCACTTGTCAGATAACTTTACTCGTCGAGAGGTATTTCAAATATATAGAGAAGACATGGAAAATAGAAATGAGAAGTATGCGTTGTATCGTCACTTTACTCGATTATGGAAGGAAGAGTTTAACAATGTGTCTATTCCTCGTAAAGTTAGAATGGGTGAATGTTCAGTTTGCGCCACTTTGAAAAACATGGCAAAGGGGGCTACAACACCACAGGAAAAGGATAATTTTAAAAACCTTCTTAACAACCATCGTGAGAGTCAAGCTTTAGAGAGAAAGAAAGGAATTCATCATCGAAGTAAAGCACTCAGAAATCCGAAGCGTTATATGTGTTTGTTGATTGATGGTATGGATCAAAAAAAATCTTGTTTGCCACATTTTTATCGCATCCCTAAGGACATTGGAGATGAAGTCCTTATGCAAATGCATTTGTTTGGTGCTTTGGTATACAATGGAACTGTAATGTCCAAGGTTTTCTTCACATATCCGAATGTGCATAATGATCCAAACCTTATATTTACTGTCATTCATCCTGTTTTGCAATCATGGAAGGGTCTTTTGCCACCAACTCTATTTGCAACTTGATAATACTGCAAGAGAGAATAAAAATTCTACAGTCTTTGGATATTTAAGCATGCTTGTTGAAAAACAGGTATTTCAAAAGGTTAAGGTAAATTTCCTTTTGGTTGGCCACACTCATGATCACATTGAAACAAATGTTCAGTACTTTCTCTAAGAAGTTGGCACGTAACAATGCTTTTACTCTTCCGATTTTATCTGAGCTGATTTCAGAAGCATATACTCCAAAACCAGAAGTTCAACACCTCACACAGATTTATAACTTTAAGCACTTTTTCTCAATGGGCCTTGATAGCAGTGCTATGGTTTTGGCTCCATTGCAAAATATTAGTTTCAACCATGTATTCTTGATGAGGAGGGTTGATGAAATAATCCTTTTATTTGGAAAATTGTATTCATCTTCTCCTAAGTGGGAGTCTAAAGAGGGATGCAGATTCTTATTGCAGGTGCCTAATTTGTCTACAGTGTATGGTGTAGAACAATCACCATATGAAGATAAAAACAATACAGAAAGATGTGGAAATGTGGTTGATCAAAGTAAAAGCTCGATGCATGCACTCATTGAAAAGAAGAGACATATTGAGTGTGCAAAAAAATATGTTGGAGATCAAGATGTATCTTGGTGGGAGGACTTTTTCAATCATCAAGAAGAGATTATACAGTATACAATTGTAGGTCATTAGCCAGTTGATGTTCCATTCACATGGGATTTTTCTACACAAAGATCCGTGAATGTGGCCCAAGCATGTAATATAGATGCACTTCAAAGTTTTATACATCCACCAGAAAGAAATATTTATGTAGGCCCAAGGATGACAAAACAGGCAGAAGCAAGATGGCAAGGAAATTTAATAGAGATAAATGTTGGAACACTTTTTGCAGTACTTGCTGATGGTGATGAGGCTACCAGAACATTTTGGATTGCAAAGGTTTTAGAGATAACTAAAGATATTGATCAGAGAAGAATAGAGGCTTTGATGGTGCATTGGTATTACACTAAAAGTAGTAATGCATTCACAGGTAAATATAACTTAGAAATGGTGTGTGATACTAAACAAACAGGTTCAAAAAAGAAAAAGAATATTCGAAGCATATCCACGCTTAAAATGGATGATGTAGATATTCTTGTTTATGATTTTTCCTTGACAAAAACAGGTCACTTGAGGAAAGCAACCATCAATATGATAAAACAAAAGCTTCCAGATGTATGTGGTACAGGAAATCATAGGAAAACAAGAATATTTGTGCATGATCCTGTAGAATTTGGTATGTACATAGATGAAGATAGAGCTCTTGTGGATATAGAAGAAGAAGAAGAGATCTCTCAACAGTATGAGACTGAATCAAGTGCATTAGATGATGAGGGTGTAGACATAGATTGACATAGTTGTGAGTTGCATTGAAACTCTCTAACATTTTCAGTGCTTATGTAAATGCCTCGAAGTAGTTTGGTTAATGAAACCATGTTTTGTAGCAATTTTGAATAACAATCAGATATCCACCCATTGAAAATATGTCTAAAATGTTATTTTTGTATAAGAATTATTCAGTTTTACATTCTTTATATAGATTTTAGACATGTCAATGTCTTATCATATAGATTTTGGACATGTCAATGTCTTATCATATAGATTTTGCACATGTCAATGTCTTATATAGTGAAATTTTGACTACATTTTGAGCTCTTTTTTTATGAGAAAATGACAAAAAATGTAAAAAAATCACATGTTTTCACTTCATTTTTGTAATATATGTATACTGGTATAAAGGAATCTCAAACATAAGCTGCCATTTGCTTGATTTTTGAAGAGAGTGTTCTCTTTTTATGACATAGTTCTCATTTGTTACGACTCGCTATATATATCTTATGTAGGTGTTAAAACCCTAAAACCCTAATTAGAAAGAGTTAAACCTGAAATACTAAAACCTAAAGACTTAAACTTGAAATACTAAAACCTAAATACTTATAACATCTAAAAAAACCTAAACCCCTAACCTAAAACCCTAATCCTAATATATATATATATATATATATATATATATATATATATATATATATATATATATATATATATGTTTATTTATATATTCAGATTTTTTTCTTATTTTTTTTCTATATTTTTTCTTAATATAAATGTAATTGAACTATATGTTTGCCTAAACCCTAAAACCCTAATCTTAAATATTGAGACCTAAAATATGTATATTTTTGTATGCATGTGTATATACACGTATATATGTATTATATGTGTATGTGCATGTGTGCATATATATTATGCATGTGTAAAACCCCTAAAACCTTAATGGGAAAGACCTAGACCTAAAACATGTGTGTATGTATATGCATGTGTATATATATGTGTATGTATGTGTAAATAGCCTAAAAACCCTAATCCTATTTTTATATATATTTGATGTAAAAAAAACTTTAAAATCGAAATTTTATATATTTAATTAAAACACTAGCTTATGTGCGTGTATATGTGTGCATGTGTGTATGTATGTGTGTGTGTGAATGTATGCATGTGTGTATATGTGTATGTTTGTCTATATATGCATGTGTGAGTATATGCGTATGTGTGTGTATGTATGCATGTGTGTGTATGCATTCATGTGTGTGTGTGTGCATGCATGTGTGTATGTATGTGTGTGTGTGCATGTGAGGTATGCATGCATGTGTGCATATGTGTGTGTATGTATGCATGCGTGTATATGTGTGTATATATGCATGTGTGTACATATGTGTGTGTATGTATGCATTTGTGTACATATGTGTGTGTATGTATGCATGTGTGTACATGTGTGTGTGTATGTATGCATGTGTGTACATGTGTGTGTGTATGTATGCATGTGTGTACATATGTGTGTGTATGTATGCATGTGTGTACTTATGTGTGTGTATGTATGCATGTGTGTACATGTGTGTGTGTGTGTATGTATTCATGTGTGTATATGTGTATGTGTGTGTGTGTATGTATGCATGTGTGTATATGTGTATGTGTGTGTATGTATGCATGCATATGTGCATATTTGTATGTGTGTGTATGTATGCATGTGTGTACATATGTGTGTGTATGTATGCATGTGTGCACATGTGTGTGTATGTATGCATGTGTGTATATGTGTATGTGTGTGTATGTATGCATGCATGTTTGTATATTTGTATGTGTGTGTGTATGCATGCATGTGTATATGTATGTATGTATGTGTGTATGCATATGTGTATATGTGTGTGTGAATGTATGCATGTGTGTACATATGTGTGTGTATGTATGCATGTGTGTACATGTGTGTGTATGCATGCATGTGTGTGTATGTATGCATGCATGTGTGTATACTTGTATGTGTGTGTATGTATGCATGCATGTGTATATGTGTGTATGTCTGTGTGTATGCATATGTGTATACATGTGTGTGTATGTATGTGTGTATGCATGTGTGTGTATGTGTGCATGTGTGTATATGTGTATATGTATGTATGCATGCATGTGTGTATATGTGTGTGTATATGTATGCATGCATGTGTGTATATGTGTGTATGTATGTGTGTGTATGTATGTGTGTATATGTGTGCATATGTATGTGTGTATGTATGTGTGTATGCATGTGTTTATGTATGTGTATGTATGCATATGTGTATACATGTGTGTGTATGTATGTGTGTGTGTATGTATGAATGTGTGTATATTTGTATGTGTGTGTATGCATGCATGTGTGTATATGTAAGCATGTATGTGTGTACATGTATGTGTATATGTATGCATGTGTAGATGTGTGTGTGTATGTGTGTGTATGTATGCTCTATCTTCCTATCTCTATGTTCCACTCTTTCATCTCTCTTTATCTTTCACGTTGTCTCTCTCTTTATCTCTCTATATCTCTATCTCTATCTCTCTCTCTCTCTCTTTCTTTCTCTCTCTCTCTCTCTCTCTCTTTTCTCTCTCTCTCTCTCTCTCTCTCTCTCTCTCTCTCTCTCTCTTTCTCTCTCTATTTTTCTCATCTCTCTCCCTCTTTCTCTCTCTCTCTTTCTCTCTCTCTTTCTCTCTCTATCAATAGAGAATAAAACAATCACAGACAAGTATGTCCCTCTTTTGGATCATTGTCGTCAAAGCATAATGTATGTCATCTATCGTCGAATTCCAAAGAATCGACGCCAAAGAACTTTTGCAAAATCAAAGAGAAGAGAAATTATAAGGCCTAAAGCATAGAGAAAGAAAAAGGCTAAGAGTACGCACACCACGTACCAAGATGTGAGATCCAAACAGAGAGAGAGTGTGTGTGTGGAGAGAGAAAGATCTGTGTGTGTGTGTGCACAAGACAATGCAGGTTGCAATTCGGTTCGTGCACGCAAGTTCGACAGAAGACAACCAGTACTCAAACATGCGCAAAAATGTTCAATTTTGCTCTCGGGTTCCCGGTATGTTTAAAACTCAGCCTCGGTATGGGCGTCGGTATGGGCATCAGTATGGGCATGGATATGGGCGTCGGTAACTTCAAGTAATTTACTGATGCTTATATCGACACTCATACTGACGCCCATACCGACACCCATACAAACGCCCATACCAACGCCCATACCAACGCCCATACCGAGGCCTATACCGGCAGTCGCAACACACCCCGACAATCCATTTCAAACGATCGTACCGATGGTCACTTGACCGTCGGTATCTTTAAGTGGACTTCTCCAACGTTTATACCGATGCCGAGAGTGACCGTCGGTATAGGCAACGTCAGTATGCCCCTTATATCTTGTAGTGTTAGTCATCCACCTACAATTCATTCTTATACCAAGAATTATCTTTTAAAAAATAACATCTCATCAAACAATTACCTCTTTGGTATGAGGGTTGACACATCTTTATCTCGCTTGCCCTTCTCCTATACAAATGAAAATATGTTTTTGTGACCTTTCATCCCACTTTGACCTTAAATATTGTGGAACATGAACATATAATGTTCTTCCAAAAAAATTACAATTAGAAACAACACCTTTTGATGCATAAAACACTTCATGATGTGCTTTTTGTATTGAATCTGAGTATCTAGAATCTTGTTCCTCATATAAAATTCCATATTGCATTCTTCATCTTAGAAGATAAGTGGCATTTCCTTCTAATGTAACATGCACCTACCCATCTCCAAGATAGATGTGTTTCTTCTTTCGGCCACACCATTTTCTTGAGGTGTGTCTCTATCTCTAGTCTCATTCTTCATTCCGTCTTCTTCCACATATGGAAGAAAAAAGTGAGAAAAATAGTCACCTCCTCCATTTGATCTCAATTTCATCATGCTTCTTCTTGTTTGCTTTTCAATAAATGATTTAAACGTCTTGAGCATATTAAACATTTTTTATTTATATTCATAAAACAATTGAAGCTAAACTTTGAGAAGTCATGAATAAAGGTAAAAAAGTACTTGCTCCTTGCCACTAAATCTTCTTGCGATGGACCCCACACATCACTATGAATCAAGTTTAAATAGTTTGTAATCTTGGTTTTGGAAAATGATTTTGTACCTATTTTCCTAACTCACATGCCTCACACACATAATTTAAATATATCTTTAGTAGTTGTGATAAACCCTCAACCAAGAAGTTCCTTGCAAGATCCTTCAATCTTCCAATATTGATATGTCCTAATATCGTATGTCATAAATGAAATTCACTAACTTGCGTCTTGTTGATCATTATAAAATCTAGATAATTCTGATTTCCAACTTCACAAGTAAATAGTCATTTTACCTTTTATCTTGTTATAAAACAAATTCCCACTATTATTATCAAAATCCTGTGATTGATTATTATCAAAATCCACTTTCACTCCATTTTCCTCCATGTTTCCAACTAAAATAAAATTTCATGTAGAATTAGGCAAAAAGCTGACATCTTTGAGAAGTAGATGTGCATTAAATGGACAATAACCAATATACACAAATTCGTGCTCACTACCATCTCCTATAAGATACAAATAATCTTGACTTTCCCTTGTGTAAGCTCACAAACAAATTCATATATGAATAATGTGGTTTGCAAAACCACTATCTAAATAACCTATTTTATAGTTCACCTTCCTCTCGTCTATTTCTCTATCCATAGCCATAAGAATGTTTTGATATTGTGCCTTAGTCTCCTCTTGAACTATGTTGTTGTTTTGATGCATGTGGACTTGGCCTTTTCCTCTTTTTGGTTCTCTAAAACCATCACTTCTATTTAGATTAGCAAAGTAGTAATAAATAGATATACCACATAGTTACAAGTAAAGATACTTTCATGATTTTGTTTCATGCAATTTTCATTCTTCTTTAGTATCATAAAAAAATTCACTTTCATCTTGCGTATTTTGATAGGTTCCTTTTGCATTGTTGTTGATCTTCCTCTTCCTCTCCAATTTCATCTAACTCTTCCTCTATTTAAACTACGTCTTTCTCAATGATGGAAGTTTCCACCTCCACTATTGATTTCTTCAATCATAATGAGCGTTTGTAAATTTCCAAGGGACGGTCGATGTAATAAAGTAAGTCTGTGATCTAGGGATCCGATCGGTTCAGACGGATTTGAAATCTGACACCATTTGGTCATCCGTGTGTATGACCAAAGATCTCGGGTTTAGACTTACTAGGAGGTCTTGTGCTCTTGTGAACAAGTCTCAAGGATGTGAAGGAGGAAGTCTTGGGTTCAATCCCCATGGGGGACATGGGGAGAGTATTTTGCCCAAAGATATCTAGAGCCTTCTAGAAGCATCCACTTGATTTAACTCGAGTTGATTGGGACACTTGGCACACATGCAGTTACATGGCCGACACATGGCTGGCTAGTATCCACCTACCCAAGGAGGCAATCCCCTGGAGAGAGCTATATGTAGAGGTATTTGGTTGGGAGGAGAGTCATCTCTCTAGCACGTGGTGGTCGTAATCCTTGTTCTCTTGCATTGGTATCAGAGCTCTAGGCAAGCTTCCGTGGAGACCTTAAAGAGCTTCATCATCTTCATCATGCTAGCTTCAATTCGATCTTGTTATGTTTTTTTGGCGAATTTATTTCTTCCATTTTCTTGGTCGCATGTTTGGCATATTTGCTCATGATTCATGCTTCTTCTTATGAGTGTTTCGAGGTCCATCGTCTATCTTCAGCGGCGCTATTGGAAGGTTTGAAAGAAGCGACTAGCAGAAGGTACACCTTGTTGGTAAGGCATGAGATTCGAACCCGTGACCTGGCTCTAGAGACTCCGCTCCCTTATCCACGTAGGCAAGCTATTAGCATGAGGAAGTATTGCATCAAACTTATTCTCATCTTATGTCGCCATTGTAGAACTCCATTCCAATAGAGTAAAATGGTACAGAGCTATGGCTTCATGTGCGATATAGGCACAAACATGTGAACTGGGTGTATTCAACTTACTAGTCCATTTTTGGGCATGACTGGTGCATGGACTTAGTAACGAAGGTGGGATTCTATTCCCTCGCAAGACTTTGAGAACTCTTGATTCACTTGAATTTGTTTTAGAGAACTTGGAGTTTGGTTATCCCAAACATCTAACTTAGATGTTTGTACAATGGTTTACTCTGATCTTAACAGTTACTTGATTTTTTTCATTCCACAAGGGGACTACTTTGTCCTAATAAGTTTACAAATCTTATGAAAAATTTAGGAGAAAGTTTACCATTTTCTTTGAGTGAAACATACTATATCTTGACGAATACAAATTCAAAATGAAAATTTTCCAACTTAGGACACTTTTCTCAAAGACTTGAGCTAAAAGTTCTTGGGAATTTTCAATCTGTTGAGCAATTCCTAACTTCTCTATTCTAGAGTAGTGGACTCCACAAAATCATTTATGTTATAACTTGAAGCAAACTCAAATAAATAAGTTCACTTAGACTTATCATCTTTCGATGTTTGAAAATATTCTTTATTAGAACATCTACCTAGGATGTTTAATTTAGTTACTTTGTTCTATCCGGCTAACCCTTGACTTTTATGAAAAGAATTAGATACCATATCTGAGTCAAATCCAAAAGATTCAAAAAGTGGAAAGAAAGAACTAAAACTCTGTTCAACCAATTTAAACTTCGAAGATACGTAAACTTGCTATGAGTCAAACTCTAGCTGACTCACGACCTTAACTTCTCAAAGATCTATTTCAATAGGATATTGAAGCACTTTCTCTATCTCTAAGAGAAATAAGCTGAATTCTCAAGAAGAAAAAAAAAAACATCATCCAACCACAAGATACTAGTGTGGTAATCAACATTAGTGTGTCGACCCACTGAGGTTCCGTTAATGAGTTTTGTATTCAGATAATGCTTCACTTGAGACTAAGTTCATGTCAATTTCAGTCTTTCCGACTCCTTACTGGGAATGCAATTCTTGTGCATTTCTTTGAGTCAAAAGAGTGAATTTACCAAGTTACACCAGGAACTTGATGCTTGAGTTAGTCAATCAAATCCTTGGTTGAAAAGACCAACTCAAAATCAAAGTCCAGCTTTTTTAGGAAATTTATGAAATATTTCCGAATTAACAACACTTTATCTTGAAGTGTTTCAAGAAGATCTTGGAAGTTACTTACTTCATATCTTCTGTTTCCTTGATCTTGAAGTTATCTTGACATATCTTGAGATACTATTTTCATCCTTCTTGAATTAGACTCCTTCTTTGAAGTTTTAATTCCCTTGAGGATTAAACCTAACTTCAAGAGCCAAACTAGGACTAAAAGATAATCATCAACTCACGGTCCGATATCCCATACCATCTTTCCTACATCAATTTGAGTATAAAATCTGGTGTCTCATACCACCCTATTTTATATTCACATTGATGTGTGAGTGAATATTATCCTAAAATCTAAACATCTCTTGATAGAGAGCCTTCTTGCTTCATTTCTTTTCGAGAATTTTAAAGTTTCAGGCATTAACTCTAACTAGATTTTCTAGGTTTTGATCCCTTCACATGATCATTTCACAATCTTGTGCTTTCCTTGAGGAACTTGAAAACCTTTTGATGGAACATCCATCCTTCTTTGCTAGGGTTTTCAAATGAAAACCAATCAAAATTTCAAGTACTTGAATTTGCACAGATTCAAGTTCTATTGATTTACCCTTGACCAATTTGTAGTGACAAGAGTTTTTAAACTTCTTGTCTTTAGATTCCTTCTTTACTGATGCTTTAGGTATCTATCTTGGCCGAGACTTTTACAGGAATCTCTCTACTGCTAAAGTCTAAACATTTGCTCATGCTCTCTGGATTTTTACTAAAATCCCTTTAAGGATAGGCAAACATTTATGTTTTACCTTCCACAGACATTAAGTACCATCTTCACGGTTACAGACTACATTCCTGGAATTTCTTCACTTTGTTCAGACTTGGAATAGCTTATTCTTTTCACAATCTTCCATTGGATAAATAGAACCTTAGTGAATAATTCCCAAAAGGAATTTTATTGCCAATACTTGCGCAATCTACAAAGTAGTTCCAATTGCACATACTTGGACAATCATGGCCAAACTTGATCAAGTCTAGTTGATCTTGTGACCAAAATAAACAATAAGTCTTAATAATTAAGATCTCCTGAACTATCAAAAGCTTCTTTGCTTACCTACAAGATTTTTAGAGATCTTTTCCTGAACTTCAGTCCAAGCATACACTGATGCCTCTTAGATACCAAAGTTAAGAATATTTGATACACCTTTAGGTTATATCACTATTTGGATTTAAGTACCCATACCAAAGGTTTGGGAATTACTAGGAACTACTTACTATCAACTTACTTGAAAGATTTCAGTCTCACATCTAGGGAGATTTTTCTTTCAAGAACTTTAGATTCCTACCAAGGAATCAACTCATACTAAGGCAATGATTCATTTAGAAATCGTTTTCTTTACTAGAATGATCTTGAAAAGAAATTCTTGACTTTTGGACAAGACCAAGACTTAAAACTTTTTTGCTTGTCTAAGAGATATTTCTTTTTTAATCAATGAAATAGTTAACTATGTTAAAAGTCAAGCTTCAAGCTACAAATTCGTGGGGAATCTTTTATGGACATGTGGAGCAATCAAAGGAAGCCAAAAGCCACGAGATTCCATCAAGAAAATTCACTCAACCACTCCCCAAGTTAGGAAGCTGATTTGGAAAGGTCCTAGATTTTAGGGACACACTTCTCACTATAAAAGGAGCACGTATCCCGACTTCTTTTGGCCCATCTTCTTGGAGTTTTAGCTCATGTAAAGTGAGCACTAAGTGCTGGAGTTCTGATAAGCAAGCCCCTTGCTTAAGCTAGCCCCTTGCTTGCTTGTTTGTTTTCTTTTAGTAGGCATATCTATGTGTGTGCGCAGGCAGTGTTGCAACTCTCTACCCCTGAGTTGTTAGCATTGGTTCTCTCTCATATTGTATCCATTTGATGTAATTCTTGTCTCATTGGATAGCTATTAGAGTCTATTGTATGCTCTCAAAGTCTCTGGATCATTCTCTGAGTAATCTGGGAGCAACATTCATTTTAGTGAAGTTGTGTGATTGATATCTCTCTTGGTGTGTAGGCTTGGTTGGAAATATTTTGCTGTCTGTTGTAAGGGCTGGTTCTCCTTCTCTATGTATCCATTTGCTATGATTTTGGTGTCATTGGGTAGCTATTAGAGTCCTCTAAAGGTGACTCAAGTTTGACATTCATTCTATGTATAATCTCTGAGAAAAACTTGCTGGAGTGAAGTGAGGTATCTGCTTGACTGGCAGTTGTGAGCATTCAACTAGCTCATGTTGTAGACATTGTTTCTCCTTGTGTAAGCATCCATTTGAAGTGAAATTTGTTTTGTTGGAAAGCTCTTGGTGTCTACTACAGGTCTACAAAAGCTCACTGGAGTTCTCTGCATAAGCTCTGAGTAAGAGCATTTTTTGGTGTGCAGAGGTCAAAGAAGGATACCTGTGGAGGTCATTCATGCTTCGTCGTTGCTTAGGGGTTGAGATACTTCCCCCATCAGTGGTATCAGAGCATTTGGGCATCTTGGAGGCATCACATACCAGCAAGAAGACCTCTTGGAGTTGGTGGTTAAAGATTTGCATCAACAAAAGCTTCTTGGAGGTAGCTCACATCAAGGGGGAGCTATTCTACTCAAAGTTTCAAGAGCACAAGGTGTCCATTTAAGGAAAGCTTTCGATTGAGGTAACCTCAGAGCCTCATTTTCATTTTACACACATTGAAGCATTAGCCAATGGCTAGGTCAAGTATCAAAGATTAGATATGGGAGACTTCAACACTCAAATTGAAAAAGTAGACAAAGGGAACTATCAACCATGGAGATTTAGGGTCTCCAACTATCTTATGGGCAAGGGCCTTTGCGGGTTGATTAGTTGAAGTGAACCAAGACCTAGGTTGGATGAGAATCCAACCAATGACCAGAGAAGGGCCTTTAGGGAATGGAATGAAAGAGACAAGAGGGTTATCTTTATCCTTTCCCAACACATTAGCAATAGCATGATCGGCCATATCCAAGACTTGGATTCAAGCATGAAGGTATGGGAGACACTTGAAAGGCTTTATTAAACAAGCACCAAAGAAAGGAAGATCCAACTCAAGAATGAGCTCAACAACCTTAGGAAGAGCTCAGGGAGTAGCATAAATGACTACATACTTAAGGTGAAGGAGTTATCAGATGCATTGGGATCCATTGGAAGCCACATAGACGATGACGATCTTGTGGCTTATACTCTCAATGGTTTGAGAGATGATGAGAAGTGGAAACCCTTTACCACTTCAGTTTATGTAAGGGATAATCTTCCCAATTTTGAGCAATTGGTTGCTCTCATGGTCACCGAAGAAATGAACATAGGTGGAAGTTCAACTAAAAGCAAGGATGCACAAGTTTTCTATGCAGGTAATCAAAGGGGCAAAGGAAGACGAGGACAAGGAAGGGGCAATGGAAGGTTTGGAGGAAGGCAAGGCCACTCAAGCAATCAAGGACATGACCAAGGCACCTCATCACAAAGAGGGAGAGGAAGAACAAGAGGAAGAGGAGGACGACATCAACAAAACAGGAATCAAGATGGTGAAGGATGTTACATATGTGGCAAGTTTGGCCACTATGCTAGAGATTGCTACCAAGGAGGAAACCAAAGGAGCTATAATCAAGGTTCTTCATACAAAGGCCAAGGTAATTATGCTTCTACAAGTTCAGAAAATGACAATCCCTTGATGATGCACATGAATGGGAATTCAAGCAAAGTAGATAACACTTGGTATATTGATAGTGGATGTAGCAACCATATGAGTTGCAATTCTTCTTGGTTTACTAATCTACATGTTCCCAAAGGTAAAGGACATGTAGAAACATGTGATGATATAGCCCATGAGATCTCCCATGTTGGAGATGTAGCTTTGGATGACAAGGATGTCTCAAGGATGTCTTGCATGTATCTACCATCACAAAGAACTTGGTGTCCGTTGGGCAAATGGTTGAAAGAGGCTATCAAGTAAGGTTCAAACAAAGGTGGATGCTTTGTGGAGAACCCTAAGCAAGGTTACAAGGTCATAGCAAGAGGAAAGAAGCAAGGAAGACTCTTCACTTTGGAGGTAAATTCTCATTCCACTCAACATGTCTACTTCACATATGGAAACAAGAGGATTTCGGAGTTGGACTTGTGGCACAAGAGGATAGGTCACATCAACATACAAAGAATGAAGGAAATGCAGTTCAAGAGGCTGGTTGAAGGTCTTCCCAACTTCCAAGGACAAGGTATGAAGCATTTATGTGAATCTTTTCAACTAGGGAAGCAAGCGAGACTTCCATTCAAGAAGAGTGGCTACATAAGCCAACATCCATTGGAGTTGATACATACAGATGTGTGGGGGCCAACCAAAGAGCAATCCATTGGAGGTAACAAGTACTTTGTCACTTTTATAGATGATTGGACAAGGATGGTTTGGGTTTATTTCATCAAAAACAAATCAGATGTGTTTACACGTTTCAAAGCATTCAAGGCAATGGTAGAGAAGGAAACAGGTACATATATCAAGAAGCTAAGGTCCGATGGAGAGGGAGAATATTTCTCCAATGAGTTTTCTGATATTTTAATGGATCAAGGCATCAAGAGGCAAGTAACATGCAGGTACACACTCCAACAAAATGGAGTAGCAGAGAGAAAAATTAGATACATTGCCGAGATCGCTAGAGCAATGCTTAATGAGATGAATGTACCTAACATGTTTTGGAGTGATGGAGCAAATACCGCCGTGTATCTTATGAATAGGGCTCCTACCTCAGGGATCCATGGCTTGACACCATATCAAGCCTATTATGGTAAGAAACTTGATCTCTCCCACTTGAAGATATTTGGATGTACTTGTTATGTACATGTGCCAAGTGAATTGAGGCACAAGCTACAACCAAAGGCAGAAAAGTGTGTGTTTCTAGGATATTCAAATGATCATAAAGGTTGCAGGTGCTTCAACCCAAACACAAAGGACTTGAGGATATGAAGGGATGTAGCATTTGATGAGCTACTCCCTTGGTATAAGAAGTATGATTGTATGCAGGACTATGAAGAAGAAAAGCATGGACATGATGAAGAACAAATCGACCTAGAGCTAAGCGGCCCAAGGTGTTCCATCAATGAAGATAGTTCAAGCATGAACTCGCCATGGAGGGGGAGATCTTCATCAAGCTATGGAGCACAATCAATCAACAAAGGCAAAGCAACATTGGTGGAGTTGGATGAAGAAGGTAATGAAGTTGAAGATGATGAAGGACACATCATGGAGAAAGAAGCCACGTCAAAGAAAGAGATCAAGTTCCCAAGGCAAAGGAGGTTTATTCCTCCAAAAGGTGAAGAAAGGAAGTCTTCTAGAGTTAAGTATCCAACTCAAAGGTTTACTTATGATTCATACATGGCAACTCATTATGCATATATGAACAAAGTAGTAGAAGATCATGAGCCCGATTGCTATGAAGATGCAAGCAGGTACACCGAATGGAAAGAGGCAATGCAAGAAGAGATCGACGCACTTGAGGAGAATCAAACATGGACTCTAGTGCCCAAGAAGGATAACATGAAGGTAATAGGTAATAAGTGGGTGTATAAAGTAAAGAGGAATTCAGATGGATCTATTTCTAGGTTCAAAGAAAGATTGGTGGCCAAGGGTTTTGCACAAACCTATGGAGTGGACTTTGAAGAGACATTCGGCCCCGTGGCAAAGATGAGCACCATTAGGACACTCATTGCAATGGCTGCTAGCAAAGGATGGAAGATTTTCCAATTGGATATCAAGAATGCCTTTCTCAATGGAGACTTGGAAGAAGAGGTATACACGGAGCAACCACTAGGTTTTGTTCATAAAGAGTTTCCACATCATGTTTGTAGGTTGAAGAAGGCACTTTATGGCCTAAGGCAAGCTTCAAGGGCTTGGATCCAAAGATTGGTGGACTACTTGATCAAATGTGGTTACAATCAATGCAAGGCGGATCTCTTCATCAAACAAAGAGAACTTGTAGTCTACATGTGTGTGTATGTAGATGATCTTATCATTACAGGTAATGATACAAAGGGCATTGAGGAGATCAAGGCAAAGCTTGGAAAGGAGTTTAGGATCTCTGATCTTGGAGATCTTAGGTATTTTCTTGGCATTGAAGTTGTATACAAAGAAGAAGGTATTATGCTCATACAAAGGAAGCATATTCTAGACCTACTTGAGAGGTTTGGGATGCTACATTGCAAGCCTATTTCAAATCCCATGGAAGTTAATGTAAAGCTAAGCTCCATCGATGGAGAGCCATTAGAGGATGTAACCTTGTATCGATCTATTGTAGGATCTTTCAATTATGCCACAATAACTAGGCCCAACATAGCATATGGAGTTGGATTGTTATCACAATTTATGCATAGTCCAAGGACTACACACTTGCAAGCTGCAAGAAGAATGTTACGATATCTCAAGGCCACTATAAATGAAGGATTGTTCTATTCATTTGATGATGATATGCAGGTCAAAGCTTATTCTGATGCTGATTGGGCCGGTTCCAAGGAGGATAGAAGAAGTACAAGTGGTTACCTAGTCATGCTAGGTAGCAAGATCATCTCATGGATTTCAAAGAAGCAACCCACGGTGGCATTATCTTCCATCGAGGCTGAGTATAGAGCTTTGGCTCAAGTCACATGTGAGCTAATATGGATTAAGAAGTTATTTATGGAGCTTAATTTGTAGGTTGACACATATCCAATTTTTTGTGACAACATGAGTAGCATTCATCTAGCATCAAATCCTGTCTATCATGCTAGAACCAAGGATATTGAAGTGCACTATCACTTCATAAGGGAAAAGGTGATATCCAAGGAAGTTTCAGTACATCATATTGGTACCAAGGACCAAGTTGCCGACATGTTTACAAAGGCTTTGGATGGGATGAAGATTTCAAAATTCAAGCAATGCATCAACATGAAGGAGCTTGGATGAGGACGAAGAATTGAAGCTTGAGGGGGAGTGTTAAAAGTCAAGCTTCAAGCTACAAATTCGTGGGGAATCTTTTATGGACATGTGGAGCAATAAAAGGAAGCCAAAAGCCATGAGATTCCATCAAGAAAAGTCACTCAACCACTCCCCAAGTCATCTCAACTAATTCCTCCAAGTTAGGAGGCTGATTTGGAAAGGTAGTTCCTAGATTTTAGGGGCACACTTCTCACTATAAAAGGAGCATGTATCCCGACTTCTTTTGGCCCATCTTCTTGGA
>CM035422.1:164946263-164948763 GCA_020310875.1 Ceratopteris richardii
ATTTTCAAATTTTCTACAAGAGAATGGGATCAAAAGGCAATTCACTTATAGGTATACACCACAACAAAATGGAATAGCTGAGAGGAAAAATAGGCAAATTGCTAAAATTGCAAGATGCATGCTCAACGAGATGAAGGTACCATTGTACTATTGGGCTGAAGCTACCACAACCACCATTTACTTGATGAATAGGTGCACAACATCAGGAATACATCACTTGACTCTAGAAGAGGTATATTCCGGTAAGAAACCTGATCTTACGCACCTCAAAGTGTTTGGATGTGTTTGCTTTGTTCACATTCCACAAGAAGTTAGAACAAAGATGGAACCAAGGTCAGAAAAATGCATTTTCATCGGCTACTCGATGGAGCAAAAAGGATACAAGTGCTACAACCCTAGAACAAAGGAATTAAGAGTCTCCCGAGATGTGGTCTTTGATGAACTAAGACCATGGTATGAAGATAAAGGAAAGGAAAAGGTTCTTGAAGAAGATTGTGATGATTATGCAGGAACAAATCAAAGAGAAGCTCAACAATCAAGCACAAAGGCTTCAGGTCCAGAGGCATCTACATCAAATGAAGAATGTTCAACATGGAGGGGGAGCCATTCTTTGTCTCCAAATTGAGCTCATAGTAGAGCCAAAGATGCAAGTGCTACTCCAAACAGTGAGGTAGATGCAAGTGAAGAAGAATATGAAGAGGTAATCACTCCGATGGTAAAGCTAAATAGGTTAAAGAAGCAACTCTCTAAAGGCAATGAAAGAAGATCTTCAAGGACAAGGTATCCAACTCAAAGGTTGAGTTATGATAGTTTTATGGCGACACATTTTGCATACATGATGCAGGTTATCAAAGACAAAGAGCCTGAGACATATGAAGAAGCTTGCACACAAAAGGAATGGAAGCAAGCTATGAAAGAGGAGATCAAAGCTCTCAAAGATAATCACACATGGGAGCTAGTGCCAAAGAAAGAAGGTATGAAGATTGTTCCAAACAAATGGGTGTTTAAAGTAAAGAGGAATGCTGATGGTTCACTAGCTAGATATAAAGCTAGATTAGTTGCCAAAGGATTTAAACAAACACAAGGCATAGATTATGATGAAGTTTTCAGCCCCATTGCACAGATGGGAACTATCCGAACCTTAATAGAAATTGGTGCTTCAAGGAGATGGCCATTATATCAACTCGACATAAAAAATGCTTTTCTTAATGGAGAACTACAAGAAGAGGTATACATGAGTCAACCGATTGGATTTAAAGATGAAAACCATCCAGATTTTGTTTGCAGGTTGAAGAAGGCACTTTATGGCTTGAAGCAAGCACCAAGAGCATGGAATCAGAGATTGGTAGAGTATCTAACTAAGTGTGGATACAACCCAAGTAGTGCAGATCCTTCGTTGTACATGAAGAAGGAAGAAAATAGAGAGGTATATATTTGCATATATGTCGATGACCTCATCATAACAGGAAATGATGTTACAGGGATTAAAGATATCAAAAGGAACCTTGGTAAGGAGTTTAAAATTTTGAATCTTGGAGAGCTGAAATATTTTTTAGGAATTGAAGTTGTTTATGGAAAGAGTGGCATCTACTTGATGCAAGGGAAGTACTTGTTGGATGTTCTTTTCAGATTTGGAATGAGTGAATGCAAACCACTGACTCAACCCATGGACACAAATACAAAGATTTGTTCAAATGATGGAGAACCATTGGAAGATGTAACGACATACAGAAGCATTGTAGGATCATTGATCTATGCAAACATTACAAGACCTGATTTGTCTTATGTTGTTGGTGTACTTTCTCAATTTATGCAAGCCCCGACAAGTGAGCACTTAAATTCAGCCAAGAGAGTGTTGAGATACATAAAGCATACAATTAATCATGCACTGTTTTACAAGTTTGATGAAGAATTGCAGGTCAAAGGCTTTAGTGTTGCTGATTGGGCAGGCTCAAAGGAAGATAGAAGATCAACCTCAGGTTATGTGTTCATGATAGGAAGCAAACCTATCACGTGGAGCTCAAAGAAACAACCTACTGTTGCACTTTCATCTATGGAGGCTGAATATAGAGGATTAGCTTTTGCCACATGTGAATCAATGTGGATTAAAAAGCTTTTGGCTGATCTTGGAGTGCAAGTTGGAACCATCCCTATATATGTGATAACATGTCAAGTATTTACTTGGCAAGCAATCCTATGTTTCATGCAAGGAGCAAGCACATAGAGGTCCACTACCACTATGTAAGGGAGAAGGTGCTGAGCAAAGGTGTGGAGGTAAAGTTCATCAGAACCAAAGAGCAGGTTGCAGACATGTTTACAAAGTTCTTGGATGCTTCAAAACTCAAAGGTTTCAAGGATGCGATAAATTTGAAGGACATGGATGAAGATAACTCCCAAATGAGCTTGAGGGGGAGTGTTGAAGATAAATGTACAAGCTCATTTTCATATGAGCCATGCTTGGAAAAATTTACCAACTATAAAGATAAAGAAAAAAGTGGAG
>CM035422.1:164953763-165056263 GCA_020310875.1 Ceratopteris richardii
ACAACAACAACTACTACAACAACAATTACAACAACAACAACTATCAAAGTGGCCATAGAGGAAGAAGAGATTACAATAACTATGCAGAGGACCAAAGTCAAGAAGATTCATTATTGATTATGAATCTATCAGCGAAGAAGGGTAAGGATGATGATCACATATTTTACATTGATTCGGGATGCTCGAACCATGTAGCAGGAAATGTGGCTTTACTTTCTGATTTGGAAGATCCTCATAACAAGCATGAAGTGCAGACATGAGATGACACAAAGCACTCAGTGGAGAAGATAGGTAATGTGAAGACATCAGATGGGAATATGAACCTCTTAAGCAAAGTCTTGTATGTCCCTACAATTACCAAAAATTTAATAAGTGTTGGACAGATTGTTGAAAAAGGATTGCAGGTTAGATTCAATTGATTTGGAGCATATGTTGAAGACCCAAGGCAAGGCTTTCGAAGGATTGCCAAAGGAGAAAAGACACGAAGGCTTTTCACTTTTGAAGTGGAAGATACAAAGAACATAGCTTTGTTTAGCTATGGATCTCAAACTCTTACAGAGTTGGAGATATGGCACAAAAGGCTTGCTCACATTGGTGAGAGGACACTCAAACAAATTTGCAGGGACCAAAGTGTACTTGGTTTGCCTAATATCACAAGGCAACACATGATTTATAAGTGTGAAGCTTGTCAACTCGGCAAGGCTCATAGACAACCTTTCAATAAGAAAGGATATATGTATCAAAATCCTTTGGATCTAGTGCACACGGATGTGTTGGGTCCAAGTAAGGAGCCATCTATATCAGGCTCAAGATATTATGTGTCTTTCATAGAGTATTGTAGCAGGTGGACCATTCTGTTTTTCATGAAGCACAAGGATGAAGTGTTTAATTGCTTTAAGAAGTATATTGCTCTTGTTGAAAATCAAACAGGTAGGACTTTGAAAAGACTAAGATCAGATGGTGGAGGAGAATACTTCTCTTCTAAATTTGATGCCTTCTTGCATGAAAGAGGCATTGAAAAGAAGTCACTACAAGGTATACACCCGAACTCAATGGTGTAGCAGAGAGGAGGAACAGAGCTATTGTCGAAGCTGCAAGGTCCATGCTCAACGAAAAGGGATTGCCAAACTACCTATGGGCAGAGGCTGTGTCGACAGCCACATATCTCATAAATAGACTTCCATCTAAGTCACTAGATGGAACCACTCCATATGAAGTGTGGAATCGAAGAAGACCTAGTCTAGAGCATTGTAAAATCTTTGGATGCTTAGCCTATGCTCACATTCCTTCTCAAGTAAGAGGGAAATTGGACCCCAAGGCAGAGAAGTGCGTATTTATTGGTTATGATCAAAACCAAAAAGGATATAGATTGTACAATCCAACCAATAAAGGATTTTCTGTGAGTAGAGATGTAATTTTTGATGAAAAAAAATCATGGTTTGATGATGACAGGAAAGTGAAGCTGCCATATGACTTGGATGAAGACTTTCCATCACTTCAACCAAAGGAGCCAAAGCAGATTGAAGAAAGTGATTTGGAGATTGACCTAGAAGACTTGGAAAGACTAAAGCTATGGAAGAACAAAGGTAAAGCAAAGATGCAGGATGCTACATATGGACCCGAGAGCTCACATCAACCACTTAGAAGGTCTTCAAGGGAGAAGAAGAAACTAGAGAGGTTTGGTTATGATACTTCTTTGGTCACCAAGCACTCAATCTACATTGCAAAGGATTCAACCAATGAAGAACCTACCACATTTGAAGAAGCACAAAGCAAGAAAGCTTGGAGAGATGCAATGGATGAAGAAATGGAAGCCTTGAAGGAGAATGACACTTGGGAGCTTGTACCTAACAAGCCATCTATGAAGATAATCGGATCTCGATGGATATACAAAATCAAGAGGAATCCAGATGGAAGTATAAATAGACACAAAGCAAGGTTAGTTGCTAAAGGGTTTGCTCAAACCCATGGTATTGATTATGAGAAGACTTTCTCTCTTGTTGCAAAAATGCCTACAATTAGGGTTCTCATTAGTCTTGCTGCATCTAGAAATTGGAATCTTTATCAACTTGATGTAAAGAATGCTTTCTTGAATGGATGGATTTCTGAGGAAGTGTATATGGCACAACCTCCTGGATATGAGGATGCACATCATCCTAACTATGTATGCAAACTAAAGAAAGCTTTGTATGGATTGAAGCAAGCTCCAAGAGCTTGGAATTTCAGATTGGTGACTTATTTGCAGGACCAAGGATTCAAAGCTAGCAAGGCGGATACCTCTTTGTTCATAAAGAGGAATGGATATGAAGTGATCTATTTATGTGTGTATGTTGATGATATTATTATCACAGGCAATGATCTTGAAGGAATCAAACAAGTAAAGGCTCAAATGAAGGAGGAGTTCAAAATACGTGACCTCGGACCACTCACTTATTTTCTTGGATTGGAGTTGATCTACACAGATTCAGGTATATACATCACACAAAGGAAGTATGTCCATGACATGCTCGTCAAGTTCAAGATGGAAAATACCAAGTGTGCAGGTACACCTATGGAGCAAAACCATAAGCTTAGTGCTTATGAAGGAGAGCCAATTGAAGACATCACAAGCTATCAAAGCTTGGTTGGAATTTTGAACTATGCAACACTCACAAGGGTGGATATATGTTATAGTGTTAGCATATTGAGTCAGTTTATGCATAAGCTGAGAAGACCACACATGGAAGCGGCCAAGAGAGTCCTCAAGTACCTAAAGGGGACTATGAATGAAGGTTTGTTTTATCATTTACTTCAGATATTGAGCTAAAGGTCTATTCAGATGCAGATTGGGCCGGATCTAAAGATGATAGAAGAAGCACATCAGGATATATATCATTTGCAGGTTCAAAAATCATTACTTGGTCATCGAAGAAGCAACCAACCGTGGCATTATCTTCTACTGAAGCCGAATATAGAGGTTTGGCTAATGCAACTCAAGAAATCATGTGGTTAAAGTCTTTGTACACAGATCTTGGACTTCATTCTTCAACACCTCACATTTTTTGTGGCAACACAAGCTCACTACATCTAGCAGCTAATCCGGTATACCATGCTAGAACCAAGCATATTGAAGTCCACTACCATTACGTAAGGGAGAAGCTAATGAGCAAGGATATTCAACTATCCTATGTCTCTACAGATATGCAATGTGCCGACATGTTGACTAAAGCTCTTGATGGTACAAAATTAAGTAGATTCAAGTTGATGATTGGCTTGCAGGAAATCAAGGACAATTGAAGACTTATTTGAAGGCCAAGCATGTTAGGCTTGAGGGGGAGCTGTTGGTGCATTTTACCCAAGCCTACATGCTTGATATATTTGATATTATCCTCATTTGTAAGTCACTTGAGTAGTCATGTGAACACCTCTTGTAAAAGAGTACATTTTATCTCTTGTAAATGGAAAAAGAAAAAAGGAAAAGGATGGCTTACCTCATCCATGATGTAATAAAAGGAGCAAGAAGGAAGAGGCGATTAGCAAGCCTTGTATGTGACCACTTCATGTCATTTTGTAGAGATTGAAGAGCTTACTCCATAGATCTATCATTCTAATCCCATCGTGCAAAGATTCATTGCCAATGTGGTTGTAATCATATGTGAATCTATACATTTATCATCATCTACTTCTCTGTTTTGTTCTCTGCTATACTCACTCAGAGCAGTACCTTCAGAAGGTCATATCTCGAGTTCTACTGATCCATTTTCAGTGTTTTAAAGTGCGTTGGATAGCTCCTACTGTCTACTTTTGGCATATAAATTCAAGGTCATTGAATTAATACTTTTGGAGATATCTGCATTTTACTGCTTACTGGTCTATCTCTGTAGAGCCCCGAGAATTGTGGGGAGGTTCCAGAAATTGTTGAAACTTTTTCTCAGTGCTCAGTCCATCATTTGAAGTGTTTTAACTTGGATAGGGAAGCTTGCTAAGTCTATTTTCTATGCGCAAAAGGAATTTTTCAAATTCTTACCAGGTTGAGAGCACTGTTCATTTTTTCCAGCAGGTGTATGTCCAAAAATAGCAAGTTTTGGGAGCTAGTCATTTCACAACTAGTCTGTCTTGACTTAAACTTTTGGGATACATGTTCCAAAGTACTTGGCTGATATTTTGGTGGATTTAGGAAGCTCAAAGGGTCTACTAATCAACTCTGAAGTCTCAGTTGGCTGGTGTGAAGCTGGTTGTAGCGGCACCTACTCATCTTTGGATTGCATCCACCATCTCTCTTCACAATACATACATACATGCATGCATGCATGCATGCATACATACACTCACACACACACAAAGGGAAGACAAGGAGGGCACAAGATGCACATATTTGCAAAAGTTTTTGAATTTGGACTTCAGAAATTCCAAGTATCAAAACCAATTGAATTCAGGTATCATGATACCAGAATTTCCATGTGTCGTGATTCTTGGTAGGCATCGTGTATTACCGATATCTCACACTCTTCGAGTATCGTGATACTTATCAAGTATCATGTATTGTTGGGTTAAGTATCGTCACCAACCGAGTATCGTGTATTGCCGATACTTCTTAAGTATCATGTATCACGAAGGTCAGTATCGTATCATCATGTCTAATATTGTGTATCATGATCGAGTCCAAGTATCATTTATCGTGTATCGTGCTCAAGCCAGGTATTGTATAATATCTCCTGTGTATCAAGTATCGTCGCTCCGCTAAGTATTGCATATTGTAGAGAGCCATATCGTGTATCAATAATACCATCGAGTATCGTGTATCGTCGATTTCTTCAAGTATCATGTATTGTGCTGGAGTCAAGTATGGTATTGTGAGGGCAAGAATTGCCTATCATTGCTTTTGTTAGTATGATGTATAATTTGCTCTTAAGTGTTGTGTATTGTCGATACTTTTTAAGTATCATGTATTGTGAGATCCTATTTGCCTATTTTGACCCTCATGACATAACTTGTATCCCTAGGACCTAATTCTACTATTGAACTTTGTAATCTATATAATTTTATCATATCTCTTCTTAAATATTATTTGTGAGTTTTCTTAAGCTCAAATCCTCAATTTTTCTCGTGGTATCAAAGCTTTTAGATAGAGGTGCCTAATGTGAGCATATTCAAGTGAAGGAAGAGTTTAGATTTAACTTTTTGCAACTAAAGATGGCACCAAGTCTCCACAACGTACACTTGGAAGGAGTTGAGATACTCAATGGGAGCAACTATGCAACATGGAAGATAAAGATGGAGTCCTTAATTTATTTCAAGATTTTTGGGATCTTATTTTAATGGAGATACCAATTGGAAGTGTAGAGGAATTGTCCAAATGGGATAACATGGACATATTTGTTGTTCATATGATAAGGTTGAGTGTCAAAGATGAAATTCTCAGCCATCTCATTGAGGTGAAGACCCCCAAGAAGGCATGGGAGACATTGAAGAATATCTATGAGTCCAAGAGCACCTCAAGGCAAGTGGCATTGAGGGGCAAAATTACGAAATCTAAGAGGATGTAAGGAGAGGATGCTTTAAGCTTCATCAAGAGAGTCAAGAATATACATCAACAACTAGAGGTTGTTAGAGAAAAGATGTGTGACAATGAGCTCTCGACAATCATCATATACAGATTGTGAGATGGATATGAAGGATAAGTTCAAGGCTTCATCATCTTGAAGGAGAATCCATCTCTTCATGAGATGGAACAAATTTTCAAAGATGAAGTTCAAAGGGAGGCTATCATGAAGTGAATATATGATGGAGGAAAGTCATCATCAAATGACAAATAAATCTTTTCATCAAGGGCAAAGAGCAAGATTCAACACACAAAGAGGAAGAGGAAGACATTAGACCCATTCACAATGAAGATAAAAAAGATCATGAAGGAAATCATTCTTTCCATGAAAGAGGATATCCTTCCTCGAGTGGTAGAGGAGAAGGAAAAGGTAGAGGTAGATACTATTCTATACAATGTTTAATTGGTCTAGATATGAACATCTCAATAAATATTGTAGGAGTAATAAAGATAATGGGAGAGGAAGATCATACTACAAGGATGGAGAAAGTGGAAAAGAATCCATGCAATTTGAAGAGGATTCTTCACTTGTAATGTTGGAAGAGATAGTAGCCCATACACATATTCCAAAGAGGAATTAGGGTGGATTGATACTGGAGCAAGTTCTCATATGACTTATCATACTGAATATTTCCAATATTGATGATTCTCATAATGCTTATAGCTTTAATAATCTGAATTCTATTACAAGAAGAGGTGATCTACCCATTTGATTGGGGAAAGTATAGAGAAAGACACTCCATAATGTTCTCTTGGTACCATCTTTTACCAAATTTCTTTTGAAGCTATGGCTGAGAAGGGGCTCGAAGTGGAATTTGAAGGCCAAATGCCTCATCAAAGATCCATTCTTACAAAGTTATTGCAATGGGAAAGAAATAAGGAAAACTTTCAAGTTAGAAGGAGAAGTCTTTGCATTTTCAGCATTGGGTAGTGATAAAGCAACCCTAATTATGCCTACAAAGTTATGGCACAAGAGGTATGGACACTTGATTTTAGTAGTACGAGGACGTTGAAGAATTGAATGGTCATTGGAATTCCAAGCTTACCAATGATTGAAAAACTGTGTGAAGCATGCACTCTTGGAAACCATGCTAGGAGTAAGTTCTCAAAGAAGAGCTCAAGGGCCTTCTCTCTTCTCTCTTCTCTCTTCTCGCTTCTCTCTTCTCTCTTCTCTCTTCTCTCTTCTCTCTTCTCTCTTCTCTCTTCTCTCTTCTCTCTTCTCTCTTCTCTCTTCTCTCTTCTCTCTTCTCTCTTCTCTCTTCTCTCTTCTCTCTTCTCTCTTCTCTCTTCTCTCTTCTCTCTTCTCTCTTCTCTCTTCTCTCTTCTCTCTTCTCTCTTCTCTCTTCTCTCTTCTCTTCTCTCTTCTCTCTTCTCTCTTCTCTCTTCTCTCTTCTCTCTTCTCTCTTCTCTCTTCTCTCTTCTCTCTTCTCTCTTCTCTCTTCTCTCTTCTCTCTTCTCTCTTCTCTCTTCTCTCTTCTCTCTTCTCTCTTCTCTCTTCTCTCTTCTCTCTTCTCTCGTCTCTCGTCTCTCGTCTCTCTTCTCTCGTCTCTCTTCTCTCTTCTCTCTTCTCTCTTCTCTCTTCTCTCTTCTCTCTTCTCTCTTCTCTCTTCTCTCTTCTCTCTTCTCTCTTCTCTCTTCTCTCTTCTCTCTTCTCTCTTCTCTCTTCTCTCTTCTCTCTTCTCTCTTCTCTCTTCTCTCGTCTCTCGTCTCTCGTCTCTCGTCTCTCGTCTCTCGTCTCTCTTCTCTCTTCTCTCTTCTCTCTTCTCTCTTCTCTCTTCTCTCTTCTCTCTTCTCTCTTCTCTCTTCTCTCTTCTCTCTTCTCTCTTCTCTCTTCTCTATTCTCTCTTCTCTCTTCTCTCTTCTCTCTTCTCTCTTCTCTCTTCTCTCTTCTCTCTTCTCTCTTCTCTCTTCTCTCTTCTCTCTTCTCTCTTCTCTCTTCTCTCTTCTCTCTTCTCTCTTCTCTCTTCTCTCTTCTCTCTTCTCTCTTCTCTCTTCTCTCTTCTCTCTTCTCTCTTCTCTCTTCTCTCTTCTCTCCTCTCTCTCCTAGTCTCTCTCTATCAATCTCTTCTCTCTATCTTCTTTTTGAGGATCATCAATAGATGGAGGGGAAGTCAAAATCTCTACTTGCAATCAATAGAATATCTCTCTCTGTTTTTCTTTCTCTCTGCTCTCTCATTCACAATAGGTAGGGTAGAGAGACTCTCCTTGCTATCTCTCTCTCTCTCTCTCTCTCTCTCTCTCTCTCTCTATATATATATATATATATATATATATATATATATATATATATATATATATATATATATATATATATATATATATATATCTTGAAGAATCTCCATCAGTTATTCTCCCAGGTACAATTCTATGCTATTCTATTTTGTGTTTAGTCATCGGGATTCTAGTTGTGTTGATCAAGTCCATAGACACCTTTGCTCCATCCTCATCCAATAGCGCCCTTGAGGATATCATGGGTGCCTTGAAATTATCTCCCCCCTCCCTCCCCCCTCTCTCTCTCTCTCTTTCTCTCTCTCTCTCTCTCTCTCTCTCTCTCTTTTCTCCATCCATAGTGAACTTTTCTATCCTCTACAACAATCAGCACAGTAGTAGCACCATGTCCATCTCTCTCTCTCTCTCTCTCTCTCTCTCTCTCCCTCTCTATCTCTCTCTCTCTTTGTCATAGAACCATCTTTGTAGCAGCTCTGTGACAAGATCGTTCTTTCTCTCTCTTTCTCTCTATTGCCAATATCTACCATCTCTATTGCATGTGTCACCAATCTATGAATATCCCTCTTTGTCTCACTTCTCTCTCCCTCTCTCTCTCTCAGGATCTCCCTCTGTCTTAGTGTCAGGTATGTACCACAAGTGCAATCGGCAGTTTCCATATCTCTCTCTCTTTGTATCTCATAATCTATACCTACATATAAAAAACAAAATACTACACATGATTACACTCCCTATATATAGAGATACATGTAGATACTCGTTTATGGTTCTCACTTTAATAACATATAGAACACACACACATGTTCATGCAAACTATACATGACTAACACATACACTAATTCTCATAACAGACACACTTAGTCATGCACACATAGTTAACACATACTCGTATACACACACACACACACATACTAAATAATACACATTTGTGTCATTTACTTTATTTCATATTTCAATTTTTAATTTTAGATATGTATTATGTACACCCACACATAAGCACATACACTCATCAACGCCGATGTAGATATATAAACAAACATGCACAAAAAAACACATACGCAAGCACATAATTACAAACATATGTCCTCACATATTCACACATCACACAAAATATATACGCACATCAACCACGTAAGTATACACATACACTTTCTCATAAAGGAACACATAAATAATAACATATATTTAGGCGCAATCCATTACAAACACACAAAACATATTAGCACATTAGCACATATGCACACAAACCCACATACATATGTCCCACATTCATACACACCACATATAGTCATACATAATCACTTTGCATACACATAATCACTTTTCACTTGGAAAGACACATACAAGCACATAGACACTCGCATGTACATACATACAAACACATCCAAGAAGGCACATGATCATTAGGCATACAAACTCATGTTTATATGAGTGAAGATGATAAAACACATATCAGGATGTGCACGGTTATTCCATTCCACCATATAGACACACACACATATTCACCTTCATATACATACTTACACATTCACATATACAACTAGACACACAAAGATACAAACATATTCATGCCCTCATATACATGTAGATGGACACATATACAATAACACAAACACATACACACACATACACACACTTGGAAATACACAAACATACACATAAATACATGGAACATACAAATACACAAATAAGTAAACATAGAACATACAAACACACATTTATGCGCATCTTTAGGCACACATACATACATACATACATTCATAGACATAGTCATTAGGGAGATGCATTGTCAAGAAGATCTTCTCTTGCACCAAAGAAAGATGAAGAAGATTTTGGTTAAAAATAAAGTATATTACTCAAGCTAGAACATCTCTAATTAGTAGTTGTCTCCTCAAGCCATTAGGAATATTCAATATTGACCCATCTAATTTGTGAGTCCCTTCTACATTATCAACTATTTTGTAATGTCAAGCACAAAATTTAATAACGGAAAGGTTATGAAATTAATGAGTTTGAGGAAAACGATGGGTCAATATATTATAAGGACCTCTTGTATGTTCCTTTAGTGAAGCCCAAAATCCAAGTACCTCAACAACCTCATGATTACTTGCAACATGACATTTTTGTGTGAATAAATCAATTTTTTTGTGGCCTTAAATATGGGAGGAATTCAAAGAATATATATGGCCTATAACAATTGCAATAAATCTAAATTACCTTTACATAAAGCACATGACCTCTTGCAACCTTTAGCTATTCCTAGAAGACCATGGTCCTCATTATCTATGGGTTTCATCACTGATCTACCAAGGTTAGATAAGTGCGATGCCATTATTGTTATATTGGATATATTTATAAAGATGACACACTTCATTTCAACCAGCAAGGCAATCATAGGTGTATCCACTTCTAGAATTTTCTCAGATACATTCATGGATTGCTTGATGATATTGTTAGATATCTAGGTCCATAGTTCATGTCTAGATTTTAAACAATCTTCATAGGCTGCTTCAAGTTAAGTTTTCTAGAATAATGATCCATAGATTGAATGACAAAAAAAATGGGTGAACCAAGTTCTAGAACAATATCTCCATTTCACCATCAGCTATCATAAAAATAATTGATTTGAGCTTTTAACCTTTGCAGAGTTTGACTATAAGAATATTACTCATACATCTACCAAGCAAAGTCCCTTCTTTGCCAATTATAGAGGACACCCAAGGATGGATGTTATATTCTCAAATCATGTGAGAAACCCATTTTCCAGAGATAAGGTTTGGTACCTCATGGATATTCAGTAAGAATTCAAGAAAGAGATCCATAGAGCTCTAGAAACAATATAAGTATTATGTAGGTCAATATCGTGTTAAGAAACCATCTTATCATGTTGGGGATAAAGTGTGGCTACTCCGTAGAAATACTTTGTAGACTTTGAGGCCCTATGCAAAGCTAGATTATTAGAGATTTTGTCCTTTCACCATCTTGGCCAAGATAAATTGAGTCACTTTCAAGCTCTAATTATCAAATTTGAAGGGTTCAAAAGTCAAACTCTAATTTCATGTCAAAACTTGCTTTTCATAAATTTTTGAATCAAAGACCTAGATTTAAATTACAAAAAACATATTATTCAATGAACTAGATTTAATCTATCCTAAAGCATTAAAAACATATAAAAAAATAATAAAACTACCCAAAAATCCCTCCTCTCTTTTTGAGGTGAATTTCATGCAAGTTGCAAAATTTTTTTTAGGAGATTTTTTGAATTTGTTTTGAAGGGTCTCATGTACATATCAAAAGAGCACCTCATAGGCTCTATTTCACATAATGTACCATAGCTGCTTTAGAGCTCCTATACTTAGGGTTTTGAAGAAGCACCTTTTCTAAATATTTTGCAATATTAGTGTTTTGTTTTTGGAGCTGAATTGGATCCTTTTCCAATCTCTTGTGTACATTGTCTCTATTGTCTCTCTCTATTTTTTCCCTTTACTCTCTCTCTATACTCTCTCTATATATTGATTATGGGCCTTAAAATTGGTATCAGAACAGGTGCATTCAAGAATTTTCAGGAGAATTTACTTGAGCATATTGACTTGCTTAAGTTAAAGATATGGCAATGAACTCCATAGCTGTATTAGATAGGTTCAAGGGTGATAGTTTTCACACTTGGCAAACAAGGCTCCAATATTATCCCATTGGGATGGTGATGATGCCCAGGCATATGCATTGATAGCATTTTCTATCAAACCTGCCATTATTCCTCACATTCGCTCTTGTAGAAGAGCTAAGGATGCTTGGGATACACTTACCACATTGTACCAAGCTAGGAATGAGGCTCGTGTTGCTTACCTCCGAACACAGTTGGAGAGTGAGCACATGAATGAAGGTGATTCTATAGACAACTTTCTAACAAAGATGAAAGACTTGAAGGAATAGTTGATTTTTGTTGATGAGGTTATACCAGATAGCTCACTTGTGTAGATCGTTCTGAATGGTCTTCCTCATTCATATTAGAGTTTTACTTCTACTCTTTGGTTAATGATGAAAGGCAATCCAAATTCCTTGTCATTGGAGGAGTTAGTCTATGTTCTGGTTTAGGAAGATGAGTCTTGGCAGAACATGTCCATTATGCGTCTCACAGATCAAGCTTTGTTGGCTAGTCAGAAGGGCAAAGGAAAATTGAGCTCTTCAACTAGTAAGTAGAAATCTACAAATGCTCCACATTCAAAGACGGAAGATAAAGATGAGAAGAAATCAGAAAAGGAGAAATTATTTTGCAAGTACTGTAAAGGGAATGATCATATCATAAAGAAATGTCCAAAACTGGGTGCTAAAGAGGCAAAGAAGAAAGAGGCCGGAATGGTTGTTGTAGAGGCCTCTACACCAAAAAGAGAGTTTGCTAATCTTGTGTAGGAAGAAGAATGGGTGTCTACTACTGTCTGCAGTTTTGACCCATCTTCTCATGAGCACTGCATGTCTGCAGTAGACTCCAATGTTTGGTATTTTGACACTGGGGCGACCAAACATATTACCTCGCAGCAGAGTTTCTTCTCTTCACTCGAGCCTGCCCCTATGGAGAATACTATTACATGCGCCAACAACTCCTCTTATGTTGTTATGGGAGTTTGTAAGATCATTTTTACTACTGCTCATGGTAGTTATTTCACTTTGTTAGATGCTTTATTTGTGCGAGGGATCAAGAAGAACTTGTTGTCAGTTTCTGCATTAGCCAAGATTGGCCTGGTTGTGAAATTTGATGATGAGAGGTGTACAGTTCATGATCTGTCAAATGGCAATGTGATTATTGCTTCTCACATTTTATGTCGTGGGTTGTATAAGATCATAGACTATGAAAGATCTCTAAATGATTTGGCATGTGCAATACATGATTTTGAGGCTATGTTAGATGCAAAGCTTTGGCATGCACACTTTGGTCATCTGAATTTTGCTAGTTTGCTATGCCTACGGAAATCTGAAATGGTATCCTCTTTGCCCAAACTTGAGGCACCAGGAAAACATGTTTGTTTTGTGAAGGCTGTATTCTGGGCAAAATGCAGCATTCTTCATTTCCAAGAGATGGTTCAATTCACGCTATCAGAAATTGCACCTTGTACATAGTGATGTCTGTGGTCCTATGCAGACAACTTCTTTTGGAAATTATCTTTACTTCATGACTTTCATTGATGAATTTTCGAGGCATGCATGGGTATATCCATTGAAGGCAAAGTCCGAAGTTTTCATGTGCTTCAAACACTTTTTGGTTTTGGCTGAAAATCTGTGAGCATGTAAAATGGGCACCCACTATTCAGATCAAGGGGGGAATATATGTCTTCTGATTTTAATGCATTTCTGGCTGAACATGGGATAAAACACTAGTGTACAGTGCCGTATACACCTCAACAAGATGGAGTTGCTGAACGAAAGAACAGGTCACTCATGGAGATGGTGAGGTGTATGGTCAGAATCCACATAATGGATTTGATGTAGAGCATATCCACCTCAAGCACAATGAGATCTTGATGTTCCAACATCTCCACCTCAAGCTAAAGTATGCTTGAGTCTTCATTCTCTGATACGTTGAATACCTGCCATAGCTTTGGATCTACAAAGCTTTACCTCATTAAGTGATGCCTTTGTCATCATGTCTGCTATTTCCTTCCTAGAAGTAACAAATAAAATCTCGATTTCCTTTGCCATAAGCTTCTCTCTTGAAATGTGGTAATGGACTTGTATGTGCTTTTTCCTTGCATGAAAAATTGGATTTCCAGCTACATGCATGGAACTTACATTATCTCCAAGTAATTGAGGTTTGGAACTTATCAGTGCCCAATTTGAGTACAACTCCTTGAGCCATTTTCTTCTTGAGTTGCAACAGTTAGATCTCTATGTTCTGCTTCAGTTGAAGATAGAGCAACTATTGGTTGCTTCTTGGAACTCCATAACACCAATTTTGAACCTACCAATTATTGATATATTTAGCTAGTGATGTGTGCAAACACACTAGGACCGCCGAGACACTTTTGTCCCTCTTTACAAGGTTTTTTTCCCTCGGCTTGTATATATGCCTATTTCCCTAATGGGCTAGTAATCTTTGTACATTCTCTAGTAATACATTCAGTATTGTGTGTTGTGCTCCAAGCTTCTTCTCCTTCCTTGTGTTGTTCGCGTGCTTCCGCAGGTGTCTATCTCCAACAATAGGTATCAGAGCAAGTCGTTGCTTCATCTAGGGCGCCGTTGACACTCCTTCGGTTGTAGTCTCAGAATCGCACTGAGCATACTCAATGTGTTTTTGAGATCAAAACGGCTTCGCTCTATGGTGCCGAAATTGCGATTTGAGCTCATTTCAGCCTCCAAATGCACTATCGTAGTGGTTGTGCAGGCTATTTCATCATTTTGTGCCAAATGTATATACCAGTTTCTGTTCCCCAATATAAGCATCTCAAAGTCTGCTACATGTCTAGTAGAATTCATCTGGGCAGTTCTGCTCAACTTTTTGAGATACAGTCAATTTTTTGCATCAAGGTATTTTAGTCACTAGCCATGGCTGAAAGAAGTGATGTATTTTGTATGTTGGCTGTTGAGGATAAGTTGGATGGTACTAACTACCCATTATGGGCTTATATGATGTGACATGTATTGGTTGCAAAAGGAGTGTAGAACATTGTGCAGGGTGTTGAAAAACATTATATCACACCTGCAACTGTTAGAACTACAGGTACAAAAGCTGAGGCAGAAGGTGTCGAAGATGATGATATTCTACATATTCTTGTTCGTGCTGCGGTTTGTGCTGCACCTACTATAGAGCAAATTTGTTGGGATGGCAGAGATGCCCAGGCACATGCATTGATAGCTTTGTCTGTCAAACGTGCCATTATTCCTCACATTTGCTCTTGCACAACAGCTAAAGATGCTTGGGATACAATTACCACATTGTACCAAGCTAGGAATGAGGCTCGTGTTGCTTACCTCCAAAAACAGTTGGAGAGTGAGCACATGAATGAAGGTGATTCTATGGACAATTTTCTAACAACGATCAAAGACTTGAAGGAACAGTTGATTTCTGCTGATGAGGTTATACTAGATAGCTCACTTGTGTAGACCGTTTTGAATGGTCTTCCTAATTCATATCAGAGTTTTGCTTCTACTCTTTAGTTAATGATGAAAGGCAATCAAAATGCCTTGTCATTTGAGGAGTTAGTCTCTGTTCTATTGCAGGAAGACCAGTCAAGTCAGAACAGGTCCATTATGCATGTTGTAGATCAAGCTTTCCTAGCTAGTCAGAAGGGCAAAGGAAAATGTAGCTCTTCAATTAGTAAGCAAAAATCTGCAAATGCTGCACATTCAAAGAAGGAAGATAAAGATGAGAAGAAATCAGAAAAGCAAAAATTGTTTTGCAAGTACTCTAAAGAGAATGATGATATCATAAAGAACAATCCAAAACTGGTTGCTAAAGAGGCAAAGAAGAAAGAGGCTAGAATGGTTGTTGCAGAGGCCTCTACACCAAAAAAAGAGTCTACTAATCTTGTTGCAAATGGGAATTTACTATTGACTACAGTTTTGACCCACCTTCTCATGAGCAGTGCATGTCTATAGTAGACTCGGATGTTTGGTACTTTGAGAATGGGGCAACCAAACATATTACCTCGCAGCGCAGTCTCTTCTCTTCACTCAAGGTTGCCCCTGTTACATGTGCCAACAACTCCTGTTATTCTGTTATGGGAGTTGGTAAGATCATTTTGAATACTACTGATGTTAGTTCTTTCACTTTGTTAGATGTTTTATTTGTGTCAGGGATAAAGAAGAACCTGTTATCAATTTCTGCATTAGCCAATATTAGCTTGGTTGTGAAATTTGTTGATGACATCTGTATAGTTCATGATCTGTCAAATGGCGATGTGATTAATACTTCTGGCATTTTATGTTGTGGGCTGTATAAGCTCATGTCCCAATGAGGCAACTTCTCAACCTTTGGAGGTTTCATGTGATGATATAGATCTTTCCATTTCGGATGCAGATTTACATGATGCAGTAGTTGATGAGAGAGATGATATTGAGCAGGCAAAAACTATCCCAAAATGGCTGGTGGAGACTTTGCATGACAACAAATTACATGAACCTCTATCATATCATACTCGTTTAGGCTCTCATAGTGCCTCTTTTGCACCAGATTGCTATGCTATGGCTGCATCTAGTTCTCTGTGATGAGAATGAGCCTGTTTCGTTTGATGAAGCACAAAATTCAGAAAATTGGATGGCTACTATGCAATCTGAATATGATGCTATAATGAAGAATGTTACTTGGTATTTATGTGACTTGCCTCTTGGCAAGAAGTCCATTGGGACCAAGTGGGTATACAAGTTGAAGCGTACGCCTGATGGTACAATTGACAGGTAAAAGGCTAGACTTGTTGCAAAGGGTTATGCACAGGAAAGAGGCATTGATTTTGATCAGACCTTTGCACCTACTTTCGGAATGACTAGAGTTGTAGCATCTGTGCACTTGCACCTCATCATGGTTGGAATATACATCAGTTGGACATTAAAACAACATTTTTGAATGGTGACTTGCATGAAGAAGTGTATGTTTTTCAGCCTTCTGGCATTGTGCAAAAAGGGCATGAAAACTAGGTGTGCAGGTTAAAGAAGGCATTATATGGTTTAAAGCAAGCACCACATGCTTGGTATGAGAAGAAACATGCCTATCTAATTGCACATGGTTTTGCAAATAGTCCAACTAAAAGAACCTTATATATTAAGCGTGCTAATGATTTGCTTTTGATCATTGTTGTCTATGTTGATGACATGTTGCTCACTGGTCCTATTGAGAAGCATATTACTAATTTTAAGTCTGATTTACATGCCTCATTTTAGATGTCTGATTTGGGGCATTTGCATCACTATTTGGGCATTCAGTTTATGCAAGTTGATGGTGGAATGGTTTTGTGTCAAACGAAATATATTGACACATTATTGCAACATTTTGGCCTTCAAGACTGTAAGCCTATCGCCACTTCTATGGAGACATGTTTACGATTGAGTCTTCATGATGCTGGAGATGCATTTGACGCTGTTCTCTATCAGCAGGCTGTAGGATTCTGGATTTACTTATGCATTACTCGGCGAGATCTTCAGTTTGTTGTCTCACAGAGGAGCAGGTTTATGCATTGCCCAAGAGTTAAGCATTGGCAGGTGGTTAAGCACATCTTTCGCTACTTGAGTGGTACTTGGCTACTTGGGTTGCTTTATCCGAAGGGGGATCACTACCGCCAGATTTGCATGCTTTTTCTCACTCTGATTGGGCTGGTTGCTATGACACTCATGTGTCCACTAGTGGCTTTTGCTTCATGCTTGGTAGCTCATGTATATCTTGGTTGAGCAAGAAGCAGCCTACTATGGAGACTTCTAGTTGTGAGGCTGAGTATAGGGCAACTTTCACAATGATTGTTGAGTGTGTGTGGCTCAGACGCGTTAGGCTTATTTGAGTGTTGGTCAGTCTTCTGCCACCACCATCTTCACGAACAGTTAGAGTGCATAGGCAGTTGCGAGGAACCCTGTGTTCCATGCTCGCACTAAGCATATTGAGGTGCATTATCACTATGTCATGGTGAGATTCTCTACTGGTGAGATTAGCTTGGCATATGTGCCCATGCAGGAGAACATTGCAGACCTTTTCACAAAGGCTCTGCCTACGGAGAAGTTTGAAGCTTTTCGCAAAGCTTTGGGCTTACTTCCTTTTGTGAAGTGATTTCCACATAGCTTGGCACTTCCTTATACATGAGTGCCAGCTCCTTGTTCACCACATCACTCCGAGAGGGGATTTGTTGATATATTTAGGTAGTGATGTGTGTGAACACACTAGGACCGTCGAGGCACTTTTTTTCCTGTTTACGAGGTTTTTTTCCCCCGGCTTGTATATACGCCTATTAGCCTGATTGGCTACTAATCTTTGTACATTCTCTAGTAATACATTCAGTATTGTGGTTGTGCTCCACGCTTCTTCTCCTTCCTTGTGTTGTTCGCGTGCTTCCACATATGTAATAGGCCTCTTTTCTAGTGAAATAATTCATTTTGAGCTTTTTGAATTTCATTGTGGGGATAATGCTTAGAACGAATAATTAGGTCATTTTATGCATGTAGGAAAATTTTTTGGTTGACAATTTTCATATCCTCTCTCTAGACCTTAATTGCATTATGTTTTCAAGTGGGATTTTGAAGGTGAAGATGAAAGAATTAAGGAAAACTCTGTATGAGGGAAAGGTAGAGCAAGTAGAAGAGAATAAAAGTGCCTGTGTGAGATTTTCGTGAATCATGTTCTAAGTACCTCGTTCAGGGTCCTACGTTTAGTTCATTGTAAGAAAATGCCTTGATTTTACTCTCTCTAGAATTTTAAACCTTGCAGTGCTCAAAAGTGGCATTTGGAGGTGGATTTGGACCTCGGACGTCTCTAACACTATTGTGCAGATCAAAAAATTGAATAAAAGTGTCTCTCACAAGCTAAACCTAATTCCTCATTGTTTTTGAGTTATAGGGCTTTGAAAAGTGCCGTTTTTTCCAACACTTAAAAAAAAAAACGAGGGCTTTTCTAATTCTATTAGAATCCATGATTCTCATGTAATATCATATGGTAGAGGTTCCTTTTTCTTGCCTTCATCATACCAAGACCTGTGTTCTTCAAACACAACATCTCTACTTGTAGTGAATTGCTTGAATGAAGAATTATAGAACTTGTGACCCATGTGAATTGATTCATACCCAATAAACACTATCTTTGTTGCCCTCTTATTTGTGATGGTACATGAACATAAACTAAACAACCAAACACCTTGCAATGTCCAAGACTAGGTTTTCTTACATACCATACTTCATAAGAAGTCATACCTTGGAGTGATTTGGACGATAAACTATTGACAAGGTACACAATAGTTTAAATAGCCTTTGCTCATAGATATTGGGCAAGCTCTTCTCTTCAAGCATTGTTCTAGCTGATCCAACCAATGTCTTGTTTCTTCTCCTTGCAATTCCATTTAGTTGCGGAGAGTACCTCGTAGTCACTTCACTTTTGATACCTTTATCCTACAAGAAATAATGAAACTCTTTGGAAAGGTATTCTCCCCCTCCATTAGATCTTAGCTTCTTGAGTGATCTACCTATATGGCTCTCCACATATGCTAGATACTTTTTGAAGCAATCCAACACTTTGTTCTTACTCTCCATAAAGTACAAAATACTCCATCTACTATGTTCATCAATAAATGAGGCATAATACCTTGATCTTGCCAATTAAGGTTCTTGACTTGGCACGCATACATCTATATGTGATTCAAATAACTTGTTGTGAATGTAGCCTTTGTGGTCGAATAGTTGTCTTTGCGCCTTCTCAGTTTGACATGCATTACATCTATTGATCATGTGCTTCTTTGATATGTTTGGTAATCCAAGAACACTTTGATCCTTGCATATGTTTTTCAAGGTTCCTTCATTCACATGAGCTACCCTCTTATGCCACACTTCTAGATCACTTAGGGTTTGAGACTTGAAGTTGAATAGTGCTATGTTTTTCATTTATCCTACTTCAAAAGTAAAGAGCCTAAGATGCTTCTCACCTCTGGCTATTGCCTTGAAGCTTCCAAAAAAGCTTCAAAAGTAAAGAGCCTACCATGCTTCTCACCCCTAAATCTTCCACAAAAGCCAAATGTTGAGTGAACCTAACTTGCTAACTCTTTTCGGTTATTTGGCCTACAATTATTAGGTTTTTTGTAATAGTGGGAACATAGAGTACCTTGCTCATAATATTTGCCCTACCATTGGAAGCTTTCACATTCTCAACCTCCTCCATGCTAAGCTTTGTGTCATCCCCTATTTGAACTTCATGTCTATGCTTTTGGCTTTCCAAATGAGATAAGAGAGCTATGTTGTCCGCAACATGTTTTGAACATCCTCAATCGATGTAGAAAAAATGATCATCTTTTTTACCTTCCTTGTGACTTAGATTCATCAAGAAGAATGAGTCTTCATTTTTTTTATCTTCAAAATAAGCTTTGTAGTCCCTTATCTTATGGCCTCTATTGTTGTTGTTGAAGTTGTGGCCATATCTACCTCTATTGCTGCCATATCCATCTCTTCCATTTCCTTCTTGTGTCTTCCCATTGAACCACCAATTTTGAGTGGTGTGATTGGTATTATCACAAATGTCACAAGATTGAACATTCTCGCCTTTGGTCTTGTCATGCTTTGGTCCTTTCTTCTTCCCTTTCCTCTTGCTCTTGCCTAAAAAGTTGGCTTGGGAAATTTCCTCTTCATCTTCTTCCTTCTTCTTGCCTTTTAGCTTCTTGTGCTTCTTATATGCATATAGAGCACTAGTTGAACTACCATGATAGGAGTTACCTTCCTTTATGCTATTATTGGCCTCTTGATTGAAGAGTTGTCCAAGAAAGATGTTGAAGTCTAGAAATTGCATATCCATGATGAGGTCATAGATATCTCTCATCCCATTGAGAATTTTCCTCATGATCGCTTCTTCTTCAATAAGCTCTCTAATGGATGCCAACTGATCAGCAACCTCGTTGACCTTTGTAACAAAATCATGATGGTCTATTTTGGACTCTTCTTCATCTAGTTGAACTCATTCCGAATGTAGTTCTTCCTTGCTTTTGTACTAGCAGAAAAGAAAGTCTCTAGGGCATCCCAAGTCTCTTGAGAAATTTTGCATCCTCTAATATGTGCTAATAGAAAATCAGAGATGGATTTGAGTATGTATGACCTTTCTTGAGCATCCCTTGCACACCAAAGTGTGGGCCTACCTGTTTCAAATGTTGGTCCTATTTTGGATCTTCAAATAGGCATTGCTCCATCATCTAATACAATCCCCTTAGGTTTCTTCCTTGCAAATAAGCCTCCAATTTGATTTTCCAAGAAGCATAATTGTGTTTATCAAGCTTCTCAATCATTGATGGAAATCCATCTCCCATCTTGAAGTTGCTGTCATACCACTAAAAGAAGTTCAAGAATCTTGGAGAGGCTTAGAAAGTTGAGTTGTCAAGTAGTGAAGTTGGTCCAGTAAACCAGCATAGGACCAGCCCTAGATCTTTGGATATTTAAAATAGACCTTGTAGGGTCATGGTTAGTGCAATAAAACCCAATAGATACTTTGGAACATCAACAAGAACAAGTTGATGCAAAACAACTAACTTGCACCATGACTAGGTTAGAAAAACCCTTCTAAAAATAGATGGAAGTTATGACTTCAAACACTGAGAGCAGCTTGCACAATAACAATTGGAAATATTCCTCTTAAGGGAGTTTCATACAAAGGGTTTTCTTGCTATAAGCATAAAATCCCTAATTTATACCAACTATAGAAGGAGCAATCACCTTAGAACTCAACTTGTGTCATCTTGATTTTTTAGGGAGTTGCAAAGAATGACCTCGAGACTGAAAAACTTCAATTGCTCTAAATTTGTACACACAAATTAGACAATAGTACCTTTCCAATGAGTGCTTAATCACTAAATTTGGATCTCTATGGAGAGAGAGCAACAATCTCTGCAAGTTGATTGAGTCTAAGGAAGAAGGAGTAGACAATAGAGATGGCACTAAGCAAAGATCAAAGAGTATATGTACTGCTTCATAATTGCTATCAAGGCTGGTATGGCATCCATCTCAAATTTGGATTGATCATGGCTGTGAGTTGATACTGAGGGGACAAATAGGATATGGCCAAGATTTTTCTTCATGAATTAGAATCTGAAATTAGGTGGGTTTGTTACTTTACATTGATTGGAATCTTTTCCTAGAATCTAGGAAAGAGAAAGTTGAAATCAACTCTACTTTCTGATTGATTGATTGAGAATCAATCCCAACCACTTCTAACTCTTGGCTTTTAGTCCTTTTGCTCTTTCCTTTTACAAAGGTAAATACGTTGAAACTTAAAATAAATGATCATAAGTGATCAACCAATTAATAGAAAGAAAATATGTGCACATAAGTGCTATTCTTCAAGGCATATCCATAGCATCCAAATACAAGATTTGATGTGGAGTATATCCACCCCAAGAATAATCACAGCTTGATGTTGCAACACTAGCTTTGTAGGTTCAGGAACTCATGCATGAAGGTCAAAAGCTATTATCTCCGAAATAAAGATTTTGTCTACAATCTTAATTTTCCCCTCGGGAGTCTTCTTGGCATGGGTGGATTGGATTACAGAAAGATTGTCAATAAGACATCAAAGATCACAAATGCTTCATAATTTTTTTCAAGAAAAGGGAGTGATTCTTCGAGGGAGGTTAGTTGGTCTTTGATGAGCAACTAAGATCCTATAATAATCTCTCTCAATCTTGTCTACAGGTTTATGTGCACCAAAAATCAATTGTTATTGAAGATTTCTAGCTACAAAACCAAGCCCTTTAATATACATGAAGTTGGTCAAGTCATGGTCGTTCATTCAAAAAGCATAATGCAAACATATCTAAGATCATTGGAAGACTGAAAAAAGAAAGATGAAAAGTTTGTTGTGATGCCTGATGACATATCGCTGCAAATAAGGCATCACGACGATGTGTGGGAATCGCAACGTTTACTTATATCAATGTTTACTTTCGTGAGGAACTTGAAGCATGAAAGGAACCACAGTAATGAATTTTCGCAAAGGAGAGGACTTGATCTGGTGCTCAAAATTCAATGAAATACTTTATCGAAGTAAGCTCCATGTCGCCCTGTTTTGCACTATGGCGCTCTCTCTATCTCTCCCTCACTGTCCATCTGAAATCCAAGCCTGGAACTCCATCTCTCCTCAACATGATGACCTCTCATAAACATGATGGCAACCATGAGCTCATATACACCAATATTCTAGAGTAAACCAGTACGTTTTCGTTCTATTGGATGCTTTGTTTATTCTATACGGAAATTGGTTGACTGGAATCTCTAAAAGCAGAAGCGAGGAGTTCTTCGAGCAATCTACATAATCAAATACGATCCTGAAGTCTCTAAATATTTCAGTTCACATTTCCACTTTTCAACTGTTTTGATACATGTATTGGACAAGATTTACAGGGTAGCTCAACGGCATACCTACATATTGATTTCTTCTTCCTTTTCTTTCATTTCTCTTCGGTGTCCTACAACGATACTAAAAGACATCTACAATTGACTCTCTTCAAACTCATATCGAAGCTATAGAGACATTACAGAGAGAAAGCATACAAAATAAGGTGGACGCATTTCTTTGAGAACGCTCTTCCCATACTTCAAAGTAGTAAGTTCTATTAAGACCACAATACGCATCTTATATCGCCAACTATACATAATAAGGTATCTTATTCGTTTTTTTCAGGGAAGAAAATCAAATTCTATAACGCACTCTCACGTGCACCAACATGAGCTGTAGAATTTCTTTTGAAGTATTCAAATGTCAGATCTCGCTCCATTACATCCAAGATCCAAACCGATAAAAAATTAACTTAGGTACTATATGGTAATTGAAACTGAAAAGCAACATCAGTTATTGAAAACGAACCTAATCAAAGGATCTATTCTAATTGATGTAACCGATAGAAGCCAACGCAAATACTTTGGAAACCTTCATCCTATGACATTGTTTGAAGAGGCTCAAGTTTATAAAATTTATATATGCATGCACACTTACATAGATGACCAGACATGTACATCCATGTTTAGAGACATGAGTTCGAAATACATACACAGAAACATTGATTTACACATACAAACATGCATACATTTAAACACACATGTGTTATCTATGGGTAGAGGCTATTTCAACCGCGACGTACCTTGTCAATAGATTTCCATCCAAATCACGTCAAGGTATGACTCCTTATGAAGCATGATATGGAAGAAAACCTAGTCTTGGACATTGCAAGGTTTTTGGTTGTTTTGATTATGTTCATGTGGAATCACAAATAAGAGGTAAACTAGATGAAAGGGTAACAAAGTTAGTGTTTATTGGGTATGATTCAACTCGGATGGGTAAAAAGTTCTATAATCCTTTAACCAAACAAAAGCTAACTTTACCATATGATCTTGATTATGATTCTCATCGATTACGAAGCAAGCATGATACACGCATCCACGATCCAAGAAGTGATACGGATGATGAGAAAGATAAAAAGGAAAATGATTACAGGCTATGGAAGTCAAGAGTCAAAGCAAAGATTCGAGAGTGTGGAGAATGCTCCAAGCAACCACCTAGAAGGTTAACAAAGGAGAAAAGACAACCAAAAAGGTATGGATATGATTCCACATTTGTTACAAAGAATTCAATCTACTTGGAAAAGGACTCAATTTCAGAGGAACCCTCAACCTATGAAGTGTTGGAACGTCAAGCTTACACTATGATTGAGGTGGATTTGATCTACATCAAAACCTATCACTTGGATTACGTCAAAAGAATATCCATTGGAGAGTTATTTTTCTTATGCTCACTTCTTATATCTTTTTAAAAGATTTTTCATGGATGTTTTACCATTGTAAAAGCCTACAACTTTACACATGTAAAAGTAGAAAGATAGAGCCCAAATTCCCAGAATTTTTGGTGGTTGCATTGCATTCAATCAATCAATCAATCTCCTAAAAGTAGATCTTCATTTTTCCTAAATTGTAGGAAAGTGAATTGATTCCCTCCAAGAACTCTTACCACCTTCATTTGAATTCAAAATCCACTTGTAGAAGTCTTGGATCACTTCTAGAGTTTACATAAAGACTTCTAAGCACTTGTACAACACATGGAAGTAACATACTTACACTTGTGACCATCATTGTCTTCCTCCATTTCTCTGCATCATCTTCTTCACCAATAGTAAGCTTGCAAAGGTTGTTGCTCTCTCTATAGAACTCCAAAATAGATGAGCATGGCTCATTGGAAAGATACTAGTATCTAGTTTATTCTTGTAAATTTTCATACCATTCCATTTAGCAGATTGAGAGAAATCGTAGTTTTTCTGTCTTAGGGTCAATCTCTGCATATTCCTGAAAAATAGTAAGTACCACAGTTGAGTGTTTGATTCATTCCTATAGCATAGTCTACTTATTTCTTATACTCTTGTGTATTACATACACTCAACCATATGTGTATCACTCCCATAAAATGATCTTTTCTAATTGTAATCACGCCGTTTGCTATGAGCATTTGAAGTTCATTGTCTCTTCCATAGATAGTAAGTTTTTTGAGCTAGTCGATGTGCAAACTTATCTATTTTGTATTGACTCTTTCTCCTTGATGCTGCAAAGTACATAGTGCATTTTATTGCACTTATCACATGCTTATAAGGTCTTTTTGAGTCTCCATAAGCTCAAGGGCTGGTCTTGTGTTGGTTGGCTAGGACAAACTTCATTTCTTCAAAACTTAGTTTTCTACCTCCTACAAGCTTCTCCAAGTTCTTTCAATGATATCAAAGCCAGATTAAGATGGGTGACGGATTCCCCTCAATGACCGAGATGGTTGATTGACACAACTACGTGACTTGGCAAATTAGAATCAAGGCCTATTTGCAAGGTAGAAATCTTTATGGAACTATAGGAAGTGATGAAGCTATGCCTATTCCAAGATCAAAAGGAGGACCTACATAAGAGGAGACAGATAAGCTCACACTTTGGTGCGCACTGGATGCTCAAGCAAGGTCGTACATACTAAACTCTATCTCTGATTGTCTATTACCACATATTAGAGGATGCAAGACATCTCAAGACACTTGGGATGCCCTCGAGACTTTCCTTTCTACTAGTACCAAAGCAAGAAAGAATCATCTTTGGAACGAGTTCAATCAAATGAAGAAGACAACTAAACAAACCATCATAGAGTTTGTTACCAAGGTGAAGGAGGTTGCGGATCAGTTAGCATCCATTGGCAAGCTAATTGAAGAAGAGGCTATCATGAGGCAAATTCTCAATGGGCTTCGAAGTGATAAGCAATGGCAAGCTTTCACCACAGCTTATGATCTCATCATGGATGTGCAAACTCCAGTTTTCAACATCTTTCTTTGACAACTCTTAAATCAAGAGGCGAACAATAGCATAAAGTAAGGTAATTCCTATCATGGTGATTCAACTAGTGCTCTATATGGAAATAAGAAGGATAAGAAGCAAAAAGGCAAGAAGAAGGAAGAAGATGAAGAGGAGACTTCCCAAGCCAACTTTGCAAGCAAGAGCAAGTTGAAAAGGAAGAAGCAAGGACCAAAGCATGAAAAAGCCAAAGTCAAAATGTTCAACCTTGTGCCATTTGCGATTGCTGGTTCAATGGGAAGACCCATAAAGGAAGTGGAAGAGGTGGATATGGCAGCAAAATAGGTAGAGGTGGAAACACCTTCAACAATAACAATAGAGGCTATAATAGAAAGGACTTCAGAAATTATTCAAAAGATCAACCATATGAAGGCTCGTTGCTTCTTATGAATCTAGGCCACATAGAAGGTAAATAATATGGTCATTTGTTCTACAGAGATTCAGGATGTTCAAATCATGTTGCAAGCAACATTGCTCTTCTATCTTATTTGGAAAGTCCAAAGCATAGACATGAATTTCAAATAGGGGATGATACAAAGCACAATGTGCAGAAGATTGGTAATGTCAAAGCTTCCAATGGTAGGATGAACATTCTGATCAAGTTTCTCTATGTACCAACTATCACTAAAAACTCACTAAGTCTAGGGAAAATAGTCCAAAAAGGCTTGCAAGTTAGGTTCACTCAGCATGGAGCTTTTGTGGAAGATCCATGTCAAGGCTTCAAGAACATAGCTAGAGGTGAGAAGCATGGTAGGCGCTTTAATTCAAAATCCACTTGTGGAAGTCATGGATCACTTCTAGAGTCTATATAAAGCCTTCAAAACACTTGTACAATACATGGAAGCAATATACATACACTTGTGACCATCATTGTCTTCCTCCTTCAGTTCTCTGCATCATTTCTCTATGTTTATGCATATAAATTTTCATGACATTTAATTTAGTAGATTAGGAGAAATCTTGGTTTTTTTGTCTCGGGGTCAATCTCTATGTATTCCATAAAAATAGGGAGTACCACCGTTGAGTGTTTGATTCATTCCTACAACATACTTTGCTTATTCCTTATACTCTTATGCATTATATACACTCAAGCATATGTGTGTCACTCCCAATAAAGGAGTTTTTCTAATTTTAATCACATTGGTTGCTACATAATCAAATACGATCCTGAAGTCTCTAAATATTTCAGTTCACATTTCCACTTTTCAACTCCTTTGATACATGTATTGGACAAGATTTACACGGTAGCTCAACGGCATACCTACATATTGATTTCTTCTTCCTTTTCTTTCATTTCTCTTCGGTGTCCTACAACGATACTAAAAGACATCTACAATTGACTCTCTTCAAACTCATATCGAAGCTATAGAGACATTTCAGAGAGAAAGCATACAAAATAAGGGGGACGCATTTCTTTGAGAACGCTCTTCCCGTACTTCAAAGTAGAAAGTTCTATTAATACCACAATACGCATCTTATATCGCCAACTATACATAATAAGGTATCTTATTCGTTTTTTTCAAGGAAAAAAATCAAATTTTATAACGCACTCTCACGTGCACCAACATGAGCTCTAGAATTTCTTTTGAAGTATCTAAATGTCAGATCTCGCTCCATTACATCCAAGATCCAAAACGATTAAAAAATTAACTTAGGTACTGTATGGTAATTGAAACTTAAAAGCAACATCAGTTATTGAAAACGAACCTAATCAAAGGATCTATTCTTATTGATGTAACCGATAGAAGCCAACGCAAATACTTTGGGAACGTTCATCCTATGACATTGTTTGAAGAGGCTTCAAGTTCATAAAATTTATATATGCATGCACACTTACATAGATGCCCAGACATGTACATCCATGTTTAGAGACATGCGTTCGAAATACATACATAGAAACATTGATACACACATACAAATATGCATACATTTAAACACACATGTGTTATCTATCGACAGAGGCTATTTCATCCGCTATGTACCTTGTCAATAGATTACCATCCAAATCATGTCAAGGTATGAATCCTTTTGAAGCATGATATGGAAGAAAACCTAGTCTTGGAAATTGCAAGGTTTTTGGTTGTTTCAATTATGTTCATATGCAATCACAAATAAGAGGTAAACTGGATTAAAGGGTAACAAAGTTAGTGTTTATTGGGTATGATTCAACTCGGATGGGTAAAAAGCTCTATAATCCATCAACCAAGCAATTCACTACAACTAGAGATGTTGTGTTTGAAGAACACTGATCTTGGTATGATGAAGACAAACAAAAGCTAACTTTACCATATGATCTTGATTATGATTCTCATCGATTAGGAAGCAAGCATGATACTTACATCCACGATCCAAGAAGTGATACCAATGATGAGTACGATAAAAACGAAAATGATTACATGCTATGGAAGTCAAGAGTCAAAGCAAAGATTCGAGAGTGTTGAGAATGCTCCAAGTAAACACCTAGAAGGTTAACAAAGGAGAAAAGACAACAAAAAAGGTATGGATATGATTCCACATTTGTTACAAATAATTCAATCTACTTGGAAAAGGACTCAATTTTAGAGGAACCCTCAACCTATGAAGTGTTGGAATGTCAAGCTTACACTATGATCGAGGTGGATTTGATCTACATCAAAATCTATCGCTTGGATTACGCCAAAAGAATATCCATTGGAGAGTTCCTTTTCTTATGCTCATGTCTTATATCTTTTCAAAATATTTCTCATGGATCTTTTACCATTGTAAAAGCCTAAAAATTTACACATGTAAAAGTAGAAAGATAGAGCCCAAATTCCCTAATTTGTTTGTGTTTGAGTTGCATTCAATCAACCAATCAATCTCCTAAAAGTAGATCTTCATTTTTCCTAAATTGTAGGAAAGTGAATTGATTCCCTCCAACAACTCTTACCACCTTCATTTAAATTCAAAATCCACTTGTAGAAGTCTTGGATCACCTCTAGAGTTTATATAAATGCTTCTAAGCACTTGTACAACACATGGAAGTAATATACTTACACTTGTGACCATCATTGTCTTCCTCTAGTAAGCTTGCAAAGGCTACTGCTCTCTCTACAGAGCTCCAAAATGGATGATCATGGCTCATTAGAAAGATACTAGTATCTAGTTTATTCTTGTAAATTTTCATACCATTTCATTTCCCAGATTGAGAGAAATCATAGTTTTTCTATCTCGCGGTCAATCTCTGCATATTCCTAAAAAATAGGAAGTACCATAGTTGAGTGTTTGATTCATTCCTATAGCATATTCTACTTATTTCTTATACTCTTCTGCATTACATACACTCGAACATATGTGTATCACTCCCATAAAATGATTTTTTCTAATTGTAATCATGCCGTTTGCTATGAGCATTTGAAGTTCATTGTCTCTTCCATAGATAGTAAGTTTTTTGAGCTAGTCGATGTGCGAACTTATCTATTTTGTATCAACTCTTTCTCCTTGATGATCCAAAGTACATTGTGCACTTTATTGCACTTATCGCATGCCTATAAGGTCTATTTGAGTCTCCATAAGCTCAAGGGCTGGTCTTGTGCGGGTTGGCTAGACCAAACTTCATTGCTTCACAACTCAGTTTTCTACCTCCTACAAGCTTCTCCAAGTTCTTTCTATGATATCAAAGCTAGATCAAGATGGGTGACTGATTTCCCTCAATGAATGAGATGCTTGAACGAGACAACTATGTGACTTGGCAAATCACGTAGTTGTCTGGTAGAAATCTTTATGGAACTATAGCAAGTGATGAAGCTATGCCAATTCCAAGATCAAAAGGAGGACCTATATAAGAGGAGATAGATAAGCTCACACTTTGGTGCGCACGGGATGCTCAAGCAAGGTTGTACATACTAAACTCTACCTCTAATTGTCTATTACCACATATTAGAGGATGCAAGACATTTCTTTTCTACTAGTACCAAAGCAAGAAAGAATATTCTTTGGATCGAGTTCAACCAAATGAAGAAGATACTTGAACAAACCATCATAGAGTTTCTTACCAAGGTCAAGGAGGTTGCGGATAAGTAAGCATCCGTTGGCAAGAAATGAAAAAGAGGCTATCACGAGGCAAATTCTCAATGGGCTTCGAAGTGATAAGCAATGGCAAGCTTTCACCATGGCTTATGATCTCATCATGGATGTCCAAAATCTAGTCTTGAACATCTTTCTTTGACAATTCTTAAATCAAGAGGCCAACAAAAGCATAAAGTAAGGTAATTCCTATCATCGTAATTCAACTAGTGCTCTATATGAAAATAAGAAGGATAAGAAGCAGAAAGGCAAGAAGAAGGAAGAAGATGAAGACGAGACTTCCCAAGCCAACTTTGCAAGCAAGAGCAAGTCGGAAGGGAAGAAGAAAGGACCAAAGCATGAGAAAGCCAAAGGTCAAAATGTTCAACCTTTTTCCATTTGCAATTGTTGGTTCAATGGGAAGACCCAGAAAGGAACGGGAAGAGGTGGATATGGCAGCAAAATAGGTAGAGGTGGACACAACTTCAACAATAACAATACAGGCTATAATAGAAGGGACTTCAAAAATTATTCAGAAGATCAACCATATGAAGGCTCATTGCTTCTTATGAATCTAGGCCACATAGAAGGTAAATAATATGATCATTTGTTCTATACAGATTCAAGATGTTCAAATCATGTTGCAGGCAACATTGCTCTTCTATGTTATTTGGAAAGTCCAAAGCATATACATGAATTTCAAACAAGGGATGATACAAAGCACAATGTGCAAAAGATTGGTAATGTCAAAGCTTCCAATGGTAGGACTAACTCTATGTACCAACTATCACTAAAAACCTACTAAGTGTAGGCCAAATAGTCTAAAAAGGCTTGCAAGTTAGGCTCACCCAACATGGAGCTTTTGTGGAAGATCCATGTCAAGGCTTCAAGAACATAGCTAGAGGTGAGAAGCATGGTAGGATCTTTACTTTTTAAGTAGGAGAAACCAAGAACATATCTCTATTCAACTTTGGGTGTCAAACCCTAAGTGAGCTTGAAGTGTGGCATAAGGGACTTGCTCATGTCAATGAAATAACCTTAAAGGATATATGCAGGGATCAAAGTGTTTTAGGACTTCCAAACATACCAAAGCAACACATGATTAATAGGTGTGATGCATGTCAGATTGGGAAGGCACAAAGACAATCATTCAACCATAAAGACTACATCCACAACAACTTATTGGACTTAGTTCCTACAAATGTATGGGGACCAAGTCAAGAACATTCATTGGCAAGATCGAGGTATTATGTCTCATTTATGGACACCATAGTAGATGGACTATACTATACTTTATCAAGAATGAGAGTGAAGTGTTTGAATGGTTTAGAAAGTATGTAGCACATGTGGAGAAACTCAGATCTGATGGAAGGGGGAGAATACTTCTCCAAAGAGGTTGATGAGTTCTTGCAAGAAAAAGGTATCAAAAGGGAAGTGATTACCAGATACTCTCCTTAACTGAATGGAATTGCATGGAGGAGAAATAATACATTGGTTCGATCAGCCCAAACAATGCTTCAAGTGAAGAATTTGCCACATTATCTATGGGTAGAGGCTATTTCAACTACTGTGTACCTTGTCAATAGACTATTATCCAAATAACTTCATGGTATGACTTCTTATGAAGCATAGCATGGGAGAAAACCTAATCTTGGATATTGCAAGGTCTTTGGTTGTTTAGATTATGTTCATGTACCACCATAAATAAGAGGTAAGCTAGATGAAAGGGCAGAAGAGGTAGTCTGTATTGGCTATGACTCAACTCAGATGGGTTACAGGTTCTATAATCCTTCAACCAAGCAATTTACTACAAGTAGAGATGTTGTGTTTGAAGAATACAGGTCTTGGTATGATGAAGATAAAGAAAGGTTAACTCTACCATATGATCTTGATTCTGATTCTCATCAAATAGAAAGCAAGCATGATGCACATGTGCAGGATCCAAGAAGTTATAGAGATGATGACCAAGACAAAAGAGAAAAGGATTACAAGCTATGGAAGTCACGAGGCAAAGCAAAGATGCAAGAGGTTGGAGAATGCTCCAAACAAGCACCTAGAAGATCAACAACAGAGAAGAACCAACCAAAAAAGGTATGGACATGATTCCATATTTGTGGCAAAGCATTTGATCTACTTGGCAAAAAAATCCATTTCAAAGGAACCCTCAACCTATGAAGAGGCAAAGGGAAATCCTAATTGGCAAAAATCCATGAAAGAAGAAATAGATGCATTTAAGGATATGGCTTGTGATTTGGTTCCAATGTTGCAGAATAAAAAGGTAATTGGTTGCAGATGGGTATATAAAGTTAAAAGAAACTCAAAAGTATCAATTTGGATGTACAAGGCAAGATAAGTGTAGCTGCTCCAAGGAATTGGCGACTCCTACAACTTGATGTAAAAAATGCATTTCTAAATGGTTGGATAAGTGAAGGGGTATACATCTCCCAACCACTAGGTTTTGAAAAACCTAGTGGTTCATCCATCTTATGTTTGCAGTCTTAAGGAAGCATTGTATGCATTGAAACGAGATCCTTGAGCTTGGAGTTATAGGTTGGTTACATACCTTCAAGATCAACGGTTCAGACCTAGAAACTCACATCCTTCTCTATTCATCAAAAGGGATCACAATGAGGTTGTCTATTTATGTATATATGTAGATGATATTATTGTCACATTTAATGATTTGAATGTCATTCAAAGGATCAAGAGACACATGCAAGAGGAGTTCAAAATTAGTAACCTAGGTGAGCTTACATATTTCATAGGTATAGAGGTCATATACAGAGATGAAGGAACGTATTTGACTCAGAGGAGATACATTCACGATCTTCTTTTGAAGGTCAAACTGGATGACACAAAACTTGCAAGTAAACCTTTGGAGATGAATCATAAACTTAGTTTTTATGAAGGTGAAAAAATTGAAGACATGAAAGAATATCAAAGCTTGGTAGGTACCTTGATATATGCTACTCATACAAGGGTGGACATCTCATAACGTGTGGGAGTGCTAATTTACTTCATGCAATCGCTAAGAAGATCACACATGGATGTAGCTAAAAGAGTACTTAAGTACCTCAAAGGTACAATCAATGAAGGTATATTCTATCCTTATTCTTCATATTTTGATTTCAAAATCTATTTAGATGCAAATTGGGCAGGAGGTAAGGATAAGAGAACAAGTACTTTTGGTTACTTAGCATTTGCATGTTCAAAGCTAGTGTCATGAAGCTCAAAGAAACAACATACAATTGCTTTATCCTTGACTGATGCACATTACACAGGTTTGATCATAGCAACTCAAGAGGAAATATGGTTAAAGGCATTGTTTACACATTTGGGGCTTGTGCATTCCAAACCCCACATATTTGGAGATAATGTAAGTTCCATGCATCTAACAACAAACCCTGTTTTCCGTGCAAGAACCAAACACATAGAGGTGCATTACCACTTCATCAGGGAAAAGCTCATGGCAAAGGAGATTGACATTTCTTTTGTTCCAACTGAAAAGCAAGTAGCAGATCTGATGACAAATGCACTTGATGCAATAAAGCTTTGTAGATTCAAAGTTATGGAAGGTATTCAACTTATTAGAGAATGAAGATTCAAGCATACTTTAGCTTGAGGGAGAGCTATTGGAACATCAAGCTTACACTAGGCTTCAAGTGGATTCGATCTATATCAAAAGCTATCACTTGGATTATGTCAAAAGAATATATGTTGGAGAGTTCTTTTTCTTATGCTCAATTATTGTATCTTTTTAAAAGACTTCTCATGGATCTTTATCATTGTAAAAGCCTAGAGCTTTACACATGTAAAAGTAGAAAGAGAGACCCCAAATTCTAGGAATTTGTGGTGGTTGAGTTACATTCAATCAATCAATCACCTAAAAGTAGATCAAACTAGATCTTCACTTTTCCTAGATTATAGGAAGTGAATTGATTCCCTCCAACAACTCTTACCGCCTTCATTTGAATTCAAGATCCACTTTTAGAAGTCATGGATCACTTGTAGAGTCTTTGTAAAGACTTCAAAACACTTGTACAATACACCAAAGCAATATACATACACATGTGACCATGATTGTCTTCCTCCTTCATTTTTGTGCATCATCTTCTTCGCTAATAGTAAGCTTGTAGGGGTTGTTGCTCTCTTAGATAGCTCCAAATTTCATGATAGATGGCACATTTGAAAGCTGTTAGTGTCTAGATTATGCATGTAATGTTTCATAGCATTTGGTTTAGTAGATTGGGAGAAATCTTAGTTTTTTTATCTCGGGGTCAATCTCTACATATTCTTGAAAAATAGGAAGTACCACCGTTGAGTATTTGATTCATTCCTATAGAATATTTTGCTTATGCCTTATAATATTTTGCATTATGTACACTCAACCATATTGTATCACTCCCATAAAAGGAATTTTTCTAATTGTAATCATGGTGGTCACTATGAGCATTTGAAGTTCATTGGCTCTTCCATAGCTAGTAAGTTTTTTGACCTAGTCGATGCATGAGCCTATCTTTTTTGTATCGAACCTTTCTCCTTGATGCTCCAAAGTACATAGTGCATTTTATTGCACTTATCGCATGCCTATATGGTCTAGTTGAGTCTCCATATGCTCAAGGGCTTGTGCCAGTTGGCTAGACCAAACTTCGTTGCTTCACAGCTCACTTTTCTACCTCCTACAAGCTTCTCCAAGTTCTTTCAGTGGTATCAGGTCTAGATCAAGATGGGTGACACATTTCCTTGAATGCTTGAAAAGCTTGATTGACACAACTATGCAGCTTGGCAAATCAGGTTGGAGACCTTTTTGTAAGTTTGAAATCTTTATGGAAATGTAGTAGGTTATGAAGCTATGGCTATTCCAAAATGCAAAGGAGGACCTACACAACAGAAGATAAATAAGCTCACACTTTAGTGCGCACAGGATGCTTAAGCAAGGTCGTACATACTAAACTCTATCGCTAACTTTCTATTACCACATATTAGAGGATAAAGACATCCCAAAGGACTTGGGATGCCCCTCAAGACCTTCTCTTCTACTAGTACCAAAGTAAGAAATAATCATCTTTGGAAGGAGTTCAACCAAATGAAGAAGACACCTAAAAAAACCATCAAAAAGCTTGCTACCAAGGTCAAGGAGGTTGCAAATCAGCTAGCATCCATTGGAGGGCTGATTGAAGAAGAGGCTATCATAAGGCAAATTCTGAATGGGATTGGAAGTGATAAGCAATGGCAAGCTTTCACCACGGCTTATGATCTCATCATGGATGTGCAAACTCCAAACTTCAACATCGTTCTTGGACAACTCTTTAATCAAGAGGCCAACAATAGCATAAAGGAAGGTAACTCCTATCATGGTAATTCAACTAGTGCTCCATATGTAGATAACAAGGATAAGAAGTAGGAAGGCAAGAAGAAGGACGAAGATGAAGAGGAGACTACCCAAGCCAACTTCACAAGCAAGAGCAAGTGGAAAGGGAAGAAGAAAGGACCAAAGCATGACAAAGCCAAAGTTCAGAATGCTCAACCTAGTGCCATTTGCGATAAGACCAACCACACCACTCAGAATTGTTGGTTCAATGGTAAGACCCAGAAAGGAACTCGAACAGGTGGATATGGTAGAAAAATAGGCATAGATGGACACAACTTCAACAATAAAAATAGAGGCTATAATAGAAGGGACTTCAACAATTATTCAGAAGATCAACCACACAAAGAGTCATTGCTTCTTATGAATATAAGAAACAAAGAATGTAAAAAATATGATCATTTGTTCTAAATAGATTTAGTATGTTCAAATCATGTTGTAGGCAACATTGCTCTTATATCTGATGTGGAAATTCAAAATCATAGACATGAAGTTCAAACAAGGGATGATAAAAAGCACAATTTGGAGAAGATTGGTAACGTAAAAGCTTCCTATGGTAGGACAAAGATTCTGAGTAAGGTTCTTTATGTACCGACTATTACTAAAAACCTAATAAGTGTAGGCTTAATATTAAAAAAGGCTTGCAAGTTAGGTCACCCAGCATGGAGCTTTTGTGGAAGATCCATCTTAAGCCTTCAAGAAGATAGCTAGAGGTGAGAAGCATGGTAGGCTCTTTACTTTTGAAGTAGGAGAAACCACGAACATAGCTCTATTGAACTTTGGGTCTCAAACCCTAAGTGAGCTTGAAGTGTGGCATAAGAGACTTGCTCATGTGAATGAAAGAACCTTCAAGGATATATGCAAGGATCAATTTTTTCTAGGACTGTCGGACATTTCATAGCAACACATGAACAATAGGTGTGATGCATGTCGGATTGGGAAGGCACAATGACATCCATTCGAGCACAAAGGCTACATCCACAACAACTTATTGGACTAAGTACATACAGATGTATGGGGACCAAGTCAAGAACCTTCATTGGCAAGATCAAGATATTATGCCTCATTTATTGATGAACATAGTAGATGGACCATTCTATAATTTATCAAGAGTAAGAAAGAATTATTTGATTGCTTCAAAAAGCATCTAGCACATGTTGAGAATCATACAGGTAGATCACTCAAGAACCTCGGATCTGATGCACGCGGAGAATACTTTCCAAAGACTTTGATGAGTTCTTGTAGGAAAAAGGTATCAAAAGGGAAGTGACTACCAGGTACTCTCCTCAACTGAATGGATTTGCAGAGAGGCGAAACAAGACATTCGTTGGATCATCCTAAACAATGCTTGAAAAGAAGAAAGCCACATTATCTATGGGTAGAGGATATTTCAACTATTGTGTACCTTGTCAATAGACTACCATCCAAATCACTTCAAGGTATGCCTCTTTATGAAGCATGGCATTGAAGAAAACCTAGTCTTGGACATTGCAAGGTGTTTGGTTGCTTAGCTTATGTTCATGTACCATCACAAATAACATGTAAGCTAGATGAAAGCTAGATGAAAGAGGTAAATCTACCATATGATCAACACAACTACACGGCTTGGCAAATCAAAATGGAGGCCTATTTTCAGGGTAGAAATCTTTATGGAATTGTAGCACGTGATGAAGCTATGCCTATTCCAAGTTCCAATGGAGGACCTACACAAGAGGAGATAGATAAGCTCACACTTTGGTGCACATGGGATGCTCAAGTAAGGTCATACATACTAAACTCTATCTCTAACTTTCTATTATCACATATTAGAGGATAAAGACATTCCAAGAGACTTGGGATGCCCCTCGAGACTTTCTTTTCTACTAGTACAAAAGCAAGAAAGAATCATCGTTGGAACCAGTTCAACCAAATGAGGAAGACACCTAAACAAACCATCATAGAGTTTGCTACCAAGCTCAAGGAGGTTGTAGATCAGTTAGCATCCATTGGAGATCATGTCACAACCACTAGGTTTTGAAGACCCTAATTTTCCATCTTATGCACTTAAGAAATATTGTATGGATTGAAACAAGCTCCTAGAGATCTTGGAATTACAAGTTGGTTACATATGTTCAAGATCAAGGGTTCAAACCTAGCAACTCAGATCTTTCTCTATTCATCAAACGGGATCACAATGAGGATATCTATGTGTATATGTAGATGATATTATTGTGATAGGTGATGATTTGAATGGCATTCAAAGGATCAAGAGACACATGCAAGAGGAGTTCAAAATCACTGACTTAGGTGAGCTCACATATTTTATAGGTATGTAGGTCATATACACAGATGAAGGAATGTATTTGACTTAGAGGAGATACATTGAGGATCTTCTTCTCAAGTTCAAAATGGAGAACACAAAACCTGCAAGTACACCTTTGGAGATGTATCATAAACGTAGTTTCTATGAAGGTGAGTAAATTGAAGGCATGAAAGAATATTAAAGCTTGGTAGGTAGCTTGATATATGCTACTCATACAAGGGCAGACATCTCATATTGTGTGGGAGTGCTTAGTTAGTTCGTGCACTCGCCAAGAAGACCACACATGGATGTAGCTAAGAGAGTACTAAAGTACATCAAAGGTACAATCAATGAAGGTATATTCTATCCTTATTCTTTAGATTTGGATATCAAAATCTATTCAGATGCAGATTGGGTAGGAGCTAAGGATAAAGAAGAAGTACTTCTGGTTACTTGGCATTTGCAAGTTCAAAGCTAGTGTCCTGGTGTTAAGAGCAGTATGGGCACCCAAGGACCGACTAGACAAGGAAGCCAGCGGAGAGAGCCAGAACAAGGTGAAGGAGTAAGTAGACAATGCAGTCGATGCAAATCTGGCAGATAGGCCTTCAAATTTTTTCCAAATCAACATCTTTTAACAGTGATTCTTATCACTAACAATCATTGTAAATACCATTTCATATTTTTGTAGCTCCATTTTGTGCAAGCCAAGGAGTCCTTGAGCTTGAGGAGCCTTAGAAGTACCTACATATCAATTTTCGTATTTTTTAGACTCCGTTTAAGCCCTCAAATTGGCCCTGGAACCTAATTTTTAACTAGGCCGGACACTAGGTCTGGACAGGGCCAAAACCTAGTCAAAAACTATAAAAAGAGCTAGAGAGCTCATTTTGAGGTTAGCTTGTAATTGAAACGAACTTGTAAGAGCTTTTTGAAAGTAATCAAAGAACTCCATTGATTCTCACTCTTTGTCTTGCCGTGTGTGCACGTGTGTGTGTATGTGTGTGCATGTTGTGTGCTTGTCACTCACGCACTTGTGCCGCACTTGCTCGAGGTCTTCATACCATCCTCACGTCTTCCCGGATTGACATTAAAGGAGGTGCTACTCATCACTGAGCTACACCAAATTTTGGCGCCGTTGCCGGGGATCGAGCTTTGAGGACAAGCGTGTGATGGTAAGACGTAGACTGGAGACGTTGGAGTTGTAGGTAATTTCTCTACTTTTCCTATTTTTCTCTTTCTTACTTTACCACCATCATCACCATCATCATCATCACCATCTTCCACCTCCACTTCCATCATCGCAAAAATTTCAATTTTTTGATTATATCACCTTCGCCACCTCATTTCCCTCATTTCACTTGTGAGAGAGAGCGAGAGAGCGAACTGTTGTGTGCTATTTTCTGCATGTTCTTGGAGTGTCTTGCAGGTTTCAGCATCATCATCCCCTCCAGCACGTCACGCAGGTACGGAAATGTGCAGAACTGTCTCGCAGTCGCCGACTCCTGTCGATCGCGATTGACAGAAATTCTCACCTTTTGGTAAATCTGAGTGCACCACAGTGGACTAGAGACCCTGCACATCACCTTTCCATCAAAATTTTTGAAAATCTTGCAAAATTTCTGTCCATCGCGATTGACAGCTCTGTCCATCACGATTGACTGCCTGTCCATCGCAATTGACTGGAACCCCTGTCCATCGCGACCGACTGCCTGTCCATCGCGATTGACTGGAACCCCTGTCCATCGCGACCGACTGCCTGTCCATCGCGATTGACTGGAACCCCTGTCCATCGTGACCGACTGCCTGTCCATCGCGACCGACTGCCTGTCCATCGCGATTGACTGAACCTCTATCCATCGCGACCGACTGCCTGTCCATCGCGATTGACTGAACCTCTGTCCATCGCGATTGACTCACCCCCTGTCCATCGCGATTGATACTCTGTCCATCGCGATTGATACGCTGTCCATCGCGATTGATACGCTGTCCATCGCGATTGACAGTCCTGTCCATCGCGATTGACAGCCAATTTTAGCCAAATTTTTTAGGGTTTGTTAATTGAAGAGTTGGGCTAATTTTGGGCATAAACATTTTACTCTAGAGCACATAAGGAGGCCTTAGGAAAACAACTTGGGAAAAACCTATGGCACAGTGGTCCTGTTTGAACCCTGTCTTAACCCTAGAACCATGAACGGTCATAACTTTCTCATACGAAATCCGTTTGCCGTGATTTTTGTTTTGTTGGAAAGCTCGTGGGGAGTACAACTAAAACATCGACTGGTTATAGTTAAATTAAGATCACGAATATTTGATAGGGTATTTTGAAGTTGACCATACCCAGGGGGAACAAAAATTCAGGGGTCTCTAGAGTTGTGTCCAAAAGGTCATAGTGTAAATTGGTGGTGTTACATGAATAAAAGTGATTGGTTCTGTCTTTTGAATTTAAGTCTTGAGCTAATAGTGGGCCTTTTACAGGTCCTTTGAGAGCAGCAAAGGGCACGCAAGGCAAGAGTAAGTGCAAACTTGGGAATACGCGTCCTGGGCACACCAGGGCAACCATACAAGGAAAGGAACTCAAGGTTGGAAAACCCGCAACACCCTCTGTCAATTCTTAGTTTAGGCTAAGTGCGGGTAGTGTTAGAAGTGATTCGAGGCAACGATAGGCACGAGATAAATCAAGATGATCTAAGAAATCAAGTGCAAGTCAGGAGATAACCTGTGTGTGTGTGAACGACAACCCTAAAAGGAAAAGAACCTAACGGGAAACGACCAAACTAAAGTGCGAAATTAAACTCAAGTATTCCTGACGACGTGATATCAGACAAGAGTATAAACACGATAATCAACATAAAAAGAACCAAGTGACCGATACAAAAGGACTCAGAAACGTGGTTGTACCTAGGAAAAATTGGGTTAATCAGTTAGGCATATGAACCTTAGATCAGGACGACATCTAGTAAGGGAGAGACAAAGCCTTAGATCTTCAGAGGCTAGTGTTAACCACACTGCTAGGTCTTGGGCCCAGCAGTTGAGCCACCCCTCGTACTACCCTAGCTCTGAGACCAGTGAGTCAGAGATGTCTCAAGGCATGGACAGACCTACGGGAAGTTCAGGAGTGCCTTACTTGTACAGGGTAGAAGGCCCTTACAAAACACAGTTGGAATAAGTGAGGACCAACCGATTAGGTGCTAGCATCTATGAGGACGGCCTAGGAAGATCTGTGGTCCAGATTAAAAATCCTGATCAATCCATTGGACTAGAGCACCCGGCAGTCAAGTTTGAAAACGGTGCATACCTGGACAAAGAAGGAACCATATACGTAGTCACCAGTCACCTAGACAGGACAGATGAATTTGGGAATGTAATCTCAGAGGCGGATTTAGGTGACTTGGAACAAGGGAACATGGGTGCGGAACCTAGAACCCCTCGAGGTAAATCAGTTCTCACTAGGATTATCACACCGGAATGGATTCCCCAGGATAATAAGAGCATAGAGTTGCTCCTCAATCAAGAAACTGACGAAGCCTTTTGGAAGTATAAAGCTAATCAGCCAACTGATATAGGAACTATCATGATCTATGAGTTTAAGGATCCGGATAGCCCAGGTAGAGTGACCTACTTAGATCACACTTCGGAAAGGATCTTTGTGGTGACAGAAAATGATAGGCATGCTTACACTTGGAAGGGTGAATTCATTTTCCCCCAACCAAGATCGAATGTATCCTATGGTCACCCGGGAGCTGGAACATCCCAAGCTCATGGAACTCAAAGAGACAGAAGTAGAGATAGACCAGAAGAAAGCTTTGCCAACCCAGTGGGCAGAGAAAGAACGAGGACGGAGACGAATAGGGTAGAACCTGAGATGCTTAGAGCTCACAGGAACCAAAGAAATGTGGATGGATTCCCTCTGCCGAGACCTAGAGAGCACACAAGAACTTTGAGACCGACCCAGCTAGTTAAGTCCATGAAGAATTACTTTGATGGCACAGGAGATCCCTATGATCATGTGGCGGAGTTCAAGCAAGTCCTGAGAGCTGAACAAGTGGAGGATCTATTCACGCAGTACAATGCCTTCGGTCTAACCCTTAGGAACACAGCACTCACATGGTTTCAGCCATTGGATGAGCGACAGTTCAGGAGCATAAACCAACTCCTAGAGGCATTTATTATTGAATTCTCTAAGAGTGGCATAAGACACAATACCTCCTCATTGATTCACAGCTTCAAACAGACTCCCCAAGAGACTGTAAGATTGGCAGGAAGAAGATTTAGACAATATCTTGAAAGATGCCCTGTTTCGGAGCTACCCACATCTGCCAAACAAGTAGCCTTATTCCTTGATGGATTGCTGAGTACGAAATTGAGATCCTATGTGTATCTGAAGGACCCTAGGACTATAGAAGAGTGTGTACGCATGTGCATTGACATTGAAGATAACCTAGGGGAAGAACTAGAGCTTTCCAAAATCTACAAAGATTCAGATAGTGCATCTAGTCACTCTTCCACGCAATCCACATCAATTGAGGAACTCGCAGAGAAAGTGGCCCAAAAACTAGGCGTCTCTAACAAACAAATTCCGAGGTTTACCCCAGCGAAGAGGTGCTATACATGCGGTGGTGACCATATGGCAAACGTGTGTCCCATTATGGCTCAGCCCCAAGTAAATCCTAGTAGCCAGTACTGCACCATAGAACGGAGGTACACAAATCACACCGCGCAAGACTGCCCCTACAATAAGCAGGCTGTTAGGCAACCATACCCTCAGCAGGGAAGATACCAGAACCCGTACCCTCCACAACCATATGGCAGGCCACAACAACCTCATCAGCAACCCTATCAAAACCAACAAAGGCCTCAGCCTGTGCTAGCACAACAACCCCCTGCCCCAGCCAATGTGATCCCGGTAAAGTATACTGCTGCAGAAGAGAACATGAATAGAGCCTTAGTCCCGGTAACATCCTTGCTTTCTGAAAATGACCTCAGTGACCATAGCTTTGATTCTACACATGTTGATAGTCCCCAGGCGTACTAAAGCCCATGTGCCTCCTCAAGAAGCTTATCTTCCCCCCCAAAAGGCAGATGAGCCTCCCTCGAAAGCCTACATACCTCCACAGGTTGCCTACATTCCTTCTCAGGGAGCGTATGAGCCTGTTCGGAAAGGTAATAGAATAAGTAATCCTCCCCAGGAAGCTTGTGCTCCAGCCATATATGAGAACGAGGAGAGAGCCAACGATAGAATAAGCCCTCCTTTCCAGGTTGCTTATGTGCCTAATTCTACGGAGCCAGACACTTCTTCTTCTATGAATCGGTTTGCACCAGACTTCCTACGAGAGATTCAAGAAGACAAATGGGATAACGAAAGTGAAGTCCCTCCTCCTATTGAACTTGTGGATGATGCACACGATCAGTTCCCACAAGACATCCCATCCATTTATGAGGAGCAGGAGAGCACCCACTCTCAGGACAGACTAGACTTTGAGTCTAACTCTCTACAAGAATTACCCCACTTCACAGGCCCATGGGAAGCTAAGTCTACTTGTATGAGAGCACCCACGGTCATGGTACGAAATGAGGACTTTGTCTTACCTAGGAACACAGAGGTAGTGAAAAACACTAAAGTGCAGTGCAATCTCAAGTTAGAAGAGTTACTCAAGGTTAGACCTGAATTATGGAAACATGTCGCCAAACAAGTACCAGAGATAGCAAAACCTCGTTCCCAGGTAGGATCACATAGGATAGTGCCAGAAATACCCTTGGATAAGATAGGAGATATGTGTGAAGGTGAAGAAGGTAATACCTATCTTCCCATTACCTACCAGGACTACACCACCAAGGCAATTTTGGACTCAGGCGCAGGAGTTGCAATTGCTACCACTTCCCTATGGAAGCGTTGGGGCAAGCCGGCACTCAGGCCAACGAGGATGAAATTGCAGATGGCCGATGGTCATATTGAGAGACCCTTAGGATTGCTAGAAGGAATAACTCTCACCACTTGTGGTGTCGAGTTTGAGCATACGTTTGCTATATGTGACTTCAGCAAAAATCATGCCTATGAGATGATTTTGGGAAGACCATTTATGCGACAGTTGCAAGTGGTACAGGACTGGGGAACCAACTCCTTGTATTTGCAACACTTAGGCGTTACAACCAAAGTAAATCTCAAAGATTACTCTCATAAAGATGTCCCTCCCATCCAATGGAATCCCATCCATAGAGCCAAAGATGATACGGAATCGGTGCATTCCATAGGATCAGGATCCTCATGGATGCATGAAGACACCCACTTATGGATGTGCAAAGTAGCAGTAGACGAAGAGAAGAGAGAAAAAGCCAGAGAGGTAGGTGCAAAAGAAACACATAGATCAATCCAAGACGCAGCCTATGCACCTGTAGTTTTTCCAGACGAAGAATTTGAACCCCACGGCTGGGCAGAAATCCTAGCAATAATGGATGTAGCCATCAATGAAGAACAATGGACACCTCACTGTGATGAGGATGGCTATGATATTTCAGTCTTCTCCATAGAGCCAATCATGGGAGAGGCAGTTCTAGAAGAATGCGAACCTAGCCCTGATGCATTTGAGGATGCAAGTGACTCCGACCTAGAGTCAATCATTATGGACCCACCATTTGCATCAGATGAAGAATACTTCCATGAAGTAGAATTTCAACCCCATAGGCATGGAGAGCTCACAAACGATGTAAGAATAGCAACATATGTGACCCCGAAGGAAGAAGGAAAGAAACGGAAGAAGGGAGAAGTCTCACCAGAAGAGGAAGAATCTTTGTTTGAGGTCCCAGAAAATTTTAAGAAATATGAGATAGATGACAGGAGAGTCATGATAAGAATGCCTAAACGAGAGGCACAATCAGGAGAGGCCTATGATAACAAAGAAACCACCAAGAAAATAGTGGTGGCCCTAGAAGAAGGAGAGGAGAGATGCACGTACATAGGCCATGACCTAACAGAAGAAGAAGAGCATGCGTTAATTGCCTTGCTGAGAGAATACAGAGATGTATTCGCTTGGAGTTACAAGGATTTGAAAGGTGTTAACCCTGACATATGCTCACACACCATCCCCATGACTTCAGATGCTAAACCCTCTAAGCAAAAGCCCTACACATATAACGATAATTACGCTGCTAAGATCAAAGAAGAGATAGATAGACTGGTTGAAGCTGGATTTATCTACGAAATTGAGCACACTGAATGGGTATCCCCCATCATCGTGGTGCCCAAGAAGAATGGCAAGCTGGGTGTGTGCATTAACTTGAAAAAGGTTAATGCAGCCACGATTCGAGATAACTATCCGCTTCCCATCACAGAACATCTCTTAGAAAGAGTGGCAGGCAAGGAAGTGTACAGCTTCCTTGATGGATTTTTGGGCTACAATCAAGTAGCCATAGCTCCAGAGGATCAACATAAGACGGCATTTGCCACTGAATGGGGCATTTTTGCTTTTAGAGTAATGCCATTTGGGCTTACCAATGCACCAGCTACCTTCCAGAGACTAATGTGCCATGTATTTAAAGAGTTCCTGAGGAAGAATTTAGAGGTCTATGTTGATGATCTTTGTGCTCATTCCAACATTAGACAAACCCATATTCCTGAACTCAAACAAATCTTTGACAAGTGTAGAGAATATCAAGTCTGCCTGAACCCAGAAAAATGTGTTTTCATGGTCAGGCAAGGCAAGATTCTAGGACACATAGTGTCAAAGAATGGCATATCCACTGATGAAGAGAAAGTGAGAGCCATAGCAGGGCTACCTAGGCCAAAAAATGTCAAGGAAGTACAAGCTTTCATGGGGCATTGTGGTTATTACCGACGATTTATACATATGTATGCTGTCATTGCAAAGCCCATGTACGGACTTCTGACTAACTTTGAGTGGACGGATGAATGTGAGAATTCCTTCCAGGAGCTTAAACGACGATTATGTTCAGCACCAATCTTGACCACACCAGATTGGAATAAGCCATTCCATGTTCACATGGATGCATCCAATTATGCCATTGGGTGTGTACTTGCTCAACCTACTGGTGAAGGTAATATGGATCTTCCAATTGCCTACGCTAGTAGACAATTGAATGCAGCTGAACGAAATTACACCACTACGGAGAGAGAAGGCTTAGGCATGGTATATGCAGTTAAGAAATTTAGACACTATTTGCTTGCAAATAAGTTTAAATTTTTTACTGATCATCAAGCATTGCTATATCTCGTAAACAAGCCATGCAATACACGAAGATTAGTGAGATGGTTTCTTTTGCTAATGGAATATGATTTTGAGGTTGTGGTAAGGAAAGGGAGGACTCATTTAAGAGCAGATCATCTCTCTAGGCTCACGTCGGGAGAAGCCCCACAAGGAGTATCAGATGACCTTCCTGATGCTTACTTTTTTAATTTGGAAGTCGTACCGCAGTGGGCTAAGCCATTGGTACCAGTATTGACGTACGGGCCTAATCACCCAAGTGAACACACGGAATAAAGAGGTTGTAAAAGCCCAAAAGTACCACATCATGGCTGGAAGTATGTACAAGCACACAGATCAAGGGATCTTGGCTTGTTGCGTAGAAGAGGATGAGTACGCTAAATGGTTGCAATTAGCACATGTAGGTGCACTAGAGCAACACCATTCAAAGCAACGAACTTTATAGACTCTAAAGAGATTCGGAGTGCATTGGCCAACTATGGAAGCGGATGTCCAAAAGTTATGCAAGGAATGCCCAATCTGTTGCACTAAACCACCTGTGGAACACGCCACTCTTTATCAAGTATCCATTGTGCCAGATTGGAGTGAACCACTAGTATCCTTCCTGAGGACGAAAACTTTCCCCCCAGACATGACTCTGGCGAGGAAAAGGAGTTTAGAACAAGAAGCCCTGGATTACTCACTCATTGGTGATAATCTATACAAGCGTGGTAAAGATGGTTACCTGAGACTGTGTGTCCATGAGAGTGAATATCTTAAGATCTTGGAAACTGCTCACCAAGGTGTAGCAGGAGGACACTTTGGACCAGATCGGGTGATCAAGGCGATACTATTTGCGGGCTTCTGGTGGCCTACCCTTCACATGGACGCACATACCTATGTGAAGCGATGTGATGTCTGTCAGAGAACTCAGTATCCTATACGAAAAGATGAGATGCCACTGAAACCTATGATGGGGGGACGTGCATTCTCTAAGTAGGGAATAGACTTCGTAGGTCCTATTAATCCCCCAGCTAAGGGTTCCCATGCGGAATACATTATTGTTGCAACAGACTATCTAACTAAGTGGGTAGAGGTAAAAGCCACGACGAAGAACGATGCTCAAACAACTGCTAAATTCTTGTTTGAGAATGTATTCACAAGATATGGGCTACCTATAGAGCTTGTAAGTGATAGAGGCAGTCACTTCTTGAACGAAGTAATTGAAAATCTACTCCAAGAATTCTTGGTAATACATAAGAAGTCTGCCCCCTATCACCCTCAAGCTAATGGACAAGCTGAGAGCACCAATAAGATCTTATGCAATGTACTGACAAAATTAGTGAATAATAAACGCTCTGATTGGGACAAACAGCTACACCATGCTGTTTGGGCATACCGAGTCGCCTACAAAACGGTACTCCAAGCCACCCCCTTTCAGATGGTATTTGGCCAAAACGCTGTGCTACCCTTGGACTTCTTAATACCTACATTGAAAGTAGCACAAGAGCACGAATGGACGGGTCATGAACTCTCCTCTAGACTTTTTGACCTTGAACGATTAGGAGAAACAAGACTGAGAGCAGCCGCAGGGATATATGTAGCTAAGAAGAGACAGAAGGCATACTTTGATGCCCATGTGAAGGATAAAGGTTTGAAAACAGGAGACCTAGTACTAGTATACACGTTGAAACAACATGCGAGGAAGCTAGAAAAGAGAGGCTACGGACCCATGATCATTAATAGGATCTCCACAAGTGGAGCTGTGCAATTAGCCACATTAGAAGGTGATGTTCTCCCTAACTATATTAGCGGTTGCAGAGTCGAGTTGTATCAGGAACCCCTCACGGAGGAAATGCTCAGCCGACTCAACACTGCTAAGAAACGCAAAGAGGAAGAAAAGCGAATTAGAGAAGAAGCTCAAGCAGAAGCTTTAGAACGCATCAAAAGGATGAAATTACGAAGGCAAGGTAGAGATCAGCCTAGAACAAATGACTATGCAGATCAAGGATATCAGATGGCAATGTGTGCAGTCGCAGGAACAAGCTCACATAGGATAACTGATCGATGTCCTTTCGTAACCTTAGATATAGGACAAGGAAAGAGTGCAAGGACCGTAAGAGCCTTGATTGACTCAGGTGCAGCCACTAGTGCTGTTAGAATGTCTTACTGTCAAGAGTTGCAATTAACTGTCAATCTTGTGGAAGCATATCTCATAGGATTGGGAGGCGTGGAAACCCCTTGCATGGGCGAGGTGGAACTTCCCCTCTACATTCATGATGAGGCAATGACAGTTAAAGTACTAGTGTGTCAAGATGAGGACCTCACGGAACCCCTTGTCTTGGGTCAAGACTGGATCTATGACCAAGCAGTCAACGTAAACCTAAGAAGTGGACTTCTTCAGGTATGGGTCAATCATAGTCAAATTACAGTAGAGTTAGATAATGGAGCACTCAAGGAACTAGGAAAGGCACAGACTCCTGGTCCTTCTAGGAGTACACATGAAGATGACCATGCTGTTCTTGTACAAAACTATGTGTTGCAGAGGAATGATGGTTGCAAAAAAGGAGTGAGGGATGCAACGGAACTCCCTTCTTTTCCAAAGGTCAGAAGGAGGCAGCAACCAAAGGTGGATCAAAGGCAGAAGAAGCAGAGTACTACCTATGCCGGAAATCAAAAGTACCTGCGCAGCAAAATGTCTCAGCAAGTAAACCAAGTGTGGGTGAGGAAAGGCGAACACCCGGTTGCACTCAAGCCAACCACACGGGCAAAGCCTCTTATTAGTGACCAACAACCCGATAATAATAAGAAGTCTTTCAGAAGCTCATCTGCTAACATGAAGTCTATTTGGGTGCCCCAGAAGTCGATGAAGGCCAGCCCACAATCAAGACAAATTTGGGTGCCTAAGGCTTGTTTGCGGGCTCAAATAGCTACACCAAGAACACACCCTACACAGCATGAGAATCACTTGTAAATGGGTCCCTAAAAGGCCTCACTTCCAAGCTGACACGCCTATAAAGCTCTCGAGAGTCTCTACGGAACCAAGAGCAAAACCCATCCACTGCATTTGGCAGCCCAAGATTTGTAACAAAACCCCGGACCCCAATTGTAAATCCATGACCACCTACTAACCGCTTCACTCTCACTTCACATCATTCTGCTTAGCTCATAGGCCTACCCAATTCCTAACTACACACACTAGCACCGAGCACCTATTAACCTCTAACCGCTCCCGAACTTTAAGTTAATGTTGTAACAGGGGACACCGTGTCATTTTTGTGCCCATTGCAATGTTAACGTTTATTCATATATTCTCACAGAACCAGCTGCGAAGTTTTCAACATGGCTGAGGCAGCAGGAACTAGCTCTCACACAGAAACAAGCCCGCAAGTGGTGGACTTAGACAGTTTACCCGTTTTGCCTGAGACAAATGAAAGACCAGAAGAATTGCAGGCCGTCAAAATCATACCTATTGCGGACCCTCCGCGTGGCCACACCATGCCCGTAGGAAAGACTTCCCACTGGTTTACCGAGGTGGCAGGACCCTTGGGTGAAGGAACGTACCTATGGGAATCAGAGTTGGACTTCAACGGGAAGCAAGGCAGATACCATTTCTTTACAAGAGAATTTGAGAAATTACAAAATGCAGAAGGTCTACGTCCGATATGGGAAAAGGCAGGATTGAGTGCCTATTTCAGTGACGACTCCCAAAACCTGACTTCATGCGATGCTACTATCTCATCAACACCTTGACTCCAAACCAGAACCCAAAAGGTGCAAGCTCATTTGTGATTCCATCTCTGACAAAGGGGAATGAGCTCAAGAGGTTCAGGCTATCAAACAATTTGGTGAGAGAGGCCCTAGATATGCGCGGAATGCATATTCCTACAGAGAAGGAAACCCTAGTACCGGATTACATGAAGAATCGAAGTCTCACCAAACTCAAGGACATGGTGTCCATGACGCCTAATATTGCAATACACCTTCGCATCTGCATGCAACATTTTGCTTTCCCGGCACAAGATAGATTCACCATGCCACCCAAAAAGATTTGGTTTAGCTTGTATCTGGCAGAGACACAAAGCCTCACCATCAACTTACCCCACTGGATAATTGATCAGATACACCTAGCTCACAAACGATGGCCGCGGAAACAGGTTTTATATGGTTGCTGTGCTCTGACGAGAATCATTTATAGGTGTTTGGCTTATGACATTCCGATCCAACGGGCCCTAATGTCGAATCGGGTTGAGCAGTTTAGAGGCAGGACATCCACTGGACCCCCTTCTAAGAAGATGAGAGGCACTGTCCAAGTCCCATGTGCTCAACCACGTGGAGCCACCCTAACACCAGACGTCACCCCTCCACCCCGAAGAGTCCACCCATTCACACTCCGACTTCCAAGACGCAGCACCGATGGTTCCACCTTGATATTCCCTCCCATCCCAACCGATCTTGAATTTCCTAGTGGTGCACCTTTGGAAGAACTCACTAATGAAGATTTCGAACAATTATTACAAGATGTAGAGCTGGAGGCAGAAGAGGCACAACAAGCGGAAAACGTGCAAACGCAGGCCACAACCTCCCAAGCACCTGTCACACCTGTTGAAGTGGATGCAGAGGATGACGGAGATGAAGAACAGGAGGATGAAGAGGAGGATTATGATCAAGAGCATCAAGAGGAGCAACAAGAAGTGCCAGAACTTGTAGGTGCACCAGCATATACAGCTCAACTACGAAGGTTATACGACACAATCAAAGCAGTACAAGAAAGGCATCAACTCTCTCTTGTATCCGGTCAAGCTTTGATGCAAGAAATGCTATCAGACGAAGGGGTGGACCAACATTTCATTGACACCCTCAAATTAGTGTCAGAATCTTTAGGAGTTTCGGAGGCTGTCCACACCGCAGTCCGCAAGTCCGTAAGGTATGACAAACGCAGAGTTGACACGTTACCACGAGCAGGTAAGACTATCAGGATACCCGTCACAGAACATGAAGCACCCATTGAGACAACAGCCACCCCCACAACCACCACTGACCTCTCTGCCGAAACCTTCGTTCAGACATCACCCATCTCACCCTAGCATCCTCCATCACCACCTTCTCCACCTCCACCACCACCTCCCACCATGGAAGAAACGACAGTCATCACCTCTACCTTCACTTATAACCCATCCTCATTCAAATCATTCTCATTTCGAGAACCCACCTCACAAGACACCCTCTTCTCCTTCGTCATCAATCCCTTGTACACTTCGTCCCGTCTATCCTCTGAACCCATGACTGGCCATCCCATAATTCCAAGTGTAGTTGGAAACCCAGCACCCACAGAAGGCACCCTGTGTTTCCCGACCTATCCCCCAATACGGGTACCTCCATTCCATGACCCTCACTTCCCATCTGGCCCCTACACCTCTTTCAACCTGACCGCTCCACCCCAATACCCATCCGTTGTGGAGCAGTTGACCCGCTCTCCAATGTTTCCGAGGCACATTTCTCCGATGTTCGCAACGACATCAATTTACACGAACACCACACTCACTTCACCTACCATACCCACCTACATGGTAGCCCCTGTACCCACCACCGTGTCTGACCCAATGGACATTTCACCAACCACAGCACCTCTCCCCACGATTCCACCATCTTCCCCTCCCTTGCCCCCCACCTCACCACTCACATCATTGGCACACACAGCATTCACTACCCCCCTACCCAATCCCACCTCCCTTGCACTTCAAACTTTTCCCCTTGCATCTCATAATGTAAATAGCACGTTCAACACCTTACTTCAGTGTGCACATCAACTACAACGAGAGTACCATCAATTGGAAGAACGCACTATGGCCCTTCAGGCAGAATCTCAACGTCTGCAAGCTAGGGTCAACAATCTTGAAGCTGACTACCAAACGCTCCTAACCGAGCATACCACCTTAGAGCAGGCACACTCCGAACTGGAATCAAAGGCATCAACAGTGGATGACCAAGCAGTCAAGGAACTAGAAACAGTGTTTCAAGCGCAAATGATCTCTAACGCTACACTCAGACGCAACATTGGGCTATTAAGGAAGCATATGGCCGCAACACTAGAAGAGAACAAACGACTTCAACAACAAAACCAAGACAACTTTGAAGCGGCTATGGAAGGAACCGTAGGAGCAACCATTAGCCCTACCAGATATAGAGCAGTCCCATCGGAAGACATTCGCATCTTACTTGAGGAGCATGCAAATTTCTTGGAGTCATATGAAAAGCTAGAGACTGAATGTGCAGATCTAAAGAAACAGATAGCCAGTGTCCCCATAGCTCAACAGGAGCCGGAAATCTTGCAACACTCTACAGAAGAAGTAGAGACCCTCCGAAAACAGGTGGCAGAACTCCAAGCACGCCTCCTACCATATGAAAGGCCACCCTCGCCCATTGAAGAACCAGAATCTGAAACAGTAGTGGAAATCCCCATCGATGACAGCTATGAAGAGCCATACGAGCCTATGCCGACGCCTGGTGGTCGAACTACCGAAGAAGGACAAGACACGTTAGAAATTCAAGTTCCAGATTGGATCAAAAGGGTCGAGAAAGTGGGTAAGACACATGATGATCGTGTGGCCGTGCAAATGCAATCTCTCACAAATCTGGAAGAAACTGTCCTTCGGTCTTCCTACTTTCAAAATTTATCCCATCAACGGTTAATCACAACATCAGAGTCGCAATACATGCCTTATTTTGTCTTACTACATGATTATAATGCAGAAGTCAAAAGACATACAGGGAAGGAGCCCACATTCGCCACTCAATTTGAGATAGGGGATTTACCGACAGATGCACGTGCTGGCTCGATCTTCCAACCTAATTGGCGTGCACGTCTACTCACCGATTACCCAGAGATGATGAGTACCTGGGCAACCATGCCACTATATATCAAGTATAATCCATGCTATTGCCCAGTGGTACGTCGCAGATCATGGCAAGCATTTGCAATCAAGGTACGCAACAATAAAGAATGCTCGGCTTGGGTTAACTATCCATATTTTGCTCCGCCTCGAGGGACCCCAACCGTAGCCTACATGATATCAACAATTCGGCACTGGTCTACACGTCTAAATAATGTACCTGACATAGCAGCAAAAATGTGTATGAAGATATTCGAGCTCATGACCATTGTCTTCAAAACCTTTTGGAATGTACAAGCTCCATACATCTCTGCCCCTGGATTCTCTCAAGGTAACAAGGATTTAGTCTACGACATGAGCCAGACCCCCTCGGTCACTATAATCTTTGCTTGGCATGCATGAATAAAGTACTTACCCGCATGCTTCAAGCAGACATTTGAGGAAATGTTCTCTACGGGATTCTGGGAATATCATTCGGAAATTTTTATTCCTAGACCCACACATTTGCTACACCTATTCGCAGTAGAACAAGCGATCCATGCAGATCAGTTACGTCTGCCACATCCGGACATTCCAGGACCACTTGATTGGGATCGTATGATGACAGATTTGGCCAGAGGACTACGCATACAAGAACATCAGCTTGCCACTCAGGTTGTGGAATATTACATCCAACACTCCCAGCAACAAGGGTCTGTCAGGGACGACAGACGCGAGAGAGGGGGGGGTGTTGAGAGCAGTATGGGCACCCAAGGACCGACTAGACAAGGAAGCCAGCGGAGAGAGCCAGAACAAGGTGAAGGAGTAAGTAGACAAAGCAGTCGACGCAAATCTGGCAGATAGGCCTTCAAGTTTTTTCCAAATCAACATCTTTTAACAGTGATTCTTATCACTAACAATCATTATAAATACCATTTCATATTTTTGTAGCTCCATTTTGTGCAAGCCAAGGAGTCCTTGAGCTTGAGGAGCCTTAGAAGTACCTACATATCAATTTTCGTATTTTTTAGACTCCGTTTAAGCCCTCAAATTGGCCCTGGAACCTAATTTTTAACTAAGCCGGACACTAGGTCTGGACAGGGCCAAAACCTAGTCAAAAACTATAAAAAGAGCTAGAGAGCTCATTTTTGAGGTTAGCTTGTAATTGAAACGAACTTGTAAGAGCTTTTTGAAAGTAATCAAAGAACTCCATTGATTCTCTCTCTTTGCCTTGCCGTGTGTGCGCGTGTGTGTGTATGTGTGTGCATGTTGTGTGCTTCTCACTCACGCACTTGTGCCGCACTTGCTCGAGGTCTTCATACCATCCTCACGTCTTCCCGGATTGACATTAAAGGAGGTGCTACTCATCACTGAGCTACACCTGGATTTCAAAGAAGCAACCTACAATTGCTTTATCCTTGACTAAAGTAGAGTAGAGAGGTGTGACCATAGCAACTCAAGAGGCAATATGGTTAAAGGCATTGTATATAGATTTGGGACTTGTGAGTTCCAAACCTCACATATTTTTTGAGAATGTAACTTCCATGCATCTAGCAGCAAACCCTATTTTCCATGTAAGAACCAAACACATAGAGGTGCATTACCACTTCATCAGGGAGAAGAACATGGAAAAGGATATTGACATTTCTTTTTTTCCAACTGGAAAGCAAGTACTAGATATGATGACGAGGTCACTTGATGGAATAAAGATTTGAAGATTAAAAGCTATGGGAGGTATTCAACTTATTAGAGAATGAAGACTCAAGCATACTTTAGCTTGATGGGGAGCTATTGGAACATTAAGCTTACACTATGCTTGAGGTGGATTTGGTCTACATCAAAAGCTATCGCTTCGATTACGTCAAAATAATATCTATTGGAGAGTTGTGTTTCTTATGCTCACTTATTATATCTTTTTAAAAGGTTTCTTATGGATCTTTTACCATTGTAAAAGCCTAGAGATTTAGACATGTAAAAGTATAAAGAGAGAGCCCAAATTCCATGAACTCCTCGTGGTTGAGTTACATTCAATCAATCAATCAATCACCTAAAAGTAGATCAAACTAGATCATCACTTTTCCTAGATTATAGGAAAGTGAATTGGTTCCCTCCAGCAACTCTTAGCACCTTCATTTGAATTCAAAATCCACTTGTAGAAGTCATGGATCACTTCAAGAGTCTATATAAAGCCTTCAAAACACTTGTACAATACATGGAACCAATATACATACACTTGTGACCATGATTGTCTTCCTTCTTCATTTTTCAACATCATTTCTCTGGACATTGGAAAGGTATTAGTGTCTAGTTTATTCGTATAAATTTTGAAGTTAATCCATCTTTCTGGATTTTTTATTAACCATGGTTTTGCCATCAAAATCATTCACAACTCTATATGTCTTCTTAAAAAAATAACCCAATTAAAGTGAAGCATAGGCCAATATCAGAATATAGTGCAAACACACAAATTACATTCTCTCTCCGAAGATGTTTCAAGTAATCCCACTACAAATAGTGTAGGTGTTTTAAGATTGAAATCTTGAAGAAGTCCCTAGTTGAGCGAGTACAAGCTTCTGGAATAGCTCATGTATAATTTGATCTCGTCAAATCAAATTGTTGAGCACAATATTAAGGGCTAAAAATCCAAGAAACATGCAAAAACTATTCTACACAATTCCAGATTGAGAAAATAAATGTTGCAAGCAAATGGTTTTACTGTACCATGGCTAGGTCCTATCATAATGTTTCAATAGAATTTCCATATCAATGCAATTTTCTTCCCATTGTTGTTATGCCTTTTTGTTCATCAATGACGACCATGTTCATATGCAAACTTGCAAGCTCTAACCGAACACATGTATACAGGCAAAATATAACTAGCAATAGGAAAGTTGATCTCTCCCTTTCTCTCTCTCTCTCTCACGTTTTCTCGATACAAAAGCATTGCTAGATGTACAATAGATAGCAAACCTCTCTCTCTCTCTCTCTCTCTCTCTCTCTCTATATATATATATATATATATATATATATATATATATATATATATATATATATCTTTGTCTCTCCCTCTCTCTCTCATTCTCTCTCTCTTCTCTATTATGCATGCAACAAGCAATCGGGAAGAGATCTTTGTCTTTATCTCCCTCTTCTAGTCTAATTCCATAACCAAACTCTCTAACGTTTTCTCGATATAAAAGCACTGCTAGATGTCGAATTGATAGCATACCTCTCTCTCGCTCCCTCGTTTTGTTCGATACAAAAGCAATGTCAGATATGGAATATATAGTAGACACCTAGTTCTCCATATCTCTCTCTCTCTCTCTCTCTCTCTCCTTCTCCCCTTCTCTTTCTCACCCTCTCTCTTTCTCTCTCTCTCTCGTTCTCTCTCTCTCTCTCTCTATTATGCACGCAAAAAGCAATCTTGGAAGGATCTTTGTCTTTATCTCCCTCGCCTATTCTAATTCTTTTTTTTTTTGAGACAACAGGAAAAGAGAGTAAATTAAGTAATAAAAGTACAAAGTGCACAGGGAAGCAGTGATCCCATAAGGCAGAGGTTACAAGTTGAGGACCATGATAAATCTATCACTGGAGTAACAATCCAGAAGAGATTCTCTCCACTTACAGGGAGGAAGGGACTTGGTAATGACACTTTGATCCTGGGGGCCCTGTTTGATAGACAAAAGACTCTGCATACCAGAGAGATACAAAGCTTTTCTAAGGGAGAACATATAGTTCTTTTTATCATTCTTGAAGAGGGCTTGGTTCCTACTAATCCATATGTGCCACAGGATGTGTCCCCTCCATAAGTGCCATAGCACTAGATCTAATTTATTACAACAACCGAGAATGATCTCTTTAAAACCAAGTTGGGGAAGCTTTTTGAAAGCCAGGATAGGATCCAACACTTTCCAGAATTGTTTAGCATGCCAGCAATTACAAAAGAGATGGGTTAAATCCTCTTCCCTGCTGCACAGAGCACAGTTGCTACTATTTATATTTGCTCTCTTAGCCCTGTTGCCAGTCCACAAGCCATTGTGAAGAATCAGCCATTCCAAGTAGGAATGCTTGATATTATAGGGGAAAGCCCAAATAACTTTGAACCTGTATCTCCATTGATTGGCAGACCAATTACACCCCCATCTGGAGTTGAGCTTGTTAGTAATACTGAGAACAGAGCCTTTGTTGAGTTTGAAACTTGTCCATATATCTTTGACTACTTCAGTGAAATGAAGGTTGACAATCCTATACTCTTCAAGTTTCTTCTTCAGGAGGTTCTTCCTTTCTAGAAGGATCTGCAGACACCCAGGAGAAAAATGGGTCAGAGACAGAATATAATCATCAGATAACAACTCACCTGAGCTATAAAACCAGGCCCAACTTCTGACACCAAGCTTAAAACATTTGTGTTCTCTAATCTCAATATCTCTGTTATTCCATAATGCAATCCAGCCTAACCAAGGAGATTCCTGAAGAAAAAAGTTAAGGTTAGTTGAATAATTAGAAATAGGAGAAAAACAGAGTTTAGCTTTCATCCAAACGGACCAAAACCTGCAAGAGAGACTACTGCCAACAGGAACAAAGGGGGTAGGGGAGATAACAATATCCCAAAGATGATTGTTAGTCCAGGCCTTGTAGTTTTTGATATAAAACTTTTGAGTGTTTCTTTTAAGCAGACAAGCCCAAATGTCACTAGAGCTTAAGGATCTGTAAACCCATTTAGAGGCCAGGTTCTTAGCCATTTTCATAGGGCAAATAATACCCAGGCCACCTTCATGTTTAGGCAGACAAGAAATCTTCCAAGCCACTTTAGGAATTTTGTGGTTCTGGTCATTGCCTCCCCATAAGAATCTTCTAGCCAGAGTAATAACCTGATTAAGTTGCTTCTTTGAAGGACTCTAGCAAGCCAGAAAATACACAATGGAAGGGAGGAGATAATGCTTCAAGACAAAACATCTGTGAGAAAGGGAGGCAAAAACATTATACCACCTGAGCATTTTTACCTTGAATTTTTGAAGCACCCAATCCCATCTTTGCTGCATAGAGACATTAAAACCCATGGGAATACCCAAAAGCCTAAAAATCATACGATCCTGCAAAATGCTACAGCCAATGTCAATAATACAATTGGGGGTGATATGATTAGAAGACCAGAAACCAGTTTTGGTATGATTGATATGAGAACCACTGGCCAGACAAAAGGTTTTTAAACAGGCCAAGAAATTTTCAGCAAACTGAGGATCAGCAAGAGTACACATATTAGTATCATCAGCAAACATTTGAAGCCCAAGTTGATGATTAGAGTTGGGGATGGGTATGCCTTTGATTTTCCCATTAGACAAATCATTATTCACAAGCCAGCCAAGGGCATCACTAGAAATGGCAAACAGAAGGGGGGCCAAGGGACATCCCTGCCTAATGGATCTAGCAATCTTAAAAGGGGGGGAAAGATGACCATTAAAGGAAACTCTGGACCAAGCATTCCCAAAGAGGGTACTAACATACTTGATGAACTTTTTACCCAAACCAATATCATGAAGAGATTGGAGGATAAAGTCCCATTCAATTCTGTCATAAGCCTTGTCAAAGTCAACCTTGAAAAAATAGTAGTCAAGATCAGCTTCATTAGCAAATTCAAAACCTTCCCACAGAGAAATAATAGCATCCAGAATGTATCTGCCCTTAATAAAACCTTTTTGCATGGGGAGAATGATAGAATTCATGATAGGACTAAGCCTTCTAGCAAGGGCAGAGGCAAAAATTTTATAGACAGAATTGAGACAAGAAATGGGTCTCCAATTATTGAGATCTTCCTTAGGGCCCCTTTTGTGGATGAGTCTAATAACTCCCATATTCATGGCAGCAGACAAGGATCCTTTCCTAGTGGCCTCTTTCCAAATCTCCAGAAGGTAGGGAGTGATGAAGTCTTTTAGCTCTTTGAAAAGTTCGTTAGGAATACCATCAATACCAGGAGACTTACAACTTTTCATTTTATCAATGGCTTCTTTAACCTCACCAGCAGAGAGGGGCAAGTCCAGAAGAGCAGCCAGACCATGAGGGAGCGTTTTCACCCTGATAGAAGCTATATGGGCCCTGTGTTGGTGCATTTTGCCCAAGCCTACATGCTTGATATGCTTGATATATTTGATATTATCCTCTTTTGTAAGTCACATGAGTAGTCATGTGAACACCTCTTGTAAAAGAGTACATTTTATCTCTTGTAAATGGAAAAAGAAAAAAAGGAAAAGGATGGCTTACCTCATGCATGATGTAAAAGCAAGTTTGTGGCTATAACTACCAAAATCACGAATTTTGGAGCTGAGGGAATATCTCCTAACTTTGGGGATCACTTTTAGGTGGAGCCATTCGAATTCGAATTCAAAACTCCCTCCAAGAATAGCTATAAAAGGAGCAAGAAGGAAGAGGCGATTAGCAAGCCTTGTACGTGACCACTTCATGTCATTTTGTAGAGATTGAAGAGCTTACTCCATAGCTCTATCATTCTACTCCCATTGTGCAAAGATTCATTGCCAATGAGGTTGTAATCATATGTGAATCTATACATTTATTATCATCTACCTCTCTGTTTTGTTCTCTGCTATACTCACTCAGAGCAGTGACTTCAGAAGGTCATATCTCGAGTTTTACTGAACCTTTTTCAGTGATTTAAAGTGCGTTGAATAGCTCTTACTGTCTACTTTCTGCATATAAATTTTGCAAGGTCATTAGAATTACACTTTTGGAGATATCTGCATTTTACTGCTTACTGGTCTATCTCTGTAGAGCCCCGAGAATTGTGGGAATGTTCCAGAACTTGATGAAACTTGTTCTCAGTGCTCAGTCCATCATTTGAAGTGTTTTAACTTGGAATAGGAAGCTTGCTAAGTCTATTTGCTATGCCCAAAAGGAATTTTTCTAATTCCTTCCAGGTTGAGAGCACTGTTCATTTTTTCCAGCAGGTGTATGTCCAAAAATAGCAAGTTTTGGGAGCTAGTCATTTCGCAACTAGCCTGTCTTGACTTAAACTTTTGGGATACATGTTCCAAAGTACTTGGCTGATATTTTGGTGGATTTAGGAAGCTCAAAGGGTCTACTAATCAACTCTGAAGTCTCAGTTGGCTGGTGTGAAGCTGGTTGTAGCGGCACCTACTCATCTTTGGATTGCATCCACCATCTCTCTTCACACCCTGGCTCTCTGGATATCTTCCCCCTCTTGGGAGGACTAGAGAAGACATTCTTAAAGAAAGAAGCAGTTTCATGTAAACACTCTTCCATATCCACAGCAATGTCCCCATTACTTTTAGCAATTAGGGGAATGAAATCCTTACTTTTCTTTTGCTTGAGCATCTCATACATATGAGCGTTGGGTCTGTCAATGTTCTTTTCCCAAAACTTTCTGGAGTTGGAAAGGGACCAGCTAGCAGCCAGGTATTCCTCACATCTGAGCTTATGTTGTAAGTCAATGAAATCCTTACATGGGTTATTAGAATCATACACCTTGAGAGCTTCAAGGATTTTCTCTTTCCTGAGAGATCTAGCCTTGGACACTTTAGCTTTATAAAAGTAAAAGATATTCTGGATATCTTTGACAGAATTCTCGCAACTTTTGAAGGCAGGGATGTTCAGGGAAAAGTGCCACGAAATGGCAGACTTAATTTGGTTAATGAGCGAGGGAATCTTAAGTAATCTAGAATCAAGGTGGGGCCATCCTGCTCTAAAGGGCATGTGATTTCTCTTAAAACACAGACAAAGGGGAACATGATCAGACAGCAACAAAGAGTGATCAGTATTAGCACTAATTTCCCAAAAGTTATTACTATACGAAGAATTAACATAACATCTATCAAGTCTGGCACCAAGAGCGTTAGAATTAGATTGTTTATTGTGCCAAGTGATGCCAGTGAGCTCAGAGTGATCAATCAAGTGGAGATGATGACAAAGAGAGTACCAAGCAGACTTTTCAGAGCCATAAATACATTCACCTTTCATGTTAAGTCTGTCATTAATGTTGGTAACCATATTAAAGTCCCCAATAATGCATATATTACCTTGAAAAAGTTTTAATTCATCCCAGCAAGCACTTCTAGTATTCCTGCAATTAGAGGCATACAAACTGACAAAACAAACATCTATCGGAACATCAAGAGAAACAGCAACCCATTGAAAAGAAGGGCTTTTATAAACACTTTTAATGAGATGAGAAATTTTCGGGTTAACACCTATGGCAGCACCACCTTTACCCTGATTATGCTCAGTGAAAAACCATTTGAAGTGACTATCAATGATATTCAGCTGGTGGACTAACTTATTACCACCAATCTTAAGCTCCTGGAGACAGATCACATCAGGGGGCTTAGAAAGATTTTTTTTCCAATTGCAAATGACTTTAGCTCTAACCGGATCAGTCAATCCTTTGCTATTAAAAGAAACAATGTTCAGAGAATCCATAAAAATGACAGAAAAAAAGAAAGCCAAAGGAACTTAACATTTAGACATTTTACTAGGTTGAAGATTAGAGTTAGAAGTTCTAATCCCATCCTTCCTCTTAGCTTTACCTTGTAACTTAACAACAATGTCGTTAACTTTATTTAGAGCAGCAGGGAGTTCAAAATCCACCGGCATATCATTAGACATTTGAGTCATAATCTCATCATCAGTTTTGTTTATCTTGTCCATTAAAACATCTTCATCAAGATCTGAATACCTGACATTATGAGCCTTTTTCTTCCCTACTAACCTCCATTCATTAGCATTGTTATGGTCTTTAAAACCTTGTTTACCTTTTGATTCCAACATATTACCTTCTGAGGGGTGATTGTCTGGAAGATTTTCCTTATTCGAGTCATCTGGCAGACAGTCCTTGTTCGATTCATCTATATCCAAGAATGAGGGATCATTAGCATCTAAAAGAACACTGAAAGGATTAGATAATTTCCCTGTTTTTTTCCTTGGAACTTTAGGGTTGGGCTTTTTGTTATTCGAAGCGGAATGACCATTTGCATTGGTTTTATTGATGGAACCACCACGAACATCTGAAACAGGTGCTGCTGGAGCATTATTAGAGCCCGAGGGGATGTTGTTAAGCAAAGGGCAATCCTTGATGAGGTGACCCTGTTTAAAGCACTTGAAACAAGCATTAGGAAGATTCCTATATAGGATTTGTTGTTCATGGAGAAAAAGACCATCAGAATCCTTGATCCGAATAGACTGTTTAATAGGTTTTGACACATCTATTTCTATCATTAACTGAGGGTCCCATTTGGGGTTTATCCCTCCAGTCCTGGATTTCTGACCAAGAACTTTACCAAGCATAGCTCCTAGTTTATTAAGCCAGGGATAGAAATCAACAGGAAGATCAGGAAAATCCACCCAAATGGGGAGTTTAGTAGGCTTGGGTCCTTTAGGATTGAACCCCACATGCCATCTAAAGAAGGAAATAGGGATATTCTTAATAAGCCATTGACCTTCAGAGATAACTTTAAAAGCACTGGTAGATTCATAAAAAAAAAACAGATAATAGTTATTAGGAAGATATTGAACTTGCTTGACAAAAAGACCCCGAGGCTCCCAATTCGTTTTCAACCAGTTCCTAAGGATTTCCTGGGCAGGTCTCGGCCCATGGCAGAGACCAATAACCACTTTCTCTGTAAGCTGGGAATGCCAGTTAGAGAGGGAGTTCCTGTCAATAATGAATTCCTCCTCATCCACAGGGTCCTTGTTGTCAAGGTTAAGGAAGTGAGGAGATTCATCAACAGGACATTTACCTTTTTCCATATCTGTATGAGGCCGAGGGGAGAGAAGCATACCTGGTTCAGGGTCGCGAACGAAACCGACCTGAGAATGGAGTTGCAGCGAGCGTTCTGGCGAACGAGTAACTTCAGCAAATGACCGAGAAGACGAACCTTGACAGACGATGTCTTGAAGAGACATAGTGGCCCCTGCGAGGGGGGAAGGAGAGGGGAGCCCCCCCACAACAACCCCCAGATGCCGAGCAAGACAGACAAACAGCAGAAGAAGAAACCCCGACGGGGAGGCCACACGAAACAGAAGAAGAAGAGCCCCCAGCGGGGAGGCCGCACGACAGAGCCCTAGGGCATGCAGAGCCTTAACTCCCCACTCACCCCACGATGCTCATGAGAACCAGATCCGCCTATTCTAATTCCGTCACCAAACTCTCTAACGTTTATGAGTTAATCACATGTGTTAGTTTCCCATAGAAGCAAGGCGAGATTCAAGTCGGCAATTACGTAGATGAAATGGAGTTTTTTATTTGCCAGCAGAGCCTTATGCTTCTATGCTTTTGTTTGGTCGCTCTCTCGAGTCACAAAGGCCCAAAAGTATGAAAACATCGTCGATTTCTCTAACAAATAGCACCTTGTTTCGGATGGCGTGGTACCTTATAAAAAGTTTCATTAAAAGAATAGAATCTGCGCCTGATTGTGGCTCTGTTCTCCCATTATCCAAAGCTGTATCTCTCTGTATCTCTCCCTTTTGAACACACGAACGCGCCATGGATGGCACATAGCTCCACACGCTAACTCCAACAAGCGGGTATCAGAGCATGTTCCCGAGTGAAGGACCCGACAGGGAGGAAGCTTTCAAAGAAACGATTTCCACTCACGGGTGATTCTTGGAAAACGAGACAATTGGAGAATTGAACCGATTTCCTTGGAGCTTCTGCGCGGGAGGGTATGTTACATTCTTTCTGAGCACCAAGCTGCGGTACGATTGCAGTAATCTGTGCTGAGAATTCCGTCTCCAACCAGCAGCTCTATACAGACAAGCAGAGAACTCGGGAGTTAGGAGTCACAGTCGTCTGTACACAGAAGTAGTCACTAAGTGTTGTCCATCCTGCAGAATCTATTGTTCAAAACACACAGGGATTCATTTTAGCACTTGTGTGTTGCCAAAAGTTCCTCGGTTGAGGCTCCCCTGAGTTCCCTTACCGCCTTAAGACCGCTGCCCCCGCACTAGTCCCACGCTTCCCTACACTGCTCTTCATATTGCCTACTCTAGAGTGTCGCATCCACTATTGAGCTGAAGTCAGTCTTGCGTAAGCAAGTTTGATGGAAATGAAACTGCTCTACATTTGAGTCGTAATAAGCAAAATACATACATAAATATCTACTTTTCAAGACAAAAGTAGAGCTTCTTGGGAGTATATAGTGAGATACACATGGGATTTGGTTTTCCTTCTAAGAACATGTGGGAAGGGACATCATGGATACACTTGCGGGTTCTTCAGTAGAGATTACTCACACATTGTCAGGCATATGCATGAAATTGTGGCTTCTTAATTTAGACAACTAAAGTGCTTGTGAGGATATATTTATCCTAATTAAAACTTGAATTTAACAAAAACTAAGGGATGTAGTGAAGTTTTGAATTACGGTATACTCATCTTGGAGATACCTTGGTGATATAGGTGGAAGACCAAAGTGCAGATAGTCCAAAGGCTTCATGTATGAATCAGGGGATGAATGTATGAAATTGTGCTCTCTGGTCATAGAGATTTTGCATATGTTATGTTGTCGGAGTGAAGGCGCAGTTGATGAATCAAGGAAAGTGCTAGTGTTTGAGTGGTGGCACAGGCATAGTGCTTCTAAAATAGGTCATGGGATGGTTGAGAATGCAAAGAAGATAAAAACACCTAAGAAGTTTGATTTCAATTCAAATCTTGTCATACCCTCTTGTTTTTGTTCTTAGATAACCAATTCATTAGTCATCATAAACCGAACACAATCTTTATAGAATGTAAACATTCACAAGTTGTAACATGAATATAAGACTCCTCTTTGAAGTAATAAAAGAATAGGAAAGATCGACCTATACAAAATACGCTCAAAATGAAGATGAAAAAATAGATTCAAACTTAATGATTTAATTGGTAATGCAATATTCCGTTACAGTGCGGATGTGTAATGATAATTCCCGACCTTATGGTAGGGGAATGGGCGATCAATTTTGCATGATCACCCACACGATCTAGAAAATCAAAGAAATAATGAAAAAAAATAGCTATCCCAAAGAAACCATATTGGATTATACAAGGATATTTTTGCTAATATTTTCTAAGATATTACCTTCTTGAAAATATGAAGGTTTAATTTGAAAATACATAGTTTTATCTGTTGGTTCTGCGCAAGCTATGACACGAATATAATACTCTAAGATGATGATCGGTGGAGAGAGAGAGACAGAGAATTACATCCATGGGGTGAGGTAGAGATCGTGCAAAAACTAGTATTACTTTTATGTTTTTATATATAAAGATGCCACCTCATCAAATCTCCCCCTCAAGCTCAAAATGAGCTTGAATACAAAATGAAAGAAATACTTATGCCCATACAAGATGAAATATTATGAATGAAATCTAGATACAAACTAAAGCTTCCTAACTACTAAAGCTTCTCTAAAGTAGATGAACTTGTCCATGGGAAGAGCTCTGGTGAAGATATCTCCTACTTGCTCTCCAAAGCTAATATGAATCAACTCCTCGTCTCCTTCGATAACTTTCTCACGAAGAAAGTGAAAATGACTTCGATGTGCTTCGATCTTGCATGATAAACTCGATTCTTTGATAACATTACGCTGCTCACATTGTCACAATAGATGGCCCCCTTTCCATCAATGTAGACTCCCATGTCTTCAAGTAGGTACTTAATCCATGTTGCTTCACAAACGGATTGTGTAATGCCTCTATATTCAGCTTTGATACTTGACAAAGTGACAGTTGGTTGCTTCTTGCTACTCCAAGAAATGATTGCACTTCTAAGCGAAAATGAAAATCCACTCATTGACCTTCGATCCATGACATTTCCTACCCAATCTACATCCAAGTTGTATGTTCCTTTCACATATTGCAATATGTGTGTCACTACATCCAAGTGCACTCTACATGGTTTATGCATAAACTCACTCACCAATCCAGTTGCAAAACTCAAATTCTTTCTTGTATTTGTTACATAAATCAAACTTCCAACCATCTTTCTATACACATTGGCATCATGCAAGTATTTCCCATCATCAATAAGCTTAACATTAGCATTAAGTGGCGTATCATTAGATTTGCAAGCATTCATACCAAATCTCTCAAGCATTTCCAGCATATAATTATGTTGTATCATCCAAATTCCCTCTTTCATTGAAATTACTTTAATTCCCAAAAAGTATTTGAGCTCTCCCAAATCTCACGTCAAAAATTCAGATTTCAGTTGCTTTTTCAAATCAACAATCCTCTTCTCATCATTTCCAGTAATGATCAAATCATCCACGTAAATCACTAATAGAATTGTTTCACTTCATTGATTCCATACAAAGAGTGAATAGTCAGCCTTTCATTGCATAAATTTCAGATCTAGCAACTTCTTAGTGAATCGTTCACACCATGCTCTTGGAGCTTGTTTCAAACCATAAAGCGCTTTCTTTAACTTTCATACATAGTCAGGATAACTTGGATGCACATAACCTTCTGGTTGTTGCATATAGACTTCCTCATGCAATTTTCCATTCCAAAATGCATTCTTAACATCCATTTGATACAATTTCCAATTGTTCATAGCAGCCCATGCAATTACGCTTCTCACTGTTGTCATTTTCACCACTGGACTAAACGTTTCATCATAATCCAATCCATATACTTATGCATATCCTTTTGCAACTAAGAATGCTTTAAATCTTTCCACTGAACCATCACTTTTGCACTTCACTTTGTATATCCATTTACATCCAATAACTTTGCTTTGCACCATCTCATCATCCATTGCTTTGCACCAATCTTCATCTTGTGGCAATTTCACTAAATCCCATGTACCATTCTTCTTCAATGCATTCATCTCATCACCCATTGCTTTGCACCAATCTTCATCTTGTGATGCATCATCAAAATTCTTTGGTTTCTCATGCTTAATTCTTTCTCTCATGTATGCATAATGAAGCTTCATAGACTAATTGTATAGATTCAGTCTATACACAAGATTTCCTCTTTTTCCATACTTGAAATCATGTATAAAACAACCATGTTTATTGAAAATTACTTCCATGTCTTGATGCGTAAGCTGACCAATTTAAACTAGGTTCTTCGTAATGCTAGGCACATGTAAGACATCACTTCATGTGTTTCGAACACCATTTCCTTGTACTAGCAGTACATTCCCAACATTGTTAGTCGTGTAAGGTATCATCAACATTTGCCACATACTCTTGAGTCTTCAAAGCCTCTTTTGACTAAAACCAATTTCCTATGCTAGTCATGTGATTTGTGCAACCAGAGTCTATATACCAATTCATATTGTTTCAAGGTTTTGGCATACTATTCAACACATGCTCCATTGCAAACATATTATCTCTGCCATGTCATGATTATTGAACTTCCTTAAGAAGAAAGAAAAAAACATACAAAGTGAACTTCAATTCTGGAGAACCATGAGGTTGAGGCATGTAATCCTTACTAGCTATTCTTGAAGTAGTCTATTTTGATTCAATTGTTTCAAGCATCAACTCCAAAGTACATTTGGAGTGATAAAATAAATGAGAGAATATTTTTTATGAAATGAATGTCTTAGAGCATATTTATGGTTAAACTTACGTATTCCTTCAAAATAGGCCACAAAAAAGAAGTCTGCTAGAAAAGAGTTCATAAGCGTACTGCCCATTCACGTCTCCTATCATGCAATAGTATAATGCAACATTTTCTGAAAACGATCTCTTGTCTTCATTGTTCAGGAGAAAAAAAAAAGGTGATGTGTTAGACATGTGATTTCCTATGCTCGTCATGTGATTTGTGCAACTAGAGTCTATATACCAATTCATATCCTTTCCAGGTTTTGACATACCATTCAACACATGATCCATTGCAAACATATTATCTCTGCCATAGTCTCTATATGAACTTTCAATAGAGAAATTTCCATGTGCTACATAATGTCTTCTACCTCTTCCTCTTTGACTATTTTTCTTATAATAACAATCTTTCTCAAACTGGCTATACTTGTTGCAATGGTAATAGTTCCCAAGTGCTTGTGGTCTTCCTCTACCTCTCGAGTATGATCTTCCTCTACCTCTTGGCATATCCATTGTATTTGCATTTCTAGAAGATGAACGTCCACTACTAGAACCTCTTCCTCTATGCTGAAAGAATGCATGATCTCTTGAATTGCCACTTCTCGATGCATTCAAACCAAGTTTTACTTCTTCTGTCATGCAAAGTGCTACTAGCTCATCAAAATCTTGCATAGTGCCTCTTACTTAGATAGAAGTATCTAAGCTCTTGTACTGTGGTCCTAGACCATTCAACATAACTCACACCATATCATCATCTTCAACTTTGCAATTTATGGAAGCTAAATCATCAGTGATCTTTCTAATTTCAACCACATAATCAGTTATGGATCTATTTCCTCGCCACACACTATGCAACTTTTGCTTTAAGTGAATTTTTCTAGCTTCCATAGATGTACCATATATTTTATGAATTATATCTCAAGCTTCCTTTGGTGTGCTAGCCTTAATAATATGTGGAATTACGTTCTCTCATATACATATCAAAATCCAATGGAAAATCTTTCTAGATTTCTCTATCCATGTTTTATATTCCTTTTGTTCTTCTGCATATGGGTTCTCTAGCAACTTAGGACACTCGTCCTCTCCATTCATTAATCCCCATAATCCTTTTCCCATCAAGAAATTCTCCATCCTATACGACCATATGTGGTAATTTTCTTTATTCAGCTTATCAACAACTATTTGTGCAATGTCATCATCCATTTTTGCAATTTAAGCACTTCTCTATGCAATGACAATCTTATGGAGAGGCCTAGAAAAATTTCGGCAGCATTTTGGATGTTTTTCTTAATATATGCACCAAAAACTCAATGTTCACAAGTAATCTAAACGGCTTCCCTCTTGTTGTAAGCACTGCCTGCATCTCTATGCACTTATTTGATCATTTATGACCTCTCCAAAAAAATTACGGCAAAATCTCCTTTGTCCAGAGTGTATATGAGCCAAATCAACTATAGTGAATCCCCTCCAAAAACCCAAAATCTAGGTAAAAGCATCAATAACAACATGTAACATAAGCAAATATACTATGATGAGAGGCCTCAAAATTATACATTCAACCCGTGATCGGTACATAGGGTCTTTGGAGTGTCTTCGCTTTGGTCTTCCACCTATATTACTAGAGTATCTCCTAGCATGAGAATACCCCAGTTAAAAACCTCACCACATCCCAAAGTTTTTTGTTTAAATTCAATGGTTTTTAGCAGGGTAATAAAACCTCACAAGGTGCGTGAGTTGTCCGCATTAAGGACCCACAGAGTGCATACATTTGTCTCACAGCATGTGAGTAGTGTCCATTCAAGGACCTGCAAGAGAATACAAGATGTCACCTGCCACATGCAATCAAAATGAAAAAACTGCATTCAAATATGTACATTGATGTATATAAAGAACATTCTTTACACCTCTTGCACTATATCCTTGTCGTGGAAAAAACAAAATCTTGCTTCTTAGCTTCTTAGCTAGTAACCGATGAACCAAAAACAAGCGTATAATAGCTACTCAGAGAATTGGTGCCTTTGAATTAGAGGATAAAGTTGAGCATGTGCAAGCTACTATAATATACTAGAATGATGTAGAGAATTCAATCAATTCTAGAGGCAAAACTGGGCATCAAGAAGGTATAATGGAAACTAGTCGTCCTACTTATAGCTTTGGCACACTGGTATTCTGCAGCTTTAGCACACCATTGAACCCAAGCTATGGCACAACTATAACAAGAAAATAGTGGACGGTGGCAGTGGTGTTTCTCTTTGCAGTTGCATTTTCCACTGTATGTGGTGGCAACAACAGTGGCGTTAAAAGGCTTCCCTTGATCGTAAAGAAAAAAAGATAAAAGGTGAACGTTCACTCTGGAGAACCATGAGGTTGAGGCGTTTAATCCTTACTAGCTATTCTTGAAGTAGTCTGTTTTGATTCAATTGTTTCAAGCATCAACTCCAAAGTACATTTGGAATGATAAAATAACTCAGAGAATATTTTTTATGATATGAATGTCTGAGAACATATTTATGGTTAAACTTACGGATTCGTTCAAAAGAGGCCACAAAAAAGATGTCTGCTAGAAAAGAGTTCATAAGCTTGCCGATTCACGTCTCCTATCATGCAATAGCATAATGGAACGTTTTCTGAAAACGATCTCTTGTCTTCATTGTTCGGGAGAAAAAAAGGGGTGATGTGTTAGACATAAGAGTGTGCTTTCAAGGCTCTCAAAGAAATAAAGGAACATCCTTTAAATGTCAGGGATATTTACTTAATCTAGAAAACTCCTTATAGAAATAAATGCAAAAGAGCTGCTGAACTCGAGAACTAATAGTAAATAACAATATCTGCCAAAAAAACTTTTCGAAGCAATTTTTTCTTTCTTCATTCTTGCTCCTCGAAAAGTCGTGAATGCGTTAATAAGACATGAAAGTGCCCTTTCGAGGTTCTGAAGGATATAATGGAATATCTTATCAATGTCATGAGATTTTCATTTAGTTCGAAATAAATACAGTAATGCGGAAGTGCTATTGCAAATGAGAGTTATAAGGAGCTTGTAGAACATGTCAATCATGTCCCCAAAGCTGTTGCACACAGCCATCTCGGTAACAAGGAGGATACTGCTGGTGCTCAATTTTCGAATAGCGTAATAAGAAGATTACGCATGAGATTTAGTTTTACGATAACTTCAAATGTATGATTACAATTTCCATGCATTTCCGCGCTTATGAAAGCTTGGAGAAATTCCTGCTATGGAAAGTGATCATAATCATCCCCTACATGTTATGCTAACTCCATTTGGGGGGTGAACATTCATCGGAGGGCATCTAATGGGACAAGAGATATATTCTGCGAACCGATAAACTACCGGGGTATTCGAACGTTGAGATATATATTTTCATCAAACGTAAAATTGAGTTTACTAACAATATAGTTGTCATTTATGAGTAGATTTCATTTGTTAAACTCGGATCTCCCATGTTTAAAGAGATTCACATTTCGTATTTTCTATGGATTGTAAATGTTTGATATGATTTCGAAACCTGTCTTTCTTTGTTTTTCCTTTTCTCCTTCTCAATCTCGGTAGTATATTCTGTCGCACAATTTCTTTACAGAAAAAGAATTACTATGCCCTTTTGCTTATAGATGTTCTCCGATGAACGTTGACCCTCAAGGGGAGTTAGCCTTACATGTAGACATGGGTTATGATGACTTTAGGAAAGTCTTCTTTGATGATTGATCAAGAAAATGTTCAAAAGACGATTTTCTTTTGAGTCTTTACTAATCGGCAAATGAAAAGTTTGCCAGGATAATGTAATCATATATACCTTCATAAGTTAAGAGTTTCCTTTATATTTTAAGAACCTGGAAAGGGCCATTTCACGTCTTTTTAAGACTCTCACATCTTTTTCTCTGATAAAGACTGAAAACAAAGAACTCGTTTTCAAGAAGCTTTGTGGGTAGATATTGTTATTTATCTATAAATCTCAAATCCAATAGCTCTTTGGCATTGATTTCAAGAAAGTGTTTTCCAAATTAAATAAATATCCCATGCCATTCAAGGAGATTTTTTTTTTTTTGTGGACCTCGGAAGGACACTTTTATGTCTAATGATGATGCAGCGCTACTTTAAGCTGACGCACAAAGAAGTCAAAAGAAGCAACAGATGTCGATGAGAATGTCATATAAATAAGGGTATAATATTTTTAGTTTTTCAGTGTGTGCCGTCAGTAAGATGTCATATATATTTAGGTTGTGCCGGCATTTCAGAAACCAATATTAGATTATTTTTATTCCATCGAGTGCACCATTCTGATGTCTTGATTTCCTTATATATTATAAAGTGGAAGTTATTTTATATTGCTATAAAAGATTCTATAAAAGATTTCCTAGTAGACCGTATTTAAGATACGCATGAATTAAATACCAGTCAAAGAACGTTTGTTCTAATTTAGTATAAAAATGCAGTAAAGTTTTACAAACCAATATAGATGAAGTGAGGGTTCTCGGAGATTTCAGTTTTCAAAAATTTTTTAGAACTTTTAAAAGAGGTATTCTTTGGAAAATCCAGGAACAACGGGAGGAGGTATTTTATGGAAAAACCAGAAAAAGATTACAAATTGCAATCAGGATCTGTTGAATCCCCTACGAAAACCATTAAAACACCCAATATATTCTACGCAACAAGCTGAAAAGAAAGGAAGCCCATGTATGAAACAACACGCGCATAAGAAGGCTTTGTAACTCTCGTCAGGTCTCTTCTAATCCTTCTCTTTTATTAGACTTTAGGCTTGATTTGAGTATTAAAAAAAAGGAATCTGATGATATTTTCAAATTGACTACAACATTCCAATCTAGATTCATATTTTTCAGGCCTTGGAAGAGAGTATTTTATTGTTGTCATGAATATTGTTATCCTAGTTTCTATGAGCTCCTAAGGATTCAATTCGAGTAAAGGCTAGAAAAACCTACGAGTTAAAAAAAAATGAAATACCGCACTTTTAAGTAGAGCTTATTGCTAAGAGATTCGCGTATTTAAACTTTCCAGAAAAATATATCACAAGAACTTCTTTTATCGTCCAAACATTGCAAAGAACCTCTTTTGTCGCCCAATATGGGTTCTTTGCCGGAAACGTTTTTCCTATTATACCTTTGACCTTCTACATAATATTAGTGATACATGCAAACATTGATCTCTCATTCCCCAAACACAGAGCTATCTTTCCTCGAGCTTAACAAAAACAAGAGTGTAAGAGAAATACGTTTTTCTATTCCAAAGATAGAATTTGTTTTTACAAATTAGTTAGAACAGATGGTAAGGAAGATCATATTATGTATTACGAATATGTGCGCAACCTTATTCAGTAACAATTTGATTGTGCTCTCCTTAACTTCTAAGAGATATTTTGCTCTACATAAAACCAATAACATTTCTTCTTTGGGAAGCTTAAAAAAAGTAAAATTTTCATCTTTAGAATGTAGATATATATGAACGATCCGAATCGAATAAGTGTAATCTATTCAGAATTGAAATATTTTACGTTTAATTAGGTTAAGTTTTCATTTGAGGAGAGTGTCTATCTAAACGCTAAAATATACATTTACCATGCTTATTTTCTATGGAATTCTCCAGCTCTATTATGAAATCCCCGTTTTTCTTTTTCTTTTGTATGGCAGTTGCTTATCATTTCGCACTATTACTGTATACAAAAACAGAAAAACTATAGTCTTTACTTTGTAGATGAGGTCCCATGATTTTTAACCCCCCAAATGTAGTCTGTAAAACATGTGGGTAACGATCACGATGAATTTCGATGTTTGCATCAGCAGTTGCCAACTTTGAGGGTTTGTTGTGACCCAAAAGGTTGAAATAAATCTAAATTCCAATAGCTGTTTGGAATTGATTTGACAAAGATCTACTTAAAATTTAATGAAGATCTCATGCAAGTCAACCGATATTCTCTTAGTTTTTTGAGAACCTCGAAAGGGCACGTTTATGGCCTGTTTGGACATTACGTCTTTTTAATAAACGAAGAACTAAGAACAAGGACCATTTTTAGGTTCTATATTGGAAATTATTTTATCTTGCTATTAAAGATTCTATAGACGGCGTTAGCTCCTTTTCCTAGTAGACCGTATTTAAGATACGCATGAATTAATATGAGTCTATAAGTCAAAGAACGTTTGTTCTAATTTATTATAAAAATGCACTAAATTTTTAAAAACCAATATAGATGAAGTGAGGGTTCTCGGAGATTTTAATTTTCAAACATTTTTTAGAAATTTTAAAGGGTTACAAATTGCAATCCATAAAACGATTACAAATTGCAATCCAGGATCTGTTGAATTCCCTACGAAAACGATTAAAACACCCAATTCTAGGCAATAAGCTGAACAGAAAGGAAGCCCATGTATGAAACAACACGCGCATAAGAAGGCTTTGTAACTCTCGTCAGGTCTCTTCTAATCCTTCTCTTTTATTAGAGTTTTGATTTTAGTATTCATAAAAAGGAATTGGATGATGTTTTCAAATTCACACTACAGCATATGAGGAGTGTTGATATATTTAGGTAGTGATGTGTTTGAGCACTTTAGGACTGCCAAGTCACTTTTTTTTTTCTTTAGGAGGTTTTTTCCCCGCTTGTACATACGCCTATTTCCCTAACGGGCTACTTATCTTTGTATATTTTACTGGTAATGCATTCAGTACTGTATGTTGTGCTTTTGAAGGTTATAAAGATGAACAACGGGAGGCAGTATTTTGTGGAAAATCCAGAAAAAGATTACGAATTGCATTCAAGCATCTGTTGAATTCCCTACGAAAACAATTAAAACACCCAATTCTAGGCAACAAGCTGAAAAGAAAGGAAGCCCATGTATGAAACAACACACGCATAAGAAGGCTTTGTAACTCTCGTTAGGTCTCTTCTAATCCTTCTCTTTTATTAGAGTTTAGGCTTGATTTGAGTATTAAAAAAAAGGAATCTGATGATATTTTCAAATTGACGAAAACATTACAATCTAGACTCATATTTTTCAGGCTTTGGAAGAGAGTATTTTATTGTTGTCATGAATATTGGTATCCTAGTTTCTATGAGCTTCTAAGGATTCAATTCGAGTAAAGGCTAGAAAGACCTACGAGTTAAAAAAAATGAAATAAGACACTTTTAAGTAGATCTTATTGCTAAGAGGTTCGCGTATTTAAACTTTCCAGAAAAATATATCACAAGAACTTCTTTTATCGTCCAAACATTGCAAAGAACATCTTTTGTCGCCCAATATGGGTTCTTTGCCGGAAACATTTTTCCTATTATACCTTTGACCTTCTACATAATATTAGTGATACATGCAAACATTGATCTCTCATTGGCCAAACACAGAGCTATCTTTCCTCGAGCTCAACAAAAACAAGAGTGTATGGGAAATACGTTTTTTAATTCCAAATAAAGAGTTTGTTTTTAGAAATTATTTACAACAGATGGTAAGGAAGATCATATTTTGTATTACGAATATGTCCGCAACCTCATTCAGTATCAATTTGATTGTGCTGTCCTTAACTCCTAAGAGATATTATTCTACTTATTTCTTCTTTGGGAAGCTTAAAATAAGTAGAATTTTCATCTTTTAGAATGCAGATGTATATGCACGACCTGAATCTAATAAGTGTAATCTGTTCATAATTGAATTCTTTAACGCTTAATTAGGTTAACTTTTCATTTGACGAGAATATCTATCTAAACCTTCAAATATACATTTACAAAGCCTTTCTTCTATGGAATTCTCCAGCAGTTACCAACTTTGAGGGCTTGTTGTGACCCAGAAGGTTGAAGTAAATCTAAAGTCCAATAGCTGTTTGGAACTGATTTGAAAAAGATCTACTTAAAATTTAATGAATATGTCATGAAAGTCAACGGATATTCCCTTAGTTCTTTGAGAACCTCGAAAGGGCACGTTTATGGCCCGTTTGGACATTACGTCTTTTTAATAGACGAAGAACTAAGAACAAGCACTATTTTTAGGTTTGGCAAGCACGTATGCCCCAAGCTTTAACTTTGAAAGAGCAATTGTACAGGTGATGGGCATGGTACTCATGAGATCCCTCTATCCCACAAAGACGAAGCTAGACAGGCAAAACCGATTACATGTCCAACCCGGAGGTTGAACACAAGAACACGAAACTCAATTTCAACCGTTGACGATTTCCTTTTAGGATTTTCGAGTTATACGGAGAAACTATGAGGAGTGACATAAACAAAGCACCAAATGTATTTTAATCGCAAGGATTCAGTTTCAAGATCACTTGTTTGCCTCGAACTGATAGCTTCTACAACTCCGCAAGTTTCTCACAGCATGCGATCCTCTTACATAAACTTAAATTTTCATTGGTTTCAGTCTGTATAACGGAAGGACATCATATAGTTTCAAGAAATTTTCACTCTTTGTTTTGTCGGAACTAATACTAATAATGAATATTTCAAACTGAAATATTAATTGTGCCATATTGAATGACGCATGGAGTTCCGTACTTACTAGTCTTCGAAGTATGACAGTTATGCACATTTCGTATTTTCTATGGATTGTAAATGTTTGATATGATACCCCAATCTCTCTTTCTTTGTTTTTCCTTTCTCCTTTCTAATTTCGGTAGTATATTATGCCGCACAATTTCGTTACAAAAAAAGAAATACTATGCTCGCCGATGAGCGTTGGCCTCTAAACGGAGTTAGCCTTACATGTAGCCAGGGATTGTCATGACTTTGGAAAAGCCGTGTTTGATGATTGATCAAGAAAATGTTCAAAACACGATTTTCTTTTAATTTTTAGTAAAACGCAAACAAGAATTTTGCAATTACAATATATTCATATACCTAGATTTATGCAAAATCTAAATCTCATGCGTAGTAATCATGTTACAATTTTGAGAAATTGAATATCAACTTTGAAGGTTTCTTCTGACGAAAAAGGTTGATATATTCTACGATTTCCGCATACATAATTTTAATGTCCAAAAGCATCTTCGCATTGAAATATTTATTTGAAATTTAATAGATATCCCATGACATCGAAAAGGATATTCCTTTATATCTTCAAGAAACTCGAAAGGGCCATTTCACACGTTAGTAAGACTCTCACATCTTTTTAGCGGATGAAGAATGAAAAAAAAATCGTTTTCAAGAAGCTTTCTGAGTAGATATTGTTATTTATTTATAAATCTCCAATCCAAGAGCTCTTTGGCATCAATTTCAAGAAAGTGTTTTCCAAATTGCATCAATTTCAAGAAAGTGTTTTCCAAATTAAATAAATATCCCATGCCATCGAACGGACATTCTTTTATTTCTGTGTGGATCTAGGAAGGACACTTTTATGTCTTGTGATGATGCAGCGCTATTTTAAGCTGACTGGCAAAGAAGTCAAAAGATCGTTTTCAGAAAACTTTCCATTGTACTATTCGTCAATGTGCACGTGAATAGGCAAGCGTCATGAACTGTAGATTAGTGGGACCTTTTCTTCGCTTCTTTGGGTCTAAGTTTAACCATGAATGCGTTTTAAGACACTTCATCCAAAATGTTCGTATGCACATTTTTTTATTATTCAAAATGCATTCTACTTTAACTTTGAAAGTGCAACTGTACAACTGAATGAACAGTACACATGGGACCCCGTGTTCCACAAAGAAAAGGTTAACCAAGATTACAACATTACAACTAGTTTAACTAATCAAAGTCATACATGTCCAGTCTAGAGCCTGAACCCTTGACCACTGACCCTTGACCACTGCCTCAAGAGGTCAAAGCTCAACCCAGTTCCTACGACACATGGACTTTTCTTCGCTTCTTTGGGAGAGATCGCTAAGTTCAACCATGAATGCGTGTTAAGACACTCACTTCATCCAAAATGTTCTTGTGCACGCCTTTTTCTATTATTTGAAATGCACTCTGCTTTACTTTATACAAATGCATATCCCTCGACCCATGCAGAAACTGCAGCAGCTCGCACGTTAGTAAAATGTTGAGTGTGTGTGTGTGTGCGCGCGCGTGCGTGTGTGTGTCTATCGGTGTGCTATCTACACAGCGCTACTAAAGTAAAATGATCCTGGTTGTGCGGTTTCTCTTTACTTTATCAGTGGGAAACACATTGACATAATCAGTAATAGATGTCAATGAGGATGTCATATAGTTAAGGGTATAATATTTTCATTGTTTTTTAGTGTGTGCCGTCAATAAGAGGTTGTTTCGGCATTTTAAAAAGCAATATTGGATTATTTGTATTCAAGTGAGTGCACAATTCTGATGCCTTGATTTCTTGATATATTATAAAGTGGATTTTTTTTTTTTTTTAAAAGCAAGAAAGTTTAAATTAACAAAAGATGATACATTCTGTGTTTAGGGCAGGAGCCACTAAAGTAGGAATACAGGATAACAATGCCAATATCATAGAGATCTTATTAGAGGAATATAGAAAATAGATTAAGTCTCTCCGTGTTGAGAACTTGCTCGCAGACATGAACCTTAAAATATTAGAGTTGAAATTGGGGGCAAAATGGATTTTCTAAATACAATTAGATGAAGCTCTTTTTGAGCTTATCAGGAAGGGAAATGAGAAAATTCCTATTTCCTTTACTCAGGGTGGCATCATTCCTACTCAGCTAAGTGGACCACACGATATGTCCTCTCCAAATGTTCAAAAGAAGAATATCCATATTCTTGCAGCACCCAAGAAGAACATCAAATTTGTTTAATTGGAGAAAACCGTTGGTCTCCAAATACTTTTCCATAGGTTTCCAAAACTTTTTGGCATGAGTACAATAATAAAATTAGTGGGAAACATCATCTACTTAGCCATAGAATGTACACAATCCTCCATTAATAAAAGCTTTTTAGACTTTGGGGCCAATCCATAGACCACGGTGAATCATCATCCACTAAAGGAAGGAGTGTCTGTTGTAGTCTAGGAATGCCCACAAATATTTAAATCTATAAGACCACTACTGCATAGACTAGTTGACTTGCCATGTAGAGTTAAGCTTTGTCAAAATTTGATGAACAAAGCCCTTGTATTTTTTAAAACTTTTGAAGATGTACTCAGCAACTTCTTCCTTTGACAGCTCTCAACTTTTGATTCTAGCAATACTTTATGGTTAGCGAGCACTGCATGCAAGAGATGGAAATATTAGTGTTTGAAGATAGTTGCAGATCAGACCTAACCACTCCATTAATCACAAAATCATGCCATGTAGTATAACCAGCCTTATGACATTTATGCTCTTTTATAGAAATTCAACATTTATTCCAAAATGCTAGCCACTCCAGCCAAGGAGATTCCTACCCGTAAAATTCATAAGCACAAGACATATCACGAGGTGGATGGAAAGATCTTTTATCCTTGAACCAAGCTAACAAGAACCTACAAACAAAGGGACTTCCAACAGGAGAGATAGGTTGAGGAGATATAGTAATATCCCATAGCTTGATGTTGGTCCAAGCCCTTTAATCATTAAAAAAAAATTAGTCATGTTTCTCTTAAGAAGAAAAGCCCAGATATGTTTACTATCGAGACTTCTTAACACCCAATTAGCAGCCAGATTGTCAGCCATTTTCTTTGGGAAAATGATATCCAGACCTCCTTGAGACTTAGGCAAGAAACAGATATTCCAAGCAACTTTAGGCATTTTCTTTTGATGGATCTTACCTCCCCACAGGAAACTTCTAGCCAAGCCAATTTCCTCCTCAATGTGTTTATTAGAAGGAGACCAATAGACAAGGAAGTACACTCGTTTTGGGACAATATAATGGTTAAGAACAAAATTTATGTGGGGGAGACAGCTATTAGCATCATACCACTAACGCAGGTGACCTTTAAATTTCTCAACCACCCAGTCCCATCTTTGAGCTAAAGAAACTTAAAATCCCATAGGAATCCCCAATAACTTGAAAATCTCACCATCTTTTCAGACATTGCATCCAAGTCTAGCCACACACTCAGGAAGAACATTTTGGAGATTTTAAAACCAGAATTATTGTGGTTAACTATAGACCCACTGGAAAGACAAAAAATCTTCAGACATTCGAGAGATTTAGTGATAGATAAATCATCAGCATTGAGAACAATATTAGTGTCATCAGCAAACGTTTGTATTCCAAGAGGGGAAGGGGAATTAGGAATGTTATTACCTTTTATAAACCCACAGTTCATAGCATGCTTCACAAGCCACCCTAGAACATCACTAGCTATGGCAAATAAAAGGGGGGACTAAAGGGCAACCCTGTCTTACGGACCTATTTAGTCTAAAGGGATCTGAAATATGCCTATTAATGGTCACTCTAGAGCAACAATTTCAAAGAGAGTACTAACATACTTAATGATTCTTTGACGAGCACCCATATCATGAAGAGATTGAAGAATAAAGTCCCATTCAATCCTATCATAAGCCTTATCAAAATCAATTTTCAAGAAATAGTAATTTTGACCACTTTCCTTAGCATAATCCATACCTTCCCATAGGGAAATAATAGCATCAAGATTGTGTCTACCTTGTATAAAAACCTTTTGCTTAGCAAGAATGAAGAATTTCATCAAAGGGCTAAGTCTTCTAGCAATGGTGGAAACAAATATTTTATAGATGAAATTAAGGTAAGTGATGGGTCTCCAATTATTAAGGTCATCTTTGTTGCCTCTTTTATGAATGATTCTAATAACTCCAGTGTTAATGTGGCAGGGGAGATATCATTTACTAATAGCCTCCCCAAACCAAAAGAATATAAGGAGTGAGAAAATCCTTTAACATCATAAAATACTCTTTAGGAAGGCCGTCAAAACCAGGAGACTTACAGGGTTTCAATTTACTCATGGTTTCTTTGATGTCACCGGCAGTGAGGGACAGGTCCAGGATGGGAACCAGGCTTTTGGGAATCATTTTTTTCCTTTTCAATGCAATAGTGGCTCTTGCCCTCTGGATATCTTCCCCCTCGCTTGGGAGAACCAGAGAAAACATCCATAAAGAAGATTTTACCCTCCTATAAATTCTCCTCAATGTTGATTGTATGACCACCTTCTTTCTTTTGAATCATAGGGATAAAGTCCCTAGCTTTAATTTTTTTCAATAGAGAGAACATATGCTTATTGTTTCTATCCATTTTCCCACTCCATAACTCTTTTGAGGAGGCAAGTGAGTAACTACCTTCCCGATATCTTTCCTTGCTAAGCCTCAAGTTTATGTTTTGATATTCTTGAGAGGTAACCTCAAGAGTTTTCAACTTATCTATGAGAGGCTCTCTTCTTTTCACTCTATACTCTTTAGATTTTTTCTTATATTGAGAGAAAAAGATTTGAACATCTTTCACCAAATTTTTCCATGCCTTAGAAGGAGATGCAATGGTACTAAAGTTAAGGGAAAAAATTCTTTTAGTGTGAGACATAATACAAGGGAGCTTAAGGAGGTTAGCATCTATATGAGGCTATCCAGATCTAAAGGAAGGACTACCCATCTTAAAGGAACACACAACGGCTTGTGGTCAGAAACCAACAGAGTCGTATCAGTTTGGACATTAAGTTCCCAACATTTTTGAATAATGGCCATATTGGCATAACATTTTTCTAACCTAGCACCCAAAAAAGCATGACCAACTTGTTTATTGGACCAAGTGAAATCAGAATTATTAGATAGGTCAATGAAATAATGGAAATTAAACAAATTAGACCAAGCAGTTTTTTCAAAACCTCTAATGATATTTCCCTTACATTCCCATATCTCCTTTAAGGAAGTAGCCATATTAAATTTTCCCATCATTATAACATGCCCTTGCAATTGCATAAGCTCTTCCCAATAGTTCTTTCTATACATGGTAGACTTAGAAGCATAAACAAAGAGTATGGACAGGTCATAGGGATTACCCAATTTGATAGAGCACCATTGGTTAGAATTAACAACAAAATTACCAACAACAATATGCACTAGAGACAGAGAAAAACCAATACCACTTGTATCTGGAAGACAACAAATTAAGATTAACCTTGAGGGAGAATCCACCAATTTTAACTTCTTACAAACAAAGAACATCTGAAATCTTAGGTAGAGAATGTAACAACATGCTTCTCATCTTCACTCTGACAGAGTTAGTAAGACCTTTAACATTAATGGATAAAATAGAAAATTGAGACATGATAAACAGACAACACTTATTTCCTACTATTTTTTGTAGGCTTATTTGTTGATAAGGATGATCTCACAACATCTTTCCTTTTAGGCCTAAGTGTAGCAGACAAAGTCCTTAGATCTTCAACATCTTGATACATAGGAACAAAGTCATTAGATCCAAAGTCAACATGCATAAGAGAATAAAAGTGTCTCTATGAAATTTTTTTGAATATAGTTTTAAGTACCTCGTTTAAGGTTCTACATTTAATTCACTATAGGAAAATGACTTTATTTTATTCTGTCTAGAATATATACACTTGCAAGGCTCAAGAATGATACTAAGAGGCAGATTTGGACTTGGGTCATCTCTAAGAGTATTGTGCAGATCAAAGAGTTGAACCTTTTTGTGCTTAAGCTAATTCCTAAATGCTTTTGAGTAACAACTTAAGAGTTAGATGATCTCACTAGAGACTAAGGTTACCTCTTTCCAAGATAGGAAGGAAAGAAAGATTTCTACTCTCCCTACATTAGAGATAGATGATAAGGATGTTTTCTTTCCTAGAAAACATAAAAGAGAGAGTTCTAGGGAGAATCCCCTCCTAAACATGTATGGGGATGACTGTGAAAGGAATAAGGATGCAATCTACACTTTTTTGCAAAAGTGGCATGACCTACATCAACTGAAGGGCACCCCAACTCTATATCATGTGCAGAAAGGAGTCTGTTGCTTGTCCCACATGCTTATAACTAGTGGATAAATCTGAAGGAGCTAAATTCCATCCCTATAGATTGGACATAGAGAGCTAGAGCTTTGTGTGTCTACATACCCCACTATAGATAGATCATACTAAAGCTGAAGGGACTAGATGACCTTCAAAATACCAGAGCATTTGTTAGTGGCTTAGAAAAATCCATTAAAAGAGAGGTGAGAATAAACACACAATACTTTTTATGTAGCCAATCAGACAGACTCATATAAGGCTCTAGATTTCTTTGGGAAAAATATTCTCCCCATGTCCCCCATGGGTATTGAACCCAAGACCTCCTTCATATCCTTGGGACTTAACAACTAAGCCAAGTGGATCACTTGTTTACAAGAGCCCAAGACCTCCTAGTAAGTCTAAACCAAAGATCTTTGGTCATACACATGGATGACCAAACGGTGTCGGATTTCAGATCCGTTTGAACCGATCGTATCCCTAGATCACAAACTTACTTTATTACATCTATCATCCCTTGGAGATTTACAAGCACTCATATAGGAGAGATGGTTTAAGAGAACCAAAAAGTGGAAAAGGCCAAGTCCACATGCATCAAAACAACAACATAGTTCAAGAGGAGACTAACACACAACATCAAAACATTCTTATGGCTATGGATAGACAAATAGAAAAGAGGAAGGTAAACTATAAAATAGGTTATTTAGATACTGGTTTTGCAGACCACATTATTCATATATGAATTTTTCTGTGAGCTTACACAAGGGAAAGTCAGGATTATTTGTTTCTTACAGGAGATGGCAGTGAGCACGAATTTGTGTATATTGGTGATTGTCCATTTAATGCATATCTACTTCTCAAAGATGTTTCCTTTTTGCCTAATTCTACATGAAATTTGATTTTAGTTGGAAAGATGGAGGAATATGGAGTCAAAGTGGATTTTGATAATAATCAATAACAAGCTTATCAAAAGAATAGTGGGAATTTGTTTTATAAGAGGACAGAAGGTAAAATGACGATTTACTTGTGAAATTGGAAATCAAAATTATCTAGATTTTATAATGATCAACAAGACCCAAGTTAGTGAATTTCATTTATGACATACGATATTAGGACATATCAATATTGGAAGATTGAAGGATCTTTCAAAGAACTCCTTTGTTGAGGGTTTATCACAACTACTAAAGCTAGATTTAAATTATGTTTGTGAGGCATGTGAGTTAGGAAAATAGGTACAAGATCATTTTCCAAAACCAAGATTACAAACTATTTAGACTTGATTCATAGTGATGTGTGGGGTCCATCACAAGAAGATTTAGTACCAAGCAATAAGTACTTTTTTACCTTTATTCATGACTTCTCAAAGTTTAGCTTCATTTGTTTTATGAATATAAATCAGAATTGTTTAATATGTTCAAGAAGTTTAAATCATTTATTGAAAAGCAAACAAGAAGAAGCATAATGAGATTGAGATCAAATGGAGGAGGTGACTATTTTTCTCACTTTTTTCTTCCATGTGTGGAAGAAGACGGAATGAAGAATGAGACTACAGATAGAGACACACCTCAAGAAAATGGTGTGGCCGAAAGTAGGTGCATGTTACATGAGAAGGAAATACCTCTTATCTTCTATGACGAAGCATGCCATATGGAATTTTATATGCGGAACAAGATTCTAGATACTCAGATTGAGTACAAAAAGCACCTCATGAAGTGTTTTATGCATCAAAAGGTGTTGTTCCACAATATTTAAAGTCAAAGTGGGATGAAAGGTCACAAAAACATAGTTTCATTTGTATAGGAGAAGGGCAACCAAGATAAAGATGTGTCAACCCTCATACCAAAGAGATAATTGTTTGATAAGATGTTATTTTTCTAAACGATAATTCTTGGTAATAATAATGAATTGTAGGTGGATGACTAGGAAAAAACAATAATTGGTGAAGGAGAGCCAAGTTCTCCACCCTCATCATAAAGTCAAATTACACATAAACATGCAACTCTTGGAATCAAAAGTTGAAGAAAATTCTAGATTTACTTTGAAAGGAAATTGAATCAGAGGACGAAGAAAGTGAAGTCTCTATATCAACAAAAACCCAACATCAAGGCAAGAGAAGCAACGTATGATAACGATTCAATCAAGGTATCCAGTAAGAGAAACAAGGCAGCCACAAATATTTTCTTATTAATATTATATGGAAAAACTTTTTGAGGAGTAGGAACTGAAAACTTATAAAGAACCATCAAAGAATAAGAAATGGTTTTATGGGATTGATGAATAAATGATAGATTTATATGATAAAAATATATGGCATTTAGCTCCAAGGCAACCTAACATGAAGATAAGCAGTAATAAATGAGTATATAGGATCAAGAGAAACATGGATGTTTTAGTACAAGAATATAAAGCAACGCTTGTTTTTAAAGGTTATGCACAAAGTTATGGCTTTAACTATGCAAAAAAAAATTTCCCTTGTTGCCAAGATATCAACAACAATGACACTTATAAGTATTGTTGGTTGGAAGCTATGAAATATGTATCAATAAGACATTAAAAATGCATTTACGAATGTTGATTTAAAAGAAGATGTGTACATAGAGTAGTGATATGGTTCTGAAGATTCCAAGAAGCATTCACATGTTTGTAAACTCTTGAAAGCAGTATATTGTCTAAAACTAGCTCAATAGGCTTGAAGCTTTAGACTGGTAGAGTTTCTTTGGAAATAGGGATAGAGGTGTCCAAGGATAGATTCTTCTTTGTATGTTAAAGTTCAAGGATCATGGATTGTTTTACTTTGGAATTTATCTAAATGATTTGATAACTACATGAAATGATGAAGGTGAAATAGCCACATTCAAAGCCGAACTAGGATTTGATTTTAGAAGTTTAGATCTAGGAGAATCGACCTACATCCTTGGAATATAACCTATGAAGAAACAAGATTGCATATATCTTCTACAAACAGAGTATATTTCATATTCGTTGAAGTAATATGACATGAATCATTGCAAGAGTATTGGTAATCAAATTGAACCTAGTGTGGAATATAGTGTTGAAAATGCTGAAGCTTTGGAAGATCCACTTATCTACATTTATTTGATTGGTTCTCTCTTGTATGCAACTTTGATGAGGATAGACATTACATTTAGTGTAGGTATGTTATCTTAGTATATTGTAAATATTGAGAATGTAGATTGGAATGTAAAAAGTAATGATAGGAGTACAGGTGGATATTTGTTATTTAGAGGTAATAATTTGGTTTCATGGGGTTGTAAAAAATAACGTACATTAGCACTTTCAAGCACAAAAGCTGAATGTAGGAGTCTTATAAGTGCAAATTTGTAACTATGTGGTATTTTAGAAACAATTAGCCTATAAGGTTTCTTACAAATGAGGTTCATGTTAGTAACTACCTCAATAGCATGGTCAATGTCCCTCTCTCAAGTGGTAGACCTCTAGGTAAGTCAATGGGAAAAACATCTTTAAACGCAAACTTAAGAACCTTAAAATATTTAAATACACACTCTTGAAAAAAAATGAACAATAAAAACTTGTGTCAATATTTACATTACTATCATGAAATATACATTACAAGAAATGCCTCTACAATGCTCGAGATTGGACTATACAACAAAAAGATCATATGTACACCTTGAGAATGACAAAGACTATACAACTATAATTATTCTATGAGAGGTACACTAGGTACATCTCTTTATAAATAGAAAATTTATTTCAATCCTTTATAAATTCAAGAGTGTTATGTTGGTTCCTATACTTAAGTGTGTCTCGGAATCTACATAGCCACTCTTCATAAAACAAGAATAGAAGCATCCACTCGAGTTAACTCGAGTTAATTGGGATACTTGGCACACATGCAGTTACATGGCCAACACATGCCTGGCTAGTATCCACCTACCCAAGAAGGCAGTCCCCTAAAGAGAGCTACATATAGAGGCATTTGGTTGGGAGGAGAGTAATCTTTCTAGCACGTGGTGGTCGTAATCCTTGTTCTCTTGCATTGGTATCAGAGCTCTGGACAAGCTTTCATGGAGACCTTAAAGGGCTTCATCATCTTCATCATGTTAGCTTCAATGGAGATCTTGTTATGTTTTTTGGCGAATTTATTTCTTCCATTTTCTTTGTCCCATGTTTGGCATCTTTTCTCGTGCTTCATGCTTCTTCTTGTGAGTGTTTGGAGGTCCATCGTCTATCCTCGACGACGCTATTGAAAGGTTTGAAAGAAGCGATTAGCAAAAGGTACACCTTGCTGGTAAGGCATGAGATTCGAACCCGTGACCTGGGTCTAGAGACTACGCTCCCTCATCCACAGAGGCGAGCCGTTAGCATGAGGAAGTACTCCATCAAACTTATTCTGATCTTATGTCGCCGATATAGAACTCCATTCCAATGGAGTAAAATGGTGTAGATCTATGGTTTCGTAGACTGCAATACTCGGGGATTCCAATGTAGTAAAATGGTGTAGATCTATGGTTTCGTAGACTGCAATACTTGTTCACAAGGCAAGACCTCCTAGTAAGTCTAAACTGGAGATCTTTGGTCATACACATGAAGGACCAAACGGTGTCGGATTTGAGATCCGTTTGAACCGATCGGATCCCTAGATCACATACGTACTTTATTACAACCTCCCCCCCCTTGGAAAATATTTTTGTCCTTGAAAATAGAGCTATATATCTATTGTAGGCAACCCCCGGGCCTCATGTTCTAAAACTAGAAGAACATGGTCATGTTGTAGAATTCGAAGAACATGTCTCATCTCTGTGGTGGCATCCCTATCCAAATGATTCAAAAACACTGTCTCGCTTTGCACTTTGATAAAGTAGTCAAAGTACAAGGTAGTAAATGAATAACAAGGATGGATCTAAAAACATCCTTGAATAATTCATAGGTTCTCAATGTGCGATCTAGGCAGAAACATTTGAACTCGGTGGATTCAACTTACTAGTCCATTTCTGGCCATGATTGGTGCATGGACTTAATATCAAAGGTGGGATTCTATTCCCTCCCAAGAGTCTGAGAACTCTTGAATCACTTGAATTTTTTTTGGAGAACTTGGAGTTTGGTTGTCCCAAACATCTAACTTAGATGTTTGTACAATGGTTTACTTTGATCTTAACAGTTACTTGATTTTTTTCATCCCACTAGAGGACTACTTTGTCCTAATAAGTTTAAAAATCTTATGAAAACTTTAGGAGAAAGTTTACCATTTTCTTTGAGTGAACCATACTATATCTTGACCAATACAAATTCAAAATGAAACTTGCCCAACTTAGGACACTTTTCTCAAAGACTTGAGCTAAAAGTGCTTGGGAATTGTCAATCTGTTGAGCAATTCCTAACTTCTGTATTCTAGAGTATAGTGGACTCTAGAAAATCATTTATGCTATAACTTGAAGCAAACTCAAATAAATAAGTTCACTTAGACTTATCATCTTTCGATGTTTGAAAATATTCTTTCGCAGAACATCTATCTAGGATGTTTAATCTAGTTACATGGTTCTATCCGACTAACCCTTGACTTTTATGAAAAGAATCAGATACCATATCTGAGTCAAATCCAAAAGATTCAGAAAGTGGATAGAAAGAACTAAAACTCTGTTCAACCAATTCAAACTTCGAAGATATGTAAACTTGCTATGAGGCAAAGTCTAGATGACTCAGGACTTTAACTTTTCAAAGATATGTTTCAACAGGATATTGAAGCATTTTCTCTATCTTTAAGAGAAATAAGATGAATTCTCAAAAAGATTAAAAAAAAACATCATCCAACCACAAGATACTAGTGTGTTAATCAACATCAGTGTGTCGACCCACAGAGGTTCTAGTGTTGATGAGTTTTGTATTTAAATAATGCTTCACTTGAGACTAAGTTCATTTCAATTTCAGTCTTTCTGACTCCTTACTGGGAACGTAATTCTTGTGCATTTCGTTGAGTCAAAAGAGTGAATTTACCAAGTTACACTAGGAAGTTGATGCTTGACTTAGTCAATCAAATCCTTGCTTGAAAAGATCAACTCAAAATCAAAGTCCAACTTTTATCAAAAATTTATGAAATATTTCTGAATTAAGAACACTTTATCTTGAAGTGTTTCAAGAAGATCTTGGAAGTTACTTACTTCATATCTTCTGTTTCCTTGATCTTGAAGTTATCTTGAAGTATCTTGAGATACTATTTTCATCCTTCTTGAATTAAACTCCTTCTTTGAAGTTTTAATTCCCTTGAGGATTAAACCTAACTTCAAGATCCAAAGAAGGAATAAAAGATAATCATCAACTCACGGTCCGATATCCCATACCATCTTTCCTACATCAATGTGAGTATAAAATGTGGTGTCCCATACCACCCTATTTTATATTCACATTGATGTGTGAGTGAATATTATCCTAAAGTCTAAACATCTCTTGATAGAGACCCTTCTTGCTTCATTTCCTTTCGAGAATTTTGAAGTTTAAGGCATTAACTCCAACTAGATTTTCTAGGTTTTGATCTCTACACATGAGCATTTCACAATCTTGTGCTTTCCTTTGGGAACCTGAAAACCTTTTGATGGAACATCCATCCTTATTTGCTAGGGTTTTCAAATAAAAACCAATCAAAATTCCAAGTACTTGAATTTTCATAGCTTCAAGTTCTATTGTTTTACCCTTAACCAATTTATAGTGACAAGAGTTTTTTAACTTCTTGTCTTTAGATTCCTTCTTTAGTGACGCTTTAGGTATCTTTCTCGGCCGAGAATTTTACAAGAATCACTCTACTCCTTAAGTCTAAACATTCGCTTATGCTCTTTGGATTTTTACTAAAATCCCTTTAAGGATACGCAAACATTTATATTTTACCTTCCACAGACTTAAGTGTTGTCTTCATGGTTACATACTACATTCTTGGAATTTCTTCACTCTATTCAGACTTGGAACAACTTACTCTTTTCATAATTTTTTATTGGATAAATGGAACCTGAGTGAATAATTCCCAAAAGAAATTTTTTTACCAATACTTGGGAAATCTACAAAGTAGTTCCAATCGCACATACTTGGACATTCATGACCAAGCTTGATCAAGTCTATTTGATCTTGCGACCAAAATAAAGAATAAGTCTTAATAATTAAGATCTCATGAACTATCAAAAGATTCTTTGCTTACCCGCGGGCTTTTTAGAGATCTTTTCCAGAACTTCAGTCCAAGCATACACTGATGCCTCTTAGATTCCAAAGCTAAGAATCTTTGATACACCTTTAGGTTATATCACTATTTGGACTTAAGTACCCATACCAAAGGATTGGGAATTACTAGGAACTACTTACTATCAACTTAATTGAAAGATTTCAGTCTCACATCTAGGGAGATTTTTCTTTCAAGAACTTTAGATTCCTGCCAAGGAATCAAGTCATACCGTTTTCTTTACTAGAATGATCTTGAAAACAAATTCTTAACTTTTGGACAAGACCAAGAATTAAAGGTTTTTTGCTTGTCTAAAAGATATTTCTTTTTTAATCAATGAAGTAGTTAACTAGACTATTTCATTTTATTGGCTTATCTTTAGGAATAGCTTAATTACCAAAGATTACTTTGACGTATTTTTTAGGAAAATATCTTGATTTCCAAAGATTAATTTGACTTGTGTTTCTTCTTTAAGCTCGAATTAGCTTAAACAAAAACAATCATACTTTATATCTTGGCAAAACATCTATATAGTTATCGATGTTTTGCACTTATCTATCCAATCCATCAATTTCTATCCCGATTGATGGGTATCTCCATTTTTGGAAAGATGTGCTTAACAAGTGGTCTAAGTTATCATTTTTCCAATGGCTTATCTCTTTATACACCTCTTATTAGAACATCATCATTCCTTGGTCCTATCATATATTATGAATTTACGTGTATTTTGGGAAGAGTTCAAGAATCAACTAAGATCCTCTACTTGGAACGTCTGCCTTCCCAAAAATAAATTCATCTCAAACATGGTAGGAGAATAATTTCACGTGTGGAATAGAAGACTTGACTATTTCATTTTAGTGTTTCTCTTTTAGGAAATATCTCAATTCCTAAAAGTCACTTACCGAGGTTTCATCGTGAGATACAAATCTTGAAACCACAAAGAAACTTCTAAGAACTTTCAAAATCTTCCAAATAGAAGAGTGCTTGCAAAGTTTCCATGTTTTCATGGCCCTGTGTATTATTACCAGAGATGCAAAACATGAACAAACATTACAACATATCGAGGGAATACCGACGGTCAGTGTACCGACGAGCAGCTATCGGCGTCAGCATACTCCTCGGAGAATTTGGGAAAGGCGCTTTGCCTCGGAGACAAAGCGTCGGTATAAGCGTCGGTATATGCATCGGTATATGCGTCGGTAATTTGCAGAAACTATCGACGCTTATACCGACGCTCTCTTTTTAACCGGGCCCGAACCCAAAATTTGTCATTCTGAGCGTTTTGAACCTAGATCTTCTCCTTTCGGGTTTGCACGTGCCAACAACAGAGCTCTGTTTGTCATCCTCTCTCTCTCTCTCTCTCTCCCTCTCTCCCTCCCTTCCCTCTCTCTCTCTCTCCCTCTCTCTCTCTCTCTCTCCCTTCCTCTCTCTCACTATCTCTCTCTCTCTCTCTCCCTCTCTCTCTCTCACTCTCTCTCCCTCTCTCTCCCTCTTTCTCTCTCCCTCTCTCTCTCTCTCTTTAAACAGACCTCTATCTTTATAGATATGAAGTTTTGGTAAGTAGATCGCACATATTGTAGCACTCTTTTATTTTTCTATGTTTTTTCTTTACTTATATGTTCTTTGTTTAGTTTTGCAAGAGATTTTGGGATCAAATCTTTGCAAATTCGATGAAGAAGAACTTCAAGTGGATTTTGATGACCGTGATTCAAACGATTCTCTCTCTCCCTCTTTCCCTCTCCTTCTCTCTCTCTCTCTAAACACACCTCTATTTTTATAGATCTGATGCTTTGGTAAGTAGATCACACATATTGTATCACTCTGTTTTCTTTCTTTATGTTATTGATTTTCTAATATCTTCTCTCTTTAGTTTTGCAAGGTATTTTTGAGATCAAATCTTTGGAAATTCAACGAAGGAGAACTTCAAGTGGATTTTGACTACTTTGATTCAAAAATTACATCAATGTAAGTAAAACATATATCACTCTTTTATCTTTCTTTATATTTTTGTTTTCTAATATCTTCTCTCTTTATTTTTGTTTGAGAGAGAGAGAGAGAGAGGGATATGGATATGCATGCATGCATATGCATACATGCATGCATATGCATATGCATACATGCATGCATATGCATATGCATACATGCATGCAAATGCATATGCATACATGCATGCATATGCATATGCATACATGCATGCATATGCATATGCATATATACATGCATATGCATACATACATGCATGCATATGCATACATACATGCATGCATACGCATACATACATGCATGCATATGCATACATACATGCATGCATGCATACGCATACATGCATGCATGCATACGCATGCATGCATACGCATACATGCATGCATGCATATGCATACATACATGCATGCATATGCATATGCATACATGCATGCATATGCATATGCATACATGCATGCATTCATACATACATACATACATGCATGCATGCATACATACATACATGCATGCATGCATACATGCATATGCATACATACATACATACATGCATATGCATATAGATACATACATGCATTCATACATACATACATACATGCATGCATGCATACATGCATATGCATACATACATGCATGAGGGATATGCATATGCATACATGCATGCATATGCATACATACATGCATGCATGCATATGCATATATACATGCATGCATATATACATATGCATATATACATACATGCATGCATATTCATATATACATACATGCATACATGAATTCTTATACGCATACATGCACGCACGCATACATGAATTTTTATACGCATACATACATGCATATGCATATGCATACATGCATGCATATGCATACATACATGCATGCATATGCATACATACATGCATGCATGCATATGCATACATACATGCATGCATGCATATGCATACATACATGCATGCATGCATATGCATACATACATGCATGCATATGCATACATACATGCATGCATATGCATACATACATGCATGCATACATGAATTTTTATATGCATACATACATACATGCATACATGAATTTTTATATGCATGCATGCATGCATATGCACGCATACATGAAATTTTATATGCATGCATGCATGCATATGCATATGCATACATGCATGCATATGCAGACATGAATGCATATGCAGACATGAATGCATATGCATACATGAATTTTTATATGCATGCATGCATACACGCATGCATATGCATATGCATACATGCATGTATATGCATACATACATGTATATGCATACATGCATGCATATGCCACTACAACATATGAGGGGCATACCGATACTACATATACCGACAGTCATAGTCGGCATCGGTATAGCCCTCGGAAAATCTCACTAAGAGATACCGACGGTTAAGTGACCATCGGTATGACCATTTTAAACGGATCGTCGGTGTGGCCCGCAGCCGCCGGTATAAGCGTCGGTATAGGCGTCGGTATAGGCGTCGGTATAGGCGTCGGTATAAGCGTCCGTAATTTACTGGCAACTACCGACTTGTATACCGACGCCCATACCGACGCCTATACCGGCGGCAAATTTTAAACATACCGCGAACCCGAGAGCAAAACTTCATATTTCTACATGTGTTTGAGTGCTGTCGGTCTACTGTCGAACTTGTGTGCGCGAACCTGCATTGTCTTGTGCACACACACACACACAAATCTCTCTCTCTACACACACACTCTCTCTCTCGGCTTAGATTTCCCATCTTGGTAAGTGCTGCGCGTACTGTTAGCATTTGTGTTTCTCTATGCTTTAGGGTTTCTAATTTCTCTTTTCGTTGATGTTGCAGAAGTTCGTTGGTGTCGATGGTTTGGAATTGGATGAGAGACGACCTACATTACGCTTTGATGACAACGATTCAAAGAGGGACATACTTGTAAGTGATTCTCTTATTCGCTATTGATACACACATACATGTACACAGATGCATGCTTACATACACACATACATGCATACATACACACATACATGTACACAGATGCATGCTTACATACACACACCTATACACACATGCATGCTTACATACACACACACATATACACATATGCATGCATACACACACACATAAATTTACACACAAGCATACACACATACATACACACACATATATACACATGCATACATACACATACACACACACATATACACACATACATACACACACGCATATATACACACATATACACACATGCATGCATACATACACACACATATACCGGCATGCATGCATACACACATATATACACACATGCATACATACACACATATACACACATGCATGTATACATACACACACATGTATACACATGCATACACATACACACACATACACATACATGCATGCATACATACACACACGTACACACACATGCACACACATGCATGCCTACATACACACACATACACATACACACACATGTATACACATGTATACATACACACACACACACACATGTACACATGCATACATACACACACATATATACACACATGCATACATACACACATATAATCCTATTTTTATTTTGAAGTGTTTTTTTTTACGTAAAATATATAAAAATAGGATTAGGGTTTTAGGGTTAAATATTTAAGATTAGGGTTTTAGGGTTTTAACACTTACATAACATATATGCACACATACACATGCACATATAATACATATATACATGTATATACACATGTATACAGAAATATACATATTTTAGGTCTAGATATTTAAGATTAGGGTTTTAGGGTTTAGTATTTCAGATTTAAGTCTAAGTCTTTCTGATTAGGGTTTTAGGATTTTAATACGTAGATAACGTATATACACAAACACACATATACATATAATACATACATATTACATGTAGATACACATGCATACAAAAATGTACATATTTTAGATTTAAATCTTTAAGATTAGGGTTTTAGGGTTTTAACACCTACATAACATATATGCACACATACACATGCACATATAATACATATATACATGTATATACACATGTATACAGAAATATACATATTTTAGGTCTAGATATTTAAGATTAGGGTTTTAGGGTTTAGTATTTCACATTTAAGTCTAAGTCTTTCTGATTAGGGTTTTAGGATTTTAATACGTAGATAACATATATACACAAACACACATATACATATAATACATACATACATGTAGATACACATGCATACAAAAATATACATATTTTAGATTTAAATCTTTAAGATTAGGGTTTTAGGTTTATAACACCTACATTACATATATGCACACATACACATGCACATGTAATACATATATACATGTATATACACATGTATACAGAAATATACATATTTTAGGTCTACATATTTAAGATTAGGGTTTTAGGGTTTAGTATTTCAGTTCTAGAATTTTAAGATTAGGGTTTTAATTAAATATTTATGATTAAATATATAAAATTAAATATATAAAAATAGGATTACGTAAGGAAAAAAAATCTGAATATATAAATCAATATATATATAAAATAAGATAATTATATACATAAATAAATATAAAAAGAACTAGTGTTTTAAATAATTTAATTAAATATTTATAATTAAATATATAAAAATAGGATTACGTAAGGAAAAAAAATCTGAATATATAAATAAAATAAAATAATTATATACATAAATAAATATAAAAAGAAATAGTGTTTTAAATAATTTAATTAAATATATAAAAATAGGATTACGTAAGGAAAAAAAGTCTGAATATATAAATCAATATATATATAAAATAAGATAATTATATACATAAATAAATATAAAAAGAACTAGTGTTTTAAATAATTTAATTAAATATTTATAATTCAATATATAAAATTAAATATATAAAAATAGGATTACGTAAGAAAAAAATATGAATATATAAATAAATATATATATATATAATAAGATAATTATATACATAAATAAATATAAAAAGAACTAGTGTTTTAAATTATTTAATTAAATATATATAATTAAATATAATTAAGTAAAGAAAAAATCTAAATATATAAATAAATATATAAATACACAAACACACATACTTATATACCTATCTATATTCACATATATATACATATACACATATATATACACATGCATACATATATATACATGTTTTAGTTCTAGGTCATTTGGATTAGGGTTTTAGGGTTTTAACACGTACATTAACATATATACACACATACACATACACATATAATACATATATACATGTATATACACATGTGTATAGAAATATACATAATTTAGGTTTAGATCTTTAAAATTAGGGTTTTAGGGTTTAGGCATACATATAACTTAATTAAGAGGAGAAAAATCTGAATAAATAAATAAATATATATATAAAATAGGATCAATCAAGAAAAAATCCGAATATATAAATAAAATAGGATAGCTATATAGATTAGGGTTTTAAAACTAGGATTTTTAGTTTTTTTAGGTATTTAAGTATTTAGGTCTTTAAGAGTTAGATTTTTAGGTTTAATAAAAAAACAAATGTTCTAAAATGTTCTAAAATGTTCTAAAATGTCCATATTGTAGCAGATGGCTTCTTTGGATCCTGAAGAGAGAATGACATATCCTTGCACACAGTGCAAGTATCAAATTTATCGGAAACGATGGATTTGTACTGCACATGTTAGAGAGTATGGATCGTTTGATAGGAGTCGACTGGAAAACCTACGCTATCATTCGCATGGTCCCCCAGGTGAGTAGATGGACCCAAACGACATTGCACGGGTAACCTCTCGTGGACAAAAGAGAGCAAAAAAGGACTTAGACGTAGAAGCAAGCACTAATAATATTACACAGAATGAACATATGGAAGAGATGCTTGAAGCATTTTATGAGATGGACGAAGATCATGATGGTGAAGAAGGTGTCGACGAGAGTTTCATGGACACAACAAAAATTCCACGATCAGAAGTTGATGAAGAATATGAAAACATGCAAAGATTAGCTCGTTTACCACTTTACAATGGAGCAAAGATATCTGTACTACGTGCTTCACTCGCGATGCTCAATCTGCAATCCATTTATGGATGGTCAGATAGTAGTGTCACTGAATTGTTCAGGTAAGTGGAGAACAAAATGGCTTTCATTATTTTATCACAATAACTTCATTTACTAATATCATTTTAATTGCTTATTGCAGGCTTTTTAAAGATCAAATTTTGCGAGAGGGCAATGACATGCCTCCAACACGTGGAGATGCGAAAAAACTTTTACAGTCCATTGGAATGGGTTATATGAAAATTCATGCTTGTCTGAATGATTGCATTCTCTTTCGGAATGAGTATGAGCATCTCCACGTATGTCCAAAGTGTGGAGCAAATAGATTTAGAGAAGACGTTATAGGTGAAGCAATCCCTGCAAAGGTTCTTCGCCACTTTCCTATCATTCCACGAATTAAGAACATGTTTAGATGCAAATCTATAGCTGAGTTAATGTCATGACATACAAAGAGCAGGTCTACAGATAATGTAATGTGAGTGCCAGCTGACTCTGATGCTTGGAAGCACATAGATAGTAAGTGCCTAGAGTTTGCTAGTGAGCCTCGGTCGGTATGTCTAGGCCTAGCTATGGATGGAGTGAATCCATTTGGATTACGTAGTTCTTCATGGAGCACATGGCCTGTATGTTTGGTCAATTATAATATCCCACCATGGTTGGCCACAAAGAAAGGTCATTTATTATTAGCTCTTATTGTACCAGGTAAGTATAAGGTAAAAAACATGGATGTATATCTTGCACCACTTGTGGAAGAACTGCGCATTTTATGGGATGGGATCACTGTGCGTGACATGTCTCAACCTATAAGAAGACGAGACGTGCGAGTGCAAGGCATAATTATGTGGACAATGCATGATTGGCCTGGTTATGGTGAATGTTCAGGTTTATGCATTTCGGGTTACCATGCTTGTCCTTTATGCGGACCACGACTCGAAGCACACTATTCCAAAGCACTACGTAAAATTGTCTATGAAGGACATCATAGATATTTGCCTGATGGGCATGTTTTACGTGAAGGACAAATTGGTCGACAAGCGCAACACCAAATGAAAGCTAGCGATGGGAAACAACTGTGGGATTCAGAAAATTCAGTTGCTGGCATGAAACGGTTGTCCATTTTTCATGAAATCCCTTATTGGAGTGAATTGGTGATCAATCATTTGGTAGACCCGATGCATATTTTCAAGAATGTGGGAGAGATGCTTTGGAAAACTTTGATCGGAAAGAAAGAAAGCAAAGCACAAAGGGACGACCTAGAAGAGCGAGGTCGTATGCGAGAGTTGTGGGCAACTACTAAGCCCAACCGAACAGTATCGTTACCAAGAGCTCCTTCAGTGCTTCGGAGGATGGAAGAGCAACAAGTGAAGAAAACAATTTCAGAGTTTTGTATACCTACTAGATGCATGAGATGTCTAAAGACTGCTTTCATACGAAACGAAGATCTTGCAGGACTCAAGTCTCATGATTGGCACAAGTTTTTACAGTTTGTGCTCCCTATATCCCTAAAAGATTGTCTTTCAGAGGATGTACGAAAAACCATTTATAAAATTAGTTCTTTAGTACATTGGATATCTTCTAAAGAGATAAATAGAGATAGCATAGAGAGTGCGAAACTCAATGCTATTGAGGCTGTTTGTATGGTAGAGAAATACTTTCCCACAAGTATTCTCACTACTCAACTTCATTTACTGGTTCATGTAGTAGATGAAGTTGCAATAGCATGAACTGTCCATAATCAATGGATGTTCTTCTTAGAGCGCTTTATGAAGACATTAAAAGGGTTTGTTCGACAGAGAGCACGTCCAGAGGGTAGCATGTCAGAGGGATGGCTTGTACAAGAATCTCTTGTACTCATTACTGAGTTTCTACATATACCCGAAATGCCTTGCTTATGGAGCGATGATGAAGATGTTCGTCTCGTAGGCGATGAACCACAAGGTAAAGGATTGCAAAGAAAATGGATGCAGCTTTCAGAGAGAAGGCAATGAAGTTTTGCATAGTTAACTCTGAGCCTATGCAAAAGTGGTTAGAAAGGTATGAACTTGCCAAGGAACCTAACTCAAAGGAAAGAGCTCAGTTTTGAAGAAATCGTCACATTTGGGCAACGGCGGATATGACACGATGCGTCATGAGTTTGTAACTAGCATTTCATTTATTGAATTTATTTGTGTTAAATTTCTCATATATATTTCTCTAATCTTTTTATATTTGTTTCAGGAGCTGGCAATGGTTCATCCTCCAACATGATCGGAGGAGTCTTATGAATATATTCATGGGTTGAATGCACTATTGCAGGACTTGGAGGGACGCGGTGCGGTAGTTTCATGGGAGCGTTTGCGATGAGGTAATTAATTTATAAACTTGGTTTTTACTTGTTTGTAATTTTCATATGAATTTATCTCATTCCATTAATGTTCTTTGTTGCAGGACTGTTGATATGGAACGTTCTTTGCATGTGTATGGCAATGGAAGACCAATATTTTGTATTTGATTTCCATATGGCAATACATTGCTTTGCCACATTTTGTAAAAGTGTCATATATGACAGTGGTTGCCACACTATTGTACATGCTTCATTTTTGAAATATATAACTTCTTTTTTACATGGGTCATTGTTCATTCTGATTATCGATCTCTTTTGTGTACAATAATACTCTGTTTCATGAAATCATATTTCGGTTGTCATTAGAGTACACATCACATGTACTCGGTTTTTTTTGGGTAGAGTGTATTGTCTTTTGCTCAACAACATCATGGTAATGTTGCTGTAGCAAAAGAGAAAACACTCTGCCCAAAAAAAAATTTACAGGTATGGTCATCGGTATACGCGACGGTACTTCCAGTAGTGTCATCGGAATAACCATCGGTACTCCCAGGAGGCGATGCAGCAGAAACCCATTACTGACGCATATACCGATGTTTATACCGACGCATATACCGACGCATAGACCGACACATATATGGACATTTATACCGACGTCTATACGGACACTTTGGTACCGATGCGCAAACCGACCTTTACATCGGCTTCGCGGCAAATAAAGGCGTGTTCATTTTCCTCGATAAAAACCTTGGTATACCATCGATCTGTTGTAGTGTGCATACATGAATGCATATGCATACATGCATGAGGGATATGCATACATGAATCTTTATATTTTTGTTTTCTAATATGCATATGTATATGTATATGTATATGTATACATGAATGCATATGTATACATGAATGTATATGTATATGTATACATGAATGCATATTCATACAAGCAAGCATATGTATATGTATATGTATACATATACAAGCAAGCATATGCATATGTATACAAGCTTAAGCATGCATATGCATACAAGCAAGCATATGCATACATGAATGCATATGCATACATGAATGCATATGCATACGTGAATGCATATGCATACGAGCAAGCATATGTATATGTATATGTATACATGTATACATATACAATCAAGCATATGCATATGTATACAAGCTTAAGCATGCATATGCATATGTATACAAGCTTAAGCATGCATATGCATACAAGCAAGCATATGCATACATGAATGCATATGCATACGTGAATGCATATGCATACAAGCAAGCATATGTATATGTATATGTATACATGTATACATATACAAGCAAGCATATGCATATGTATACAAGCTTAAGCATGCATATGCATACAAGCAAGCATATGAATACATGAATGCATATGCATACATGTATGCATATGCATATGTATACATGAATGCATATGTATACAAGCTTAAGCATGCATATATATACATTGGATGAGATGAGATCTTCATATTGCATTAGATGGGATCTCCACGTACACCTTGAGGTGCACATGATCATGACGAATCAAAGATATATCATATCCGTAATGGAGCTCCAGTCATGGATGCAGCGGGGAAGTCAATGCGTCAACGTATACAACAACTCTGCTCTATCGAATTCGGTCATTCAGTAATGTTAAAATGGACCGAACAGAATAGAGACTCTAAAAATCATATCACACAATGCATATATGAAGAGTACCGGCTAGCACCTGGCAATCCTATTGTGAGTTCCGATTGGCTTCAACATACAGCACGCGAAGTGATGTCACATCGACGATCGGAAGCTTGTGATGCTTTCAAAGCAGGCTTACCGAAGCGTGTATGGCTACATGCCGAAGAATGGGAATCGATTCAGGATGAACATCAACATACTCTTGATCGGTATCGTCAACAGAGAGATGCAACGACCATACGTTTAGATACGGTTGGAACGTCGCATTTAGGTAGCGGCGTATATGAAAGTATGCACTACCAATTTGTAAGTATGATGTTAATTATTGAAGTTTTTTGTGTTAAGTATATGATGTATATTCATCTAACATTTTACATATTTACTATAGGAGTTGGCAGTGGGTCGTCCTCCAACGCGAACTGAAGAATCATATGGATATCGACATGGACTGACTGCACTATTACAAGACTTAGAGGGACGCGATGCAATCGTCTCATGGGAGAATATTCTTGATTAGGTAAAGTTATATCTTGGTTTCGTGTTTCTAGTTGTTGTTTATAAATGTCATATTAATTGGTCTTATTTTATACATATGTTTTGTTGCAGGATTGTAGGTGTAAATATTTTGATCAATGCCACAATTTTGTATCACACTCGCATACAACAATGATGAACCATAATTTTCTATTCGATTCCTATATGGAAGTGTTTTGTCACATTGCCACAATTTTGTATTACACTCCTATGTGGCAATGATGTACCATAATTTTGTATTTGATTCCTATATGGAAATGCTTTGCCACACTTTTGTACATTTTTCATTTATGGAATATACGACTTTCTATACATGAATCATTGTTCATTTTTGCTCATATAAGTTTATGTTTTCGTTGCCATTAGAGTACATAACACATGTACTCAGTTCAGCAGAGTGTATTGTCATTTGCTAAACAACATCATGCTGTAGCAAAAGACAACACACTCTGCCCAAAAACATTTGTGCAGGTATGGTCGTCGGTATACGTGCCGGTAGCTCCAGTATGGTCGTTGGTATATGTGCCGGTACGCTTAGCGCGGACATAGGTATAAGAGTCGATAGAACCGTCCGAATTTTGGATGCTTATACCGACGCTTATACCGATGACTATACCGGCACCATACCGGCGCTTTCTTTCCGACACCTATACCAACTGCAACACTGACGTCGTGAAGAAATCACGCCCGTTCAATTTCCTTGGTAGCAACCTCGGTATACCCTCGATGTGTTGTAGTGAAAACACTAATCTATTCAAATTCAAAGTTCAATTTGTATTTAAGTTCACTGATTTGGTTGTTGAGTTCCATGGAATTGAAGAGTGCTCATGGAACTTGGAAATATAGCTGAAGTTATCATCCAATCTTGCGATGCTTGAGAAGTTACATAAATTACGTAACTAATCAACTAAAGCTTATCCGCATGACTTTCTAAATATCACCTATACTTAGAGTAATCATTATAAGCTTATCTTCATGATTCCCTAGGTACATCCAGGATTTTTAAACTTATTAGGAAAAAATAGTCGTCTACTCGGATGAAAAAATCAAGTAACTGTTAACATCAAAGTAAACCATTGTACAAACATCTAAGTTAGATGTTTGGGACAACCAAACTCCAAGTTCCCCAAAAAAAATTCAAGTGAATCAAAACTTCTCAAAGTCTTGCGAGGGAATAGAATCCCACCTTTGTTACTAAGTCCATGCACCAGTCATGCCCAGAAATGGACTAGTATGTTGAACAACGCAGTTCACATGTTTGTGGCTAGATCGCACATTGAGAACCTGTGAATTAGTCTGGGATGTTTTAGATCCATTCTTATTATTCATTTACTACTTTGTACTTTGACTTCTTTATCAAAGTGCAAAGCGAGACACTATTTTTGAATCATTTGGACAGGGATGCCACCAGAGAGATGAGACATGTTCTTCTAGTTCTAGAACATGACCATGTTTTTCTAGTTTTAGAACATGAGGCTCGGGGGTTGCCTATAGTAGATATATAGCTCTATTTTCAAGGACGAAAATATATTCGAAGGGGGGAAGAATGTAATAAAGTAAGTCTCTGTTTTAGGGATTCGATTGGTTCAGATGGATCTGAAATCGGACACCGTTTGGCCATCCATGTGTATGACCAAAGATCTCGGGTTTAGACTTACTAGGAGGTCTTGTGCTCTGGTGAACAAGTGATCCACTTAGCTTAGTGGTTAAGTCTCAAGGATGTGAAGGAGGAGATCTTGGGTTCAATCCCCATGGGGGACATGGGGATAGT
>CM035422.1:165058763-165111263 GCA_020310875.1 Ceratopteris richardii
ATGTATGTATCGGATGTATCTTTGATCCCTTAAATTCTACTTGTTTATATGGTATGTATGTATATATTTATGTAAGTATGTATGCTTGTCTGAATAACTGTACTATGTTTGTTTGTATCTATGAATGTTTTTGTGTATGTATTTAGTACGCATGTCTCTATACATGCATGTACGTGTCTGTCCATCTGTGTAAGTGGGCATATATATATATATATATATATATATATATATATATATATATATATATATATATATATATATATATATATATATATATATATATATATATATTTATATATATATATAATCCACTTGAAGCCTCGCTGTTTTGAAGAAATAATGTTATGAATGTTCCCCCAAAGGATTTTTGTTTGTTTGTAGTGATTACATGAATTACATCAGATCATGTCATTAGGTTCGATTTCAATAACGTAATGTTGTTTTTCATTTTGACTTACCATATAATTTCTAAATAAACTTTTTTATCGTTTTGGACCTTGGTTACCATATAACACCGCAAAAGCAATTCTACAGCTCTTGTTGGTGCATGTGGGAGTGCGTTATAAAATAAAGATTTTTTCTTTTAAGAAAACAAATAAGATAACTTATTACGTATACGTTTCGTGGCATTAAGAGAACTTTCTGTTTTGAAGTATGGGAAGAGCGTTCGCCAAGAGATGCGTCCCCTTGTTCTGTATGCTTTCTCTCTGTAATGTAAATATTTGGAATGAAAAAGATGCTTTTCTTTATTTAAAGGATCGGTAGAGTCAATTTCAGATGCCTTTTCCTATCGTTGTAGGACACCGAAAAGAAACGAAAGAAACGGAAGACGAAATCAATATGTGGGTATGCCATTGAACTGCCACGTTTAAAAGTGGAAACCTGAACTGAAATCTTAAGGGATTTCAGATTCGTACTTGATCATGTTTATTGCTCGAAGAAGTCGCTTCTGCTTTAAGAGATTTCCATAAAAATTCGACAAAGCATCCAATAGAATGAGAATGAAATGATTTACTCTAGAATATTTGCGTATACGAGCTCGTTGTCATCATGTCTATGAGAGATCATCATGTTTAGGAGAGATGGGATTGTCTACAATCATGAATATTCATTTCAAGTAGCATTGTTTCCGGGCTTCGGATTTCAGATGGATAGTGAGAGAGAGCTAGAGAACGTCATGGAATTTAAAGTTTTGAGCACCAGAAGTCCTCTCTCTCGAGGACAATCATTAACTTGGTCTAAGAGAGGTGCTTCAAGTGGATCAGAAAAGTAAACGCTAAGTTTCGTAAACGTTGCCATTCGCACACATGACACACAAGTACCTTTTGGTAGGAATCTGTGATCAGGCATCACGACCACATGGGCGATCTGTAAGGATTGTCATCGACAAAAACGAGTACCAATCCATATTCTCTTTTAGGATCCAGACAAGCTACACACGTTGCCCCCAAAAGGTACGAGTCAGAGACATGGTGCTCATGTAATCATGGCAACTCCAAAATAGAGGTCGGAACGAGGGTTTAATATGCCTTGGCGTTGAGCCTGAGTATAATACAGCTCGGAACGAGTGTTGGATATGCTTTGGCGTTGGACGTGTGATCCAGGATGACCCATAACTTCCTGACGTCGGCAACAGGCGTCCGGATGAGCCCACATGGGCGATTTGTCGTGATTGTCTCGACGAAAGCAAATAACAGCTCACGTTCAAATAGGATCGAGGCAATGTAAACGCGTCAAGTATGCAGGTTGCCTCCGTCACTTGTCCTTGACTTATACATACGTGCGACGGTGACACATAACTCCCTAAGGTCGGCAGGACGCGTTGGTCTGAAGATGAACAAAAATGTACAAATATACCGTGCAATTAGGACGAACGCTAAAAGGAACCAGCTCTGCACAACAGAAAGATTGAAATCTGAGCGTGCGTTAAGCTGAGAAATTGAGAAAGGATACTTTTCGTTTATCAGGATATTACATGGAGTTAAAGAGTTATATTTTCCATTCTTTAAATAATTGATTTTTGGATGTATATATACCTACAATTTACTGATGACATAAATCAACTGATGGGGTTATGGAGTTTTGATAGAGAGAGAGACAAAAGATTCTCTCTCCTCCTCCAACATAAGCACCCATGTGATATCGAATCATAAATCAACTGATAGGTCTATGGAGTTTTGATAGAGAGAGAGGGGCACAAGAGACTCTATCTCCTCCTCCAACATAGGTACGCATGTGATATCGAAAGAATAACACCTTCTGCGACTTACCAGCCGTTTTTGAAAAAAGAATAACACAAGTCTTATACTCAGACTCTAAAACTAAAGATCAGCGAAATATTTTCTATGCGTTTTGCTGCTAAATGTGGCTATGCAAATGCCATTGAGGAATCTCTCAACACCGTCTTCTATGTGAGCCCATGACGTTTACTCAATCCAGGGAGAGCGTGCTACATGAATATTGCCTTGGGATATGATGTAAATGTTGCTAATTTTGGGTCTCTCGCATGAAGGATTATGGTGGATTCTCTCTTTCGCATGACTTGTTTCACTTAGAATTCCATGCCGGAGGCAAGTTAGGACAGCAAGAGAAAAGAAGGCATGGAAAAGAAGAATTGAGAAATAAACAAAAGAATTGAGGGGAGGAGAAGGGAGAGTAAAGAGGCAACAATTGGAGAAGAAGATGAATGAAAAAATCTAGCCCCTTGTAGCTCTAACATCTTGAAAATGAACAAGGATCTTGGTGCACCCAAGTAAGATTCGGACTCTTCTCCCATATTCACTTCTCTCTTCGTTCATGATCATTTTCACCTTTTGAGTTACATCCTCGTGCATCCATAAAATATGTACATGAATACTTTAAGGGAATAAGTGATATGGATCCACAACTTATCTAATGAAAGGAGAAGATAAAGATAGGGAAGATGATCTATAAGGGAAAATGATGAGTTGTATCACATGACTTTCAACTTATTGAAGAATTGGAGGAGGTTGAAACTAAAGAAACCTTTTCGCAAAGATTGATCAAAGATGAGAGAACATGAAGGAAGGAAGATAGCAAGAAGATTCAATCTATATCCAAGCTAATATTAGGAAGGAAGATGGAGAACGAGTCACAAAACCTCCAAGAAAAGAGGAGAAAGACACTGCAAGAGTTCTATTTTGAGCAATAGTTGAGTCCTACGAGGGGCATCTTTTTCCTTCATAGAGGGGTATTCATGTTCATTCAAATCTATTGCTTATTGATCACATTGTTCCCTAGATTGTATAGAAGGTACATGGCTAAGTTGTTTGAGAAGCATCCAAGGAGCCCACAGAAAGATTGTTTCCTATGTGTTTCATGATTATTGGATCAACTTTGTACATGTATTGCTCTTCACTTAAGTGCTCCATTTAAAAAAGTTTCAACTTCTTTGTTTAACTACTATGTTCTGATAGCTGGATAGGTGAGGTTCGCTGCATGTTCGAGTTCCTATTTCTTGCAAACATTTCGAAATGTGGTATGAAAGTATTGAATATTTATATTTCTTATGATGCTTACGAAATTCCTAAATTGTAATTTAGATTCCCCTTTTGCATTCAAATAATTGTAGTTGTGTGAAATAATTGTAGTTGTGTGAAATAATTGTAGTTGTGTGAAATAATTGTAGTTGTGTGAAATAAAAGCTCATCTACTCCTTTTATAAGGGTTCTCCCAAAAAAATTCTTCATCATTTCTTTCATATGGTTTGATCACATTACATCCACAATAATGGTATTGGGAAACATATATGTATAATTGGAAATTGGAGAAAATATATTATCCATATTTATAAGTATTAAATCCATTCTGAATGTAATAGTCAATAAAAAAAGTGCAAGGGTTTCAAGATATCTAATGATAGGATATTTAAGAGAAAGAAATGAATCAACAAGAGGGATTATTTCTTTACAAGACTCGAAAAACTTTAGGATTTGAAATTACACTCAAATTTGATGTTAAGATGAATATAATTCTTCACATGTTTCATGGTACCTTCACTACAAGAATCTAAAGATTTGAAGGATTCTTAGGAGAGATGTGGACCTTATTCAATAAGATTTTACTTAAGCATAATTTAAAGTTGCAACTTTGGCATCGTTCAAAGAATAAAACATGCAGGTGAAGGACTACAACATGGAATAGTCTTATATGTGGAGATAACACTAAAGGAAATCACAAATATTAGTTAAGAATATTCTTAGATATCACGTGACTAAATGATAAATCATATTTTCTTAACCATTGTTGAAACAAAAAAAAATCATCCATACGATGGGTTTCATAAAAAAAAGTCCATGAGTGCTTCCCAAAATCAAATGACAATTAAGGCCATGGGTAGTATCGCAATGCCCAAGAACATATATTTTTTTTTTTCAAAATAAAGGAAGCTAGGCCTTGGCCTACTCTCGCGTACTTGTATTAATTAAGAGAAGAAGAAAGGTACAATTGAATGGGGCTAGTGCCGAGGGGACCCCCCATGTCCCATGGAGCAAGGGTAGATCTTACAAAGTTTAGATGGAATTGAAAAGAAGGTTAATCATCCTCTCATCACCTTTGTGAGGGGCCTACTTAGGTTTAAGCTTCTTGTCGATCAGGATAAGAACTTTATGATGCCTGAAAGGGGGGATTTCTTGTAGCTGGCGATTCCTTTACTGACGAGGAACAATGATTTCTCGATCGACCACTCTTTGGGGGAGTCACCGAATTTATAAGCACATCTTTCTCACCAAATCTTCTTGATGACCTCCCCTCTAATGGCATTCCAGAGGGCCGTCGAGCAACCAATCGCTTCACCCAACAAAGCTTGCTTCTAGCTGATATTCTTCTGAAGTCTAATTTTCTTTCCCACAATCTGCCAAAGCCTGTTAGAGTTGGGACAAGTAAAGAAGATGTGACCAACATCTTCAAAGGACCAGTAACAATGCTTGCACGAGGGAGATTCCCAACAAATTTTGCTAGACTTTTGGTTGGTCCTGATTCCCCGGTGAAGAATTTGCCAAATGAGGACAAACTTTTTGCTTTCTATGAGAGGGTGCCAGATAGCCATGAACTTCATTTCCCAACATAGTGGAGTCCAAGACAGGCACCACTTCTTGTTGAGGTTGACCTGAAAATCAATGATTCCTTTGATATTTGGGATTTCTGTTAGACAATTACCATTGTGCCATCTGCGACCCAACGAACATCGTGAGTCTTGGCCCATGAGGAGGTGGACATTAAAACGGGCCCACAAAAGATGTTTGCTTTGTAGAATGTTCCATTCCTCAATGTTGACCCATCGGTTGGTGTCTTCTATCTAGAGATGCTTCCATTTTCTCAAGTCATTGTTTCAGAGCCTCATGGCACTGTGAATGCTCCAAGATTCTACATTCCTCATGCCATGGATCGAGAACCAAATAGAGTCATTTTGTTTGATGGCGGCCACCCACTTCCAATCTTCACTGGTTCTTATCATCCTTTTCACTTTGCTCCAACTCTTCCATAGGGAGCACAAGGTTCAAGCCTTTTGGGAAAACCGAGATTAGGGAAAAAAAAAGGGTCAAAATGTCCAAATTCTTCCTATTCAAGAATCCCACAAGAGTGAGAGTGTTCTTGTTTCTAAATATCACTTTGGCCCACAAAGACTCCCCGTTGCACCAAGCCTTAATCATGCATTTTGCTGCAAGTTTTGTAGCCATGGAGTCCAAGTCCAGAATGCCATGGCCCCCACTATCCATCTGGCTAGTGCAAATGAACTATTTGATTTTAGGAACCCCCCTCCTATTGTGGTCCCCCGTCCAAAGGAAGTTCCGACGAATACTTTCCAGTTTTGAAAGCTCTTTCTCTTTCCGTCTCCAACAAGAGAGGAAGTAAATGGTTGACAAAATGAGGAACGTGTTAATGACCATTGCACACCTACAAGATTGATTTGCATACCTCTTGAATAGTTTAGCTTGCTTTTGAGCCTAGCCATGACCCACTTTCAACGCTGCTCCATAGTGATACTAAAACCCATGGGAATCCCAAGAATTCGGAAGATTTGACCTAGGGGAATATTTTTTGGCAGCGATGAACATAGATTCCACATAAAGAGTACTGACAAACATAAGTTGAACCAAGCAATAACCAATTCAAGCATATAATGGTATCTTTGGAAGTAGTAGAACTCATAGAACATATGACCGGAATCTACACAAGTACCTACATTTAGTCTTCGCACTTGACTTATAATTTTAAGTTTAAAAAGGATATCCACTGATCAAGTGATCATTTGAAGAAATTTCAGTCTTTTCAAGAGTAAAGAGAGATCAAAAGTTTTCATAATTTAAATATTACATTTTAGTTGGATATAATTAGAGACCTATTGGAAATGTGGAGTTTATATTAGTTTAGTGAGGGTATGACTAACGAATTTGAAAACGGATCCAAGAGGGATGGTGAAAATAACTCCCCATTGCAAAATTTACGTATATGGCTAGGGATACAATGAATCATCACCCACGGATAACAATTTCTCGATTAATTACAAGGAGAATGCCTCCTTAGGACCATAACGTGTCATAGATAAGGTTTTTTCTTCAAATATAGTATGAATGAAAGGTTTTAGATCCATAGATCTTATTTGCTCTTGAAGATTGTTATCTTAAGAATATAGGAATATTATTATCCATTTTATGGAATAGTCATTATATTTATCATCATAGGCTTTTTTAAGTGAAGAGAAAGTGAGAAACCTTTCACTTGTATAGAGCAATAACATTATTACTTCAGTCAAAAAGTTTACTTTACTCATAGATATGCATCCAAAATAGATTTCTCTATAGAAGAAGTAAATCTAGAATTCTCCTGTAGGAATTGTTAGACTTAAAAGTTTATCTCTAAGATTGCATAGATAGGAGTGAAAACATCCTATAAAAAGTAACACCAAGGTTAGACAACAATAGTACCTACAATAAATCTCATATGAAGAATAGATGAGAATTTATTATGTTACTTTCAAAGAAAGTGTTTCACAAGATGAAGAAGATCTAAATGTTGGCATTAGAGCTACTAGAATTTACTAATATCATTTGTATTAGAGTTGGAAGACATAGGATTAAATTTTATCTAGGTGAGGGTTAACATCCTAATTTCTTTTGATTCATGAGGATGATGGCCTACCACCTTTTGGAGTTTGAGGTGTGGGGGAAGCACACAAACATCGCAAAGAAGAAGAAGAATAAGAATAAGAAGAAGAAGAAGAAGAAGAAGAAGAAGAAGAAGAAGAAGAAGAAGAAGAAGAAGAAGAAGAAGAAGAAGAAGAAGAAGAAGAAGAAGAAGCTTGGATCACAACACACAATATTGAATGCATTACCAAGTGAATGTATAAAGATAAGTGTCCCATTAGGGCTAAAGACATATATACATGCAGGGGGAAACCTCATTAAGAGGGAAAAAAAGTACCCTAGTACTCATAAGTGTGCTCAAACACAGGTCATAAATGAAGAAAAAAGTGATTAGAAGCACATCATTTGCACACTTAACATATAAGATTCTCTCAATTGGACTCTTCTCAAAACTATGCACAATCAAGATTGCATGTATCTTTTGATACCAAACACGTTGTGCTTGCTTCAAACTATATAATGCCTTTTTTACTCTACACAATTTGGTTTCATGCCCTTTTTACACAAAGCCATTGAACTAAAGTACATAGACTTCTTCATGTAAGTCCCCATTTAGACATGCAATTTAATGTGCAACTAATGTACATTCCAAGCATAATGAGCTACAAGTGCACAAATGCTATGAAGAGTGGTCATTTTTCATGTTGGTTCAAAGCTCGCATAAACAATCAATGCCTCTCTCTTCTACGTAACATTTTGCAACAAGCCCAACCTTATACCTATCAACTGTTCCATCATGCTTATGCTTCAACTTGTCTATCCATTTAATGCCAATGGCCTTTTACTTGGAGGCGAATCACATAAAGGCCAAGTACCATTCTTCATGAAAGACATTATGTTCTTGTTGCATAGTAGCCATCCATGTTTTTGGATTTAGTGCTTCATCAGAATAAATAGGCTCATTCTCATGACAAAAACTAGAGGTAGTGGTTGCATAGGAATTCGATGCAAAACAAGCACGATGAGAGCATGAACAAGTATGACATGATAGAGGTGCGTTTAATTTGCTATCTCACAAAGTCTATACCAACCTTTTGGGAATATTTTTTTGCATAGTCTTTATGAGACTTCTCATCAACATCCAGACATGTAAATATACATTAAGAATGGAATAATTTTTATCATCATGTGAAACCTATCAAGACTAAGAAATTGCCTCATTGGACTAGCACTTGATTGCCTATCTATAAAAAGACGTAGCAAAGTTTCATACACATCTTTGGAGCTAACTAATGTATCTTTACTATATGAAATTAATGGCTAAATTGAATCTTTCACAAAAAAAACCATTATGACTAACCAAAATTTGGTTATTTTGTGGATGATATAGAAAATAGCCTTTGCTTTCAAAAGTATACCAGACAAAAATACATTTTATTGCTTTATCAACAAAATTTTCCACATTTTTGTTCATTCACTAATACAAATGCCAAATAACAAAAGACATGCAGATATGCAAGAGCTGCCTTGCCACCATGCCAAGCCTCATATAAAGTGATAGGTTGTAGTGCTTTAGTGCAATGCCTATTAACTATTAATGGTGTACACATAATAGCCTCAAGCTTGAAGCTATTTGGTAAAGCTTTACTCTTGACCATACACTCTGCCATCTCCATAAGAGACTTGTTCTTTATTTTAGCAAGTCTATTGTGTGACGTGTGTAAAAGACTCTACATTGATGCTTAATATCACACATTCATCTATAAATACATTAAGATCATTAGACATTAATTCCTACCCTAGATCCAAATGGAGGGTGCCCATTTTACATGATGATAGATTCTTAGCTAAAGTCAAAAACTATTTGAAGCACACAAACACTTAGGACTATGCTTTCGATGCATACACCCATGCATGCTTGGGAAAATCCTCCATAAAAGTCACGAAGTAAAGGTGATGCCCAAAAGAAGATCTCTACATAGGACGACAAACATCACTCTAAACAAGTTGCAATTTTTGAGTAGATCATACTGAAACATCTTTTGGGAAGGAAGAATGGTGCACCCAAAATACAACCTTCACAAAACATGTTTATCAGGTGCCTTAAGTTTTGGTAGAGAGCACACCATTCAAATTTCTGTAAGCGTAGCAAATTAAAAAAATTTAGATGACCAAATTGTGCATGCCAAAGTTTTCCATCTGAGATAGCCCGAGAATCTTGAACTCCACATGTTGAATTATTCATTGATTTCTATACTCTGAGAGATTATACAACCCATGAAATAGAATGACATAAGCAGTAATAACATCAACATTTGACAGATCATGAATTGTACCTTTATCATCATCAAATTTAACATCCAAGATGATCTTCGATAATGCTAAAATTCACAATATATTTTCTTTCATCCATGGCACAAACAAAGCATCTCTGGATGTGACAAAACTACCATCAATAGTAGTGAGAATAATCTTACCAACTCCCATCTCAAGATAAGAGCACATGTTTACACATGTGATAGTATTCCTCGTAGGGGCAAGATCAAGTGAATTGAAGAATCTGTGGTGCCAAATAATATGTTTGGTTGCCCCCTTTCAAAGTATCAACCATGTGAGTCTATTGTAGACATACATTGGTGATGAGAAGATGGATCTTAGCTAAAAAGAGTAGTAAATGTCCCTTTTTCATTTTTCATAAGATTAGTAGACTCTATTTTAGGTGTACCATTCTATCCTCTTTCTTCTTTGCCTCTTTTGCACCTAGTTTTGGAAAAATCTTTATGACATGATCATTTCGTTTATCATATTTAAAGAATTACTTTTGCTATTTTGTTTTCTTCTCACCTTTCTCTTCCCTTTTCCACCTTGTAGAATTAGTAGATATCTGCTTACTTGTAGATGATCTCCATTTGGATTTTCCCTTCTCCTAGCTAAAAAAGCTTGATCTATAATCCACATTATGGACTTGTTCAGGTTGCACTAATCTTTTTGCAAAAAAATAAAGAATAACTCCTCAAATGTTAAGGAATTTAGATTGCCTTTCATCATCAACCAAAGAGTAGAAGGAAAAGTCTAATATGAATCTAGAAGATCATTAAGAACAGTCTACATAAGCGAACTATCTAGCAAGACTTCAATATATAGAAATCAAATGCTTTTGAAAATCTTTGGTCTTTGTCAAAAGAGTGTCCATAGAATCGTCTTCATTCATATGCTCACTCTAATTGTTTTAAGAGGTAAGCAACATGAGCCTCATTTCTTTCCTAGTTTAAATTGGTAAGTGTATCCAACACATCCTCTATTGTTTTGCAAGAGAGAATATGAAGGATAATGGCATGTTTGATAGAAAAATATATGAATGCATGCGCATGAGCATCTGTGTTAGCCCATCAAAGTTTCTTTGCAATAGGTGCTATAGGAACAACAACACAAACATGAATTTTAAGATCTTCATATTCAATGACATCTACATCACCTTCAATAACTATATTTATAGGTGTAATGGGTCATTTTTCAATAGCCTCGACAATATTACACAATCATTATTCCACCAATACATGACATAACATATATGCCCATAAGTGTTGATTAGTGCCATCCAACTTGTTCACAACAACCAACATATGTAATACATCATTGCTTTCAGCCACGACAACTGACTGAAATACCCTTATGAAAATGAATCATTTTATCTTAAGAAGTTGAATAGAAGCACCCTATTGAGCTCTACTAAACTTGTAGGAGACTTCAAGGTGCTTGTATAGGTGAACCAAAAATTGTATATGTGTTTAGCACAAAAGGAGAAAAAATATCTATACAAGTGTTGCGGTAGTGCATGCAGAGGTGGAAACGAACTCATAATGAAATTTAGACACTGTAGAGCAAAGAAATTTTGAGATCCGAGTTGCACTAATTATGATTACAATTCTCATGGAATTTTGAGATTCTGACTAGAAGGGTGTTGATGATGCCCTAGATGAATCAATCACATGATGTAATATCAATTATTGGTGTTTAAGGTCTATGGAAGCATGCAAAGAGCACAAGGAAGATGAAGAAGCCTAGATCAAAACACACAAGACTGAATGTATTACGAAGTGAATGTACAAGGATAAGTGACTCCTTATGGTTATATGCATATAATTAAGCTAGGAGAGAAAATATTCTAGAGAGGGGAAAAGTTGCCCCAACAATCCGAAGTGTGTTCACACACATCAGTACCAAAATATATCAGCACCACCATTAAAGAGATGTAGAGTTATGGATTATTACAGTGTCAAAGAGGAATGTTTTCCATTCATTTTGGAAACTAGCGAAAAGTTAAAAGACTAGACTTTGCATTTCATTGTATCTTTAAGAGCATATTAAATGAAGTCAATGATAGATTTCAATTGGCATGCGAATAGTCCATGCAAAAAACTATTATTTTTTTAGGATAGACAAGACTAGGAGCACATTAAGGGGTATAAGGGCGTCTATCACTTTTCCTAATGGGCTCATTGCCATACGAATCTTAAGCAGAAGCGTTCAATTTGGCTGGAAGTAACAATAAATAACAAAAATTAATGTGCGAATGATTCAATCAAAACATGTATATGAGCTAATTCTGAAGATTTCATTGACAAGGAATCACCGAATTAGATGATTTGGTGATGAGGCTCAAGAAAATACATATGCACATATGCATAAGTATGATTTTGATGATCTCTTTCCTTGCGTTATTATGCCAACGCATATTGGAGAAAGCACAAAGTGATATGCAATCATGTGCGTAAATGCTCATATTCGCATCTCATACAATCATGATTGCATTAAAAGCTCAAGTTAACCCTCCATCTAGCATCTTATATGTGGAGAGCATGCTTTGATATTATATCCTCCATACATTATACCTGCATACGTGATTGGCATGTATGTGATTGTGCGAAAGATGAAAGTGAATGTCCGAACATCCAAAGAAAGTGTGTGCTTTAAGTATATGCACGTATGTGCACACTCATTTCTGCGTATTTTATGTGCTTCAAAATGTGCCCGCAAGAGTGTGTATGTAAGGTGCATCATGACACAAATAATGTTTCTGTGCTCAAGTATGAATGCACGCGTTGAACACGTATGAATTAATGCATGATTCCTATGTGTTTTTCATCACTCATGGGGGAAATCATATGTATCTATATTATTATGCATGTTTCTTATGAATGTTTTTACGTTGCGTTGTGAATGCATATGTGCACTCGTATATGCATGAGAATGTATGTGTGTGAATTTCCATACTTAGATTTACATGTTTGTAATACATGCTATTGTGTGAAACGTAAATGTGCTTGTGTGTATATATATGAGTATCTCTTTGTGAGTAAAGGGACCTAAGGGAACACTCTAGATGGGGATTATTCAAGGGCTATTAAAAGCATTGGAGGTGATTCCCAAACGTGTCTTTTTTTTTAGAAGACAAGAAATTATATTAATGATGGTATGTCACTTTGTACAAAGGGCAAGAGTCCCCCATTAGTATACAAGCCACAAGAGGCATCCAGGCAAAAAGCCTCACCCAAGAACATGATACATCCTATAGGTCAGAGCTAGCAGGAAAAGAACAAATGTAACAACATGGAGATATATAACATCATGATACCTATAGAGTAACACAAAACCTCTAAGAAGCTCATTCCTAAGTTCACAAATAGTAGCAATCATCCAGGCCATTTCATAGGGATCTTTATAGGCATAATAAGACCATCTCATGTCTTCGAGGGGAATACATCTTAAGGAGAGAGGATCTCCACTGGCTTGAAGTTGTCTTCCCAAGCTGCCTTGCCAAAGAGAAGTCTTCTAAATGGGCAGATATCATATCCTCAAGGATTTGTATTCCAACTCTTTTGAGCACTTTGAGAAAGGAAAAATACTCTGCTCCTATGAATTACTTGTTATATGTGGCTTTCTTCATGCTTTTCCATGTACTCCATAACTGGTGTGCTCTCCAAATATTCCATAGTGGGAAGTGGAAGTCCTTGTAGACCCCGAGAAGAACCTCTCTGAATGTGAGCACAATCCTATGTTTCTTGTACTAGGGAGCAAGAAATTTCCAATAAGATTGAGCATGCGTGCAATTTACAAATAGATGGGGGATATCTTCCACATTGTCACAAAAGCTGCAGACACCATCATTCACCTTATATTTCTTGTCTTTTATTCTCGTGCAAATAGCATGAAGGATAGGCCACAATAGGTAACTATGCTTGATGTTGGTAGGCATATTCGAGATGCATAGAAATCTATGTTTCCACTCTGTAGCCTTCCACCATACATGCCACTTGTTTTTGAGCTTAGGGAGGATCATGTTGATGATCCCTCTTTTTCTCTTGTAGCTTTTCCAAAGGTCTTGGACAACTTGAGAGATTCTGATAGGCTTGCTGATCAGACAAAGAGCAGCACGCTCTTCCAGCATCTATTGATGTTGGAGCATGACCTTTATACTGTGAGAAGAACAACTAGATTCCATTATTGAGGTATCTAAAGTTATCCCATTATTTTCTATATAATCCTTCCAAGTTTTGAGTCCCAGATTAAAGCATTTGTGTTCCCTTATCCCCAAGAGCCCGTTATTCCATAAGGACAACCACCCTGTCCGAATATTTTCCTACAAGAAGAACTCATAATAGTCAAACAATTTGAAGTTAGGAGAATAGAGATTTTTTACTTCCATCCAAGCTTGCCACATTCTGTAACATAAGCTAGAGGCAACAGGACACTAGACATGGGGGCAAATGAGAAAATCCCAAATGGAGTGATTATGCCAAGCTTTGCAATCCAAAAGCGCAAACTTATGAGTCATCTGAATGCACAACCATGCATATCCATTTGGCAGCAAGATTGTTAGCTATTTTGATAAGACAAAACAAACATATTCCCCCTTTACACTTAGGTAAACAACACACTTTCCAAGCCACTTTAGGAATTTTGTTGTGAGTCAAGCTACCTCCCCAAAGAAATCTCTTGGCCAAACATATAACCTGGTTCATTTGTTTTTTGTTAGGGACAATAAGAGAGCAAGTAGATCAATGAAGGCATAATATAGTGATTTAAGACAAAAACCCTATGTGAGAGGAAGGATTGACAAGCATACTAGTTAAGGAGTTTGGTTCTAAATTTATGCATCACACACTCCCACCTTTGACCTAAACTAACTTGGCACCCCATAGGAATGCCTAGTAGTCTAAATACTTCACCATCTTTTATAATAGCACACGGAATGTTCTTAATACATCCAGGCACATTGTTATTAGAAGATTTGAAAGCAATTTTCTTGTGGTTTATGTGGGATCCACTGGCTAAATAAAAAATATTCAGACACTTAAGAATGTGATCAGCATACTCCTCTTTAGCTTTGACTAGGATGTTGGTGTCATTAGCAAAAGCTTAAAGGAACATTTGTTTTTTACTATTCGGCATGTTGATAGCTTCCTCTTTTTTTTCTTCTATGGCATCTTTTAAAAGCCAACCCAAAGCATCACTAGCTACGGCAAATAGGAGAGGGGCAAGGGGGCAGTCGTGCCTAATGGATCTTCTTAGTGTAAAGGGGGGGTAAGGTTGCCATTGATGGATATCTTGGATGGACATTTCCAAAACGAGTGCTCATAGCTTTGATGAATGTTTTTCTAGCTACTATGTCATGGAGGGAGTGAAGGATGAAATCCCTTTCAACCCTATCATAGGCTTTGTGAAAGTCTATCTTAAAAAAATAAAAGGGTTAATTAGTTTCATTGGCATAATCTATACCTCCCCACATGGAGATAATAGAATCAAGAATGTATCTCCCTTTAATAAAGACTTTCTGCTCAGGAAGGATAATATCTTTCATCAATGGGCTTAATTAATCTCCTAGCCGGGGAAGAAGCAAATATCTTGTAGATACTAGACAAGCAAGTGATAGGTCTCCAGTTATTCAAATCCTCCTTGGTACCTTTTTTTCGAATCAACTTCATCACTCTAGTGTTGAATTCAAAAGGGAGAAAACCTCTTCTAATAGAGTCTTTCCAAATAAAAAAATAAATTAAGTGAAGAAATCTTTCAAAGAAATGAAAAATGCATTAAGAAGAACATCCAAGCCTGGAGTCTTGGAGGGTTTCAATTTACGTATGGTTTCTTTAATCTCATAGGCAGTGAGGGGTAGGTCGAGCATGGCAGCCAAGCCAAGGGGAATAGTTTTTTCCTTTTAAGAGAAATATGGGCCATGGCTCCGCGGAGATCCCCCCCCCCCACTTGGGAGAACTAGAGAAAACATTAGTAAAGAAGCACAAAGCCTCCAGCAAGTTCTCCTCCACACTGTTGGCAATTCCACTAGATTTTCTCGTCAACTTTGGCACAAAGTCCTTATTCTTTTTCTTTTGCAACACAGTGAACATACTTTTGTTACGTTTGTCAAGATTCCTTGCCCAAAACTCCCATGATGAGGAAAGAATGCTGCTAGCTTCCAAATACTCTTCATATCTTAGTCTCTCTTGAAGGGATAAAATCATATGCATTTTAATAGGAATTTGAGAGGACTCCAAGAAATGTATTTCTCTCACAACATCTAGTGTTCTCTTGGCTCAGACCTTTTTTTTGAGGATCTTGTAATGGGTATAGAGAGCCTGTATTTCTCTCAAAGCTCAAGCCCAAGCAACACTAGGGTTAGGACAAGTCCTAAAGCAATGTCTTATGATATCCTTAGTTCTATCAACCACACAAGGTAAATTAAGGGGATTGTAGTCAAGGTGCAGCCAGCCACACCTCAACATGGGGAATTGATGCTTGAGGTGAATACAAAAAGGAAAGTGATTAGAAATAAACAATGAAGGATCAACCTCAACCTTGAGTCAGCAAATTGTTGGAAAAAGGTTAAATTACTGTAAGCCCTATCGAGTCTAGCAGCACTAAAGTTATCACCCTTTTGCTTATTGTTCCAAGTAAAACTAGAATGAAGATAAATATCCGTAAGATCATGCTTAGTTATGAGTCTAATCCAGGCATTCCACTCTTGACCTGATATGATACTTCCCTTTTTCTCATATCTGCCTTGGAGATTGTTCACCATATTGAAGTCCCCGAGAAGGATAAGAGGCCCTTCAAGGAGGCAAATCTCATCCCAACATTAGGCTATTGGAAAGGGCAAGTAGAAGCATATATAATAATAATCAAGCAATGAAAAGGTTCATTCATGACAACACCCGACCACTTATGAGTAGGACTAAATAACTTTTTAGTGATGAAATGATTAAGATTATTAACTAAACCAATCGCAGCTCCCCCTCTACCATGAGGATGATAAGTGACATACCAATTATGTTTACTCGACAAGCTATTCAGATGTAGATGAAGCTTGTTTATAGAGACTTTTAATTCTTGAATGCAGAGAACGTCAAGTAGCAAAGATTTCTCTAAGAGAGATTTACTAACACACTTACCTCTAATCCGGTCCGAATGCCCTTTTATAATAAGAGTATGAAATCTAAGACTATTCATTGAAAAATAGAAGGTACAAAGCAAGAACCTCACTAAGAAAAGAATCATTTTCTTAGGTTCTTTGTAAGATTATTCAAAGATAGAAAGATCTTTAGTATATCCTTCCTCTTAGATTTAATATTCCGAAACATGTCACTCTCCACTTCTCACATTTGTTATCAAAGGATTTTGGTGGACAATCCATAGCGAGCTCTTAGGAGACCTCATAACCATCTCTTTTTATGCATTTTTTTTCACTTAATTTCCTCACCCGCTCCGAGTTCTTTAGGAATGAAATTTGTGATTAGTTCTGATTTTTTTAACTTCTAAATCATTTTTACTATCACTTGATAGTTGAGTAAATTCACTATTACATCTCTTAACAAGCAATGTCATTTATTTATGCTGTTTAGTAATATATGTGCAAGTCTTCTCTTGTGTTTGAAGAATTTGTTTTGTAGGTCTTGAAGTAAGGGAACATTATTTTGGAAAAAAATATCATACCTACATGAGGGCATCTAGTGCCCAATATTATATCTTCAAAAATAGTATTGCTTCTATGCTATGGCGAGAAGAGAAGGTGGCTTGTTCGCCACCACGCTTATTTCTCTTGTTGACTTGGGTATTCTTTGTTTTAGTTCAATTTTCACTTGGGAAATCTAACCCAATTTTTTGTACCACACGATGTTATATGACATGAAAAGACTAGCGAGATATTTTCTCTAAGAGAGGAATTCTTATGCATGATTTCTTAGTTAAAAAAGGGTATATTCTTAAGAAATAATTTTAGTATATAAGAAGATGCATTAGTGTATGCATGCTTAGATTTTCTTTGAAGCTGATTTTTGCTTATTTTTTCATCATTAAAATCACTAACATCTCAGTAGGAACATGAACAAGCTTGTGAACGTTAAGTTACCAAGAACAGATTTTTAGGATGTTAAATGTTTTACATTTAGATGGATATGTTAACAAGTCATATTGCAAATGAATGATCATGTACAATTGGATGGACTAAAATGTCTCACCATTTTTAAGTTTCAATGATAATTATGGAAAAAGTTAGAGAGGTGGCTCTCTATGAAAGATTTGGATGATGTTATTTGAGGGAATGTCTAAATTTATTTAGAATTTGAGAGACACTTCTAAGAGACATTAATGGAGGGGGTCCATTTTTCATGTATTTTTAAAAATTTTATAAATTTCAAATAATCTCTTCTCTAGAGGTGCTCGTAATAGTGGCAAAAGCCGGAAACAAATGATATAGGCCCATTGGAAAAGGAATTTCTCTAGATTGAAAACTTAAAATTCAATTCTTTTTTGTTTTTTTATGAGATTGCAATGGATGGGAGTTTTCTACATTTACTTATATCATTTTTTAAGATCATTTGAAAGGTTAACTGATCTCTACACATAGAAGTGAAACCTCTCGATTTTATTTGATTGCCAATGACCATGTTATGTAGAGGTGATTGGTTCACCTAGTTTTTGATCCACTTTGAATGATTATTGTTTTTAAAATTATCTAGATTCATCACAATGGTGATTAGAAGATCTGAAGATGATATATGTCTTGACTTAGGAGATAGGTTTAAAACGAGCGAAAGTTAGCCTTTGCAAAATTTTAAAAGATTGCTAGTATAGAAATTGAGTATTTTGGTGATTGTGAAAGACTCAAATGTGGAAATACTTAAAAAATTACAAAAAAAATTACGATTAGCTATATGTTCTATTGAAACTTGGAAAAAGAATAGATATCATTAGATAGGTCAAATATGCTCTAGTTCATAGAACAATCTATTGTGAGGATTCACGAAAGATCACTAGCTGTGTTGCAAAGAATTGGGAATTTCTCGGTGCATTGTTTGTAATCTTTCCTAAGCAGACGTGTAGAAAAAATCTAGTAGTAAATCCTAAATAATATTTCATTGGACTTAAAGTTCATATTTTTTAAAACCACACAAGAAACGTTATTCTAAATATGGACACAAAGAAATTAGAAGTTGGAGTTTATTTCATCAATCCAAGGGACTCAAGAACATGACCCAATACATTTCTAGAGTTGGTTGGCAAGTGTTCAATCCTTCCAAAGAAATGGCAATAATTCTCTAAGGAAATATCCTAATCAAGTTACATTTAAGTTGAAATAAATCTTGTAAAAGCATTTTGAGGGTGCAAGAGTTTAAAAATTTTTCATTAGAAAAATCTAGTTAAAGTTAATCTTTAATCTATTTTTGTGGAGCAATATTGAATCTATTTATATTCTTTAAAGGAAAAGATTTTCCACCTATTATTTAAGATATCATTTGATATGTTGTGATCCCCATAGGCTATTCATGTCCTAGATATGTGTTAATTTATGCCATTCTCAACCAAACACAGGAGATTCTATTGGATTTTTTTATAGATCTATATAATTCCATGTGAGTGTGGAAGATTGGTTGTTTTTTTCCTCATTCCATCAGTTATCAATTGCCAAGAGTTGTATGAATACCCATCTCCTATTATTTTATTTTCAATGCAAGGTAAATCATTCAAAAGTCTAGTTATGTTTTCTCATCACACCATTTCTCATTTCTCAATTGTAGATGAGTTTATGCTATTGATAGTTATGAGCAATTCAATCATAGTAATGACTCTATCCTTTTAGTAGAGGGAGGAAAGAACTTGATTAACAATTCAAAATTTCATTTTTATTCATTATGATTGGGATTTCTCACATGTTTGTTATTATCATACTAGGAGGTGTTGGACTTTAATCTCATACATACATGTATGTCAGGTATAGATTTTGTTAGTATGGGACATCAAGCTTTATATTCTACCTAGGTATAGGATAGATGGTATGGGAGAGAAGTCATTCACAAAGTATTTTTTATGGTTTAGATAACATGGGGCAGATGAGACAACACACTCTATGTGACCACAAAGAAGGCAAGTCTGTAACCAAGTGGAAAAGAGCAAAAAGGCAAGGTCTGCACATAAGAATTGTGAATAGGCAATTGCAATAGGAATGAAATCATAGAGTATGTAATGAGCTTAGTTCATGTTTCGTACATAGTATGAATGAGATGAGCTAGATGCCTAGCCTAATGGGCCATGAGTATGCACACATCCATTTTCCATGGTGGTATTTTTGGTAAACTTATTTATCAAGTCTTCGATATCTCTAAGAGTGTCAGAGTATTACTAGTAGGTTCTCTATAATTAAGTAGCTAGATACATCTCATTCCTAGTTGGGGATGATTTGATCATATGGGTTATCATTTATAAATTAAGTTCTATCAACTTAGATCAAGTTGCATGTTATTATTGAGAAGGCACTCGTAGTTCTACAAGTCAATTTATTTTCGCAGCATGTCTTCACTTGTATGAAAAAATTAGACACATATAATGGTTTGGGATCTACTTTGTATGGGAAATTTTCTTCCATATTTAGGATCATCATATCTTGAGTATGACATATTGTCATCTTAGATTCAGAGTTTGTATCCAGAATAAAATTTTTTAACTTTCATTTCATAAAAATTAGCGAATGAAGCACATTCACATGAGTTAAGAGACTAAATGCTATTTGGAAAAGACTTCCATTTATTTTTATTATTTTCCCATAGAGATTTGGAGCATAGTAAGATTGTTTAGAAACTATGTAGACATAAAAGATGAAGATGAGAAGTTATCTTCAATGGAGATTTCTATGGAAGTAAGGAAGTTGCAAAATAGATAGGAGAAGGGGGGCATTGAAACCCACAAAGAATGAGATAGAAAAAGACAAAAAAGTTATACGGCTGATGGTTCTATTCATAAGCACATTTGACTAGAGAAGCAAGATAGTGGAATGAGTGTCAAAGCAAGATAGAGGAATGCATCTCTCTTGACTTGCAAGAGGGTTCTAGAGGAGGAATTAGCACATATGAAGGCATAAGTAAGAAGGGAGTAGAGCTTTGTTGAATTTTCAAAACTACTCATGTCACCCTTCTTGGGCTAGATTATTTTAGAGAAAGGATCTTGTACAGGTATGTGTAAGTGGAGGCAAATACTTCTCTCACTTTATTCGGATAGATTTTATCAAACAATTGAAGGGTACATATAACTATGTATTGTCAGAGAAGCAATTCACTAGTGGGATTTTGGGGGGAAACATATTTCGGATGAGTCATTCTTAGCACACATGTGTGCTCTCTACTATTACAGATAATGGAAGATATTCTCGGATGTTTTTAGAGGGCCACTACTAACATATGTTCGATATTCTCTTGAAGTATTGAACATCAGCCATACACATTGATAATCTATAAGTGCGGGATTTAGGATAGCATCCTAGACCTCCTATAATAATCAAACAAGGGTTATTATTTTCTTTCAGTAGAGCATGCAGGATGGGGAGATTACAAGAAACATTGATACGCATGGTTAAACACGCTTCATGCATCCATTTCACTTCAATCACTTACAAAGCATGGTGGCATCTTCTTCAGACACCTTTTTCATGACCAATATGGCATGTACGAAGCCATCTCGTGTGATTTTTTTCTTTTTTCTTAGTAACGTTTTAATAGACTATATCCTTCCAATACTCATACTTTCATCGTGCTTTGGCCTTAAACTTGTTAAGAACCAGCTTTACTCTTGTATACTAGCCGCACAATGAAAGTCTCGCTATGAACACCTTGTATGAGGTGCTGGTTGCTTTTCCACCAGATTCCATTATGAACGTGGTTGTTTCGGACACGCTTTTATGATAAAAGCACTCGGCTTTCTATGTGCACTTTAATTATCCAGTGTGCTCGTTTTCTTTCTTTGTCATACGCATCAGCGCATGATAATTTTCTACAATGTTTCGTTAAGATCATGGATGGGCAGTTTGATGTTTATATCAGAGATGAAGAGAGAAAAAGACTGAGATATGTGTATAAATGCTTTCTGTGATTAGAAGGTGTTGTCTTGTATATGCCATGTATGAATATGTGCTTTGTGAAAGAAAGAAAAAGCTATGTGGATAATGCTTTCTGTTGTATCTGCAAATGCCGCTACCTATCCAAACTCAACCTCACTGATTGAGAGTGACAATTCAAATTCATCTTGAAAGTCTCTCTGTAAATCTTTTGGTCACATTATGTGTGGAAGAAGGTGAGTATTTTTTACCTTTCTATGAACGGAAAGCAAAAATGGCAACAACGATGATGAGCAGATTTGAATGAGCTGTTAGGTGTGGTGTGGCTCATTATTTTCAAATGGTTCATTTTTGTTCTTGCTCTCTTTATATGTCACACCTTGAAGTTTGCACTGGCCATTCCCATTCACGGGGTTCGCAAGGTTTCTATGAATTTTTTCTTTCTAAGCAAACAGTATTTGTAAGAAAACATGACTGGCTTTCTGGAGTATTGATCTGAAGAGATTTATCCAACAGGCATGAAGAGGAATAAGCAAATCAGTTACATGGGTCTTTATCTTATAATTTTAGGAGAACCAATCCGCAAGGCAGCTATTATAACAGCAAAACACGATTTTACCCATGACATTAAGACTTACCATCATGAAAGAATCTTTTAAGTCAATCGCTAAATGGAAAGCTATCCATACAACTCCGTCTTTGGATGGATAGTTTTTTCCATCGTCCATATCTTACAAAAAGACATATGGATGCTTCTCTTGTTTCTATTAACTAAGAATACATATCAACGTTTAGGTTTGGCTTCTTCCTCAATCAAGAAATATAGGGATACATTAGCGTGTTGACATACTCTTTAATGATATGCTCTATATGGAACATACTATGGAAAGCTTTGAAGAAATCGCCTCATATGGTTATGTAACCTAAACCTACCCACTACAAAGGGTCAAAATTTCTAACGTGAAAAATGAATGAAATTTGTATACAAGGTTAATTGGTTCCTTACTGAGTATCAAGGAAAACTTTATGTTCCTACTCTTTCTATATTGGGAAGAATTAATCTAAATACAACATGTCAATAATCTCATGGAGATATATATTTAAGGGCCATAGACCTTTCATACAACTTATGTATAGATGCATGGCTACATAATCTTTATTTGGTAAAAGGAAGTGAAGGAGGAACGAAGTGATATTGAACACTGCAATAGGTCGTTCAATAGTGAAATAATTCATTTTCAACTTTCAGTTATACATTGTGTGGATAATGTTTAGAATGGATACTTAGGTCATTTTATGTATATAGACAAAACTAACTAATAAAAAGTTCTATATTCTCTCTCTAAATCTGCTTTGCATCATGTTTTCTAATTGAAAATTGAACATGAAGATGGAAGAATCATGAATAATGTTGGATGAGAGAAATAAAGAGCATGCATAGCAGAATCAAATTCTGTTTGTGAAAATTTTGTGAATCACGATTTAAGTATGTTGTTTGGTCTCTAGAGTTAATTAAGTCCAAGATAATGAATTGATTTTCCTATCTCCCTAGAGCTTCTAAACTTGCAAGGCGCAAAATGCATGCTTGGAGGTGGATTTGGACATAGGACCTCTCTAACGCTATTGTGCAGATGAAATAGCTAAAGCTTTTTACCACTCACATTTTGGAGTCTCACAATATTGTTAAGTTTTAGGGCCCATAAAATTGTGGATTTTTCAATCCATTATTTTGATTCAGACTTTTTTCTCATGCATATACTGAATGTGGATGGACGTGTATTTTTGTTGTGTTTTCATCAACCTTTGGAAGGTGTCGTAAAAGAGCACCAAACCACTAAAGGTGGTGCTTTTTACAAAGCTTGTGCATGCAACATGGGCAGGTGTGTCTTTTGCTAAATTTGGTGGATCATCCACTTCCTTGAGGAGGGACAATCAACTCTATTTTGAAGTGATCTTTTAATGTGAGATTTGTAAGAAAGGGAGGTGTACTCCACCCCTTAGATAGTATGACATATCGGCTCTCATAGGAGTGCCAAGTGGCACTCATGTTGGAATCCACCAAAGCAGTTAAGTATGGAAGTAAAATTATTTAGGGTAATTTGTGGCTAGGCAGTAAGACTTTTGAGAGAATCTATGTGGTTTGTTTCCATATATCCTACTAATGGCTTGTCTCCTCCTCTAGGGCTACTCATGCATAAACAAGGATCCAACCGTCTATTACATGAGGTAATTTGAAGTAAATTTTGGGTTTGAAGATCAAACCAGAAAATTACTTTTCTTGGTTTCAAGAGCAAAAGAGGGAAACTTTTAAGCTTAGGTGAATATGTATACATGTACTTTGGCATATGGAGAGTGAGACTAGCCAAGAAAATTGGGTTAGAAACCTCCCTATGATACTATTTGAAGCTTACAAAGTAGCCCCTTCATGAATAATTCCATTTCACCTTTCTAGAGTGAGATAAAAAAAAGTATTTCAACCATGGCTTGGCATTCCAAGGTTGGATCAAAGACATTCTTGTTAAATCTAGGCTTTGATTAGCATCAAACTATGCTTGATTTGAAAAAGTTTTGGTGGATCAAAATCCCTGGATACTGGTTCACTAGATATTACACAACCACTTATGGGCCTCATATTTTATTTTTTCGCATCCAAGTTGACTTTTTTCACTTAGTTAGGTATCATATCTTTCATTTGCAAGTGTTGGAACACATAACTTTTAATGATGAGGACTAACTAGGATCAAACGTGCATGCCTTTTGGTGTTTGAAGCTATTTCCACTTGCTTTGGCATCATTTTCATCACGTTTTGTGCTTAGACCCTATTGGATCAAACACCCATTTCAACTTCTTTATTTGGGCTTGGTGATGAATGCAAATCAAAGCCTTAAAACTAAGAACATCACTTTGAAATAGCCTAGGAAATCTTGGATTGTATCAAGAAAATATTCCTTTGCTATTTCTCACTCTTTCTTTCTTTATAAAATTTACTTCCATTTGTTCTAAACACTCTAATTAGTTAAAAAGGGGGAGTAAACATGGAGACTAAGGAAAACAACATTTAGAACATACATATCCACTAGGCAGCAAAACCTGGAGGACTTAGACCATAGAATGGAATAGGTAGATCACAAGCAAGAGGTAGAGCAAAAGATTGAGCAAGAAGAGGAGTATTCCTATGTCAGACCATGATGAGTCTGTATCACACAAATAGATCATGAAGATGAAAGACCAAACCCTTAGGCTAGAGACTATCATTGGTAGCATGAACTCTCTAATAGAACAACTTAAGACCTAGATCATCTCATTAGAGACTCAAGTTAGGTCCCTCCTAACTAAGAAGGAAATAGAGATTTCTAATTTTCGTACATAAGAGACAACTAGGAATGTCATTCCATTTCTTGGAAAAAACTAAGGAGAGAGAGTTCTAGGGGAGAATCCCCTCCTAAAAGACAAAACTCCTCCAACCCTTAGAGGGAGATGACTCTAAGAGGAATAAGGATGCACTCTACACCTTTTTGCAAATGTGGAATAACTTGCATCAATTGAAGGGCACCCAAACCATGTATAACGTGCATGAAGCGAGTCTCTAGCTTTGACCATGTGCTTATAAGTGGTGGATGAGTCTCAAGGAGGTGAATTCCATCCCTACGAGCTTGAATGAGTCCAAAATTCTTTCCTTAAAAGATTTTCTTCCTAAGAATGAGGAAGATAGGAACTAGGATGACTTAGATAGAGGTAGACCTTTGTGTGTCTACATATAGTACTCGAGATAAACCATACTGAAGCTCAAGGAATTAGATAACTCTTAGAAGACCAAAGGGTTTTTTAGGAGCTTAGAAAAATCCATTAAGAGAGAGGTGAGAACAAACACACCTTAGACTTTTGATGAGGTGATCAAATATACTCACATATATTTGGACCATAACCATCCTCAATACACTCGTATCAAGATAGGTCAACACCTCAAACCTATTAGTACAACTAAGTTTAAGCAGAAAGTAACCATGTAGGAAGAAAAAGTGTTTATTAAGAAACAAAGATCACAACAGCCCAAGTTACCTACTAAGGAGTGTGAGAGGGTGAAGAGGGAAACTTGTCTTTTAGGTGTCTATCTCCTAGTCATGCACAATGGAAATCTCCACTTAGGAAGGGGGAAGAAAAGAAGGGAGGACTAGGGACTAGTACATCCCTTGATAAGGGCAAAAGGGCATTCAACAAGGTAACGACCAAAAATAGATTTCCAATGCCTAGTTTCAAAGAACTAGTTGATTAGATACATCAAGCTACTTGTTTTACCAATATGTATCTTAGGCTAGTAGTGGATATGGTCACTATGAGCTCTTGGTGATGCCTTTCATTCTCACAAATGCTCCTCCCAGTTTCATGAAGCTCGTTATAGTGTATTACGCCCATAGCTAGGTTAGTTTGTATTAGAATTTCTATAAGATCTATATAGTAGATTAGAACATGAACACTAGTTCCTAGTGATGCATTTTGTTCTCACCAATTCTTCAACCCTTTTCATGAAGCTCATGAATAGTGTATTTAGGATTTCAGATTGTGGTTGATTATTTATAGCAGAATTTAGGATTAGGGTAGCAGATGTCCCTAAAAATGCTCTTAGGATTAGATATGGGCACTAAGTGATCTCCCTTATGCCTTTTGTTCTCACCAATGCTCCTACCACTTTCATGAATTTAATGAATAGTGTATCAATGCCATAACGAGGACAATTTATAGTGGAAGTTCTACATGATATTTTCATCTATAGAAGCTTAGAACAAGAAAACTTGGAAAAATTTAGGAAAGTTTTCCAAGTGTTGAGGGAAAGTTCACACTTTGTGGAGGATTCAAAGTGTGAATATTTCAAACCAGAAGCTATATACCTTGGGTATATAGTCTCCAAAGATGCAATACAAATAGATCCTGAGAAAATACATTCTATTATGCAATGGACACATCCTGGGAACTTGGAAGATCTGGAGATCTTCCTAGGCTTATTAGGATTCTGTCTAAGATTCATTGTGAATTATGGCAAAATTGTTGTTCCAATGATGGAACAACCTAAAGGTAAAGGGAAATACTTTCGATTGGGAGATGAATAGAAGAAAAATCTAGAGATGTTGAATGTAGCAAATGTCACACCTCCACTTCTCAGTATAGAAGATTAAAATAAAACCTTTTTGGTTGAGATGGATTCAATTGATTTTTCTGTAGGAGTAGTTTTCATTCAAAATGGTCGACTAGTCAGTTTCGAGAGAAAAAAACTTAGATCCTACTCAAAAGAATTACTCTGTCTATGAGAAGGAATTATAAGCAATAGTCCATGCTCTATTGAAGTGGCATCATTGTTATATGGTGTGAGAGATGCAAGTGTTTGATCAAGAAAGCATTATGTGGTTTTCTAATCAAATAGACCTTAAAGGTCATAAAGCCCGATTGGTAGAGACCCTTTAGGAGTTTGATTATGAGCTTAGGTAAAGGAAGGGAAAGTTTAATGCATTGGTTGGCTCACTTAGCCACATGTCTATGCTAAATGGACTAAGTTTTACTTACTTTACTACTGAGATAATTTGCCCCATTTTAGGAAATGTAGGCTTGATCATGCATATTTAGAGATTTGGGAAGCCATGAGAAAGGAGATCGTGATACATGGGCTCCCTATGAGTATGGAGTATCGATGGGTAATCACGAAGAATTCAAGTGGAAGAATCACATTAGCCATGATAGATATGTGTTATATAAAGGTAAGGTGTGTCTCCCTAAAGAACATGATATGAGACAACACCATTTTTATGAGTTTCATGGCACACCTAGTGAGGGACACCCAAGAGTTAACAAGATTTATGATCTTGTTAAGAGGCACTTTTACTACTCTACATGTCATAAGGATGTCCTAGAGTATGTGCTTAAGTGCACTATATGACAGATCAATAAAGTTGAAAAGATTATAGATTGGAGGACTACTTTACCCATTAGCTATTTCCAATGGCACGTTGGAGAGTATCTCCATCTATTTGATATTAGCAATACCTACGACAAAGACATGGCACGACTTGGTCTGGGTAATCATGGATAGGTGTACCAAATTTTGTAAGTTTTTTCTAACATGTAGTAGACTAAAGAAACCTCAATTGCTAGGTTATTTATAGAGAACCTATACTAGTTGTATGTAATTCCTTTAGACAAAGTTTCTAATCATGATAGGAAGTAAACTATCCACTTTTGGAGAGTATTCTTTAAAAGGTTGGATAGTAAACTTAACATGAGTACAATCGAGCATCCACAATATAGAGGGTTAACCAAATCCTAGAAGATATGCTTCAAGCATATGCTAATAAAAGGGAAACTAATTGGGAAGATTATTTATCTATAGAGGATTTCACATATAATGCTTCCAAGCACTCTTCCACTCAACATAGTCCAATTATGATTATGTATAAGTTTCATCCAAGTGCTCCTTTTGCAACATGATTGGACCATGAGAGAGTCCAATTTGCAAAGGATTCCTTAGAATAGATAGATGATATGCTTAGAATCGCTAAGGACAACATTAAGAGAGCTCATTATAGATATAGAGCCTATATTGACCCTCAAAGGAGAGACATCAACTTTGAGGTAGGAGAGCAAGTCTATCTTAGAGTTCCCTCAGGTATGAAACCATTAAGGCAGGACCTTGTACAAAAATATCTCCTAGGTATTGTGGAACATTCCAAATAATCGCTATTCTCCATGCAGTTTTTAGGTTATCTAGCTTAAACAATGACTCGGTGAATCTGGCAACATCATTCTAGATAGTGAGGTAGTAGAGCCTATCTTTATTCAATTTGTTCCACATGATGTTTTTGTTGAATTCATATGAAAAAACCTTGATGGAATTGGTAACATCATGTTTAGTATTGATGTTGAAGGAATAATTTTGTTGGACACTATTGGACTATAAGAATACGTTTGAAATATTTTCAACGAACTTTCACGTACTAAATTCTTTTTGTTTGACAGAAGGGAAAAATGTGTTTACACATGAGTCTCAAATGTATTTATAAAATCATCCCCTAGATCGACCTTCTATAAGCATATTGACTTTTAAGGTATTCAAAATGATTCATATATACTTCTACATATACGATTCATATATTGACTTTGGCTGTACCCTCAGATTCTAAAGTAGACGAGCTATAAGCATTGCGTCGACTGTTTGGGTTTCAAAAACTGCTCAGTGTCATCACTCGATACAATCTCATTACGGCCCACGAATGAAGAAGAAATTATCATCAATCCATTTCCACCTCTTTCTGGTGGTATTCTCATTTTTTTTGGATAAGAATTTTTATTATTGTTGCGTTTTCTCCCTTTGTAACTGGATACATTTCTCGTTTTAATGATCTTTTTCCTTTAGCTTAAAATTTACTTAATCATCCTTTGGTTTTTGAATAAAACAGAAAAAGCTTGTTTCCCGAATGATCTTGAACATTGTGCCCTCAACTCATCGAAATTGCCTAGTTGTGGTCATTGAAAACATCTCTATAACTACTGACATGTTAATGGTTGTCCAAGTTCCATGATTTCATCTAAAGCGGAAATCCACATATGATCATCCTCTCATTAAAATGTAGTTGACAAAATACGACATGATAGTTCATTTATATACAGAATTTAGCCATTGATGAAGTTGAAATTAAGCTTTTCACAGTATTCAATCCAGCAGTTTTATAACTCTTTTTATATTTGAGGAATCCACTTTTCATCTCTCTGATCCCTTATTCATGCCTCTAATAGCAACTATGAAAGTATTACAAAAGTAATACTAAAGAAATTGAAAATAGAGAGAAACAATATTACGTTTACTTTCCTTCCATGCGATGATGTCCATGTTCTGCATCATTCCATTAGAATTCTCTTGATCCCTCGTGATCGGGAGTCTTCTCAAAAAAAAAAAGGTCTGGACGAGTGAGTGCAATCCATTTCAACGGTTGGCAGTTTTTGTTTTAGCTATTACAGTAGGCAGAACTATGAGAAGTCGAATAAACAAAGTACCAAAGGTATTTGAATCACAAGGACTCCGTTTTAAGATCATGTTATTGCCTCAAAGTGATAACTTTACAGCATATCCGCAAGTTTCTCACGACATGCGATTCCCGTATATAACGTTACGTCCTCATTGGGTTCAGTAATTGATTTTTTTCTCGTCTTTATAATGGCATGCCGTCATATAGTTCCAAGAAATTACCAGTCTCCTCTTGTAGGATCTAATACCTAATAAAGAATATTTTAAACTGAGATATCAACTGCACCATATCTAGTGAAGTATGGAGCTTATTACTTTCTAGTAATCGAGGTATGAAGACTATTCATAATCGCTAATTTTATAGTTTACATAATTTAGCTTTACGTTTTGATGACATTATCTATATTAACGTTTACATAAACATTCACATTCCATATTTTGTATGGAATTTTCAATCTTGAATATAGCACCCGAGTTTCTCTTTCTTTCTCTTTTGGCTTTTCTCGTTAAATATCGGCAGTATAATATCTCGCTTCCAGATACCCTCCGATGAACGTTAACTCCCGAACGGAGCTAGCCTAACATGTACGCAATATTTGTGATGAATATAGAAAAGTCTTCTTTGATGATATATCGAGAAAACATTCAAAACACGATTTTCTTTTAAGTTTTCAATAATACGCGAATATTTTTATTGCAAGGATAATATACTCATATATCTGGATTTATGGTAAACTAAATCTCATCCGTAGTCTTCTTATCACGCTATTGAGAAATTAAACAGCAACTTTGGGGGTTTGTTTTGACGAAAAAGGTTGATAAATTGTACAAGTTTCATATGATAGTCATGTCCAACAGCAATTTTCCATTATAAAATTTATTTTAAAGTTAATAGATATCCCATTACTTTAAAAGCATATTCTTTTATATCTTTCAGCACCTGGAAATGGCATTTTAACGTCTTATTAAGATATTCACATATTTTAAGCGGATCAGGATTGAGGACAAAAAATCGTTTTCCAAAATCTTTGGTGGCAGATATTGTTATTGACTTATAAATATAAAATACAATCATATAGCGCAATTTTAAGCTAGCGGACACTCAAGAAAAAAGATCGTTTTTAGAAAACTTTCCGTTGTACTATGTCAGCAAAATTACATGATTAAGGCAGACTTCATGAACTGTATTTTGGTGCAAAAAACTTCTGTGCACACCATTTTTTTATCATACCATTTTTTTCTCATTGGAAAGGTACAACTGCTTTACTTTATACATATGCGTATCCCTTGCCCCGTTCAGGAACTGCAACAGCTCACTCGTTACGCACACGTAGAGGGCGTTTGTGTGTGTGTGTGTGTGTGTGTGTCTGTGTATGTTGATGACGTATCAAAATGTAAAAACAAAAAAACTCTATCGTTGTAAGCAAACGTCGCTGTGCGCGTTGCAGAAAACTTCTCTCTGTCTATCTTCTCTGTCGGTCGTCTGTGTCGCGGTGTATTGATCACTCCATCATGCCATAGCTGCGCAAACTCCTCAGTTGGTATCAGAGCACACAATCAGAATAGAAAGGGAACACACAATTTGTATCAACGGGGAGCAAGCTACACGCGGAAACAAATATACATGATTGATTTGGCAATTTTGGGGGCGGCTCGTGCTGCGCTATATCAGAAGTGAATGACGACATCGTTTCCTCGGAGGAGTTATTAGGGAGAAATATGCGAAGTTGCTCGAAAAAAAAAAAAAAGAAAAAGAAGACAAAGACGTAGGAGGTGCTGCAGAAAGGAATTGACGAGGACATTCTGTTGTAGACAAGGGACAAATAGCATCAACATCTATGATGGGCTATGACTTCTTCTTCTGTGGATCTATGTTTACTCACGACTCTGGCCATGAGTTACGCTGAAGAATTCTGTATTAACACAGACGGAAAAGGTGCTTTGACCTTCTGTGACGCTGATGAGCGTATTGTTTAGCTACCGATTTCAGGGCGACTAAATAATGCCTAGGACAACTCTGCCGTGAGAGGTCTTTTTTTATCAGGTACACATTTGGATTTCATGTTCTTCATTTCGATTGGATGTGGTAGGCGACGATATGTATACTCTTGCGGATCCATCAATGGATACTACTCACACCCACTGAGACGAATATATGATATTGCGGGTCCTTAATTGGACAACTCACGTGCTTTGTGAGGTTTTTTATTACCCTGCTGAAAACCTTGAATTTAAACAAAAACTGAAGGACGTGGTGAGGTTTTTAACTGGGGTATTCTCATGCTCGGAGATACTCTGGTGATATAGGTGGAAGGCCAAAGAGAAGATGTTCCAAAGACCTCGTGTATCGATCACAAGATGAATGTATGATTTTTGAGACCTTCCATAAGTGTACATTTGCTTACATTAGGGACTGTTATTGATGCTTTTACCCAGAGTTTTGGTTTTTGGAGTGGATTGATTATAGGTGACTTGGCTCATATACACTTTGGATAAAGGAGACTCTGTCGAAATTTTATCGGAGAGGTAAAAATTGAGCATATAAGTGCATAGAGACGCAGGGAGTGCTTAGAACAAGAGGGAAACCATTGAGATTACTTGTGAACATTCAGTTTTTGGTGCATATATCTAGAAATATAGTCGAAATGCTATCGGATTTTTTCTAGGTCTCGCCATAAGATTACCATAGCATAGAGAAGTGCTTAAACTGCAAGAATGGGTGATAATATTGCACAAATAGTTGGTGATAAGCTGAATAAAGACAATTACCACATATGGTCGTATAGGATAGAAAATTTCTTGATGGAAAAAGATCAATGGGGGACTAGTGAATGGAGAGGACGAGTGTCCTGAGTCGCCATAGAACCCGAATGCAGAACAACAAAGGGAATATAAAACATGGATAGAAAAATCTAGAAAGGTTCTCCATTGGATTTCGATATGTATATCAACAACCTCATTCCACATATTATGAAAGCTAGCACATTGAAAGAAGCTTGGGATATAAATCATAAGATATATGGTACGTGAAAGAACCTAGAAAAATTCACGTAAAGCAAAATTTGCATAGCATATTATGTGGAAATAGGTCCATAACAGATTATGTGACTGAAATTAGAAAGATCACTAATGATTTAACTTCCATAAATTACAGAGTCCATGATGATGATATTGTTTCAGTCATGCTAAATGGTCTAGGATCACAGTACAAGAGCTTATATACTTCTATTTTAGTGAGAGGTACTATGTAAGATTTTGACGAGCTAGTAGATCTTTGCATGATAGAAGAAGTAAAACTTGGTTTGAATGCATCTAGAAGTGGCAATTCAAGAGATCATGCATTCTTTCAGCATAAAGGAAGAGGTTCTAGTCATGGACGATCATCTTCTAGAAATGCAAATACAGTGGATATGCCAAGAGGTAGATGAAGATTATACTCTAGAGGTAGAGGAAGATCGTAGGCATTTGGAAAGTGTTACCATTGCGACAAGTATGAACATTTTGAGAAAGATTCTTATATAAGTAGAATAGTCAAAAAGAAAGAGGTAGAAGCGATTATGCGGCACATAGAAACTTCATTCCTGAAAGTTCATACAAAGACTATGGTAGAGATAATATGTTTGCGATGGAGCATGTGTTGAATAGTATGTCAAAACCTAGAAATGATATGAACTGATACATAGACTTTGGTTGCAAAAATCACATGACGAGTATTTGAAATTGATTTGAATCAAAAGAGACTTTGAAGACTAAAGAGTATGTGGCAACTGGTGATGATATCTTACATGTGATTAACGATGTTGGAAATGTATCGCTAGTACAAAGAAATGGTGTTCGAAATGCATTAAGTGATATCTTACATGTGCCTAGCATTACAAAGAACCTAGTTTTGGTTGGTCAGCTAGCAGATCAAGACATGGAAGTTATTTCCAACAAGCATGGTTGTTTTATACATGATTTCAAATATGGAAAAAGAGGAAAATTACTTGGCCATGGAAAGAAGATGGGAGATTGTTAACATTTGATATGGGTACACCTCTTTATGAGAATATGTATGCCAAGAATAGTGAATATTCAGATATAGCTAAATTATGATATAAACAAATCGATCATATCAATTTGAGAAAATTGAAGTCGATAGAAAAGCAAATTTTAGTGCATGGACTACCAAGATTTGATCATTTAAACTTTGAAAGAATGTGTGAAGCATGCAAATTTAGAAAACATCAACGTATGAAGTTTTCAAGAAGAGAAATGTAGAGGAGGACACCTCTAGAGCTAATCCATAGTGATGTAGTTGAACCTGCTAGAACAAAATTAGTTGGTGGCTCACTATATTTTTTGATATTCGTTGAAGATTATAGCGGATATACATGGATTTACTTCCTGAAACATAAGAGTGAAGTTTTTGAGTGCTTTGTGAGATTCAAAAATATGATTGAAAAGAAAGAGGGAATGTATATAGAATGTCTACGATCAGATTCACGAGCAGAATATATCTCAAGAGAATTTGATCAATACCTTAGTGATCATGGAATTAGAAGGCAATTGTCTTGTAGATACACACCACAATAAAATGGTGTTGCAGAATGCAAAAATCGTGTGATTGAGGAAGTTTCTAGAGCCATGTTGAGTGAAAAGAACATGCCAGATATGTTTTGGGCAGAAGCTTGTCATATAGTTGTCCATGTTATAAATAGAGCTCCCACAGGGTTCATGATCTCACACCTTATGAGAGGCTATGGAAGCATAAGCCTAATGTTAGCTATTTACGAGTTTTTGGAAGTATTTGTTATGCTCATGTGTCTAGTCAATTGAGGTACAAGTTTGAGGCAAAATCTGAAAAGTGCATATTTGTTAGATACTCAAAAGAGAAGAAAGGTTATGGATATTATAATCCTGTTAAAAAAGAATGTATAGTGAGTAGAGATGTTATATTCGATGAAAAAGCATCATGGTATGCACCCAAAGACATGATTGTGATAGAGAATGATATGGATGATTCTATGCATAATGTTGATGATGAGCGAGAAACAATTTGTAGGAATTTTGACCAAGAAGAGAGTCAAGACTATGGTTCAAATGAGTTTCCTACACTTGAAACGTCATGGAGTGAAATTGCAAAAGATTATGCAAGAAGAAAGGAGAAAGGGAAAGATACCTACATGTCTGATTCAGATATTGAAGATGAGATAGTTATACTTGGCATGTTGAAAAATATGAAGGAGAAATATATTCCTGCACACATAAAGAAAGAGACACGTTCAAGATTAGATGAAGAACAAATACCTTTGAGATGATCTATGAGAGTAAAACATCCTGTGGATAGGTTGAATCTATACAATAAGTCTATGAAGCTTCACTATGCATACATGACTGAGAGAATCAAGCATGATGAACCAAAGAATTTTCATGATGTGTCACAAAGTGAAGATTGGTGCAAAGCAATGGACGATAAGATGAATGCATTGAGGAAGAATGATACATGGAAATTAGTGAAATTACCACCGAATAAAAAATCTATTGGATGTAAATGGGTATACAAAGTGAAGTGCAAAAGTGATGACTCATTGAAAAGATTTAAAGCAAGCTTAGTTGCAAAAGGATATTCATAAGTATATGGATTAAATTATGATGAAATGATTAGTCCAGTGGTGAAAATGACAACGGTGAGAAGCGTAATTGCATAAGATACTATGAAAAATTGGAAATTATATCAAATGGATGTTAAGAATGCATTCTTGAATGGCAAATTGCATGAGAAAGTCTATATGTAGCAACCAGAAGGTTATGTGCATCCAAAGTATCCTGACTATGTTTACAAGGTAAAGAAAGCGCTTTATGGTTTGAAACAAGCACTACGAGCATGGTTTGAATGATTCACCAAGAAGTTGCTGGATCTGAAATTTATGCAATCAAAGGCGTTTGTATGGAATCAAGGAAGCGAAACGATCCTATTAGTGATTTATGTCGATGATTTGATCATTACTAGCAATGATGAGAAGAGGATTGGTGATTTGAAAAGGCAACTAAAATCTGAATTTTTCCTGTTGGATTTGGGAGAGCTAAAATACTTTTTGGGAATTGAAGAAATTTCAATGAAAGAGAAAATTTGGATGATACAACATAATTATATGCACGAAATGCTTGAGAGATTTTGTACGAGTGCTTGCAGACCTCTTGATACACTAGTTGATGCTTATGTTAAGCTTATGGATGATGGAAAGTACTTGCATGATGCCAATATGTATAGAAAAATGGTTGGAAGTTTGATTTATGTAACAAAGACAAGACTGGATTTGAGTTTTGCAGTTGGTTTGGTGAGTGAGTTTATGCATAAACCATGTAGAGTGCACTTGGATGCAGTGAGATGCATATTGTGATATGTGAAAGGAACATGTAACTTCGGCTTGTTTTATGAGAGAAAAGTTCAGCCATATATATATATATATATATATATATATATATATATACACACATATATATATATATATATATATATATATATATATATATATATATATATATATATATATATATATACATATGTATATATATATATATATATATATATATATATATATATATATATATATATATATATATATATATATATATATATATATATATATATATATATATATATATATATATATATATATATATATATATATGCATACACGAATGTGGATTGGGCAGGAAATGTCATGGATCGAAGGTCAACAAGTGGATTTTTGTTTTCGCTTGGAAGTGCAATTATTTCATGGAGTAGCAAGAAGCAACCAATTGTCGCTTTGTCAAGTACCGAAGCTGAATATAGAGACATTACACAAGCTGTCTCTGAAGTAACATGGATTAAGTACCTACTCCAAGACATGGGAGTCTATATGGATAGAAAGTGGTCATCTGTTGTGACAATGTGAGCAGCATAACGTTATCAAAGAATCCAGTTTATCATGCAACATCAAAGCACATTGAAGTTCATTATCACTTTGTTCCTCAGAAGATCATCGAAGGAGAAGTGGAGCTAATACACATCAATACTGGAGAACAAGTGGTGGATATCTTCATGAAAACTCTTCCCAAAGAAAAGTTTATCTACTTTAGAGAAGCTTTAGGAGTTAGAAAGGTTTAGTTTGTATTTAGATTTGATTTCATGTTATTTCATCTTGTATAGACATATTTATTTCTTTCATTTTATATTCATGCTCATTCTGAGCTTTAGGAGGAGATTTTGATGACGCATTAAAATGTAAAAAAAAAAACTCCACCACTCTAAGCAAACGCCGCCGTGCGCGTTGCAGAAAACTTCTCTCTATCTATCTTCTCTGTCGGTCATTTGTGTCACGGTGTATTGATCACGCCATCACGCCATAGCTGCACAAACTCCTTAAGTGTGTGTGTGTGTTATCTACACAACGTAAGCAAGGTAAAATGATCCCCATTGTGCGGATCTTCTTCGCACATAAATTAGAACGATCGAGCTGTGTGTTCATTGGTTCACAGGGAGTCCTACCATTAAAGATGGTTGACATTGTTCTGGTGATCAACGAGGGAGCCTTCAACCAACAAGGATTGTTTGCGCTTTTATTAGTCAGATGCATGCCAATCGTAATAGAAATTGAAGGTCTCTATATGTATGAACAATATCTTGAACAATATCCTTATATAGCAAATGATGAGAACCACGATGAACATCCTGCATTCAAAAAATTCAGAGAGAGTCTCCCTCGTATCTTACAACCATAGGATGGATAATACAGAGGCATTAAGGTCCTGCTGCTAGTACCAAACGAAAGGTCCGCTCATCCACGATATAAGCGTCTACAAAACTAAAACTGTGTACATTTTTCGTCTATCGAGCATCACTTACAGATATTCATGACTGTACTATTACTGTCAAACGTGTAAGCCGAGTTTATCAATGTAATACATATTGACATAATAAGCAACAAAATCATTGAGGATGTAATATAATTTCATTGTGTGCCCTCAAAGACATCAAATATTTATTTAGGCTGTGTCGTGATTTCAAAAAGCAATATTCGATTATTTGTATTCAAGCGAGTGCACAATTCTCATGTGTTGATTTCATGATATATTATAAAGTAGAATCTATATTATATCGTTATCAAAGATTCTGAGGACGACATAACCTCTTTTTCTTAGTAGACTGTATTTAAGATACATGTGAATTGAATACGAGTAAAAGAAGGTTTCCTCTAATTTATTATATGAAAAGTAGTAAATCTTCTCAAACCAATATAGATGAAGTGAGGGCTTTTCTGAGATTTTATGCTCCAAATAATTTTTTAGCCTCGTAAGAGATATAACGGTGAGCAACGGGAGGATGTATTTTGTGGAAACTCCAGAAAGACATTGGAAATTGCAATCTAAAATCCTTGAAGTCCCTACGAGAACCATAAAAAAACCCAATGTTAGGCAACACGCTAAAGACATCGCAATATCGGACGACACGCTCATACGAAGGGTTTGCAACTCTCCTTAAGGCTCTTCTTATTCCTCTGTTTTAATAGAGTATCAGATTGACATGAGTAAAATAATAAATCTGATTATATTTTCATATCGTACTTTTAACGACCTCCTTAGCATTCAATTCGGGTAAAGCCTAGAAAATCAATTTGCTTTTGACTCCATTCCTTGCTTAAGGGGGGAAAAAACGAGATAACATAGTTTTACGTAGAGCAGTTGACGTAGTTAACCTTATTAATGACACTCCCGTGTATGAAGTTATAAATGACACTCCGGTTCTTTTGTCTCTTCCTTTTGGAGGAGAGGGGGGGGGGGGGGGGGGGGGGGGGGGGGGGGTTGGGGGGTGGTTGATTAACGATCACGTGTTTTGGTTCGGATCTAGATTGCATTGTTCTCAGATTATGGTATAGAGTTTTCCATGTTGATTTTCAGTCATCTCTATCTATGAGTCCTCCTGCGTGAGAGGCAATAAGCCAATAAGCGTCCATGTCCTCTTTGAGAATTTCAAATAAATTAGATTTCCCCGGACCATTTCAGGATTGAAACGCCTTCAAAAATTCTAAGACCAAATATTTTATGCAGATTTAATGACATCTCAGTAATTATCTTAATAAAAGACCCATATATTAAAGTACTGGACATATTCTGTTGCCATACATATGCACGTAATCAAGGATCCATTTTTTTTTTTTGTAGTTCTTGATAGCTACATAAGATATTGAATGAAATCTCCTTCAGAATTACATGGAAAGCTTCTCAAATCATAAATATATCCTGTTTAGTCCTATAAATAAAGCGATTTCTCTTAATTGCATCTGTCACCTCTTTAAAGCACGCTATATTACAATCACGTTATCGCTTTGAATATACTTCTTCAAAAGTATCTCAATTATTTTAATGAAGACGGAGCTGGTGGAGTTCTGAAGTTCGAGAGCAGCGACTGTGCTGGCGACGGAAGTCGACGGAGCTGGCGGAGTTCTGAAGTTCTGAAGTCGACGGATCTACATTATCACACTTGCAACTGGCGAGAACAACGACTGAGTCGACGGAGCTGGCGAAATGATGGACATTGTTACTTGCGGATTGCTCAGACAACGGCAATAGACGACTCCGACATCTGCGTTCGACACGGGTGCGCGACTGATTGGATTCAGTCCATCGCGACTGATTGGATTCAGTCGGTCGTCTCGGAGCTCGAGCGTTTCTGTCGATCGTGAGAGTGCCGCGATTGACAAGGGCCACGTGTATCCATCGTGAGGTGTGCCACGATTGACCGCCTTGCGCGATGGACAGTGCCGCGATTGACGCGGGTGCCGCGATTGACACGGGTGCGCTTATCTGTCGATCGTGAAGGTGCCGCGATTGACACGGGCCACGTGGATCCGCCGTGAGCCGACGAGAGGCAAGTACGATTGACAGCTGAGCGGGGGGCGACTGACAGTTGATTGATTGCTGGGGCCGCGCGCTCCGGATGATTGGCTTCTTTAATCAAGTGACGGCGCGCCATTAAAGATGGGGAAAAGAGGTCTGGATCGACCTTTGTACCGGACGGACTACCAGTTATGTGATTCTTTATCGCCTCAACCATACAATCAAGTTCATTCGGTCAGTTTGTCCCGTTCTCAACTCTTCTCTGTCCGTCGCGATCGACCAAGCCCGTTCCTTCCGATCGACAGCTAACTAGGCGGGCTAACTAGGCAGCGGTTTTCGCGATCGACAGCTAACCAGGCAAATTACGCGATCGACGTCGAACCATGTCCCTTCCGTCCGATAGACAACCAAGCCCTTTCCTTCCGATCGACAGCTAACTAGGCGAAAGTAATTGCCAATCAGCAATAAATCAACCATTCAGCGAGCCCACTATTGCGGGTTGACCATGGGCGTTTCAAGATGGGGCCCTTCTCTCAGTCCTTCTCCCTCACCTGCTTCACGATTCGCGTGAGATTGAGTTTAAAAAAGAAGTTTCCGTGGAGAGCAAATAAAAAAGAGAGGAGAAATATTTTAGGAGAGGAAAGTTTGAAAAGTGTCTTCGTGACCGCCGTGGCCGCCTTAGTCTGCCTTTTTTCGCTTTAAGTTCAAAAAAGAGAAAAAAAAAAAAAAAAAAAGAAGAAAAAAGAAGAAAAATAAGAAAGAGAAAAAAAAAGAGAAAAAAAAAAGAAAGAAAGAAGAAAAAAGAGAGAGAAAAAAAAAAGAGAAAAAGAAAAAAGAAGGTCGAAAAGGGGCTTCCCTTCTTTGTGGGCTTCTTGGTTTTTGGGGTGGTTGGCTTCGATATCTCCCTGGTCTGCGGTCAGTCTCTCCTCCATGATTGGAGGGGCCTGCCTTTGGGTTTGAAGAGTAAGAGTGGTGCAAGTTACTTTTGGCCATGGATGTGGCTTCTTCCTCTCTCGTGAAAAGTAATCGGGCCCCTCCCCCTGGGGAGACCGATTTCCTGGCCGCTATGCTGGAGGGGGGGTCGTGTGCCGCCCCTGGGGCATCCGAAAGTGCTGAATCCCCCGTCGTATCCCTCAGTAGACCCGCAGTTCTGTCTGCTCAGGAGGAGCTCAAGAAAGTTTGCCTCGTCGGCCAAGTGTTTGGCCCTAGGCCCCCGCTCGAAATCGTGCGACAATGGCTTCGAAAAGAGTGGTTCCCTCGAGGACTAATTGTCAGCAAATGTCAGTTCTTACCAGCAAACCACATGCTGCTAGTCTTTGAAAATGAAGAGATGGCGTTCCAAGCCCTAAGCCTTGGCACCTGGCAGCTCGGTCGGACGACCCTGTGCTTATTCAGATGGTCCCCGGACTTTACCCCAGACAAATCGAAATCACTTCGGTACCCTCTTTGGGTTGAGCTCCCTAACCTCCCATACTTCTTGTACAACTTCGTGTGGGACATTGTCTCCCCTATCGGCAAGCCGTTGGCTTCACGAGAAGACATTGGTGGTCTCATCTATGAGGGTGCAAGACACTCGTTCAATGCTAGATGGCACCCACAAATCTGCGTTGAGGTCGACCTCAGTTCGCCGCTTCCAACAACGATCAAAGTGGACATGGGCGAAGGAGATGTTTGGGAGCAGGATATCACCTACAAAAACCTCCCCAACGCGTGCTTTCGTTGTGGCCAGCAAGGTCATAGGATTAAAGACTTCCCTCTCAGGCAAAAAAACAAGCGATTTCAAGAAGCCTCCAAAACTGCTCAAGACAACTCTGACGATTTGACCCACTTGACCAAGGAAGGGAAAGGCAAGGGCCTCCTTAATCCACAAGCTGATGCCGATGGCTTTACTGAAGTTAGAAGAAGAAGGAAAAGAAGTCCGAGGGCCAACGGTGAGAGGAACAACCTGCCAATTACCCCACACAGCAATTTGTATTGCAATCTTGGAAAGGAGATCAACGAGCTCGACTACCCAGGTGGGAAGCCACCTGAGGTAGACAACTACGACGAAGCCCTAGAGATCCCTGACAACAAAGAAACCCCCCAGGAGGGCTACACTACAAGCAAAGAAGATGGTTTCACTACTAATAATGAAGACAACATGGATAGTGAAAGTTCCATCATTGGATCGACGATCCCGGAAACGATGCCGAGCACGGGGCCCAATTCTCCCCAGCGGGGGGCATCCCGCAAAGGGAAACAGCCTTTGGAGTTACCCTGGAAAAGCCCCCATAAGAACCGATTTCTAAGTCGGGATCAGATCCCAGCGAAAAAGAAAGATGAAGCCAAGAGAAGAAAGGACAAGGCTCCCTCCCGCAAAGAGGGATCAACACAAAAATGATTGTCATCTCGCTAAATGCTAGGGGGCTAACCGACCCCTCAAGAGCGGCCATCATTGGTCAATGGCTCCGCGACATTAGCTTAAAACCAGACATTATATGCATTCAAGAGATTAAAATTGACGGAGAAGACCTTCTGAAACGGCTCAGACAGGTTTCCTCGGCCCATGTGTGGATCCCAACAAAGCACCAGCGGGGATCCGGTGGAACGGCTATCGGTGTTAAACAACCCTGGCTTGAAAATCTTGAGAACTCCATTGAAGATGTAAATCACCGCTGGATTGCGGTTTCTTTTGGTGCTCCCCTCTGTGTTACTATGGTTTCTTTGTACGCCCCTAACGGGGATTTGGAGAGGCTGAATACTTGGACTTCTCTTGACTCGCTTCCCCACAACGTGCTTATCTGTGGAGACTTCAACATGGTGGAGGACCCTTTGGACAGATGGATGGGCAAGGGAAGGGTCATCGACAGTCGGGAGAAAGAAACGTGGGACATGACCAAACTCCACTTGGATCTGGTCGAATTCAAAGACTCGAATGGCTTTTCCTGGTCGAATCTACAAGCGGGCGAGGATCTGAGGAAAGCTAGACTTGATAGATGCTACATCTCTCAGAGTTTTACTCATCTGTGGGGCCACCCTTCCATCACGCAACGTACTGACCTCACCATCTCTGATCATTACCCGATCGTTATCACTTTTCAACCTCCCAACAGGACCCACAAGGCTCCGTGGTTCCATGCTAACGCTTCCACCTTCTCTCTCCCCTCCGTCCATCAAGAGATTGCCGATGTGTGGAAGGTGGCGTTCGCCTCTAGCTTGGCCCCAGCCAAGTGCTGGAGAAGTGCGGTCGACAAGTCTCGCAAGATCATGATCAGAACTAAGAAGATGCTCGAGATAGTGCGGCGGGCTCGTAGGGAAGCGCTTTACCACAGACTCTGGAGACTCGAGGAGGAAGTAAACAAAGGAAAACACCAAGCCCAGAAAGGTCTCCGAAAAATCAGAGCGGCGTTGAGATACGAGGAAGAAATACAAAGGAAAAACTTGCAAATCTTCTTCAAGGAGTGGTGGGCTGGAAAAGCCGACAAACCCACCAAAGAGATGTGCAGTATCCTTAAAAGGAAACACAACAGAGAGACGATTCCCCTACTGCTAGACCCACATGGCAATGTATGCAACTCGGAAGAAGATAATGTTGGCATCATCGAAGGGCACTTCACGAGACTCCTGGGAACCTCGAACCCCCTCTCCCACCATAGAAGGGACTGCATGGCTGCCATTTCTAGGGTTTCCCCCCGGAGAATACCGCCCAACCTCCACTCCCTGCTTCATGCCCCGATCTCTGAATCAGAAATCATTGAGGTCATTGATGCCCTCCCTCTCGGTAAAAGCCCGGGACCCGACGGACTCACTAACGAGTTTTATAAATCCTTCAAGCTGGTGGTTTCCACCCCTCTTCGGATGGTTTGGCAAGAAGCGCTAAAATTTGGTGCTCTTCCTTCTTGTATAAATAATGGAATTATCAAGCTGATTCACAAGAAGGGGGGAAAAAACAGAATCGAGAACTGGCGGCCAATTACCATGCTTCAAACAGCATACAAGATCGTCGCCAAAGTCATTGCCAACAGACTTGCGTGCCACCTAAGATCTTGGCTTAGTGAGGACCAAAAAGGTTTCATCAAAGGCAAGTCCATCCTGGAAACCATTATGGATATTTGGGAAGGTATTCAATTTGCAAATGAGTCTAATCAAGATGTGGTCTTCCTCAAGATCGACTTTGACAAAGCCTACGATAGGCTAGAATGGGACTATATTCTGCAGTCGCTCCAAGACCTCGGATGTAGTCAGAAATTCACTAAGATGATCGCGACCCTCCTCGGCAACGCAACGACCCAAATTAACGTTAACGGCAAACTTTCGAAGGCGATCCATCTTAAAAGATCTATTAGACAAGGGTGCCCTCTTGCCCCCCTTCTCTTTGCCATCGCCACTGAGGGGCTGAGCAGACTTGTGGCTCATCATGTGGAGGCTGGCAATATCAAAGGCCTCCAGCTTCCTCACGATCACAGTCAAATCATCATGAGACTTTTTGCCGACGATATGAACGCGTTCGTTCACAATGATAATACCAGCCTGGAGACTTTCTGGAGGTGTCTTGATACCTTTTGTGAGGCCTCTGGATCCAAAATCAACCACAATAAGACCGCCTTTAGGGCCATTGTGGGACATCAACCTGGCCTTCTCATTGATCATGGCTGTCAAATCATTCCGCAGGGCCAAATCTTTCGGCTTCTTGGAATCCCCTTGGGGTTTGGCGTCTCTATGGAGCAGCGATGGAACTGGGTGCTGGCCAAACTTGAAAACAAGCTCAATTACTAGAGAGGCATGCAAATCAATCTCGCTGGACGGGCGATGGTTATCAACACGTTCCTCCTCTCGTCTACCATCTATTTCCTTTCTTGCTGGAGACCGAATGAGCAAGGCCTGTCCAAACTGAATAGCATCTGCAGAAACTTTCTTTGGACGGGGGATCATAACAGAAGGGGGGTGCCTAAAATCAAATGGGCCATCTGCACCAGCCCTAGAGATAGCGGGGGGCTTGGCATCCTGGACATCGGGTGCATGGCTAACAAACTGGCAGCCAAATGGATGATTAAAGCTTGGTGCAATAGGGAGGCCTCGTGGGCCAAGCTGATCTTCAGAAACAAAAATGAATTGGCCCTCACGGGGTTCCCGTACTGGAAGAACCTTGACATCATGACCCTGCTATTCTCCCCGATTCCTGTCTTCCCGAAAGGCTCCACTCTCGTATGCTCTCTTTGGAAGGGCTGGAATAAAGTCAAAAGCTTCACAAGAATCAGTGAGGACTGGAAGTGGGCGGCCGGAATCAGACAAAACGACTCTATCTGGTTTCCGATACATGGCATCCGGAGTGTGGAGTCGTGGAACATTCAAAATGCCAAGAAGTTATGGAACAAAGGATTCAAAAAATGGAAACACCTCTGGAAACATGACACCAACAGTTGGATCCACTACGAGGATATCGACCCTTGCATAAACATCTCCTACGAAGAATGGAACACCTTGCAAAGCAGATGCCTCGCTTGGGATCGTCACAAAACTCGCCTCCTCATGGGACATGATGCTCCGAACGCGCGTGGTCTCAAATGGCACAATGGGAATAGCCTACTCAAAATCCCGAACATCAAAGAAACGACTGACCTCCAGATCAGCCTCAACAAGAAGTGGTGCGTGTCCTGGACGCGGCTTCGGTGGGACATGAAATTCATGGGTATCTGGCACCCACTTATAGAGATTAAGAAGTCGGTCCTCTTATGGCAAATTCTTCATCGAGGAATTTGGACTAACCATAAGGCAAGCAAAATTTGTGGGATCCCTCCGTGGTGCAAACGCTGCCACCGTGCAATCGAAGATGTCCCACACATCTTCCTTACTTGCCCCAACTCCTACAGAATCTGGCAGATGGTTGGACTGAAAATCAGAGTTCAGAAACAGCTTAGCTGGAAACAAGTCCTTTTGGGTGAAGCGATTGGATGCTCTGCGGCTCTCTGGAACGCGATCAGAGGGGAAGTCCTCTGGAAAATTTGGCGGGAGCGGTGTGCTCTCAACTTCGGCGACCCCCACAGGGAGTGGTCGATTGAAAAATCTCTATTCCTCCTTGGCAAAAGGATTGTCAACAGTAAGAAATCCCCCCCCTTCAGGCACCATCAAGTCCTCCTTTTGATCAACAACAAGCTCAAACCCAAGTGGGTCCCGCATGAGGGCGACGAGAGGGTGATCAACCTTCTTTGTATTGCAACCTAGGAATCAACCAAGCTTCCCCTGCTTTGTGGGATTTGGGGGATCCCGTGGGCACTAGTCCCCTTCTATTGTACCTTTGTTTCTTAATTTAATTCAAGTCCGGGAGAGTAGGCTATTGCCGAACTTCCTTTATATAAAAAAAAATTATTTTAATGAGAAAAACACTACAGTCCATCTCGTTTTCGATACCTGTCTTGTTAGCACATATTTTATCGTCGACAATAAAGATTATTATTCTTATAATTTCCTATTTAAAGATTAAATGATCTTGAGGTATGGTATTGAGCCTATTTTTCTTCAAGAAAAATATATCAGCTATTAGAAAACATTAACAAGAGCTTCATTTATCGTCCAAAAGTTAACAAGAACCTCTTTTATCGTCCAATATTGTTTATTTGCCGGAATTTTTTTTCCTATTATACCATTGAGTTTCTACATAATTTAAGTAATGCATGCAACCATTGATCTCCCATTCATCAGACACGGAGCTATCTTTCGTCGAGTACGAGTAAAGTTCTTCGATGCTATTTGTTTTGTCTTTTAGCTCTCTAATCCTGAGCACAAACAAAACAGAAATCGATTGGATAAAATATTTTTTTCCAAGTATAGAATTTTTCTTATAAATTAGTTACAAATATAGATTTTGTTCTTTCAAATATAGAATTTCTCCAAATATAGAATATTTTCTTACAAATATTTTCTATGAAGAATATGTAAGAAACTCCTTTCACTCCCCTACATTAAACTGATATCATTTCTTCCTTGGGCAGGTGGATACAAAAAATAAAACGTTTGATCTTTTAAAATGCACACGAGTATGGAACGATCCGAGTTTAACAAGTGTAATCTGTTCATAAATGGCGTTTTTTTTAAATAAGTTTACTTTTGATTGGATGAGAATATCTATCTCAATGTTCAAATATACATTCACATTGCCTATTTTCTGTGTGGGCTTTCCGAGTTAATACGAAATCCCCGTTTTTCTTCTTTTTCTTCAGTCTCAATTGTTCATCATTTCGCACAATTACTTTACGAAAAGAAAAAGTATGTTCGTTTCCTTCTAGATGAGTTCTGATGATTGCTAAGCCCAAAACGGAGTTCTTAAAACATTTTGGCAATGTTTATGACGACTTTAGATATTTCATCTTTGATTGAAAATCATGTGTAGTTATATTATTATATTATTCAACAATTGAACATCAGCAGTATGATTTTTGACGAGCTAGATGGGTGCACCACCTTTCAGTGCTTGAAATAATTCTAAACTCCAATAGCGTTTTGGAATTGATTTCACAAAGATATACTTCAAATTAAATGAATATCTCGTGAAAGTGAACCGATATTCTCTTATTTCTTTGAGAACCTCGAAAGGGCACGTTAATGGGTTGCTTGGCAGATAATGTTATCTAATTATATTTCTAAAATAGAAGAGTACGTAGGCATTAATGTTAAGAAATTATTTTGCAAATTACGTCAATGTCTCATGACATTGAAATCATATGATTCTATTTTTTTGAGGACCTCGAAAGGACACTTTTATGTTTTGTTATGATACTTTCCTATTTTAATCTGATGGAGAATAAAGACAAAAGATCGTTTTCAGGTACCTCTGTCAATGCACTATGTCGTGAAGCCCAGTTGTCCGGTTGCTCTTTACACTTAAGTTAGAATGATGAAGCTGTGTGTTCCTTACCTCACAGCGTGCCCTACCATTAAACATGGTTGATATATTTATGTTCATCAACGAGGGGGTCTTCAACCTCCTAATAAAGGATTTCATTAGTCGGATGCATGCGAATCGTAATAAAGGCTTAAGGTCTCTACATTTCCGAACAATATCTTTACATAGCAAATGATGGATAACCACGATGAGCATCCTGCATCCTACATTGATAGTAGGGAGAACACAGATGCATTGAGGTCGTGCAGCTAGTTCGAAACTAAAACTGTGTACACTCTTTAGTATGTCAAGCATCGTTGACAGATATTCATGACTGTACCAATCTTGTCTAAAGTGTAAGACGAATTGATTATTATAATACACATTGGCATAATCAGCAACGAAAACGAAGAGGATATAATATAGTTTCATTGTGTGCCCTCAATATGATATACTATTTATTTAGGCTGTGTCGTGATTTCAAAACGCAATATTGGATTAGTTGTGTTCGAGCGAGTGCACAATTCTGATGTCTTTATTCCTTGATATATTTTAAAGTAGAAGTTGTATTATACTGTTAGAAAAGATTTTTAGGACGACACAACCTCTTTTTGCTAGTAGACCGCATTTTAGGTACACATGAACTGAATACGAGTTAAGGACCATTTGTTCTAATTTATATACAAAAAGTGGCGAAGTTTTTCAAACCTATATAGATCAAATGAAGGGTTCTCGGAGATTTTATTCTCCAAATAATTTTTTATCCTTTCTAAATGATATAACGGCACGGGAGGAGATACCTCATGGAAAATCCAGAAAGAGGAGGGAAACATCTTGAAGCGAAGCTGGAACCGCATATGGGACGACAGGCGTATAAGAGGGTTTTGTAACTCTCCTCAACCCTCATGTAATTCCTCTCTTTAAATAGAACACAAAGTTGATTCGAGTGAAAGATTTATCAGGTGATATTTTGATAACTTAATTTTTAGGAACTTAACATTTAATTCGCGTTTTTCTTATTGTTCTAAGCGAGGGAGATTAGGCCGTCCTTTCCATGTGTTGTTGGATATAAAGGATCCCAAGGGCAGTAATCCGTACAATCATTCCTTTCACTAATTCAAGCAAGGAAGATTAAGCCTCGGGTGAACTTTCTCTCTTTCTAAATATTTTGACTCCATTCCTTAACTAAAAAAATGAGTTAAAACACTTTTAAGTACAACAATTGGCGTATTTAACCGTATAAATTCCTCTCCCGTCTATGAAGTTCTATGAAGAATAAGATTGTTTTATCTCTCCCCCCCCCCCCCCCCCCCCCCTTTGTTTTTTTGGGGGGGGGGGGGGGGGTGCGGGTTTCAAAATCACCTGTCGGGGTTTCAGTCATCTCTATATATGAATCCTCCTTCGTGAGAGGTATGCATAAAATGTATGCTAAAAGCCTTCTATGTCCTCCATTTGAATTTCAAAGGAAGTTAGTTTTTGCGAGCCATTGCAGGATTGAAAGGCCTTAAACATTTTAAGACCAAATATTTTATGCAGGTTTAATGACGTTCAGTAATGATTTTAATAAAAGTTTCAAATATTTAAGTGTTGGACATATTCTATTGCCACACATATGCACGTAATCAAGGATGAAATTTATTTTGTGGTTCATGATAGTTCAAGTCCATATCAAAGGAAATCTTATTCAGAGATGCATGGCCAATTTTACAGATCATAAATATATTGTTTTATTCCTATAAATAAAGTGATTCTTATTGATTGCATCGCCAGGTTTCTTTGCAGCACCTATGAGCTCCTCAAAACGTGGTATATTCCAATCACATTATCACTTTCAGCAATAACATCCTCAACAATGCATGCCATTTTTTTTTGCACCATTTCTATATCAAGTTAATGATCATTAATTGGAATCATTTGAATAGGTATTAGATCGTAGATTCTCCTTGATTCAAAAGGAATACACGTAAATCCCACCATAGAGATGAAAACATGTTCTCTTAATTTAGAACATAAATCTTGGGGGTATGCCTAAAGTTTTGTATATAGATTTATTTTCAAGGAAATAAAATCTCTCGCATGTATCTATGCATATGTGTGATATATTCCTATTTATACTTGTATTCATGTGTCGTATATGTATGCAATGTTAGTATGCAAACATGTGTGTTTCATGTGTATATATGTATGTGTATGTGTTATATATATATATATATATATATATATATATATATATATATATATATATATATATATATATATATATATGTGTGTGTGTGTGTGTGTGTGCGTGTGTGTGTAGCGTTCCTCCACTTGTAGCTCTCAAAGATGATCACTCAGACATTGAAAAGTCATCAGCAAACGTTAGTCTTCTTATCAACAAAATAAATCGGACAAAGTGCTTAATTTAAAAGTTATATATTACCAAAGAGAAATCTTATATTGTGAATCTTCAAATGTTCGATTCTAAATACATCAACAACTTCTCGATGAAGCCTCTTTCTTCTAGATACAAAAGCAATCACAATCTTGTAGTCACCAGAATACAAAGAAACTTATCTTCATGAATCAAATGTCGCAATATATATAAAGAATAGCTTCAAGATGAAGCCTCATCCTTTTCAATACAATAGTTTTGGAAAATAGCTTCTTGACGAAGCCTCCACCTCCTTACCACCCCCGAGCTATCACAGTCTCATTCACACTCACACTCTCAATCTCAATTACAATCATGCGATTATACAATCGCGATGCTAATCTCATTCTCAATCTCATTCTCACTCTCACTCTCAATCACACTCACACTCTCAATCAGACTCTCAATCTCAGTATCTTCATAAAATTCTCCCCGATCCATTTCTGCTTCATTAAAGCATTCCTTCATTTTATAAGAATTTTAAGAACTTGCTCTTCATTGAGTGTTAATAAGCTCACAAAAACTAGAAATCTCTCAAAAACGTTTGGTATCAATGAAACTTTATGAAGTCACTGTTCTCTACAAACAATAGGAGCGAAGACGTCACTCCAACATCAGTCAAACCTTGGCTTCTCATATTAGATTTTAAATATGCACCAAATTCGATAGGTGATTATTCTTCTGCGTTTTTGCACTTTTCTTTTCAATATCTTTCTTTGGAACATTCACTACTATGCTTTCCAAAAATTGAAACAAAGCCTGTTGTACACTTCTCAGGAGACATCTCTATTGATATTGAGACGTTCTTTCGTTATTTTAATGAAGTAGTACAAGAAAATTATCAACGATGTACTTCATATAATCCAGCCAGCCAATAATGATGATTCTCCAAAACGTTGATTAGTGTTTTAATCTGCCTTTACACAGGCGCAAGATCGAATCCTGCTCGTGATCTTTTGTTGTGCTCCCATAAAAACTGTTCGAAGAAGGACTAAGCTTTTAGATCTTTGAATACCTTCAGTGAAGTTCATCGCCCATCATTTCCTCGTCATTCTGATTCCATCAGTTCCTCCTTGAATGGACTAATTCGGATCCCCATCTCGTGCCTAATTTTTGGTCACTACCAAGATCCACTAGCGATCCTTCTCTGCGAGCTAGAAGATCTTGTAAAGAATTGCAAGACGAAGAAGTTCTCGATAATGGAAATCAAACAATTTCGCTTTCCTCCAAGCCATCCAGAAGGAAGCAAAAAAAAAAACATCTGCGGGAGTTCCTGCCAGCAGTTCCTTCAGATTTCACTCCATAACAATTACTTTGAAACCATTCTCCATAAAACTCTTGAAAAAGTCAAGATCAATGGAAATTGAGAAGACCACAACACGTGCTCGCGAATGGAAGTAGAAAATGCCTTGAAGTCCATGATGGTATCTAATAGTGTAGGTTCAAGGAGGAGTCGTCCAAACCATAAAAATTCTATGCGAACAAATCTTCTCATCCAAAAATGTTTCCAGAAAATTAGAAAAAGAAAAATCTGAATCCAATCCTGTGTAGAATCCCCATATCCTACTGTCTGAAGAAGCCGTTTGTCTTCTTCCTTGACTACGTCTTAGCTGTTTAGCTGTCAAGCTACCTGTATCTGTATTGATACTATTGATTTTGTATTGCAATAAAGATTCAAAGTTTGATAATTCAAGGACTGATCTTTATACATTGCCATGTTGTGTTTGTAGACCTTCTGACTCACTCATGACTGTTTTCATACTTGTTCTCCGTAAAGCCTTCAACATAGCTTTGTTGTTCCCGCTAAGACCATTAGAATCAGACACCTACCCGGAGAGGAAGGTAACAAGAGATCATCGACTATCCTTTTGATGTAGCTCACCTTCCCAGAAGAGCAACTGATAGATGATGCCATAAACCATGTCTTCTTGTAGAACTTTGTAAGAACTTTTCCTATCGCTCTTTTGCTTGATCTCTTATACGCAGTTACATAGAGATTACAACAGAAGTGGAATTCTCAGCAAAGGCTTTCTATAGCATTCCTCCTTGAGTTCCTTAAGTTCTACCATGTGCTTCAAAACATTCACTCTTCCATTGTACGAACGCTTTGAATTAAGCTTTCAACATTCTGTATCTAGAAACAAGACCGTATCCTACACCAGGGGAGAAGAAGGTTTGGGCGATGCTTCTGCCTTGCCGTCGTGCCGTACGAAGGGCCAAGATTGCTAAATAAAGAAATAAAGGCAAGCATTAGTTTTGAATTAGGCTTTCAACATTCCATATCCAATTATCAGGTTAACCTCAACAAGAAGTGGTGCCTGTCATGGACGCGGCTTCGGTGGGACATGAAGTTCATGGCTATCTGGCACCCCCTCATAGAAATCAAAAGGTCTGTCTTCTTATGGCAAATTCTTCATCATGGAATCTGGACCAACCTTAAGGCTAGCAAATTTTGTGGGATTACTCCCTGGTGCAATCGCTGCCACCGGTCCATCGAACATGTTTCACACATCTTCTTTACTCGCCCCAGCTTCAATAGACTCTAGCAGAAGATTGGAAAGAAAATTAGACTTCAAAAACCTCTCAGTTGGCAGCATGCCCTGCTGGGAGAAGCGATCAACTGCTCCACGACTCTCTGGAATGCCATCACAGGGGAGGTCCTATGGAAAATCTAGCGAGAAAGATGTGCTTTCAACTTCGGTGACTCCCGCAAAGAGTGGTCAGTTGAGAAATCGTTGTTCCTCCTTGACAAAAGGATTGTTAACTGTAAGAAATCTCCCCCCCTTCAGGCATCATCAAGTACTCCTTTTGATCAATAACAAGCTTAAACTCAAGTGGGCCCCTCATGAGGGTAATGAGAGGGTGATTAACCT
>CM035422.1:165116263-165118763 GCA_020310875.1 Ceratopteris richardii
ATATATATATATATATATATATATATATATATATAGACATATATATATATATATATATATATATATATATATATATGTGTGTGTGTATGTGTGTGTATGTGTGTGTGTGTATGTGTGTGATTGTAGCGTTCCTCCACTTGTAGCTCTAAAAGATGATCACTCAGACATAGAAAAGACATAAGCAAACATTAGTCTTCTTATCAACCGAACAAATCAGACAAAGTGCTTAATTCAAAAGTTATATATTACCAAAGAGAAATCTTATATTGTGAATCTTTAAATGTTCGATTCTAAATAAATGAAAAACTTCTCGATGAAGCCTCTTTCTTCTGGATACAATAGCAATCACAATCTTGTAGTCACCAGAATCCAAAGAAACTTATCTTCATGAATCAAATGTCCCAATATATATAAAGGATAGCTTCAAGATGAAGCCTCATCCTTTTCAATACAATAGCTTTGGAAAATAGCTTCTTGACGAAGCCTCCACCTCCCGACCGCCCCCGAGCTATCACAGTCTCATTCACACTCACACTCTCAATGTCAATTACAATCATGTGATTATATAATCCTGATGCTAATCTCATTCTCAATCTCATTCTCACTCTCACTCTCAATCACACTCACACTCTCAATCACACTCTCAATCTTAGTATCTTCATAAAATTTTCCCCGATCCATTTCTGCTTCATTAAAGCATTCCTTGGTTTTATAAGAATTTTAAGAACTTGCTCTTCATTGAGTGTTAATAAGCTCACAAAAACTAGAAATCTCCCAAAAACGTTTGGTATCAATGAAACTTTATGAAGTCACTGTTCTCTACAAACAATAGGAACGAAGAGGTCACTCCAACATCAGTCAAACCTTGTCTTCTCATATTAGATTTTAGATACGCACCAAATCCGATAGGTGATTATTCTTCTGCCTTTATGCATTTTCTTTTCAAGATCTTTCTTTGGAACATTCACTACTATGCTTTCCAAAATTTGAAACAAAGCCTGTTGTACACTTCTCAAGAGACATCTCTACTGATATGGAGACGTTCTTTCGTTATTTTAATGAAGTAGTACAAGAAAATCTTTAAGGAAAGTTCCATAACATCAACGATGTACTTAATATAATCTAGCCAGCCAATAATGATGATTCTCCAAAACGTTGATTAGTGTTTTAATCTGCCTTTACACAGGCGCAAGATCGAATCCTGCTCGTGATCTTTTGTTGTGCTCCCATAAAAACTGTTCGAAGAAGGATTAAGCTTTTAGATCTTTGAATACCTTCAGTGAAGTCCATCGCCCATCATTTCCTCGTCATTCTGATTCCATCAGTTCCTCCTTGAATGGACTAATTCGGATCCCCATCTCGTGCCTAATTTTTGGTCACTACCAAGATCCACTAGCGATCCTTCTCTGCGAGCTAGAAGATCTTGTAAAGAATTGCAAGACGAAGAAGTTCTCGATAATGGAAATCAAACAATTTCGCTTTCCTCCAAGCCATCCAGAAGGAAGCAAGAAAAAAAAAACATCTGCGGAAGTTCCTGCCAGCAGTTCCTTCAGATTTCACTCCATAACAATTACTTTGAAACAATTCTCCATAAAACTCTTGAAAAAGTCAAGATCAATGGAAATTGAGAAGACCACAACACGTGCTCGCGAATGGAAGTAGAAAATGCCTTGTCCACGATGGTATCTAATAGTGTAGGTTCAAGGAGGAGTCGTCCAAACCATAAAAATTCTATGCGAACAAATCTTCTCATCCAAAAATGTTTCCAGAAAATTAGAAAAAGAAAAATCTGAATCCAATCCTGTGTAGAATCCCCATATCCTACTGTCTGAAAAAGCCGTTCGTCTTCTTCCTTGACTACGTCTTAGCTGTTTAGCTGTCAAGCTACCTGTATCTGTATTGATACTATTGATTTTGTATTGCAATGAAGATTCAAAGTTTGATAATTCAAGGACTGATCTTTATACATTGCCATGTTGTGTTTGTAGACCTTCTGACTCACTCATGACTGTTTTCATACTTGTTCTCCGTAAAGCCTTCAACATAGCTTTGTTGTTCCCGCTAAGACCATTAGAATCAGACACCTACCCGGACAGGAAGGTAACAAGAGATCATCGACTATCCTTTTGATGTAGCTCACCTTCCCAGAAGAGCAACTGATAGATGATGCCATAAACCATGTCTTCTTGTAGAACTTTGTAACAACTTTTCCTATCGCTCTTTTGCTTGATCTCTTATACGCAGTTATATAGAGATTACAGCAGAAGTGGAATTCTCAGTAAAGGCTTTCTATAGCGTTCCTCCTTGAGTTCCTTAAGTTCTGCCATGTGCTTCAAAATATTCACTCTTCCACTGTACGAACGCTTTGAATTAAGCTTTCAACATTCCGTATCTAGAAACAAGACCGTATCCTACACCAGGGGAGAAGAAGGTTTGGGCGATGCTTCTGCCTTGCCGTCGTGCCGTACGAAGGGCCAAGATTGCTAAATAAAGAAATAAA
>CM035422.1:165123763-165131263 GCA_020310875.1 Ceratopteris richardii
GATATCTTGTACTATTAAGAGCATACAACATGGTGTAATTTTTGTTATGGCATGTATTGAAGACTAGGATTGGAATGCATTTAGCAAGAGATAGATTATGGTATTTTCGAGTACAAACATATGATAGAACATGATATTGAGGATGGCATAGAGCACCTCTTCCTTTACATGAAGAGGTTTTTAACTTTTGGGGTGATCCCTATAGGATTACTACCTCCACTATCACTAGTGTTGGTCGTAATCTCTTTATTGTAGAGGATTTTTTATGTGTTTCTAAACTCTAAAGTCACTCTTATGTAATTTTGTGGTCATATATGTACATGGGGGATTGGGATTGAATTAGAGATTATGTTCAAATCATGAGTACTTATGGATTATTCCTAAATCCTGCTTCTTGTGCTAGTAGAGGTATTACATCTGTAAACGTTGAAAGATTATATATTAATGGAAGACGTGACAAGCTTCAAAATATAGGACGTTTAAAAAAATTAGTCAAGGATATATTAGTTTATGTGTATATGTATGCAATGTGAGTTTGCAAACATGTGTGTTTCATGTGTATAGCATCCAAGTATATGTATGCAATGTTAGTATGCAAACATGTGTGTTTCATGTGTATATATGTACATGTTTGTGATATATATATATATATATATATATATATATATATATATATATATATATATATATATATATATATATATATATATATATATATATATATATATATATATATATATATATATATATGTGTGTGTGTGTGTGTGTGTGTGTGTGTGTGTGTGTGTGTGTGTATGTGTGTGATTGTAGCGTTCCTCCACTTGTAGCTCTCAAAGATGATCACTCAGACATAGAAAAGACATAAGCAAACATTAGTCTTCTTATCAATAGAACAAATCAGACAAAGTGCTTAATTCAAAAGTTATATATTACCAAAGAGAAATCTTATATTATGAATCTTTAAATGTTCGATTGTAAATAAATCAAAAACTTCTCGATGAAGCCTCTTTCTTCTGGATACAATAGCAATCACAATCTTGTAGTCACCAGAATACAAAGAAACTTATCTTCATGAATCAAATGTCGCAATATATATAAAGGATAGCTTCAAGATGAAGCCTCATCCTTTTCAATACAATAGCTTTGGAAAATAGCTTCTTGACGAAGCCTCCACCTCCCGACCGCCCCCGAGCTATCACAGTCTCATTCACACTCACACTCTCAATCTCAATTACAGTCATGCGATTATACAATCCCGATGCTAATCTCATTCTCAATCTCATTCTCACTCTCACTCTCAATCACACTCACACTCTCAATCACACTCGCAATCTTAGTATGTTCATAAAATTTTCCCCGATCCATTTCTGCTTCATTAAAGCATTCCTTGGTTTTATAAGAATTTTAAGAACTTGCTCTACAAACAATAGGAGCCAAGAGGTCACTGTTCTCTACAAACAATAGGAGCCAAGAGGTCACTCCAACATCAGTCAAACCTTGTCTTCTCATATTAGATTTTAGATATGCACCAAATCCGATAGGTGATTATTCTTCTGCCTTTATGCATTTTCTTTTCAAGACCTTTCTTTGGAACATTCACTACTATGCTTTCCAAAATTTGAAACAAAGCCTGTTGTACACTTCTCAAGGGACATCTCTACTGATATGGAGACGTTCTTTCGTTATTTTAATGAAGTAGTACAAGAAAATCGTTAAGGAAAGATTCCATAACATCAACAATGTACTTCATATAATCCAGCCAGCTAATAATGATGATTCTCCAAAACGTTGATTAGTGTTTTAATCTGCCTTTACACAGGCGCAAGATCGAATCCTGCTCGTGATCCTTTGTTGTGCTCCCATAAAAACTATTCGAAGAAGGATTAAGCTTTTAGATCTTTGAATACCTTCAGTGAAGTTCATCGCCCATCATTTCCTCGTCATTCTGATTCCATCAGTTCCTCCTTGAATGGACTAATTCGGATCCCCATCTCGTGCCCAATTTTTGGTCACTACCAAGATCCACTAGCGATCCTTCTCTGCCAGCTAGAAGATCTTGTAAACAATTGCAAGACGAAGAAGTTCTCGATAATGGAAATCAAACAATTTCGTTTTCCTCCAAGCCATCCAGAAGGAAGCAAAAAAAAAAAAACATCTGCAGGAGTTCCTGCCAGCAGTTCCTTCAGATTTCACTCCATAACAGTTACTCAGAAACCATTCTCCATAAAACTCTTGAAAAAGTCAAGATCAATGGAAATTGAGAAGAACACAACACGTGCTCGCGAATGGAAGTAGAAAATGCCTTGAAGTCCACGATGGTATCTAATAGTGTAGGTTCAAGCAGGAGTCGTCCAAACCATAAAATTTCTAGGCGAACACATCTTCTCATCCAAAAACATTTCCAGAAAATTAGAAAAAGAGAAATCTGAATCCAATCCTGTGTAGAATCCCCATATCCTACTGTCTGAAGAAGCCGTTCGTCTTCTTCCTTGACTACGTCTTAACTGTTTAGCTGTCAAGCTACCTGAATCTGTATTGATACTATTGATTTTGGATTGCAATGAAGATTCAAAGTTTGACTCACTCATGACTGTTTTCATACTTGTTCTCCGTAAAGCCTTCAACATAGCTTTGTTCGTAGACCTTCTGACTCACTCATGACTGTTTTCATACTTGTTCTCCGTAAAGCCTTCAACATAGCTTTGTCGTTCCCGCTAAGACCATTAGAATCAGACACCTACTCGGAGAGGAAGGTAACAAGAGATCATCAACTATCCTTTTGATGTAGTTCACCTTCCCAGAAGAGCAACTGATAGATGATGCCATAAACCATGTCTTCTTGTAGAACTTTGTCACAACTTTTCCTATCGCTCTTTTGCTTGATCTCTTATACGGAGTTGATAGAGATTACAGCAGAAGTTGAATTCTCAGCAAAGGCTTTCTATAGCGTTCCTCCTTGAGTTCCTTAAGTTCTGCCATGTGCTTCAAAACATTCACTCTTCCACTGTACGAACGCTTTGAATTAAGCTTTCAACATTCCGTATCCAGAAACAAGACCGTATCCTACACCAGGGGAGAAGAAGGTCTGGGCGATGCTTGTGCCTTGCCGTCGTGCCTTACGAAGGGCCAAGGTTGCTAAAGAAATAAAAGCAAGCATTAGTTTCGCGCTCGGCATCTTGGTTCTTCTCCTTTTTGAGCAAATTTAGCAACCTTTATTGCTTTACGTTTTCTATTCTTACGCTTAGAAGTTTTGAGTTATTTTTAGCTTCGCGTTGAGTTGATTTTCTTTTACGTTTTGTTTTATATTTTAATGCTTTTTTTATTTTATTTAGATTATGATTTAAATGACTTCACTCAGAAATTGGGTTCACATGGTCTCTCATATTTTCACATAATATTATGTGCACAACCACAACACATTGGAATCTCATGATTAACATGTTCTAATGATGATATCAAACACAAGTACATACACCCATGATATGGCAATAAGTGGTGAAAGAGCAGCTCGCAATGCACAATTGTATGCAAAATTAGCTAACGCAAATATTCAGTCCAATTATCTTGCTTTTCATTCCATTATATATGCAATATATCTTCAAGTACTCAATTAACCCTCTCGATTTCCCCAATCACAAACACTTATAATGAGTTACTAACGTTCATGAGATTACTTTCAATAATGGATATGCTTCCGAACCATAAGGTATGCATGTGCATATGATACGCATATTACAATATATTATATATATATATATATATATATATATATATATATATATATATATATATATATATATATATATATATATATATATATATATATATATATATATGTGTGTGTGTGTGTGTGTGTGTGTGTGTGTATACATGCACATATATATATATGTATATATATATATATATATATATATATATATATATATATATATATATATATATATATATATATATCTGTATATATATATATATATATATATATATATATATATATATATATATATATATATATACATATACATACATACATACATACATACATACATACATACATATATATATATATATATATATATATATATATATATATATATATATATATATATATATATATATATATATGTATGTATGTGTGTGATTGTGTTAGTGTGTGTGTATGTGTGTGCATGTGTGTGTGTGCATTTCACGTGTATCTATGCATACATACATCCATCCATCCATCCATACATACATACATACGTACTTATATACATACATACATACATACATACATACATACATACATACACTCACACATACACATACACACACAACATACAGACATATACATACAAATACACACATACATAGACTTACACACAATATACTTACACATACGTACATGCACATACACGTACACATATATCGACATACACATGCATACATATACACACACATACATAATAACTATATCCACACATACATACACATACTACATAATATATGTATGCAGATATACACATACACACATATACATATATACACATACACATACATATACATACACATACATACACATACACATACATACACCTCTACATACATACACATACACACACATACATAATAAATACATGCACATATACACATATACATAAATACATATATATAAAGATACACATGCATACACATATAGATACACACACATACATAATAAACTCATACCCATTTATAAACACGCATACACACATATACACATACATATACATATACATGCATACACATACAGACACATACATAATCAATACATACTCCATTATAAACATGCATACACACATATACACATATATTTACATATACATGCATACATACATACATACCTAATAAATAGATACAGATTTGTAAACATGCATAGACACATACACACATATGTATCAATACATACATAAATTCACTTACAAACAAACACACACACACACACATATATATATGGATACATATATATATATATATATATATATGTATATGTATATATATATATATGCTTGTATGTATATATGTATATATATATCTATATATATATATATATATATATATATATATATATATATATATATATATATATATATATATATATATATATATATATATATATATATATATATATACATATACATACATAAACACACACATATATATATATATATATATATATATATATATATATATATATATATATATATATATATATATATATATATATATATATATATATACACATACATAATAAATAAATGCACATTTACACAGATAACATGCATAAATACACATAGATAATAGAAAATATACACATATGCATATATACACACATATGCGTACGCATACACACACAAACACACACATATAAATACATACACACATCATACATTGATGATTTTTTATATCTATTTATATGTTAGAATGTGTATCTCTATAAATGTGAATATGTGTATGTAATAAGCCTCTTTTATAGTGAACTAATTCATTTTGAACTTTCTAAATTTCATTGTGGGGATAATGCTTACAATGAATAATTAGCTCATTTTATCCATGTAGGAAAAATTTTTGGATGTCAAGTTTCATATTCTCTTTCTAGACCTTATTTGCATCAATTTTTCTAGTTGAAATTTGAAGGTGAAGATGAAAGAATTCAGTAAAACTATGTATGAGAGAAAGGTAGAGCAATTATTAGAGAATAAAATGTCTCTCTGAAATTTTTATGAGTCATGTTTTAAATATCTTGTTCATGGCTCTACGTATAGTTCATTGTAAGAAAATGCCTTGATTTTATGCTCTCTAGAATTTTGAGCTTACAGGGCTCAAAAGTGGCATTTGGGGGTAGATTTGGACAGAGGTCATCTCTAACACTATTGTGCCAATACAAAAATTGAATAAAAGTGTCACTCACAAGCTTAAGCTAATTCCTCACCATTTTTGAGTTACAAGGCTTTGAAAAGTTCTGTTTTCCAACACTTCAAAAAAAGGAAGTGGGCTTCTATAATTCTATTGGAATTTGTGATTCTAATGCTTAAATGTCATCATGTCTAATTATGGATATTTTTGGATATGTTGTTTTGGTGTTCTCTCCTATGTTTGATAGGTACGCAAAAGAAATCACACTACAATCGCATTGCTTTTTGTGAAAGTTTTGGGGAAACTCGACTTTTTCTAAATTTCGTGGATCTCACACTTCTTTGGGTGGAGATCAAACTTTGGTATAGGGTGACTCGCATATCGACAAAGGGTACGCACAAAAATCAAACAATTACCTTGTGCTTGAGAGTTAGAGTGAGAGTGTGATTGAGAGTGCGAGTGTGAATGACATTGTAATTGCTCGGGGTGGTTGGGAGGTAGAAGCTTCATCAAGAGGGTATTTTTCAAAGCTATTGTAACCATTGCTTCTCATCTATAATATCAGAATTCCTCTTTCTCTAAGTCATATCTTTTCCACTGTTTCGCATTAGATTTTCTCTTATCTTGTTCAATTTGTGCATTTTTCTCTCCTCTCATATTCTTGAGTGATTGAAAGATTGTGATTGGCAATAGATTGTGATGGGGGATAGATTGTGATTTACAAAATGCTACACTGTATGTGTAAATGTGATTGTGTATGTATGTAAATAATTAGATTATTAATATCTAGTACCTATTTTTCCTGCTACACAATCGGATTCTGATCAATAAGAGGGAACTCCACCACCATCTCTTAATCTTGCAAGGACTCCTTACTATAAGTATCTTGAAATTCTAATTCTATTATTTTTTTAGATACATACATGACTAATATATGTGTTTTTAATGTTATACTATAAATACATTATGATCAATCAGAGTGTACTCCACCACCTCCTACCCATGCAATGACTTCACATGTGTTCTCAGATAGGAATTATGATATCTTGTACTATCAAGAGCATACAACGTGGTGTAGTTTTTGTTATGGCATGTATTGAAGACTAAGATTGGAATGCATTGAGCAAGAGATAGATTATGGTATTTTCGAGCATGCAGCATACAAAATTAAATTATACTTAATATAGAAGAATATTTGCTCAATGATGGTGATGATGATTCTCCTACTAATATTTCTAATATACCTCATATAAGTCACAAACATGTCATTTATTGATTACAAGTTGAGGTTTTTTGAAATCCTTTACCTTGTGGTTTAGAGACTAAAACAGTCAGAGATTATCCATTACCAACTCATGGTTGTTCTCTAGTACAAACATATGGTAGAACACGATATTGAGGATGGCATAGAGCACCACTTCCTTTAGATGAAGAGGTTTTTAACTTTTGGGTTGATCCCTATAGGATTGGTACCTCCACTATCACTAATGTTGGTCCTAATCTCTTTATTGTAGAGGATGTTTATGTGTTTCTAAACTCTAAAGTGACTCTTATGTAATTTTGTGGTCCTATATGTACATTGGATATTGGGATTGAACTACACATTATGTTCAAATCATGAGTACTTAT
>CM035422.1:165136263-165336263 GCA_020310875.1 Ceratopteris richardii
CTTCACTTGGACAATAGCTTATCTCCACGAACCCATCCTGAATCAACTCACACACATAGTCATACTAAATTTCTATGTGCTTGGTACATGCATGGAACATAGGATTCTTGGCGATGTCCATGCAACTTTGGTTGTCACACTTGAACTCTATAGCCTCCTCTCCTTGTATTCCTATGTACCATAGGATCCTCCTCAACCATACTACTTCACATGTTGCAACGCATGAAGCTTTGTACTGAGCTTTTGTAGAAGGTAATGCTATAGTCCACTACTTCTTACTGATCCAAGAGAAGGTCCCTAATCCTTAAGAAAAGCAATACCTAGAAACTAATTTTCTAGTATCAATATCTCTTGCCCAATCTAAGTCATAGTATCCAACTAGAGATGATCCTTCTTCATAAGGAATACCATAATAAGTGGTTTCTTTCACATACATGAATACCCACATGCTTGCTTTCCAATGCATTTGGCAAGGCTTATTGGAGAACCTGCTTACAACTCACATACCATTAGAGATATCTAGTCTGCTATTGCACAAGTAGGTGAGACTTCCAATTAATTTCTTGTATCTTCCAATATCTACTAGAGGTGAAGTATACTCAATAGATACCTTTGTGTTGGCCTCCATAGGTCTAGAAGTTTCCTTGCAGTCCTTCATGTCAAATGCATTCAATATCTATCTTGCATGCAACAGCGAGTCGTAACAAACGAGAACTATGTCGTAAAAAGAGAACACTCTCGTCAAAAATCAAGTAAATGGCAGCTTATGTTTGAGATTCCTTTATACCAGTATACATATATTACAAAAATGAGGTGAAAACATGTGATTTTTTGACATTTTCTCATAAAAAAAGAGCTCAAAATGTAGTCAAAATTTCACTATATAAGGCATTGACATGTCCAAAATCTATATGATAAGACATTGACATGTCCAAAATCTATATGATAAGACATTGACATGTCTAAAGTCTATATAAAGAATGTAGAACTGAATAATTCTTATACAAAAATAACATTTTAGACATATTTTTGATGGGTGGATATCTGATTGTTATTCAAAATTGCTACCAAACATGGTTTCATTAACCAAACTACTTCGAGGCATTTACATAAGCACTAAAAATGTTAGAGAGCTTCAATGCAGCTCACAACTATGTCGATCTATGTCTACACCCTCATCATCTGATGCACTTGATTCAGTCTCATACTGTTGAGAGCTCTCTTCTTCTTCTATATATCCACAAGAGCTCTATCTTCATCCACGTACATACCAAATTCTACAAGATCATGCACAACTCTTCTTGTTTGCCTATGATTTCCTGTACCACATACATCTGGAAGCTTTTGTTTTATCATGCTGATGGTTGCCTTCCTCAAGTGACCTGTTTTTGTCAAGGAAAAATCATAAACAAGAATATCTACATCATCCATTTTAAGAGTGGATGTGCTTCGAATATTCTTTTTCTTTTTTGAACCTGTTCGTTTAGTATCACACACCATTTCTAAGTTATATTTAGCTGTGAATGCATTACTACTTTTAGTGTAATACCAATGCACCATCAAAGCCTCTATTCTTCTCTGATCAATATCTTTAGTTATCTCTAAAACCTTTGCAATCCAAAATGGTCTGGTAGCCTCATCACCATCAGCAAGTACTGCAATAAGTGTTCCAACATTTATCTCTATTAAATTTCCTTGCCATCTTGCTTCTGCCTATTTTGTCATCCTTGGGCCTGCATAAATATTTCTTTCTGGTGGATGTATAAAACTTTGAAGTGCATCTGCATTACATGCTTGGGCCACATTCACGGATCTTTGTGTACAAAAATCCCATGTGAATGGAACATCAACTGGCCAGTGACCTACAATTTTAAACTGTATAATCTCTTCTTGATGATTGAAAAAGTCCTCCCACCAAGATACATCTTGATCTCCAGCATATTTTTTTGCACGCTCAATATGTCTCTTCTTTTCAATGAGTGCATGCATCCAACTTTTACTTTGATCAACCACATTTCCACATCTTTCTGTATTGTTTTTTTCTTCATATGGTGATTGTTCTGCACCATACACTGTAGACAAAATAGGCACCTGCAATAAGAATCTGCATCCCTCTTTAGGCTCCCACCCAAGAGAAGATGAATACTGCTTTGCAAATAAAAGGGTTATTTCATCAACCCTCCTCATCAAGAATACATGGTTGAAACTAATATTGTGCAATGGAGCCAAAACCTTAGCACTATTATCAAGGCCCATTGAGCAAAAGTGCTTAAAGTCATAAATCTGTGTGAGGTGTTGAACTTCTGGTTTTGGAGTCTATGCTTCTGAAATCAGCTCATATAAAATCGGAAGAGTAAAAGCATTGTTACGTGCCAACTTCTTAGAGAAAGTACTGAACATTTGATCAATGTGATCATGAGTGTGGCCAACAAAAGGAAATTTACCTTAACCTTCTGAAATACCTGTTTTTCAACAACCATGCTTAACCTTCTGAAATACCTGTTTTTCAAGAATTTTTATTCTCTCTTGAAGTATTATCAAGTTGCAAATATAGAGGTGGTGGCAAAAGACCCATGATTGCAAAACACGATGAATGACATAAACTGTAAGGTTTGGATCATTATGCACATTCGGATATGTGAAGAAAACCTTGGACATTACAACTCCATTGTATACCAAAGCACCAACCAAATGCATTTGCACAAGGACTTCATCTCCAATGTCCTTAGGGATGCGATAAAAATGTGGCAAACAAGTTTTTTTTTTATCCATACCATCGATCAACAAACACATATAACACTCCAGATTTCTGAGTGCTTTACTTCGATAATGAATTGCTTTCTTTCTCTATAAAGCATGACTCTCACCATGGTTGTTAAGAAGGTTTTTAAAATTATTCTTTTCCTGTGTTGTAGCCCCTTTTGACATGTTTTTCAAAGTGGCGCAAACTGAACATTCACCCATTCTAACTTTACGAGGAATAGACGCATTGTTAAACTATTCCTTCCATAATCGATTAAAGTGACGATACAACACATACTTCTCATTTCTATTTTCCATGTCTTCTCTATATATTTGAAATACCTCTCGACGAGTAAAGTTATCTGACAAGTGCAACCTTCTAGTTGTAGGCATAACCTCACAATGCAAGCTAAAATAGTTCATCATCCAATTCATTGCATGACTTCCAACAGATCCTTTGGTCCCAACATGGAACGTATCCAAAATGAGATCCCCATTCAAAAGCCCTTGTTGAACCCTATGTATTCTAAAATTTCCCACACCCATTGCAATTTTAAATGTAGCCCTACAACATCGCATCCCTTGACTAAAGAAATATTCAAAAGCAACATGTGTTACTGACATGTTATCCTCAATCATTTTCATGCGAGAAACAAGGTATATATCCTGCCTTTCACTATCTAAATGGAGGAATTTTTCTCTTAGGTGCTTTAGTTTCTTCATTCCTAAATCGTACAAACATTTCAAACCACAACAATGCTTCACAATATCCAATGCAATCTGTCTATCTGAAGTAAGAAATTTAAATCTTTTTTGACTTACTTCACAAGGCCTTCTTTTAAATCGTAGATTGAGCTTGCTTTGCTTTTCCGTTGCTCCACATGCACTTGAGTTAGAAGGGAGATCAATGGTTGGCTCAGATGGGAGATCAAGAGGTGCATTTGGTTGAGCAGCATTGCATTGTGAATTGGATAACTTAAATTACTCAACAGAAAACATAGAATCATCAGCACATTCTAAACCATAGGGATCATCACTTCTGTGTAAAGGGTCAATTGAGAACAATGAATCCAAAACTCTATCAATATGATCAGAGGAAGCTGATGCCCAAGCATCCACTGAAAAGATTGAGCTCATCTTCACTGAGTTCACAGAAGACTGAAGATGAATGACCTTTTTAAATAAGTAGAAATCCGAGATCAAGTGAAGATGTCACATCAAATGTCACATCAAGAAGATATGAAATCAAAAGTTCATTAAAGTACATTAAATAACATTAAACATCAAATTACATCAAATCACTTAATTACTCAAATATACACTAATAAGGGAACCAAAGATTTGATTCACTTTTGAAAGATGAGATACACAATTGATTTCTAACTATATATGAGTCATTGAGTCTTAGCATTGTGAGTGAATCAAAATATATCCAAGTTGAGTTCCAACTAGATTAGATATTAAAATTGTTTGGAGTAGTGCCATTGAAGACTATACAAGAAGAAATTTTACCTTTGGTTAAGATTTCAAGGATCAAGTTTTATTGTGGTCTTGGCTAGATCTCAAAGACGTAGATGAAAGTATATTAAAAAGAACTATGTGTAGAAGAGGTACACGGAAATGTATATGTAAGAAGTATATGGAAAAGTTTATGTAAGAATTATATGTAAGAATTAAGTATATGCTTGTTACAAAAGATTTTCAAATGAATTTTGAATCTACGATTTTTCTGAACGTTGGATGCAAAGACAATGAGTGACGTTTGAAATTACCAAGCTATTTTGTTGAGATTACCAACATATTTTGTCGAAATTACCCCAGAGCTCTTACTTGAACGTTTATTCATACATTGATTTTCCATTTCAACAATGTGTTACAAGATAAATGTGAATATGAACTGAAGTGAGAAGGATAACACTATAAAGATGTCATTAATCTCCCATATTCAACACAACTTAGACTTGATTTTTTCCCAAGCAAGAGATTCTAAGAAACAATTTATACATGAGATTAGACATCCTCATGTACATACCATACTCTTGCCATTGAAGTGTAATTTCCATGCAAATGTATATAAATAGTTGCAAGGTTCTATGAATATTTGATTAAAGTGGAGGTGAAACAGCCTATTTGTGTGAGTGGTATTTCTTGGTTAGATAAGTTGACAGATATAGTTAGCAACTGGACTCATTCAGTTAGATCCAGTTAGTCTCTGGTGCAAGTTACCCAATTGCCTATAAATAGCAGAGGAGGAGATCATTCTCATTTTCAAAATCCACGAGCAAGAGAGAGCAACAGAGCATAGATAGCCATGGAGCACAGAGCTCAGCATACCAGCAAGGCAACTCTGATGGAGAAGAAGAATGTTGACAAGAGTACCAAGAGGTAGACAAAATCATACAAAAAAAAAGGATTCCTAAAAGATTCCTTTTGTATGTTTGTGTAAATAGTCTGCTTTCTAGATTTTTTTTTCTTAGCTCCTAAAATATAGATCCAATGAGGGTACAGCTCGATGCCTGGCATCGACTTTTATGCAAGTCGATGCCAGGCATCGACTTGAGGGTGCAAGTCGATGCCAGGCATCGACTTGAGGGTGTAAGTTGATGCCTGGCATCGAGTTGTACCCTCAAGTCGATGCCTGGCATAGACTTGCACCTAAAAGTCGATGCCTGGCATCGACTTTCACCGTCAAGTCGATGCCTAGCATCGACTTGCACCTAAAAGTCGATGCCTTCCATCGACTTGCACCTAAAAGTCGATGTCTGGCATTGACTTGCTTGGCATCGAATTTGGCCTGAAAGTCGATGCCAGGCATCGACTTTAGGGTGCAAAGTTGATGCCAGGCATCGACTTTAGGGTGCAAAGTCGATGCCAGGCATCGACTTTTAGGTTCAAGTCGATGCCAGGCATCGACTTTTAGGTGCAAGTTGATGCCTCGCATCGACTTGGACCTTTGAAAAACACAATAACGTATGAGCTGATATTTCCAAGTGCCTTCAGGGATGTGGAGTCCAAGAGTGAGAGGCCCTTCAAGAAGCTGAGAGTGACCATGAGCTCTGGTGATCAGCAACGTGACAAAGGCATTGGTCACCAAGAAAAACCAAAGAAAATTATTGCATCCTTATCCTCTGAGAAGGCTAGCAACCCGGTTGGAATATCGTCTGGTGGACAGAGTAGCATCAAAATTCCTGAGGATGATACAACTATGAAGGATAGGTCGAGGGACGCAGAGGTCTTAAGGACAGATTGTCCACTACGAGACATGACAAATCCGGAGTGGTGCCTTCAGTATGTTGAAGAAAAGAATGCAGTCCTTCTTGTGTTCGCAGGCGCATATGGGAGATGAAAGATCACGACAACACAGGGTTTTCAGTATGGCCTTGTGTACAAACTGGATTATGAAGATGAGGATTCTGACAACCTCCTTTTCTTGGTAGAGACATCAAAAGGTTTAAGAAATGTTATATGCAAGATGGATTTCTTGTGCCCAGAGTGCTGTGTTCCAGATGGGCTTGCTGAGATATGCAGGGACTCAGTGAATCTTATCAAGGACTTGATGCCATGGATCCGGGGCAACATCATGCCAACACAACAGAAGATGACAACCCTTGTAAAGGCAAGGGGTAAGCAGAGCGTGCAGAAAAAGTTCTAGAAGAAAAGGAAGAGAATTGCAGAAGAGGAGTCTTCTAACTCAAGCTCTAGCTCTGAGGATATAATAGTTGCACCTGGTGGAGAGCTTGCCTCGGGTGTTCTTGGTACTGAGCAGAACAAGATGAGGGAGGACATATCTAGAAGAAAAGTTGTGAAGAAGGGGCAGTTGTTCCACCTGCCAATCAATATCATCCATAGGCCACCAATAGATCCAGTGACAGGGAGGAGGCCCCTTGAGATCAGGGAGCCACACAATTTGCACGTGCAGAATCTTAAGAAGAAAATGAAAATAAATCCTCATGCTACTGTTGTGCCATTCCTTGTCATGGTGGATCCGAATGAGTGCAGCTCTGTGGAGGAGTTCAATGAGGGTTTGTTTGAGGATTATACTTACTATGTGATTAGAGGTTCACACTCTGCAGAGGCCTGTAGACAGCTAGTGAAGGAGCACCCTACCACATTCTTCTTTAGGTATGCAGAGTGCAAGATATATGCTGGTCGTACAACTGAGGAAGCCAAGCTTCTTGCTTGGGATCACAACAATGTCAATGACTACAGGCAAAAAATGTCCTCCATAGAGAGAATTCGGTTCTTCCACCATGAATATGAAGATTGTCTCGTGAAGGAAGCTAGAAGAATACATCCCAATCTACGAAAGTAATGCCTTATTGAGGTTGGAATTGCACTGGATGAGAATAGAAAGTCTGATTCTTTGAGGAAATATGATCCATGGTTTCAACTGGCATGCAGATCAGGTGAGATCTGGGATCTGCAGGATAACATTTTCATAATGTGGGAGAACAAGGAGGTCAAGGGCAAGAAGCAACGGAAGTCGAGGCCAGATCCACAGGTTGATCTGAAGGGAAAGGGAAGGAAAGTTGACCTCTCAATTGAAGAGGCTCCTGAGGACATGAAGTTGACACCATGGAGGGCTCTTCAAGGAATCAAGGATGATACATTGATTATATCAACTTTGTCAAGGGTAATGTCCAAGGAGTTAAGCCTGGAGGAGATGGTGACTGAGCTCAATAAGTATGTATGTGATTCTCAGATCCTTTTTCCCTCCTTCCATGTTTCTGGTCTAACCTATTCTCTTTTTGATTTCTGTGACTGTACTCATAAAGTATACATGAAGATTTAGGAGGTGATGATGAAGAGGCTGGGTTGCTTTTCTTGGATAGAGGTCCAAGCAGACTATCCAACCACATCATCCTACAAAGCTTTATCAGAATATTTTATCCTGTTTCGTGATTGGGTAGGCTCTCTTTCTGAGGTTATGCCTGGTTTGCCATTAGGCTAGATGCCTTGATTCACCTAACCAATTTGATGCCAGGCTTTTAGTAGGATTTCGATGCTTGGCATCGACTTACTGCTAAAATCGATGCCTAGCATCAACCTGATACCAAAAGTCGATGCCTGGCATCGATCTCCTAGCATAAGTCGATGCCTGGCATCGACTTGGGGGCATAAGTCGATGCCTGGCATCGACCTCGTGGCATAAGTCGATGCTAGGCATCGACTTATGTCCCAAAGTCGATGCCAGGCATTGACTTTCAGTAGAAAGTCGATGCCTGGCATCTACCCACACACAAAATCGATGCCATGCATCGATGCCTTATGTTTTGTTTGCTGTATTGAAGAGCTTATTTAATTGTCTTTCCACTTTTTTCTGCAGAAACCAAAGAAAAGTAATTCTGTAGAGCTACTAGATGATTGCCTCCCTGCATTCCTGGCTCACATTGAAAGAGCAAGGCAGGAGAAATCTAGACTGAAAGCCAAGGAGATGGATTTTGATGTTGAACCTGATCTGAAATGTTTCTCCAATCCCCTAGACCCCCTTAGGCCTGTATATTACAATGTATTCTATAGTGATGTAAATACATTTGTTTTGTTGTGCCTAGAAAGCATTTCTCCCTTCTCATAGCAGACATACCCTATGGATTTAGGATGTTGGCATCAATTAATGATGATGAACCCTTCAAACACCCTCAGATTCGGAAGATGGTCACTGATATTGCAGAGTTGACTATGTCTCCTCTTTGGAGGATAGTAATTTTCCATAGCAGAAACCAGTCTTTCTCTGTTTCAACTGCTCTGAAGGCAAGATGTCATGCTGTGGAGTGCCTCACGTGGTAAGTAATCTTCTTTCTATCTCCATGGCTTTAATGATGCTCTCTGTGACTCATAGTTCTTGTTGGCAGGGTCAAGACAAACGTCAATCACACTCCTTTGCATAGGTTTGTGACCTCCAATGAATGCATTACAGTTGGCTATTATGATGAAGTAAGCAAAAGCAGAGTCAGGGAGCATTGCAATGAGAATGGGATCTCAAATGTGCTCATGTTCCCAACCCTTACTAAGAAACTTCGTCATGTAGCTAGGGACATGACATTGGTTAACCCCTATCAAAAGCCACAAAAGCTCATAATGAGATTGCTTCAACTATTCTCCAATGATGATGACTGGGTCCTAGACCTTTTTTCGGGCACAGGTAATTTCAATTTTAACAATTTTCATTAGTCATCATGTTGATTGAGGCCTCTAAGTGGTTTTCTGCTATTTCAGGAACGACTCTAGCTTGCTCCTTAAAGATGTTTAGGCACTGCATAGATGTGGAGAAGGATGATGCTCGAGTGAGCTTCATTAGAATGAGAATCAATGGGATGAATGAATGCCCAGATGAAGACCAAGGGGTTCGAAGGAAGCACATTGCAGACACGGAGAGATTCCAGCCGACTTTAAGGGAGCTTGTTCCTCCACTTGCAGATGAACCGGGGGACATGGCTGACCTTGAAGACCCAATCTTGGAGCAAGAGAGGCAGGATATGTGTTCTAATCTTCCAGAGGATCCCATTATGCTTGAGCCAGAGGAAAGCTATGGTCAGCTTCTATTGTAGATTCATATTACTCTTGTATTAAAACACATAAAATGTAAAACATCATTTTAATAGAAATATAATGTCGAGTTCTGCTTCCACTTTGTGTTCAGCTTGATTTATCTTGAGCATTTCTCTGATCATGTGTGAATGTTTCTTAGTATAATTTTGTTGATTATATTCTTCTCTTGGGAATGCTTTTGTGAAATTTATTTCATATTCAGTGAATATGGCCCAACATTCAATGAGGATCTTAACTATACAAAGGGGATGATCTTAATTGCCTTGTTAAAATGTTCCGATTTTTGCAACACATGTACTCTGATTTTCGAGTAGCTTTTAATCAGCTATAATATGTGCTTGTTGAGGTTATAGATGTAATGAAGGAGCTTCCCGAACTTTTACTTGTACCTTCAACTCTAATCTCTTGTCAAAGATCATGATGTGGGATTCTTGATCATGCTCAACAACTAGTTTTCATGGCAGCAAGTATTTTATTATATCTATCTTGATTACTTGGGATATGAGATCAAGCTTCTAGTGACAATATTTACAATCAAGAATAAGTGATGCTTTCTAGATATTGTAAAATGCCCACTTTATTGCTTGATATCATGGTCTTTAGGTAAAAAGGAATAGAGAACATGTCTTTGTTCTCCTTTGTTGTGACTCAGTGTTATGCTTTTCTTGAGAGATAAAAATCTCCTATGGTTCCTACCAAACTTCAAGGCCTAAGCAATAATGCATTAAGCCCAAGTATGTCATTTCAAATTCTGAACTCAAGGCATCTTTCATTTGTTGAAGAAGAGCAACATTGTTTCTTATAATCACAAGGTCATCTACATAGAGTACAAGCACAATTGCCTTCCCTCCTCTCTTTAGAACATAGAAGTTAGCATCATATGCACATCTTTTGAAACCTAGATTCAAGAGATACTTATGTATCCATTGGTACCATGCTCTAGCAGCTTGTTTCAACCATTATACTCTCTTCTTCAACTTACATACCTTCTTCTCTGAATGGGGAGCCTCAAATCCTGGTGGTTGAGACACATATACCTCCTCCTTGAGGTCTCGATTCGAGAATGATGGTTTGACATCCATGGCATAGATTGAACAATGCTTATGTGTAGCCAGAGCTAGTAATACTCGAATAGTAGTCAATTTTGTAGTGGCGGCAAATGATTCACAGAAATCAATGCCTTCAACTTGTGAGTTGCCCTATGCAACAAGTCTTGCTTTTTACTTTTTTAGAGTACCATCAGCCTTGTACTTTAGCTTCTAGAGCCACTTCGTGCCAATGAAATTACACTTAGGGGTTGATCCACTAGATCCCAAGTTCCATTCTTCATGATATTGTTGTACTTTGTTTGCATGGCAGCCCTGCAATTCAGATCGTGGAGTGCCTCTTCGACATTGGTTGGTTCCTTTGCTTCTTATTGAATGAGATCAGCCATGAGGGCTGTGTTTACAATATGGAAGCTTACCCATCTCCATTCCTCTATTCTCTATGGTCACCCCCGTCCATCTGCAACTTGTTTTAGTGATCGTGGGATGGGTTTTGTAGAATCATAGAGCTGCCTCACCCAATGTGGCAATGTCTTTTCCACTTGGGTGTTAGCAATTTGGTGAATTTCAGACTCATCATCTGAAGATGATGCTTCCTTCTCTTGTGCAGACTTAGACACCACATCATGACTCCCCATCATCCTCTTAGCCTTAGGGTCATAAAGCTTATAAGCTTTCTCATCTTCATTATACAATAGGAAGATACATTTGATGCTTTTTGGTTGATGCTTATTTTTTCCCTATCTAGAACATGTACCTAACATTGATTTCCAAATACTTTGAAATGGGAAATGGAAGGCTTTTTACTAGTGTAGGCTTCTTGTGGAGATCTTCAGCCTTATCACAAAGGAAGTACACCCCTATCTTCCTACAATAGTCATTGACAAGTAACCTGAGTAGGAAGATCCATCCACGTCCTCTATAGGCATTTTTCCCCACAAAGACAAGATGCACCAACTCTAGAGGATAGCTTGCCCTCTTCTTGCTTTCTTGTGGAAACACCTTCGTTTCTTGCTTGCCCATCATGCAAGCTTCACATGGTTCCTTCATTTCTGCAATTGATGGTAGGTGTGCAACCATACCCCTACAATGCATCTCCTTCAATACAAGGTATCCAATGTGGCCCAATCTCTCATGCCATATATTATTTTTGCCCACGTTTGTAATGGTTGTAAGAGCACACAACTCATATAGGTTGTTCCTCCTTATGCGAGTTCTAACAATGTTGTTGTTACTATCAATAATCTTAGCTCCAGTCTTACTAAAAGATACTTGATGACCTTGATCCATTATAGAAGCTAGTAAAAGTAGATTTCTTCTTATTTGTGGAACATACAACACATTTGAAAGCTTTTAATATTGGCATAAGAGTAAATGAAAGAAAGCATACGTTTGTGCTATGTAGGACATCTTGCATTGTTTCCTACCTTTACTCTGATGGGTTCCTTTAGAGGTGGTAAAGAACTATAAAGGTCTTTTCTGCTTGTCATGTGACGAGAGACACCACTATCCAATAGCCATGAGTGATCTATTCCTGAATCTTAAGTCCAAGACCACACCTTCTCTATGAGAACAAATAACTCAAGCTCTTTTTCTGCTCTATTGGCAGACTCCTTGCCCTTGCCATCGTTTGAAGAGCCACTCTTCTCTTCTGCCTTCTTGATGCGACAATCTTGGATTTTGTGTCCTTTCTTCTTATAGTGGAAACACTATCCCTTGAACTTAATTTTGTGTTTCTTCTTTTTGTCTCCATATTTTGAAGAGTCCACTTTGCCTCCTTTGGCATTTTCTATGAAGGCAACATCTTCTATGCTACCACGAATCCATGCCTTGGGCCACAACTCCTCCTCCATGAGTAAGGCATTGAATTCTTCAAAAGTGAGTGGTTGAAGTCTGGTTTGAGTATTAAGAGCCATTACCAAACCATCAAACTTAGGTGGAGAAATTCAAAGATAATTCTGAGCTAGCTCCTAGCTTCACTTTTGTACACATGCTGCCCCATTTGATCTCATAGATTCTTTATGCGAGTGATAAGCTCCTGTGCTATCTACCATCAACAAACCTTCATGTTTCTAGATGATTCTCCAAGTTCTAAATCCGTGTCTGATTACGATTTTCATATTGATTTCTCAATATGTTCCATGCTTCACATGCCTTGATAGTATGCTGAATGAGATTCAGAACAATATCAGAAGTACTTGTAACTAGAGCATAGAGTGCATCTACATTTCTACATTTGCAAGCACGTAGAAGCTCACCATCAGCAGGAATCATTTGACTAGAATTATTTAAATCAGATGTTTCTTGGGGCTCATGATGAGTCCCAAGAACAGTCTCCAAAAGCCCATATGATGCTAGAATAGAAGTGATTTAAACTTCCACAAGGTGTAGTTGGTACCATCAAGTTTACCTTCCATGAAGGCTGGTGATTGTATGCACAATGTTGGGATGATTGGCATCACTACTACTCCTATCTATGCTCCACCTACTCCTATTGATGAACCACCTTGATTCCTAATTGTAGATGATGATGCACTTCTTTGCATCCTCTCTCTTTTGTCATTGAGACCTCTACAATCTCTGTGGTTCTACTTCTGCACCATGCAGAGCCTCGTGTGCTCTAATCCCATGTAAGAAAATAACAATATAGTGGAATAAACCTATAGAAAGAGTTGAGAGAAAAATGCAGACAAAGATAGATGCAGACTAAGAGATAGACAACTCAAATTCTCAAATTGTGGAGCATAATGCAGTTACAATGAAGGTGTTGCGTGCACTCCCAATGTGGAGCTTAGATGGTGATCTAGATAGAATCTAGATGAAGGGCTTACTAGTGTGCAATGCTCTTAAAACGTCAACCTAGGTAGTGCTTATATAGCTTTTACAAGGAGTTTTGGTATAGATAAATATATTCGAGAGATTCAAAATAGTCGATAAAATATACAATCTAACAATATCTCCACAACCTCTGCACTCCCCCAATGAAGGTTCTATGGGGAAAGTACATGATGCCATAGGGCCTTTATTTTCACCTTGAATGGCAATCGAATGGCCTAAAAGTTTATGCCCTACCTAACCTAATGGCTAGGCTCACATAGGCCACCTATAACCATCAACAATCACACATAGAACTCATCTAACTTAGAAGTTAGGGTTCCACAAATGTTTGGGCTCTCAGAGTGGCTTCTCCTAATAATGGGGCCTTACAACTTAGAGCACCATGGATCATTTGTGGTTACTTGATGATGGACTATTCAGTTTATCTAATAGTGCAACCCATCGTTCAATAGATTCTTGTACCACCAATTTAACCCATGTATCAAACAAATTTTGGGCCTCATGATAGATGAGGAACTAGGGAGAGCAGGAAGAAGGTCCATCTAGTCTGAAGCTAGGAACATTAATCTATTGCATGCAAGGAGCAAAAGTATGTTGGAAGAGATGGACGGATACCTCAAGGAAGTGAGATGGTACTGCTAAAACCTGCTTTGTAGCATCTTTGATGCACTTTAGAGGTATAAAATAGGCCCTTTTAAATTGAAAATGACACCAAGAAAGTACCTAGGTACTTTGGAATTGATATTTGAAACAATGAATCCAAGACACACTAGTTCAAGAGAGCAAGTGTTGAAAAACTTGCTATTTTAGTCCATACACCTGCTGGGTTTTTTACTCAGAGCTCGCAGCACAGTAGCGATTGGTAAAAGTTCTTTTGAGGGAATTCAACTAGCTTAGATAGCTAATGATTGCAAGTGGTGCCATTTAAAATCATTAACTATGATCTGACAAACAACTTTAGCAAATAAAATCTTACCCTCAATATTTAAGGGAACAACCAATAGATGACTAGTGAGCACTTCGAAGGGGATTTCTTCCTGACACCAAAACCAAATGCCTTGAAAATTTTATAGCACAGTATAGACTTTAAGTTAGTTCCAAGAATCTAGAGATTATGTAAAATGGTTGAGTAATCAGTGTGATATGATTAGACGAAGTTGACTTTTCTAAGTAGTCATAGCAGAGAAGTAGAGAGAGATGATCAATGAGCTATATAAACTAAATAACATAATTGTACAAAGTCATTGGCATTGTAATGATGCTCAATACTAATGAATTTAGTGAGCCATAGTCTAAACTACTCAATTTTTACAAGTAATCAAGGAATAAGCTTTGAATGAGGCACAATTCCCTGCAAGATTTTACAAGATCCTTTTGTAAGTGTTACTTCAAAGTTTGAATTTGAAAAACTTTGGCTCCAATCAAAATGGTGACTCCACTAATTTAGAAGATATTCTCTCTACTTGAATTCATAGCTAATATTCCTTCTAACTCCAGGAGTTATAAGCTGTTACAAGATTCTCTAAGGGATTAATATTTTACAATGGTAAATGGTCAAATAGTTACAAGTTATAGTTTACATGGATCATCAAGTGCTAGTTCCACACAATGTCTTCCATGCTAAGACAAATATGTAGGCTTGAACATTTGCACCAATAGCTCCCCCTCAAGCCAAACATCTTGGCTTATATTGCTTCATCAATCTTTTTTAATATCCTGTAATCCAATCATGGTTTTAAACATGCAAAGCTTAGTTCTATCAACTGCTTTGGTTAAGAAATCAGCACACTACATATTTGTAGATACATATGCTAGTTGAATATCTTTGCTTAAGAATTTCTCTCTAACATAGTGATAGTGCACTTCTATGTGCTTATTTCCTGCATGAGAAATGGGTTTGACTACAAGATGCTAGGAACTAGTGTTATCACCAAAGATTATTGATGAGTGAGTGTGAAGTCCCAAATATGAGTAGAGCAACCTAATCCAAATAGTTTCTTGTGTAGCATTTGCTAATCCCCTGTATTCAACCTCTATTGAAGATAGATCAATAGTTGGTTACTTCTTAGAAGACCATGAGATGGGTTTATCAGCTACAAAAGATAAATAACTAGAAGTACTTCTTCTTTCATCTTAGATCCTTCCCAATCTGCATTTGAGTAAAACTTAATGTCCAAATCTAATGTGTATGGTAAGTAAAGACCTTGATTTTGAGTACCTTTGAGGTTCTTCAAAATTCTTTTAGTAGCTTCCAAGTGAGGTGCTCTAGGTTTATGCATGAATTGGCTCAGAACACTCACTCCATAACATATGTCAATCCTTGATAACCCGCAATGTCTTCAATCAAATTACCTCCATGAGTACTTAATTTATGGCTTACCTCCATAGGGGTGCTAACTACTTTTACATCCCCTAATTGGAACTTCTTCAACATGCCCTCCACATATTTTCTTTGAGTGATGTAGATTCCAGAGTTAATGTATACCAACTCAAGTCTAAGAAAGTACTTCAAAAACCCTAGGTCACTGATTTTAAACTCCTACATCAACTGGTTTTTTATTTGTTTGATGCCATTGGCATCACTACCTGTAAGAATGATGTCATCCACAAATACACATAAGTATATCACTTCTGAGTTACCCCTCTTGATAAACAAAGAAAAGTCTGCCTTGCTCATCATAAATCCTTGGTCTTGAAGATAGGTTGATAGCCTATGGTTCCATGCCCTAGGTGCCTACTTCAAATCATAAAGAGATTTTTTATATTTGCATACATGATTTACCTTGCTTGGATCTTCATAGCCAGGAGGTTGAGCCATGTAAACCTCCTTTGAAATCCACCCTTTGAGAAAAGCACTTTTCACATCCAGTTGAGACATATTCCAATTTCTAGATGCAACTAAACTTACAAATACTTTGATCGTTGGCATCTTAGCCACCGGCAAAAACGTTTCTTCATAGTCTACTCCATGGTTTTGTGCAAAATCCTTAGCCACAAGCCTAGATTTGTACCTGTTCATGGATCCATCTGAGTTCCTTTTGATTTTGTAAATCCCCCTAGAGCCATTGATGCTTTGTTGGTTACTAGCTCCCAAGTGTCATTCTCTTGGAGTGCTTCTATTTCTTGATCCATAGCCTCCTTCCATTTTGCTTTGGTACTTGCTTCTTCATATGAAGAAGGTTCTTCAAATGATGAATCCTTAGCATGATAAATAGAATGCTTAGTGACTAATGAAGTATCATATTGATATATGATTGGCTTCTTACTCTCTCTTTGTGATCTCCTTAACGCTTGGTTGGATGAATCAGGTATGTCCTCCAACCTTTTCATCTTGACCTTGCCTTTTGATTTTCATGCTCTAAGCTCTTCCAAGTTGATGGTGTTCTCATCATCTTATTTAATGTCTTCAATTGTGCTTGGCTACTCCTTAGTGAGGCTTGGAAATTCTTCTTCCAAGTCATATGGAAATTCGACCTTCCTTCATTCACTTTCAAACCAAGAGTTATTCCCATCAAACACAACATCTCTATTGACCATAAATCCTTTGTTGGATGGATTATAAAGCCTATACCCCTTTTGATTTATATCATACCGTATGAAGATTCATTTCTCTACCTTAGGGTCTAACTTACCTCTTATTTGAGATGGAACATGCACATAAGCAAAACAACCAAATTTTGTAATGTTCAAGTGATGGTCACCTACCACTCCATGCCTCATAGGGGGTCATCAACTCAAGGGAATTAGAAGGTAACCTATTAATAAGATAAGTGGCAGTAGAAACAATCTTTACCCACAAGTAATTAGGTAACTTCTTTTCATTTAGCATAGATGTAGCTACTTCCACAGGAGTATATCTAGTTGTGATCTCTCTCTTGATGCCTTTGTCCTGCAAAACAACATCAAACTCATTGGAGAACTACTCAGCTCCTCCATCTGACCTTATCCTCTTTAAATTCTTTCTTGTTTGATTTTCCACAAGTGCAAGATACTTTTTGAAACAAATGAACATTTCATCCTTATGTTTCATGAAATACAAGATTGTCCACCTACTGAGATCATCAATAAATGACACATAGTACCTTGAGCCCGAAACTGAAGGGTCCTTGCTTGGTCGCCACACATTTGTGTGGGAAAGTTCCAAATACTCCTCATGCATATAGTTTTTCTTTGTTATGGGTAACACGTGTGATTTACCAAACTGACATGCACTATATTTATAGATCATATGTTTCTTGGATACATTAGGTATCCCAAGTACACATTGATCTCTACATATCTGCTTCAATGTTCTCTCACCAATGTTTCCTAGTCTTTTGTGTCATATCTCTAACTCATACAAGGTTTGATCCTTATAATTATAAACTGCAATGTTTCTAGTGTCCTCAAGCTCAAATATAAACAATCTACCTGTTTCCTCTCCCTTTGTACTTCTCCTAAATCCATGTTGGGGGTCCTCCACAAAGGCTCCAAATTTATTGAACCTAACCTGCAAACACTTTTCCACTATCTGTCCAACACTAATCATTTTTTTTGTGATAGTAGATACATAAAGAACTCTACTCAATAGATTCCTATTCCCATCACAAGTCTTGAAATTTTGTACCTTGACAACTGAGTTCTTGGTATCATCACCTATCTGCACTTGGTACGTTTCCTTAGGCTCTTCAAAATCAGAAAGGAGAACTATATTGCCTACTACATGGTCTCAACAACTAGAATCAATATAAAAGAGGTGGTCACCATTCGTAGCTTGTTTTGAGGTCATGTTCATAATGAGAAGAGAATCCTCTTGATCCTCTGTATAGTTATTGAAGTCTTTTATTGATTTGTATCCTCCTTGATAATTGTTGTTGTAGCCATGGTTGTAACCTTGATTATGATTAAATCTTCCTCTTGATTGTGAGTACCATCTCTTTGGAATCATCTTTCTCTCTGGTTCTTGAATTTCCTATCGCACCCATCCGTTGTGTGATTAGACAGTCCACATACATTTCATGGGGAAGAGTTGAAAGGTCTGCCCCTAGCTTGCTTACCTCTTCTTCCCCTTCCTCTTGAATTCCTACCTCTCCCTGCATGAGAAGTAGCACCTTCATCTTCAAACTATGTGCTCCTTTCTTTATCCTTAGACTTTCCTTTATTTGTATAGAGGGTAGAAGAAGCGTTAACTCTTGATGGTTCACCCTTTTTGTTGAGCTTGGCCTCATGGGTGAAGAGCTGTCCCATGAGAGTGTTTAGATCAGGGATTCGCATATCCATATAAAGATCCATTGCAGTTGTGAAAGATTCCCACTTATCATCCACCTTGATGCCATTGATTATCTGTCTCACTATTTACTCCTCTTCAATCTCTTCTCTTATGCTTGCCAATTGATCAGCCAAATCCTTCACTTTGGTCACATACTCTGAAACATTCTGCTTAGGTTTCTTCTTTTGAGTAGTAAACTCCATCCAAAATTGAATTTTCCTAGCTCTTGTATTCGAATAAAAGTATCAAGATAGAGTATCCCAAGTCTCTTGGGAAGTTTTGCAATTCCTAATATGAGGAAGAAGGAATTCAAGGATAGAGTTAAGTAGATATGACCTGGGTAAAGCATCTTTGTTACACCATGAGTTGAGTCTTTCTTGCTCCTCTCTTGTAGGTTGATCTTTGCTTCGAAATGTGGGCATCTCTTCATCTCGTGATATGTATGCATAGAGACTTCTTCCTTGTACATAGGTCTTCATCCTCAAAGAACATTTTTTATAATTATTCCTATCCAATTTGTCATAAAAGAAGGAAAACCATCTCCCATTTTACCTCAACTTGCTGTAATACCACTGTTGGAAGAGATGGATGGATACCTCAAGGAAGTGAGGTAGTACTGCTAAAACCTACTTTGTACCAGTGGTGATAAACTTCAAAGCTATAAAGTAGGACCTTTTAACTTGCAAATGATACCAAGAAAGTACCTATGTACTTTGGAATTGATACTTGAAACAATTAATCCAAAGACTGGTTCAAGAATAGCTAATGTTAAAAAACTTGCTATATTAGTCCATACACCAACTGGGTTTCTTTTACTAAGAGCTCACAACATACTAGCGATTGGTAAAATTCTTTTTGAGGGAATTTAATTAGCTTTGATAGCTAACTATTGCAAGTGGAATCATTTAAAATGATCAACTATGCTCTAAGAAACAACTTTAGCAAATCAGATCTTACCCTTGATATTTTAGGGAACAACCAATAGATGATGAGTGAGCACTTTGAAGGCGAGTTCTCCCTAATGCCTAAACTAAATCCCTTGAGATTTTTATAATGCAATGTAGACTTCAATTTGGTTCCAACAAGCCAAAGATTATGTAAAATGGCTGAGTAATCACTAAGATATAGTCACACAAAGTTGATTGTTCTGAGTAGTCATAGCAGAGAAGTAGATAGAGAGGATCAATGAGCTATATGTATTATATAACATAATTGTACAAAGTCATTGGCATTTTAATGTTGCTCAATACTGATGAATTGAAAGAGCTATAGTATGCGCTACTCAAGTTCTACAAGTAATCAAGAAATGAGCTCTCAATGAGGCACAATTCCCCACCAGATTTTACAAAGTCCTTTTATAAGTGTTACTTCAAAGTTTGAATTTGAAATACTTTGGCTCCAATTAAAAAGGTGACTCCACTGATCTAGGAGATATTCTCACTACTTGAAGTCGTAGCTAATATTCCTCCTAACTCCATGAGTTATAAGCTTTGACAAGATTCTCCAAGGGCTTAATATTTTAGAATGGTAAATGATCAAGTAGTTACAAGTTATAGTTCATATGGATCATCAAGTGCTAGTTCCACACAATGTCTTCCATGCTAAGCCAAATGTGTAGGGTTGAACATTTGCACCAACAAAGTACACAAAGAGCATGAGTTAGTAACAAGTATCAACAAGATATTTTTTGATTTAAGACTTGTGTTCCTCTTTGTGTAGACTAGGGGAAGGCAGGAATGAAGAAATTGTACAAAGATCTATGAAATATAAATCCAAGCACATCGTCAAACAAGTTGGAGCCACAAGAGGCAAGATATGAAGAAGAAAATAAGGCAAAATCTCTAAAGAATTACTCAATTGAAACTCTAGTGAGAGCCAAAGATGTGATCACGCCGAAGACTACTTGGAAGTGTCCCATAGATCAATATTATGTCTATCCATATATTTCTAATGTTGATAAGAGGGGAAGAGAGAAAATGGAGCACGAGGCCAAAGAAAAAAGAAGAGTGACCGGAGGGCAAAGTAAAGATGATGAGTCAAAGTAAGAAGAGGCAAAAAGAAAAGAAATTAAAGAGGTAAAAATAATAGTCAAGGACAGTTAAAGATCAGTAAACAAAACAAGTATCTGAAATAAATCAATAGACTATTGAAAAGACAAATAATATTCAAGAAAAGAAAAATAAATCTCCAAAGGCCATACTAATATTAGAACTTCAAAAAAAGAATGATGCAAAGGAGATTTTATATCACATTCTACTAAAGACTCAAGTAACAATGTCTTTAGAGCACATCTTGTCGATGGAAAAGCATGAATTTAAAGGCAATTGCATTAAGCTCATTAAGAGAAAATGATTCCCATTACCTGAAGATATAGAGATGAAATTGCAATATGTGAAGTGAATAGGAATTTTCCTGGATTGATCATACGTGATGATTAGAAAAGAGAATGTGAGAGTTATTATAATAGAAATTTCTTAGCAAGAGGAATGTCAAAAGTACTACTAACATTGGAAAATAATGCGGATTCATACTTAGCTTTGGCCCTAGTTGACTTTGATTAAGAGATAAATATGGTATTTAAGATGTTATATGAAAAAAATGATGTCCAATAGACAATGATCATGGCTGACAGATGACGACCACTAAAAATGGCTTTGAAGCTCTAGTAGGAGCTTGTGCTTTTGTGTGTGTGAAAATTGAGGGAGTGTTTGAGGATTTCCACTTTTTTATCCATGATAACTATTCATATGATGCTATTCATAGGAAACCATTTATAGCTATAATGAAAATAGAAATGAAGGAAATGGATGCTAGATCTTCTTATGCAAGAAAGTCATCAAGATCCAATTTGAAATCCTTCCTATTCATGATAGTCTCCCTAATCATGCGAGAAATAGGAAGAATTCAAGAAAACATCCCATAAACTCTTATGATCATGATCACGATGATTGTGCACTAGTGAGAGAGTAAGGGCGGAATTGTGATCAAAATTTCTACTAGCATCCACCATTGAGCAAGAGAATAGTTCAAAATGGTTTGCCATTTTGCAAGATTCTATACAAAGTTTTCAAAGTTGTTTTGTATATTCATTTACAGCTATGCTAATTGCAAAAAAAAAAACATATTTCAAACAAATTTAGAAAAACTTATGAAAAATTAAAAATATTTAATATTAAAATTGTCTCATGAAAATATTGAGAGTGTAATTGAACTAGAAAGCACTTCATATGTTCTGGAAGAACTTGAGCAAGCATTTCAAAGAAAGGAAAGATCTAAGTCACTATGTTGAGTTCTATTCGAAAATATGATTTAATTGCTGAATTTTTTTGTGATAATTAAGTGAATGCAAATACCAAGTATAAGAAGCTAGATAAGAAGATCAAACCCATAGCTCAACCATTACCAAGAGATACTTATAAAAACGATTTAAGAGTGTTTGATGACCCTATGCTCTAAAAAGGAGAGTTGATAGGGCATCCATTTAATGACCAAACTGTCAAGCAGATAAAGTTTGGAGAGAGAAAACATTTCTTACAAGAAGAAAAGAGAGAAGTTTATAGAAGTTATCAAGAGATATGAGAAAACATTTGCTCTTTTTTCGTATGAGATAGGCTATGTAGATCTCATACCAATTCTAGTGAATGGGTCCCTTGTATGTATGTGTGTTTTGCAGGACAAAGAGACAAATTCTATAGCTCACATGAAGAATGGCATGAATGTGGTCCTATGTTACTTTATACCTTTAGTGGCTATGCATTTTATTGATGATATTCCCATAAAAGGTTTCACAAAAACAATAAAAGATGATACTTTAGATGCTTTTCATTGTAGGAATTTCTTTAGCAACCATACATGTGATTGTGAGAAAATTTCTAAAAGATTCGTTGAGGTAGGGTTACCATTTTCTCTAGAGATATTCGTTTCTAGAGTTGATGAGGTTCTCATTGTATGAAATATGTGTGGAAATTATGGCCAAAAACCATTCCCATAGAAATTTGAGGCCATTAGCAAAATTTCGAAGGTGTTTCATAATATCAACGAAGTGAGGAGATTCTTAAGAGCCTCTCTCTTCTATATGATTTAGATTCCTCACTTTGCTCATGTTCCAAACCCTTTATATTATCCTTTGAGAAAGAAAAGAAATCTTGTTGGACTCAAAAACAATCAAGATCCATACATAGACTAAAGAAACTACTAATTGAATCCTTAATTTTGTAGCATAATGATTATTCAGGTCATAAGCCTATTATTTTGACTATTGATACCAATCCTATTGGTATACATTCGTTCAAAGTTCAACATGATGATGAAGGGTAGAGATTCAGAGTTTGCTTTGGTGCAAAGATACTACATGACACTAAGAAAAAAATCCATAAATTAAGAGAGAATCATGGGGATTTCTGACTACATTGAAATCTGATATAGAACTTCATTGGAGCTAATGTTGAAGTAGTATGAGTAGCATGTATCCTTCCAGCAACCACATTGTAATTCCAAGAAGCACAGATATCAAGATATGTTAAAACTTCATCCGAGAAAACATGAATCCATTGAGAGCATGTAAATACAGACTATAATTTCTCCATGCATAATTAGAACACATATTTAATTTAAGAGAGAAAGTATTCTAATATAAAAAAAATGATGCATGTCATAGAGTTAGTTAATGGTCTTGAAGAGACTATCAAGAATACACTTCATATGGCCCTCTTTTAGTGAAACCACTACCATTTGATTCCCTTTTAGATTCTCATGATTTTGTTTTCTAGTTTTCTTAACATTCCAGCCTCTACTCCAAAAGTGTGTGGAATTGAATTTGATAACCTTTTTTCAGGTGGTTATATAAAATAAGAAATTTTAACTCTTCATGGATAAAACAACTACTTAAACATATTAGGAACTTATTTCATCTAAAATTCTGTATTTCTCTCCTAGCTAAGCCAAATAGAAAGTTTTCGTTCTAATATATTATGATGAAAGAAATCATAGAAAATCCACCTTAATCATATTAAAGAGGACCGAGGGTAATCATTCTTCAGGGATTGTAGAATAATCATACTTACTTATATATTTGAGTGTCTTTCCTTGAAAATAGAAATCTAGTAAGGTTTATAACCTTTTCAATAATCGAGGCCTTATGTTAATAAAAAGCCGTAAACCTTCATACATAATTTGGGTGGTCCTTGCTCATGATTTTTTGCTTGTGCGTTTTGATTAGATCTTATTGTAACATAGGTAATCTCTCATTTACCTTGTCAATCAAAAGGGAAGAAGAAAAGGAATGTATATACATGTAGCTATGAAACCCATAATTTGGTATCTAGAATTTACAGGAGTAAAAAAAAAAAGAAGCAAGTAGAGGGAGAAAAGTGTTATTCCCGAGACTAAGTTTTAAGTCTCTATAATTACATAAGATATTCATGAAGATGAAAAATCCATCAAACAAAGCTCTAAGAGTATTTTGAACCTTCCTCTTGCTATAAAAGGCAAAAAAAATCAATGTATTTCTACTTTAAAATTCAACATTGGCCTTGAAAAGATCCGATTACATTATACATGGTCTTTATACGAATTGTTATTTTTCCCATCCATCCTATAAATGTAGCTCTAGAATGTGTTAAGATCTTGGATGATGCTGGTTAGAGAGAATATGAGCATCAATTATTTACAATACCATATTCTAGACAACACTCAATCAGGTGTGCAAGAAATGATGGAGGAGGCGTGACGAATTAGAACAAATGCATGTATTGATATGCTAGTTTTGCAAACATCCGTTTGGTGATTGAGGAGAATCTAGTTATGATATGGACATTAAATTACTCCACTCTGTCTTGATGAGGAATGAAAATGTACCCACAAAACAAGGGTTGACCTCCTAGAACTTTGTCCCTACCTAAGCTAGTTCCAAGAATTGTAGGGATTATGAAAAAAGAGTTTGTATTTATATTTTCCTTCCTTAGTAGTATTATCTTCGTTTTTTTTTGTGTGAATTTGACATAATCAAAACAAGGATAGAGCTTTCAGTATCCACAGAAAACTTTCCTTTTCGTGAATTCTCACTTTTCTTGTCGTCCCTCCCGCTCTCTTCAAAGACTTCTACTTGTGCGTTTTCCCGTGGAAAGTCTAAAACATTTATTTGTTTCTCCAAGAAATTTGCGACCAGGAGCACATCTTTTAATGCCTTTTTGTGTTCTCCATTCTCTTTCAAAAGAAAATAAATCTCTTTTTTATTATTATTATTTCTACTTTCTAGTAGCTTTTACTATGAGAGTGATAGATTATGGGTGACGTACATCTTTGTCTCTCTTTTATATAACTTATACATCGCAAAGATCAATCTATAATTTTATGAATTGATTGCCATCTTGAAATAATACATTTGTAGCATCATGTTAATAACTTGGGCAAAAATAAATCTTGGTTACGTCCGTTAGCTTCAGAAGCTGGGAAAGCTTCCGACCCAATCTTTGTACTCCAGTATGTTCCTCCCTTCATAGTACATCAATCTTCAGAGACTTTTCAATCAAAAGGATCATCAATACTTAAGATCATGTTTTTTTTCCAGCAATCGATCGGTTCTAGGGTTTGTTCTCAGTGGTCAATGCATGCAATAGTACATCTCGACTTCCGTGTTTGTATCGTCCTTAGTGTGCCCTCATCTGGCTGACGTTTTCTTTTGCCTTTCTCTCCTCCCGTGAGGGGGGCGGGGAAATGCCTTTGGACACTTATTTGACTTGCCATCTCAAATGGAGATGAGTGAAGACTTGCTGCTTCAAACCTCGTAGATTTTGTGTTCCCCATTGGAAACCACAGGAGAAGGTAGTAGCCCCTTCGCAGACCACAAGGTGAATAATGTGGCTAATAATTCTTGCAACATCTTGACTGAGAAGCTAACTCTATTCCTCCCTTGCTGGTCTTCATAAATCGTTTGCGGATTCCCTTGTTAATGATGGTAGAGGAATATGCTTCGGTAACCCTAGAAACTCTCCTGTCGATAACCAGGACTAGAAAGGTAAATCGTCCATGTTCTACATGCCTGCTTCATCAAAAGTGATATGACTCTTAGTGATGATGCGATGCTAATGGTAGATAAAGTTTAGTTTACTCAATGGAAAGAAAAATATTGAACCCTGTCATGATAGCTTTGTGCCACGGTCCAAGGCCACCTCAAGACGTGCTTAGACATTGAATCCATACAAACTGGGTGTGTAGAGGTATTCTTCTTAAACAAGTATGATACTTACCGAATGGCTATTACCTTTTTTATTTTGATGATGCTAATGATGTGCTTGAGATAATAACTGAAGGCCAATGGATAATTAAACCTATGCCAATTTCCTTTTCTAGATGGTTTCCACGGTTCAATCCTAGGGGACCCGAACCCTCAAGGGTCCCCATTTGGGTAGAGCACCTTGACCTCCCAGTGGAGTTTAACACTTGGGTGGATAATATTTGTAACTTTCCTGGTAAGGTTTTAGGACAATAATGGAGGGGAAATATAGATATGAAGTGGGACCCTTAATTCCTTGTCGAGTTCGATGGAGCAAACCTATAAAATCATCACTTAAAATCATGGGCGCCAAGGGTAATTGTCTACGTTATCACAAAATTGTTTATAAGAATCTTCCTAATGCTTGCTTTAAATGCTATAGACAAGCATATTGGATAAGAGTCTATCATTTTCTTAAGGAAGTGGATCATGTTATCAGTCCAATGCAGATAAATAATGAAGAGCCTTAATCGGGTGTGTCTCTAGATATTCGAACAAAAAGGCCTCAAGTCAAACAAGTTGAAAAAAATGTAAAAAATGAGGTAATGTTTTTGATGCTCTTTTGGAAGATGTGCTAACCCTCTAGAGGATTTGCAAAATCTTAAATTTGACAAAGCTACTCAAGTGAAAGAGAGTGTTAATAATCCCCTTGCCTTGAATCATGGTTCCAAAAATCTGATCTTGCACGAGGTAAATCTCAATCAGCCTGTTGACTCTAAGGGTTGGACTACTATGGTCAATAGAAGGAAGAATGTTTCAAGCTCCTCTTGGAAATCTGCTATACCAGGTATCATCTTTGAGAGCAACATTGCTCTGCATACTTATGAAGACATTAATAGATTTTCAACTAAACTAGCCAACCAGGATGATTCTGTCATTTATGACCTAAAGTATAAAGGTACGGATGCAAAGTACCTAATAGAAAACCAAAAAGAAAATGCGGCTCCCCCTAACCAAAATTTCACAAAGGCTAGGAGGCATAGAAATACTAAAAGCAAGAGGAAAGACATCGTGAAGAACTCGGTCTCCTTGAGTACAATCTCTAAGAATATTAGGAAATGATTGAGTCCTTGTCTTTGTTGTTTGTGTTATGGCATTCTATCTTTCTGTATTGTTTGATCATCATGAACAACATGCAAATCATCTCTTATAATACGAAAGGGATTTCTGTTCCGATTAAAGCTAAATGTGTTTCCAAATGGCTGTTCAACTTGTTGACAATGCCTGAATTTTTGTGCTTGCAGGAGCTAAAAGTTGCTCATGGTAAGCTTGATCTTCACTTAAGCATAGTCTCCAATAAACATAGGTGGTATTCTACCAAGCACCCATATGGGAGGGGAGGTGCATGGATCGATGTCTCCCATTCCATTGCTCATCTCGTTCGTGAGGTGTTTGCTAGTCCCTCCCACTAGTGGATAGGGGTTGCTCTTAAAAAGACCTTCGATTGTACCATTATATGTTTATATTTTGCTAAGTGTGTGACCCAAAGAAGTAAATGTTGGGAAGAGCTATGTTCCCTTTCTTGTCCCATTGTCTTTAGAGGAGACTTTAACATGGTTACTTCCATGGCTAATAGACACAACAACATGGGTAGCACCATTCAAGGTCAATAACTGACTTCATGGCTTAGGCTTTCACCACCCATGATATTTTGGACATCTCCGGCCACACGGGGATCACGTGGAATAATAATAAAAAAGGTTGTAATTTTCTTGCTCCAAGGCTAGAGAGATGCTATATTAATATCCCTTTTCTTCAGCTTTTTTGGGAAGCTAAGGTTTCTAGAGACAAGTATATTTGTCTCTCAGACCATGTCCCTCTTTTTATTTCTCTTAAAATCAATTGTCCCAACTTTAAGGCTGATAGGCCCCACCTTGATCCTTCCCTTTTACATATCCCTTGTGTCATAGAGAAGACTAAAGACATTTTCCTCCATTGTTTTGAGAAGTTTTCAAGCCCCTCCATTGCTTTGGTTAAAGCCATAAAGGAAGCGCAGTTTGTCTTCACCTACTATAAGTACCTAGAAAACCCCTTAGAGCTGCTAGGAGACATACAATTTCTATAGAAATAGATTTCCTCCTTATCTCTTAAGGATCCCAACTTTTTGGATAAGATCTTGTGTTTTCAAGAAAGGTTGAAATATGAAGAGTACCTTGAGGCTAGTAGTATTCTCTCTTCCTTAAGAGGATTTTGGTTTGGGAACCTGGATAGACCTTCTAAGTGTATGTTCTCTCTGCTCAAAAAGAAGAAATGTGAGGATTTCATCCCGATGCTCTTGAAAAAGTCTCATGGTATGCTATCAGTGTTGAGGAGAATTTGTAGGAGGCTACTAGCTTCTTTACGGATGTTTTCTCTACTTCTCCCAAGTGGGGGAGGATATCCTTGGAGTGAGAGCTTCCATTGCAATAAAAAGGGGAGAAATTCTCCAACCTGGTTGCCATGTTATACCTGGCCCTCGGTGCTTGTGAGATTAAAGAAACCACTAGTAAATTGAAACCCTCCAAAATGCCTGGCGTTGATGGCCTTTCCAATGATTTTTTCTTGGCTCTTGTTCATTTCCTAATGCCCTTCATTCTCTTATGGTGGAAAGAATCGGTTAGAAAAGGCACTCTTCCTATCGAGATCAATACTGGGCTCAGTAGACTCATCCATATGAGGGGTCCTAAAGAGTACTTAAATAATTGGAGACCTATAACCTGTTTGACCTCTAAATCTCTTGGTACCATGAGACTTGGTGACTCTTACTAGTGTGATGTTGTGGGGATTCGAGATGTGGTTGTGCAGTCCATTGAGAGTTCAAAATTTACTATGCATAATGTACGCCATGTACCTCAGTTACCACGCACTTTGATGTTAGTTGGTCAACTTGATGAACTTGGTTAAAAGGTGGTCTTCTATGCTCAGTCCTTTTGCATATCAAAGGGAAATATGATTATCGCAAAAGGAAGCAAAGTTGGCTCACTTTATCCTTTATTTGTAGCACAAAAAGAACACTTGTTAGCTGTTACTGAACAGCCTATGGCTTGTATTTGGCATGGTTGTTTGGGCCATTTATTGCATAGTGGAATGGAAAATCTTTCATGTTCTGGCTACTTACCTGTGTTATCTTTCTGTGATTTTTTATTTGTGAGCATTGCCAATATGGAAAGCAAACCAAAAATGTGCATAGAACGCACATTGACTCTTCAATTCAGCCTTTAGATCTTGTTCATACATATGTGTGTGGTCCTATGACCACTAGCTCCTTAGGTGGTTCTCTTTACTTTGTCACTTTCATAGATGATGCTACTAGAAAACTCTAGGTATATCCTATCAAATTGAAGGATGAGGTATTCCCTAATTTCAAAAAAGGGCTTGCTTCAGTTGAGACTGAAAAAGGAACTAAGCTTAAGGCTTTATGTTCAGATAATGGGGGTGAGTATACCTCACATGAATTCAGCCTGTTCTCTCAGTCTAGAGGGATCTGTAGAGAGTTTATAGCTCCTCATACCCCATTTTAGAATGGTGTACCTGAGAGGATGAATATAACTATTCAAGATAGATTAGTCTCTATGTTGCATCATGCAAACCTCTCACAAGGCTTTTGGGTAGAAGCAGTATTGACTGCAGTTCATGTGATTAACCTTTCACCTAGTAGTGCCAAAGGTTTGAAAGTGGCACAAGATTTATGTACAGGGAAGCCACCATAATATGATCATCTTCGAGTTTTTGGGTGTGAAGCATATGTTCATATACCCAAGAATCCTAGACAAAGTTGGACCATAAGTCAAAGAAATGCATTTCTCTTGGATATGGTCGAGAAGGAAAATTTGGATATCGCTTATGGGATCCTAAAACACATTCAGTGATCAGAAGTAGTGATTTCATTTTCAATGAGTCTAAGATGCATAAAAAGTCCATTAAGGAGGTTGAAGTAAGAAGAGTGGTATTTGAGGATACTAGTCCTCTGCTTAGCATGCATAAAAATGTTGCACATAGGGATGTTCAAGAGAATGTCCATTCAGTTCAGTCTGCACATGTTCCTGTTCAGCAACCATTGAGACGTTCTATACGTATCACACATCCACTTAATAGATATGTTCTAGGTTTAGATTTTGTTATGCTAATAGATGCCGGTGAGCCTTCTTGCTACAAAGAGGCTATGCAGAGAGAGGATCATGTCAAGTGGGAGTGTGCCATGATGAGTGAGTTGGATTCTATTCACAAGAATGGTAATTGGGATTTAGTACCTTTGACAAATGGTAGGAAAGCTTTACCATGTAAATGGGTATATAAGTTGAAATTCACATCAGATAGTGCTTCTCCGAAGTATAAAGCACCAGTTGTTGCAAAGGGTTTTAAGCAACAACATGGTGTTGATTTTGAGGAAATCTTCTCTCCACTGGTCAAGATAACTACCCTGTGCATGTTTCTTGGATTCATTGCAATGGAGGACTTAGAGCTAGTCCAAATGGATGTGAAAACTGCTTTCTTGCTTGGAGATCTTATAGATGAGATCTATATGGAACAACCAGAGGGTTAAGTTCTTGGCAAGGAAAGTCTAGTTTGTAAGCTTAAGAAGAGCTTGTATGGACTTAAAAAGTCCCCTAGACAATGGTACCAAAAGTTGGATGCTTTTATGAAGTCTCAAGGCTATTCTCGAAGTAATGAGGATCATTGTCTCTACACAAAGAGATGCTCAGATGGCAACTTGATATGCTTGATACTTTATGTCGATGATATGTTGATTGGTGGGAAGTCCTCTTATGATTTGTCAATTCTAAAAGAGAAGTTGAGTGAGACATTGGATATGAAGGATTTGGAGGATGCCAAACATATTCTTGGCATGCATGTTACTCGTGATAGGAGTAAAAGATGCATATACTTGTCTCAAAGTGAGTACATATCCAAAGTATTTCACAAGTTCAATATGCAAGGTGGAAAGGCATTGAGTACACCTTTACCTACATATGTGAAATTGAGCAAGGATGATTGCCCCAAATTAGATGAGGAAAATAAATTCATGACCGAAAATCCCTATCAGTCTGTTGTTGGTAGTCTTATGTATGTTATGGTAGCAACGAGACTAGACATTGCATTTGCAATGCGAGTTGTGAGCAGATATATGTCTAATCCTGGCAACAAACATTGGGAAGCGGTCAAGATGATTTTAAGATATTTGAGTGGCACTAAGGACAAGTGTCTATGCTTAGGTAGAGGGAAAGCATCCATTCTTGGTTACACAAATTCTGACTATGTTGGTTGTGTAGACAATCGTAAGTCTACATCAGGGTACATTTTGCATTTTGCTAGAGGTGCTATCTCTTGGAGATCTCATCTTCAAGAATGTACAACTGTTTCCACCACATAAGTAGAGTATGTTGTAGCAAGTGAGGCATGTAAGGAAGCATTGTGGCTTTCTCGTCTTGCTTGTGATATGGGTTTACCTTAGCATGTACCTCGTTTGCTCAGTGATAGTTAGAGTGCCATTGCTTTGGCTAAGAATCCGGTCTATCACGCAAAGACCAAGCACATTGAGGTAACGTATCACTTCATTAGAGATTTCTCAGCCACTGAGTGCATTATTCTTGAGAAGGTTCATACTCTACCATAAGATAACTTTCGACACTGTTGTCACTTTATGGGGGTTACTTGATTCCTGATCTTACACAATCACTTTTCTACTGTGTAACATGCCCATCAGGTGGGAGGTATAGTTTGTATACTTACACTGAGGTATTCTTTATCATTCTTTATTTCTTCTCCCATAGTTACTTTGGCCATATTGGCCTTTAGTGGGAGATTGTTATCATTAGTGTCCATGTGAAAGGCCAAATGGCCACTAGACACTTCTTTGTATATGTTCTTTAATAAAACATATAGTGTCCTAGTCAGCCACAAACTGTATGTTCAACCGCATTTCTGAAACCTAACAAGTCTGTCTTCGTGCTCTCTCTGTACTGTTTTTCTGTGTATTCTACAACATCTGTGCAAAGTACTATGTGCGGCCTCAAGAGCTTGTTTTTTCTATTCCGAGCATATCATCATGGAGCTCTCAAGAAGGAGAGTGCACTATGGTGCATCATCATAGAAATACTTCAAAATCCACTTGTTTGTCAAATTTATTGCTGACATAATAGTTCATGATCTATCAAACAATAATGTTATTCTTGCTTCTAGCATTTTATGTCATGGGTTGCATAAGCTTATAGGCTATGAAAAATCTATGAATGATTGAGCATGCATAGTTCAAGATTCTCATGCTATCTCATATGAATAACTTTGGCATGCACACTTTGCTACTCTGAGTTTAGCTATTTTGCAATGCCTATAAACATTTGAAATGGTTTCCTCTTTGTTGGAACATAACAAGCCTAGTAAACATGTATGTGAAGGTTGTATTTTGGGAGAAATATAGCGTTCCTTCTTTCCAAAAATGGATGAACATGAGCTACTAAAAATTTGGTGCTTTTTTTCACAATAAGGTGTATGGTCCTATGTTGAAACCTTGTTTTGCAAACTACCTTTACGTTGTGAATTTTATTGATGTTGTTTTGATAAAATCATGGGTGTATTCATTGAAAGAAAAGTTAAAAGTGTTTATGTGCTCCAAAGAGTTTGTGAGTTTAGCTAAAAATCTATGAGCATGTAAAATGGGCACCCTCCATTCTGATCAAGGGGGGAATAAATGTCCTCTAATTTTAAAGCATTTCTACTTGAGTGTGGGATAAAGTATCTGTGTAGAGTGTTGTATACACCTCAATCGAATGGAAATTGTGAAAGAAAGAACTGGTATCGCATGGACATTCTGAGGTGTATGGTCAAAAGTAAGGCTTTACCACATAGCTTCTACCTTAAGGCTCTTATGTGTGCAACATATATACTTAATAGGTGCCCCGCCAGGGCTCTACAATTTACCACTCGATATGAGGCTTGGAATGGTTCCAAGCCATCTATTTCTCATCTACGTGTCTTTGGTTGTCTCACATATGCATTAGTGCTTGAGCATAACAACAAAAGGATGGATGATAAACCAATACAAATGTACTTTTGATTGGTACAATTCTGTAATCAAAGGCTATTATCTCTATCATTCATAAACTAAAAACATCTTGGTTAGTCATGATGTTTTTTGTAGAAAATGCAGTTCATCCATGTACTAAGGAGACATCAATTAGCTCCGAAGATATGTAGACACTTTGTTGCCTCTTTTTACAGGTGGACAATCAAGTATTGATCCAAGTCAAGAAATTTCTTAGCCTTTATAAGTTTCACATGATGATGTAAATCATTCAAATCTAGATGCAAATTTACATGATGCACTTGTTGATGAGAGGGCTAATATAAAGGAGGTAGAAACTATGCCCAAATGGTTGGTGCAAACTTTGCGCACTAGCAAATTAGATGCATCTTTATCATTTTGTACTCTTTCACGCTCTCATAGTGCTTGTTTTGAACCACATTGCTATGATATGGTTGCATCGAGTCTTTGTGATGAGAATGAGCCTCTTTCTTTTGACGAAGCACAAAATTCAAAAAATTGGATCACTCCTATGCAAGAAAATTATGATGCTATTATGAAAAACGGTACACTCTTTATGCGTTTTTCATCCTGACAGAAATGAAATTGGCACTAAATGGGTATACAAGTTGAAATGTGAACTTGATGGAGGAATTGAGAGGTATAAGGCTATGCTTGTTGTGAAATGTTATGCTTCAAGCATAAATTTTCATGAGGTCTATGCACCCACATGCCAATTGTTCATTGCATTTGTGCAGTTGAAATTGATCATGGTTGGAATGTACAATAGTCTGACCTTAAAAGTACATTTCGAAATGGGGATCTAAATGAAGAAGTGTATTTATTTAGTCCCATGGTTTATGTAGTTTGAGCATGAATACAAAGTCTATAGGTGGAAAAAGGCATTATATGGTTCGACGCAAGCACACGAGGTGCTTGCTATGAAAAGATAAATGCCTACTTAATTTCCCATGGTTCTTAGAAGATTCCAACTAAGAGAATCTCATATGCTAAGCATGCAAATGATGTGCTTTTGATCATTGTTTTCTATGTTGATGACATGCTACTCAGTGTCTCTAATGAGAAACAAATTGCTGATTTAAATGCTGATATGCATACCTCTTTTGAGATGTTAGATTTGGGGCATTTGCATCATAATTTAGGCATTATGTTTTTGCAAATTGATAGTGGAATAGCTCTATGTGAAAAAAAATATATTGACACATTAATGTAGCATTTTGGCCTTTCATATTCAAAACCTATTGCCACTCCTATCGAAAGAGGTTTATGGTTGAGTCTTCATGATGTGGGAGATGCATTTTAGGTTGTTCTCTATTAGTAGGCAATTATTTACTTATGCATAACATGGCATGATATTCAGCTTTGTCTCTCTCAAAGAAGTAAGTGTATGCATTGCCCAGTTGTCAAGCAGTAGCTTGTAGTTAAGTGTATCTTTCACTACTTGACTGGTACCCAACTACTTGAATTTTTTTTATCCCAAGGGGGATCATGACCTCTAGGTGTACATGCTTCTTTTGACTTTGAATAAGCTAGTTTCTATGACACACATGTGTCTAGTATTGGTTTTTCCTTCATGCTTGGTAGCTCATGCATATCTTTGTTGAGCAAGAAAGAGCCTACTATGGACACTTCTACTTGTGAAGTTGAGTATAGGGTAGCTTTCACAACGACTATTGAGTGTTCATGGCTCAAACACCTTTTGGATAATTCCGATTTTGGTCACTCTTCTAGCATCATCATCTTCATGGATAGTTAGAGCACTTTGGAAGTGCAAGGAACCTTGTGTTCCATGCTCATAGAAAGAGCATTTAGGTGCATTGTCATTATGTCAGAGAGAGGTTCTCTGCTGGAGAGATTAGTTTGGCATATGTTCCCAAACAAGATAACATTGTGGGTCTTTCACAAAGGCTCTATGTCAAGAGAATTTTGAAGCTCTACCAAAAGGTTTTGGCACGCTTCCTTTTGTAGATTGATCTCTTTTCACATAGCTTGGCTCTTGCTTATATGTGAATGCAATCTCCTTGCTCAATGAAGCACTCATAGGGGGGGATCTATTGATGTTTCTTGGTAGTGATGAGTGTGAACACACATAGGACTATTAGGATACTTTTTTTCCTATTTAGGAGGTTTTTTCCCTTCGCTTGTATATATGCATATGACCCTAATGCATGACTTATGTAATATGCCCATTTTAGGCATATACATACCTTATAGCTCGGAAGCATATCGACGATCGAGTTATTATATAATTTTCATAAAGAAGGGAAAACCGAGGGTTAATTGTGTATACCATAAGGAAACATGATATTGTAATTCATAACTCATGATATGAACCATATGTATATCTGTATTGTACATGTGAACCTGTAGTGTGAAACCAACTTTCATAAAGTAAAGTTAATAAAGAAATCAAAATCAGAAACGTAGAATCAAAGAGAAACTAAAAATAGAAACCGAAGCCATCGAACAATGCTTTATCCATGCAAGCAGATTTTCACGACGAATTTAGCAGCGATCGATGCTTTTAGGTAGCAGAGAGAAACTATTTTTATAGAGAATACAGTGATCACTTTGGGGGTGGGAGGATTAGGATCGCTTGGATCTCTCGTCTCTGTGAGTTTACCTGTTGTCGGTGTTGACTCTCTTGACCGCAATCTGGGTGTTTTTGCAGATTCTCTCTCTTAAAGACCGAAGTGCATTGCTCCGTAATTTGCTTGTTTCAGTGGCAGTTGCTTAGATTCCTTTATCAAATGCTCCTGCAAAGACGAAGCTCTATACTTGAGGATGATGATGTGGAAGGAAAGGAAGAAGAGTTGCATCATCGTTACAGAATCCTCGGGCATGTGCACTTTTATATGGCGAAAAAGGACTATGAAGAGGCCCGACGCTGCTCCTCCGACAGTTGCCACCTTCAATAACTTCTCCTTTCTTACTCCGGGAGAAGGTTGAGGAAAGAGAGATGGGTCGGGATATTCGAATCTGCTGCATTTACCAAGATTGGGAGCTATGGTGCTGAAAAGAATTTCAATTCATGGAAGATTTAGCAGAATATCATGGATAGATATAGCACTTTGGAAACAGTGCAGCTCAAAGATCAAGGGAGGATTTTTGCATCTATCCATTAAGCGGACTTATGTATAATCTAGAAGGATGAGGAGGATTGCGCAACAGAACTGCTCTTCTTCACAAGATCGAATTGTGTATATGAATTAATGTTGGGATTCTTCATGCCGCGTTGCAGGACTTTGGAAGACTCTGTGAGAAGGATATCATCTCGATTGTCCTTTTTGTGTCGGCTGCTTTGTGTGTTGCCATCAAGACCTACTTGTCGAAGGGCTTAGGAGAGGCATCATAGGCTCGATGAACAATACTATACGAAGCAAAGTTTGAGATACTTCTGTCATCGACTCCATTGAAAAAGCCCACGAAGGTTAGAGAAGATCTTGTCCAAGCATGGTGCAGTCGTTATAGAACAAGTGGCGGCTCACAAAGAGATTTGTGCCTATGGTACTGATAGTTCGATGGGGTTCGGGCATATCATCCGACAGTGGAGTTGTATGTACTTCTAGACTTTTGATGTGTCAAGCGCATCATGCTCAGGGCAACCAGGTATGCATTGTGCATGTGATGTACGAACAGAGTAGTGGAAACTGAATGAGGCGAGCATACTTACATCAAAATTTGGGGCATTACTGAAGTCAAATCAGCATCATTGAGATCTTTCTCTATGGCAAAAATTCGAAAGTGGAAATTCATGCAACAATAGAAAACATAGATATTACCATCCTCACCTTCCATGAGGAGTCGCACTTTGGTCTTGCAAATATTTGAAAGTTATTCTAAGGATTCTCTTACAGTTCTTCTTGAAGCACTCCTTGCGGTTGCTTTTCGATCCCAATAACAACGTCTCGATCATGATGTTGTCACCCCATAGATAAGGGTGCACTCAAGAGGAGGAGTATTACGAATTAAACATTACACTTCATTGTTCTGAGGAGCTACTAGCCGTGATGTTCTCTACTTTCTCACGATGCGCATACCATCTACCTGCAATCCTATAACTGCCACCACTAACGCTGGAAACAGGGCTGCTCCAAAAGAGTTTGAATGAATTGATACACTATGGGAAGTATGCAGACAAGAATGAGGAACTCACGAGAGCACTAGAAGGAATTCAACAACTTTACAGAGACCTAGGACTTGATCCTACAGATAATAAAATCCTTTTGCTCGCATGGAAACTTCAAGCTGCACACTTCAGTTTAACCGAATGGTGGTAATGAGGGTGGATACCATAGATCACTGAGAAAAGCACTTTCTTCATTGCAGGTGGAGGTTGCCAATATTAATGTCTTTAGGAACTTCTACACATTTTCATTTCGGTACTATCTCACTGAGCCTAGGCAGAGGACATTGTGGATATTGAGGTAACTTGAAAAATCGAGGCATTGGTTCTTGGAGATCAGCCTCATGTATCAGCTTTCATACTGTTTTTACAAGACATTGAAGATATGCTAGACTCCTTTATAGTTAGAAGATTGTTTGAAGGAAAGTTTCAATCCACAAGACGTATTCAAAGTACTATGGTAATGAAGATGATTTAAACTTGGAAGATTACTTCTTCATGCTCGTGAAGATGTTGAAATCGAGATCGAGAAGAGGTGACCTTGCAAGAATCCTCTATCGACATTCAAGGGGATCTAGAAGAATGATCCGTGAGGATGAGATTGAGAGTGAGAGTGAGAGTGTGATTGAGAATGAGAATGAGAATGAGATTTACATTATGACTTTATAATCACATGATTATGATTGTGACTGAGATTGAGATTGTGAGTGAGAGTGTGATTGAGAGTGTGATTGAGAGTGTGAGTGTGAATGCGATTGTGATAAGCTCGGGGGTGGTCGGGAGGTCAAGGCTTCGACAAGAAGTAATTATCCAAAGGTGTTGTATCAAGATGTTCGAATCTTCATTCGGAACTTATTTCTTGTATATTGGATTTGGAAAACATGAGATTTATAAGATAAGTTTTATTTCATAAACTTTTGTTCTCTTTCTTATTTTGTTCAATTTTATGAGTAGCAATTATATGATCTGATGTATTTCTTTTCTTTCTGAGTGATTGAAGGAATGCTACAACTTATCTTTGTACATGCTAGTGCGATCTTAATTCATGCACACATATGATATGGGCATCGGGTGCCAACATAGTCTCTAAGTAAGACAAAAAAAATAACGTACATTACTAGCTATTCAAAATATGTTTCTTAGTCACAGTGGTATACGTTGGCATGAGTGAAGCTTAGCTTTAATCTCCTTCTTAAAACTGTTGTCATACTTCTTTTTCATGGTAACTTCAAAAACATATTCAAGCACATGGAGAAATGCTAGATATTTTAAGAATCTATCTAGATAGGTTGTAAACGTATCACCTTCTTTCCATATAAATGCAGCCCCAAAACTTCAAACATGTAGGTGGAACTCTAGGGGAAGAAAAGACTCCTTAACCTTTTCTTGAAAAGTCTTCCATGTGGTCGGACGATCTTCACTATGACATAGGACATTCCACCAAAGTTGAGCCTTCTGTACTAAATAGTTAGTAGCAAATCTTGTTTTATCACTTTTAGAACATGATTTTTCAGAATCGAGGTCATCAAATTATGATCACCATGAAAGAACTAACGGACCATCCTTACGACTATCAAACCAAAGAATTTGGTAATTTTTATAACTACTCTTGGAATGTCTTCCATCAGCTTGGGTAGAGACAATAGTTTTTACCACCCTTGCAAGGTTTTCTTCTTTAGATTGCTTTTTTTGAAGTATTTGATCATATTGTCAAATCTTGTTTTGGGGACTTGAAGTTCGTGCTACAAAAACTCTAAGTTTTGCTCGAGCGGTAGCTCAAGTAGAGGAGACTTACCAAAATCCTCCATGGTATTCGTAAGGTCCATGGACATGTAAACAAAAAAGCTCCCTTGTGGGATATGTGAAAAAAAAAATCGAGATTGCTTGAATTGAAATGGATAAGGGATAGGTGATTCTTGGGAAATGAAAAAGTAAGAGAGAGAAGTAGCTTTTGTTAAATATAAGTAAAGCGATGTAGAGTGACAACACAAGGGAATGGTTCAATGATAAAACACTTCACATGTGAAAGTGAGGTTGGGGGTTCAAATCCTCCCTCCTTGACCTTATTGCCACTCCTTAACTAAAAGGTCTTTACACATAGCCAATGGTTGTGAAGAGAGGCATGGGTGCTAGTGAAGCCAAAGATGCCAAAGTTATGACAAAGTTCTATGCCTTAGTCCACATGCTAGAGTAAACATAGTTGTAAATGTAGGTTTGAACATAGATATAAAGGTAGGTTCAGGTCAAGGAACTAGAACAAAAAATGAGAGTGAGGTAGAAAGAGAAATTGCAATTGGAATAGGAATCAAAACATAAAGAGAAATAGAAACAAAATAGAAATGAAGATAGAAATCAAGAGTCAAATAAAAATTGGAATCCAAAAAGGAAATGAGACAACAAAAAATGGAGATCGAATGCTAAAATGAAAAGTGTCAAAGTCCTTCATATTGACACGCACAGTGCTCTAATACCACTATTACAAGGATCATAAAGGATATGGGTGCTAAAAACACATAGCAAATAGATATGCAAAGAGATAAATTAATACAGAAGATTAGATGCATTAAATTGAAAATAGCGGTTACAAAAAGGGCAACTTTGAAAAGCAAGTGTGAAATTAAAACGTTTATCTCCTGTATGGAGAGCCTTTGTTTTTATTAACAACAATCACATTGTTACACGAATCCTTATCCTAACCACTACTTTAACTACTTGCTTTTAAAAAGAACCCTCTACGTGGGTTTATTTACAAACTATATGAATATAGATTTGATTATTTGTGTCCCGCCATATTGGAAATGTGCATGCCCTTTCATGTCCTCATTCAAAATTCTAAAACACATAAATAAATTATTAAATCTCACTTCAATAATTCCTTTATTCAACACATTCCATAATTGATAAGAGTACAATCAATCGGTAATACATTCAAGATTTTGTGTTTCTGCTCAAAGTTTCTTCTTCTTCCTTGTGTTCTCTATGTCTTTCCATAGACCTCAAACTCCAACATGATATTTAGAAAGTGAATCCATTCTTGGATAATGAGTAATCCATGACTCTCTATCCATTGGAACATAAAAGAGATACCGATGGACTTGGAATGAATATGGGAGATAAAAAATTCTTAATGCAAAGCCAAGCATTTAGCAAGGTTAGGTGGAGTCACACACTCAACTATACATGAAGTGTGCATTTTTGCAGCTAAGCATTGGTATGAAGAATGTAGAAAGTACTCAACGAATAGAGGACCATCCTGAAGAAGTCTCAACACGTCCTTATCTCTCTGGATAATTTTCTCTATAAGATTCATACACTAGACCCTCTCTCTATAGTGTATTCTATGAAACATATTCAACATGTAACAGATGTTCTCTCTATGTATACATCACCTTGTATAATTTTTATACATAAGTTAAAGCTTATCTTTTATATTTTCTGTGTATCAAATAGCTTAGTTTGACCATTCTACGAGTGTGAGTTAGTGTGAGTCTCTCTGACCTTAAGGTTTACACAATTAGAAAAATAGATACAACTAGTAGACTCCTTACTAAGCACGCCCCTTGCTTGACTCAATATTTTCATTAGACTTTGAGTCCCCATGTCTCTCTAACATATTGTTGTGTGTAGGATCTATTTAGCTTTAAGTGATAAGCAGAGCTTCCTTGTCACTATGTATCCATTTATAATCCTTTTTTGTTTACAAATTTACTATTTTCTTCAAAAATTGGTCAAAAGATCAAGTCTAAAGTCTACATATTCCTATATAAATTTAAAATAGTGTGAATAGAGGTATTTGTGTGCATGCCTCCTGAAAGCAACAAATAGTTTATCTTGGTGGTATAGGTTCCCATAGTAAGAGCAATATTTGCATCACTGTGTTTCGTTTCAACCATATGGAAACTACCATGAAAACACTTATCACAAAGGTAAATGTAAGTTTTTCAATGTATCTTTTCATATAGTCTAGTGATCTATTATCCATGTCCATAGGTTTTCTTATCTATATATTTATGGGAGTCTCTAAATTTTGTACCAATTTGAAAGATAGAAAACACTGTGTACTACGCGAATCAATGAGAGGCCTTATTTTATGTATAGAAAGCATACTCGTAATCATAATTACAAAAGCCCTTGGGAAAGAAATATCCACCTTGCAACGTAAAAATGCATTAGGGCACTTACCTCCATCATATGCTTTGTCGATTTCTGCACATTCCTTTATTATGCTTACCACCTTTGATTGTGCATGCTTAAAGATTACCTTCTTCGAGAATTTATATGTTCCATGCACTTACTCTACTGAATGGAAACACAAACCGAGTCTTTTTCCCTCCTCAATAAAATCAACGTAGTGTTACCAATGGATGGGTTGACACCTGCTTTTCTTTTCCACTTGAGGAAGATTGTTACCTTGATTATTAAAGGATGAGTTCTTCTTTGAATTTTTCATGTTTGGTGCGAAAAGTCTTTGAGGCCTACGCCCAATTGCAATGAATCTCATGCTATTTTCTTTCCACATATTGAACTTCTCTGTCTTCTCAAAATTGTTGGCCATCGCAACAACATCCAAGAAATCAACACATCTAGGTGGCTTTACTTGATAATAAATCTCCTCATGAAGCCCTTGAAATAAAATTTCTTGTTAGAGCAGTACCACTGATCTCCCATGCATATTTGTGAAGGAATAGAAACTTTTCTTTGTAGTCCTCATAGATAAGCTATGCTTGTCACTGTTGTTTTGTTAAAAATTGTAGAAATCCATCTTCTTCTCCATATGGTATTGTGAAGAATAGTAATTTTTTTTTGCTTGTTCTCTAAATTCCTTCCATAGCACTCGACCAAAACATATCTGAGTCTACATATACCACTTCCACCCTAGCTTTGTGATGCCACGTAGATGTAGGATCCAAAGTTCTACATTACACTCCTCATTGGGTCCTCAAAGATCAGAAAAAATCTTCTAGATCTTCAATGCATGCCTCCATAGCTCTACCATTCTTCTAATCATCAAAATTCTCTAATTTTGCCTCCTCAAAGTCTTGGTTGATGGCAAACTCACCAGCCTCCATATCTTCATAATTGCACTTCTATCTTCCTCTATGCACGCTAGATGTTCCTGCACCTTTATCCACTTCATCAATCAGCTCCATGAACACATTTGTGGTGCCTTTTGGTTGCCTTCTAATTCGTCTCTTTCATAATTCTCCAAGAAGTTAATGAATAAGCTCCTCTTGCTCGCAAATATTTTGTGTCAATGTTCCATTGTTGTCCATGATCAATTCTACAATGATACCACTTGTATCAGTTCCTCAATGACATGACTGTGATCAATCAATAATATTAGAAGAGAGAGAAAAAGAACTTACATAAGACAATAGAAAATCTAATGTGAAATAGTAGACAAGATATGACATAGAGAAAGAGAAGTTCTCGTGTTATAGTTTGAATTGATTCAATATAATAACTCTGGAAAATAGCTTCGTGAAGAAGCCTCTAGCTCTCAACAACCGCTGAACTATCAAAATCTATTCACACTCACACATTCAATCTCACTCTCACTCTCAATGTCACTCTCACTCTTGAATGCACACTATTTTGGGCTCCATAACTAAAAAAATAAGTAAAATTCCAAATTGATTATGAGAGTCCAAAAATTTCAACTCTTTGTTCTCCACAATATTGTTAGAGATGCCCTAGGTTTAAAAAAGCCTTCAAAATATCACATTTGAGCCTTGCAAGTTTAGAAATTATACAAAGATATTAAAATAAAGGCATTATATTGAACTAAATGTAGAGCCCAAAACCATGTACTTAAAACATGATTCATGAAATTTTCATAGAGACACTTTTATTCTCTTCTGTGTGCTCTACCTTTCTATCATACAACATTTATCTTAATTCTTTCATCTTCATGTTAAATGTTCAGTCAAACGAATATGATGTGGATAAGGATTAGAGAAAGAATATAAAACTTGTCATCCCTAAATTCTACCTATATGCATAAAATGACGTAATTATTCATTCCAAACATTCTCCCCACAATGTGTAAGAAAATGTTCAAGACGAATTATTTTACTATTGAAAGAACTATTACAATATATGTGTATGTGTGTGTCTGTCATCATATGTATATATATGTTTCTGACTTTATATGTAATTATGTAATTCATATGTAAAGTATGTATATATCTATGTGTGTATGTATATTTAGGGGTGTAGGTATATTTCTATTTATATATGTAGCTATGAGTTTCCTATATAATGCCACATTGCAAATAAAACCTTTGAGAGCGTTTCCCATATAATAGAAATATAGAAGAAATTATCAAAAGGGGCTTAGGCGAGCGACTATAATGGCATTCATGTCATAAACCAAAAGGTATTAGAACCATAAACCAAAGAGCAATGCAAGCCATTCAAAATCAAGTCATAAGGTAGTTTTACTTTCCTACATTCACTATCAAACAAGGAGTGATTTCATAAAAGAAAACATCTCTACTCACCTTGAATCCCTTGTTTGAAGGATTGTAGAACCTGTACCCTTTCTAATTTAGATCATATCCTATGAAGATGCACTTTTCTGCCTTAGGGTCTAGCTTACCTCTTATCTGAGAAGGGATATGCACATAAGCTACACATCCAAAGATCCTGCAATAATCAAGTGAAGGTCTCCTATCATGCCATGCTTCATATGGGGTTATCCCATCAAGTGATTTGGATGGCAACTTGTTTGTAAGATAAGTGGCAGTAGATACACTTTTTGCCCACAAGTAGTTAGGTAATTTTTTCTCATTTCACATTGTCCTCTTTGTTTCAACAATCAATCTATTTCTCCTCTCTACCACCCTATTTTGCATAGGGGTATACCTTGTTGTGATTTCTCTTTTGATTCCTCTGTCCTGCAAGAATATATCAAACTCATTTGAGAAGTACTCACCTCCTCCATCTAACCTTAGCCTTTTTAGATTTCTCCCTATTTGATTCTCAACAAGTGGAAGATAATTTTTAAAGCAACTGATCAATACTTCATCTTTGTGCTTCATAAAGTACAACACAGTCCACCTACTGTAATCATGAATGAAAGATACATAATACCTTGATCCAAAGATTGAGGGTTCCTTACGTGGTCCCCATACATCTTATGGACAAGCTCTAGGTAGTCCTCATGCATGTAGCCTTTCCTTGACAAGGGTAACTTGTGAGATTTTCCAAACTAACAAGCACCACATTTATAAATCATGTGTTGCTTGGATACATTAGGTATCCCAAGCACACATTGGTCCATACATATTTGTTTCAAGGTTCTTTCACCAACATGCCCTAATCTTCTATGCCAAATTTCAAGCTCTGATAATGTTTGATCTTTATAACTATAAAGTGCAATGTTCCTTGTATCCTCAAGTTCAAAAGTGAATAATCTACCTATCTTTTCTCTGGAAATTCTCTTGAACCCATGCTCGGGATCCTCCATAAATGCTCCATTTGGTTGAATCTAACCTGCAAATCCTTTTTCACAATCTATCCAACACTCATCAGATTCTTGGTAATTGTTGGTACATATAGAACCCTCCTCAACACATTCTTGTTTCCATGAGAGGTCTTAACATTCCCTACTTTTAGTCACTTAGTGCTTGGTGTCATCACCTGTTTGAACATGATGCTTACCTTTTGGTTTCTCAAGGTCAGAGAGAAGAGCTATATTGCCTGCCACATGATTTGAGCATCCTGAGTCAATGTAGAAGAGATGGTCATCATTTATACCTAGTGTTGAAGTCATGTTCATAATGAGAAGAGAATCTTCTTGCTCCTCTGTGTAGTTGTTATAATTCTTCCTTGTTTTGTACCCTCCTTGGTAGTTGCTATTGTAGTTGTTGTTGTAGTTGTTGTTGTATCCTTGGTGATGATTGAATCCTCCTCTTGATTGTGTATATCCACCTCTTTGATATCCTCTACCTCTCTGATTCTTGAAGCTCTTGAAACACTCATCTATAGTATGATTTGATAATCCACAAATATTTCATGGTGAGGAGTTACAAGGTCTCCCCCTACCTTGCTTACCTCCTCTACCCCTTCCTCTTGAGGTTCTACCTCTCCCTGCATAGTTGGCTTAGGAGGTAGTTCCTTCATGTTCAACCTTTTTGTTCTTCCCTTTCTCTTTGGACTTACTCTTATCAGTGTATAGGGCAGAAGAGCTATTACCTCTTGATGAATCTACATTCTTGTTGAGCTTGACTTTATGGGTGAATAGTTGCCCCATGAGTGTGGTAAGGTCTGGAATCTGCATGTCCATGTACAAGTCCATGGCAGCTGTGAAGCTCTCCCATTTGTCATCAGCTTTAATACCATTGATTACTTGTATTACAATCTGCTCCTCTTCAATTTCTTCTCCTATGCTTGCCAATTGATCTGCTACATCTTTGACTTTGGTCACATACTCTGAGATACCTTGCTTAGGTTGCTTTCTTTGAGTGGTGAACTCAATCCACAATTGGTTGTTCCTGGCCCTTGTGTTGGAAGAGAAATAAGAACACAACATATCCCAAGTCTCTTGGGATGTCTGATAGTTCCTAATACGTGGAAGAAGAAAAACAAAAATTGAGTTAAGTAATAAGGACCTTTCTAATGCATCCTTGGCACACCATATGTTGATTCTTTCATGCTCCTCTCTTGTAGGTTGTCGTTTGCTTCTGAATATGGGCATCTCCTCATCTCTCTAGATGTATCCATAAAGGCTCCTTCCTTGTAGGTATGTCTTCATCCTTAAAGACCATACTCGATAGTTGTTGCTATCCAATTTATCAATGAAAGAAGGAAAAACATCTCCGATTTTACCTTAGCTTTACTCTGATACCACTGTTGGAAAAGATGGATGGACACTCTAAGAAATGAGTAGGTACTGCCAAATCTTGCTTAGTACCAGCCCCTTGAATATTTAGAGATGATATGTGGGCCCTCTTCGCTTTCCAATGACACTATATAAGTGAGTATATACTTTGGAAACGACGTATGAAAAGATTGAATCAAAACACACTACTTCCAAATAGAAGGATTAATGAAAACCTTCTATTTTTTATCATACACCTACTGCTTGTTATGATCAGTGCTACCAATAGAGTAGGAATTGGAAACATTCCTTTTAAAGGTATCTAATTAGCTTAGTAAGCTAATGATTCCAAGTGAAATCACTTGAAATGATGCACTATACACAGAGCAATCAATTTAACAAATGAATCATTACCCCTGATTTTTTAGGACCTCTACAGAGTTTTACCAGTGAGTGCTTCGACACGCTTTTCTCCAAATTGGATGAATGGATTTCCCTAAAAATTTGTCAGCATGTAGATAACGTACAGCTGATTCCAACAATAGATCATTGAGTTTTATGGAGAATTGACCGAGATATGAGCAGCACAAGTTCACAGATGTTAATGACTGAACAATGTAGATGTATTGTATTAATGAACAATGTTGTACAAGATCATAGTCTTGACAGTCATAGCCTAATGATGGAGAGTAGTGTAGGCTACAATTTAGGCCTCATACTGTTACATAATGCCAATGGAGAGCTCGAAATCGGAGTATTCTAACCGCGACTTTTTCAAGTCACTTTATATAAGTGTTACATTGAAACTTGAATTTGAATTCAACTTTTGGCTCTATCTAAAAGTAATGATTCAATCTAGGAAATATTCCCTCAATGAAGTAGATGCTTTTCTAACTAACAAGTCCACGAGTTTCTGGTAGGTGATTACAAATATTCTCTCAAATCAAATAAATGACTTTTACAAATGTAAAAGGATAAATTTCTACTAGCAATGGTTTCCATGGAGCTTTATGTGTTTATGAACTTCAAGCCAAATGTGCGGGCTTGGAATTTGCACCAACACATAAAACTTCTTTAAGCTACCCTTCCCGAAATGTCCCCTTTGTGTCATAGTCCTAAATCATACTATCAATGTCAATAGCTAAGCTCCATTCTTTTGCTTCATGAAGGGATGCACATGTCAAATATGAATGATCCAATTCATCGCACCATATGAATCTCATAGGTTGATTAAATGTTTCCTTAATAGGTTCTTGGATTTTGGGTTTGACTTCTTCACCTTGCATATTTTTTCATTGCAGCAATTAGAGTAAATAATGTTTCCATATCCCATATCTTTAATAAGAAAATCAATTTTGGATTCGAGTTTAGGAATTATTTAAGTTTCCATCATTGGTTATGGCTGCTCAACATCATGTCTAGGTGCATCGCATTTAGGTGATCCATACCTAGCATGCAGAAAATTCATATCACTCAAATGTCCTCCTTGACATTGTGCTAGGTGATGAACATCAGCCCTATTCCTCGGTTGGGCCATTAGTAGTATCTAAGTCTTTGATTCTAGTCTTTATCTCTCTTATCTATGTTTCATCTAACATATCTAGAAAGATCTGCTCTTTGTTTGGATTTAGGGATTTACTGTCAGCTTTAGATAATTTATTATACTTAACTTAAAATTCAGTCAAGCACTAGGTAATATGCATGTCAGATTTCGAAGACAATCCATCGTATACATGTTTCCCTACTATTTTTACTATAATCCTTGGAGGAAAATTCAACTAGGAGTTTCTTTCTATAATCGTCCCACGATAGGTTATTGGCAAATCTAAGGTCAAGCTCATTCCCATATGAAGCCATAAGAAACTCTAATAAAGGTCTCTTTCTTTATTTTTGGAGTTATCCCATATTTATCGGCTAATTGGTTGGAGTTTCTAAAGTATGAAGCTGCATTGATAATATAAAATTCCCTCTATCGAGCTTGTTAAAATATATAATCTTACAAAGTTAATACTCTTCAAAAGTGGACACCAATGTAAATCACAAAGTATGCTTGCAATCAATCGCTCTTTCCTTGATGTGTCCATGATGAGCCAACACCAAATCTAGTCATGTGCCAACAGATCAGATTCAAATTCTCTTGTCAAATGTCAAAAAACCAATGGCACAACCTTAGCAGCAAAATACATACACATGCAAGGCGTTTCACATTGGTTTTAGTTGTGTCATGGGATTCTAACCTATACATAGGTGTTTGTCGTGTGCATGAAATTACACAAGAAATTCTGAGTGTGACTCTATTCATAATAAGGTGAATCGAGCTTCCTCTTTAGTCGAAGCAATGTTGTATGTATGCGTGGAAGTAATATATAAAACATAAAGGTCAAACTTGTGATGGGATGAGAAGGTATAGAGTTGTCAATTCTTACTTGTGGTGGAGGGAAGTCAAAGATTACGGATTCACATGAATCAACATACTTGTTGTCCATGGAAGACTAAGATATGTTCCCTTAAATATTCATTAATCTTTCAAAAAACTTTAATGTGATTTAAAGTTGACAGTTATGATAATAATACCCAAATTTCACACATTCAAATATACGTAACTTCCATATGATATGGCACTCAATAGCAGACTCACTATTCAACTTGGGAATCTTTACATGAATGTGGTCCAATCTTTATTGTTGTACGTAGAGAAATTTTGAAGTGAGAACAGAAAACTTGAATCGTATCATAAACTTATTGTTTTGAAAACCACATAATGCCATCATCATAGACTTTTTCATATCAGATCGACCTTAATATAAACTTGAATATGAAAATATTATTGAGAATCTATGGTTGTCAAAATTTGAAGCAAAGCATCAGCATACTAGAAAAGTTTGAGAACAACATATGAATATGTGCAAATGATCCATGTTTTAAGCATCAAAACATATGGCTAAACTTCTACGTACATTGGAAATAGTTACCTAACATCTACAGTACTTGTGATGTGCATCGAAACAAAGAAACGAAGATTAAGACATTCTATACTTTATATATTATACGTTATGTACGTCATGCATATTGCGAAGAAACAAAGCAAATTTACATTCTTATGGTTTATCCACAATTAAAAAATTCGTTCCAAAAATCATATGAATTGATGGGAGAATAAACACCTTCTCTCTGCAACCTTGAAGCTAAGATAGCCTCATAGGTATGATCATACATACCTTTGCTCACTCAAACGCATGGTTCTCTGCGCTTTTGGAACATGAACCCGAGAACTTTTGCACACTCGAACTATCCTCTGAGTCTTCTTTAGTGCAAGGTACCTCACTCAAAATGTTTGTTTCTACTCTAAAAACCAATACCTCTAAGTCAAACCGTTTGTTGCCTTCATTAGTAATGTATATAGATACACATGTTGATTGAATAATCAACTCCTCTCCGAATATGAAAAGTTTAAACTTGATCTTGGAGCCAACTTTAGAAGATAGTAGTAGCTTTTCAATAACTGGATACAAAATGATAAGGAGACCCGGCTCATCCCTCAAAGCTAACTAGATCCTAGACACATAAATTTGTAATTGAGATATGACAACTCGAAGTCTAATCAAAATCCTGAAGCAAGCAAGTATCTTGCTTAATGAGGGGTCTACTAGCTTATCCTATGCGACATAAAAAAGATGAGATCCTACAAATTGGAATTAAATTATTTTTATATAATACTTTGAAAAGATTCCCTTTTTCCTAAATTATAGGCTTTATCACAACAAAGTGTGATAGGTGATTATTGACGATTATTAAGGGAATTTCAATTTCAAATCTAAGTGCCTGTTCTTATTTTCTACTTCTTCTTTCTCATTATTCCAAGTGTCATACATCCAAAGGTCCCTAAGATCTTAAGTTTGCACGTGAAATTTCAACACTTCCCCTCAAGATTCAACCTTCATATCTTTAACCTAGGTCCATCATTGGAATGCCTCTTTTGAATGTTCTAAGCTCAATTGAGTCAAATGATTTAATGAACATGTCAACACGCTGATCCTTGGTACTTATGTGTTGAACTTTTACCTTCATATCCAATACTTGCTCCCTGATGTGGTGATAGTGTACATCTATGTGCTTGCTCCTAGCATGGAACATAGGGTTGCTACATATGTACCCATTACTCATGATACCACACATGGCCAGAAAATTATTGACTTGCAAATCCAATTCAAAGATGATAATATTGAGCTACATAATCTCACATGTTACTTGTGCTAAAACTTTTTTTTTAGCTTCTATGGAAGGTAGAACAACTCTATGTTGTTTCTTTGTCATCCGTGAGATGATTTTCTTTCGAAGCATCATTGCATACCCACTTGTACTTCTCCTATATTCTTTGTATCTAGAACAATAAACATTTACATATGTTTCCATCTACAAATCATCTTTAAAATTATAGAAAAAAAATTCATTCACATCACCCTTGAGATATGTGAGTAATCTATTTACTACAAGTAAATGTGGAACCCTAGGTGTGTGCACAAATTGAGATAACAAACGAGTTGTATATTCTAGGTTAGGCCATGTGATAGTGGTATAAAAACGTGCATCTTGAACTTCATTACCTTTCATTTAAGGAAATTTCATATTTACTTCGATTATTCTGATGTGTTATTTGCACCCTTATACTCCATAATTCTTGAATACATACAAGATGTACTTTCTATACATGATTTAGATACCATTATCCTGATATATGACTTCATTACATGAGGAATATCTTAGATCTCCAAGTTCTAAGATCTTGAACTTTTTCCAAAGTCTTTCCTTGATGTCCCTTATGCATTCTTCATGGTCACTAGTAACAATCAAGTCATCTAAATATACACATAAGTAGAGATATGATTTATCTTCATTGTTGTAGAATAATGATGGATCTACTTTGCTTTTTTTGTCTCCACATTCTATTAAGTAGTCAACAAGACTTTTTCCATGCCCATGGGGCTTGCATGAGACCATACATTGGCTTCTTTGATCTACAAACATAAAGATCTATGATTTTATCTTCAAACCCTAGTGGTTGGTCCATGTATACTACCTCTTCTATGTACCTTTGGAAAAGGCATTTTTCATCAATTTGATACATCTTCCAATGGTAATTTCCCACAACTCCAATGATTTTTCTAATGGTACTCATCTTAGCTAGAGGGCTAAAGATTTCTTCATAATCTATCCCATATTCCTATGAAAAGACTTTCACTACAAGCCTTTCTGTATGCCTAGCAATTCTACCATGTGAATGCTTCTTTATCTTATATACCCACTTTCTTCAAATGACGTGCATATCCTTCTTCAAAGGTATTGGTGACCAAGTGTGATTTTCTTCCAAAGCCTTCATGTCCTCTTTCATAGCCTCTTGCCATTCCTTGCATGTATAGGATTTTTAAAGCATGTGGGTTCTTCAATAACCTTACTCATATATGCTTAGTGTCTAGCCATGAATGAATCATATGTAAGTCTTTCAATTGGATACACTACCGTATCTTATCTTCTTATGTCAGTAATCCTTTGATTTGGATATACATTTTTGCTCTTTTAGGTCTTTCTCTGCTTTGCATAATGATTCCAATCAAGCTCAATGCATACGTCCTCATGTTCATCTATCTTTGTGTTTGTTTAGATTTGTTGTTGCTCCTTACATCTCCAACTTGACTTAATGTAGGACTTCCTCCATTGCATGATGAGTGTTTACTCAAATCCTTTGGTCCATTAAGGAATATGCTTTCACGTTCTTCACAGGAAGTCTTCCTTTCTTCATCTTCATTTTCCTACATATATACAGTTGAAGAACACTAAGGTAAAATCTCATCAAATATGACATCCCTTGAAGCTCACTTTCGTGAGGTAGTAACATCTATATCCATTTTTTACTTGTATACCCTATGAATATACATCATTCTGATTTATTATCATGTTTTCTCCTAATTTCACTTTGAATCAACACATAGAAAGTACATCAAAACAATCTAGAGTGCTTGCTCCAAGAGCCTAAAAGAAATCCGGCATCACCATTTTGTTCATCATAGTGCTAACACAATCTACAATAGAATTGTTCTTGCTTCTTGCTACACCATTTCATTGTGATGTGTACCTGCTTGTGATTTGTCTCTTAATGCCATTTGGCTTCAAGAAATCAGAGAATTCATAGGAGAAGTATTCTCCCTGTACTTATGACCTTAAGTAGTTGATATACCTATCACATCACCTCTCTACAATAGTTTTGAATGTCTTGAAATAATAAAAGACATCTGAATTATGATTCATATAGTAAATCCAATTCATCATTGTAAAATCATGAATGAGATTGACATAACATAATTGCTCTTCTTATAAGGTAACCTAGTCTACTTACTGAGTTGACAAACTTCACACAAGTTCTTAAGATTTTGACTCTAAACTTCTGATAATGGAGTACCTCTCCCTGCCAGAATGACAGCGCACCTATGAAAAAGACTAATACTTCCTTGAATGTTCCAAGAATATTTGTAAAAGAAATTTTTTGATTGCATGGAATGCCTAAAAACCTAATTTATGATAGCATATCTAGATTCACATCAACCTTTTGGAGAGAAACATTTGAATTGAGTGGAATGCAACTTTGTATGAGTACAAATTTGCATAGGAAAAATCATGGGGAAACTAAGAGGGTTATTTGGGTTCTTGAAGATATGTTGTGTATGTATGCAAATGAAAAGCACGATAATTGGAGTGAATATTTTCCCTTAGTCAACTTTGCAGACTATAGTGCATGGCATGCATCTATAAAAAGAGACTTCATTTGAGGATATGTATGGTTATAAATGTTTGATTCCACCTTTCCTTGAGTTTTCCAAATAAAATATAAGTATCTAAATACAATCTTGAGAAGATGGATCAGAAAAGGCAAAAGAAATTCTATGATTTGAACACAAGACCACTTGAATTTCAATTAGATGACATGGTTTTTCATAAAGTCAATCCTCACCAATCTAACTTACTAATAGAAAAGGATCATAGACTTTCTCTATGATAAGTAGGTCCTTTTAGAGTTTTGAAAAAGATTGGTTCTCTTGCTTATTTGTTGAGATTACCTAAACATTTAATAGTGCATTCTGTATTTCATGGTAGCTTGGTAAAACAATATGTACCTAATGTTGTTCATGTTTTTTAAGACAACTATAATGTCAAAGATGATGGCTCCTTTGAGCTTCAACCTGAAATAGTTATAGATAGGAGGGAAATATTACTTAGAAATAGTTGTACAATAGATGTTTTGGTAAAATGGCACACATATCGAGTTTAAGATTCGACATGTGTAAACCTAGATGATTTTGTGGCGAGGACAGAGTTCTTAAAAGGGGGGAGAATTCTAATAGTATTTTCTATAGTGAAATAAAGTTTAAAATTACATTATGGGTATAATGTTTAGAATGAATAATAAGGTCATTTTATGCATGTAGGAAAAATTTAGGGATCACAAGTTTTACATTCTCTCTCAAAGCCTTATCCGCATCTTGTTTGTTGGTTGAAAATTGAATGTGAAGATGAAAGAATAAAGAGAAATATTATGTGAGAGAAAGGTAGAACATGCATAAGAGAATAAAAGTTTCTCTTTAAAATTTCTTTAAGTCACATTCAAGTACCTCATTTAGGGCCCTACATTTATTTCACCATAAGAAAATACCTTTATTTAATTCTCTCTAGAATTTCTAAACTTGTAGAGCTCAAAAGCGATACTTGCAGGTGGATTTGGACATAGTTCATCTCTAACACTATTGTGTAGATAAAAATTTGAACATTTTTGTGTCTCACAAGCTTAAGCTAATTTCTCAATGTTTTGTTTGTATGGGGCTATTTCTATTTGAATGCATGATTTTCATGTTTACGCATTGTCATGCCCACTTACAACATGTTTTTAGATATATGCTTTTGTTGGTTTTATTCTATTTTTGGACAAGTACCACTAAAAAAACACTTTGACTACTACAAACCCATGCTTTTGTGAAAGCTTTGAATTCAACATGGAGTGATCCAAATTTCTATTAATTGGAAAGATCTCACACTTCCTCAGGGAATGATCAACTTTGTTTCAAGAAGGGTTTTGCTCCATCATCAGGGAGGAAGCCAAAGATCAAAGAATTACCTTGTGATTGAGATTGAGAGGGAGAAGGAGAGTGAGAGTGTGATTGAGAGTGCAAGTGTGAATGAGATTGTGATAGTTTGGAGGTGATCAAGAGGTACAAGCTTCTTCAAGAAGCTATTTTCTAAAGATATTGTTTCTATCGATTTAAATATGTACTACCAAAGCTTATTTTTTATTTGAATCATATATGATGCACTCTACCGCATTGGATTTTCTCTTATCTTGTGAAATTTTTGTATTTTTCTCTCTTATACTATTCTTCAATGATCAAAATCTTCTAATTGAGGATATCTGATGATTGAGGAGATGCTTCAAATGATGCATCAATATGTTTTGTTTCTCACAATGATATTAGCCCATTTACTTGAATAGATTAAATGCCCAAGCAATGATGTGAATGCCCCAAATCGGACATCTCAAAAGAAGCATGAAAATCAGTATTAAGTATAGAAATATGCTTCTCAATATGACCACTAAGCATCATGTCATCCACACATACAACAATGATTAAATGTAAATCATCTCAACAATTAACATTTAAGGTGCTTTCAATTGGAATGTTCTCAAAACTATGCAATCAAGTAGGCATATATATTTTCATAACAAACAGGTGGTGCTTGCTTCAAACTGTACAATTTCTTTTCCAACCAAAAGACTTTGTTTTGATGCCTTTGTACATAATTACACACACCTGAAATACAAACACTTCTTCATTTAAAACACTATTTAGAAATGTAATTTTAATTTTAAGTTGATGGAAATTCAAATCATGATGCAATCAAAGTGGAGAAATGCTATGCAAAATGTTCATTTGGCATGTGGTAGCAAGGATTTCATCAAGATCAATGTCTCCCTCTTGAGCCTAATGTTTGGATAGAATCCTTCCCTTATAATCCTCAACTATTCCATCAAGCATAGGTTTTAGCTTGTATACTAATTTAGTTCCAATAGCCTTTTTGCTTGGAAAAAAATCACACAAAGAACATGTACCATTCTTAATAGCATTATATTGTGAGTGCATAGCAACTACCAATTTTGAGAATTTTAATCTTCATCAAATGAACTAGGCCCATTCTCATCACAAAGACCATAGATTAGTGCATAGAAATCCAATGCAATGGAAGCACTATGAGAGCTTGAAGGAGTACTATATGTCAATCCTCCATTTAAATTTCTATCTCTCAAGGTCTACACAAACATTTAGGCATAATTTTAGCCTCTTGTATGTCAGCACTATCATCAAAATGTGTATCATGTAGATCTACATCAAAATATTGAATGATCTATATCATTATTTGATATCTATAAGGTTTTCAAAATTTCCTCATTTGGACCAACACTTGATTGTTCACCTATGAAAAGATGCAACAAAATGTCACACATGTCCTTAGAGATAAGTGATCTCTCTGTAGTTCATGAAAGTAATAGTTGAATTGCATCTTGCACAAAAACAACATCAAGAATAGAAAAAACGCATTTAATATTTGGTCAATATAGAGGATAGCCTTTGCTTTCACAATCCTACCGGGAAATGTACATTTCATTGCAGTTTCATCAAATTTGGTGCATTGTTCTTCAAGCATTACTGCATATTCTAGACAACCATAGACACACAAATGAGCACAAGATCGCTTCTGAAAATGTCATCATGATATGGAGCGATTGATTGTAGTTCTTTGGTGGGACACCTATTAAGTACATTTGTTGCACAAAAAAAACGTCAAGGCAGAAGCTATGTTGTAAAACATAATTTTTGACCATACACCTCACCATTTTCATGAGAAACCTATTCTTTCTTTCAACAACTCCAATTTGTTGAGGTGTACAAAACAATCTACATTGGTATTTTTCCCACACTAGCCTAGAAAGGAACTAAAATCATAAGACATGTATTCACCCCATCGATGAGAATGTAGGGTGTTTAATTTAGATGTTGATAAATTTTGAGCCATAATGAGGAACTATTTGAATCACATAGGCACTTTCAACTTTGCTTTCAATGGATACACCCATGCATGCCTAGGCAAGTCATGAATGAAAGTCAATAAGTAAAGAAAGTTCCCAAAATCAAGATGAGTACAAAGGAAAACGTACATCACAATAAGGAAGTTGCAATTTATGAGTAGCTCCAACTCAACCATCTTTTTGGAAGTAGAAACGCTATATTTTGAACAAAATGTCGCCTTCACAAACATGTTTACAAGGTACCACAATTTTGGGAAGATATGACTCTATTTCATTTTTCTACAAGGGAAGAAAACTACCATAATTCAGATGACCAAAGTGTGTATAGAAAAGCTTTGCATTTAGGTTAGCATGAGAATCTTGAATTGCACATGCTGAATCGTTCAAAGATTTTGCTTAGTCTATGAGCTTATACAACCCATGAAATAAATTTTGAGAAGCAATAAGAATACCACGATTTAAAATATCATGAACTACACATCTCTTGTCAATTAATTAGACATTCAAGCCAATCTCGGCTAATGCTAAAACTAACAACAAATTTCCCTAAGCTTGATCCCTACTAGATATAAATCATATGACAATGATAAATAACTACCATAATCATTAGTGACAATGATCTTACCAACTCACTTTGCAGGATTAGAGGCATTGCTAGCATATATGAAAATATTACTTCTAGGGGTAGGCTTAAGGGAAGTAAAAACAACTATGTTGTGTGGTAATAGATTTGGTTGCCCCAATAATAAAGTACTAAACATCTAAATCTAACTACACATATACATTGCTCATGAAAAAAATATGTCATAGTTGCAAACAATAGTAAATGCCTATTCCTCATTGTTGGTGGAGGCCTCTCAGGCACAACCATTGGAGCCCCTTTCTTCTTCGCAGATTTTGTAGCTAGTTTAGGGCAACTTTGTATGATGTGATCGTTTTACTTACAATACTTGAAAATTTCTTTCTACTTTTATATTTTCTTCTCATCTTTGTCATCGTTCTTTGACTGTAGCATTAGCAAATTTTTGCTTACTGATAGATGAGATCCATCTACCTTTTTCCCTTCCAACTAGCTAAGAAATATAGACCTAAAACGCACATACTTGATTTTTTCTACCTGTAGTGATGTTAAACTTTACATCGCTTCTACCAACCATGAAGGGTAATGAGCGTTTTTCAGAGTCATATGTTCCTCATTCTTGTGTGTTAGAAAGAGAGATGGGGAGAGAGAGAGAGAGAGAGAGAAATTTGGAAGCCTAATTGGCTTAGCACTATATCATGGTACTAGCTTTTTTGTGGGCATCTTATCGTACGCTTCAGCCCCTAACAATGCAAATTGTTAGTCGTCATATATATATATATATATATATATATATATATATATATATATATATATATATATATATATATATATATATACTATGTGTGTGTATGTATGTGTGTGTACACGTGTGTGTATAAATATATCTGCACACACAAAACGACATATATATACTTGTGTGTGTGTGTGTGCGTGTGTGAAGTTTCTACTCTACATACGATGCACAAGTGAGCATTTTATGTACGAATAATGTATCTCCTTATCGATAAAGTCACAAGAAATGATAGTAAAGTCCGGACTTTTCTTATATAAAAACACTGATGGTTATGATGTGGTTTCTGGTTGGTTTCTTCTCATACTTGAGAGCATTTGTAAATATTCTCATGAAATCATGAGAGTATGTCCCTATAGAGCGCTTTATTTATTAATGGAATATTTGAATTATTATGTATAGATTTTTTCGAGCCATTTCACAAAAAAATGCTACCAGTGTGTATTTGTATATCATGTTATATCTGATTGTAAGCTTTCAAAAGTGCAATTCGACTAGTGTATGTTTATATATCAGGTTATAACTGATTATAAGCTAAGATGAAAGGAGTGATGTGATATTTTATGTTCTTTAGAGTTATTAAGTTCCATAAAATAAGAAATACTAGAATAATATCACAAATTTCATTCGCCCGCAAAAAGTACTAGTATACATTTCTTATGAAAGAACATAACTAGAAGATATCAGAATCATGTACTTTGGGCATGAAGGAAAAGTTTTTCTTTTTGAAATTTGAGGGGAAGACTTGCACATATTTTTAATGACCTGACATCATTGGCCACATAGTTATGTAATATGTATTGATTCTTGACTGAAATATAAAATACCATATATGGCAACAATCGCTTTCCTAGTTATGTCTCTCCGCTTTACCCATTTCTACAGAACCTGCAATATCGATAACATAAAGTTAATTTATAAGGAAACTAAATACCAAAAAGAAAAGGAAAAGAAAGATGATTCTTTTTCTTTTGTATTCTAGCTCACACGAGTTCTTTTCGAGGGACACTTTGTTTAGAAGGGGCCCATGAACTCTAGAATTCTATCACATATTCAGAAAAATAAAATAAAATTACCAGTACGCACATTCATTTGGTTTCCAAGGGACCTACCGTTATACATGCTTCTGCGTAATGAAGGAGACGAACTGTATTTGTCTCGTTCACGTTTTTTGAAGAAACCGCAAATTTTTATCAGAAAACAATTTGTCCGTTATGATGAATGAAAGCGAATGATCGTATGGCTATACAACTGGTAATGAATAATCCACTCGAAAAAGAAATGGTGCAACAGGTACTATCCGTCTCTACCTATGAAAGAAGGTTTATACGACCAAGATTTTAGCAAACCTCATGTCTCTATCTGATCTTCCATAAATAAACTGCGACTCTGTTAGCGTGTATGTGTGTGTGAGAGATAGATAGATAGAGAGATAGAGACAGAGAGAGAGAGCACTGTACCTTCTTTTGGAAAATTCAAATACGTCCTCACAGATCCCATTTATTGTTTATGTCGATAGATTGAAAAGAATCAGAGGGAATCATAAAAAAGAATCAAGTGCTTCGTGCACGACATGTAATATAATGGAAACACTATCCGCATATTTGAATTCAGTGATCTCTCTCTTTGAAAGAATCATCCATTGCATACTCAAGTTTTTATTTGAGCACGTGCAGGTAAGTGCTTTTGTGGTCCTATCTATGATTTGGATGAGTCGGATGACCTTGATAATAAAATTGACCTCTGTATATGATTTTGACTTATTGATTTATTACATACCTACATGAGCCCTGCTAGGAATGTTTCCATCTATGTTTGTTTACATGTTTCATATCCCTATATGCATCTTAATTCACATGTGTTTTTGTGTGCGTGTTATGTATTCTAAACCACGTGTCAATGACTTTGTGCTTGTCTGGATGTGTGTATGTTCATTCAAGGCTTTATGGATGGATGTGGACTGAAGCATGCAAGAGTATGAAAGCTGAATATGTGCTTCAATCATTCTTCAAAATGTGCGCAAGGTTAGAATGTGCTTGAATCATGTTTCAAAATGCTTGCACATACGTTATCTAGTACGTGTGAAAGTCATTGAGACGGATTATGAAATTGGACATGCATTTGTGTTCCCAATTATCACTCGAATAACCTAAAATTTAAAAATGTATCCGCACATATTGGTTCTCATGTGTTCGACCATATCATTATCATGCTTGATGAATTTTAATTCTATGTGTATGTATTTATGTGTGTAGATGTGTGTGTGTCTATTTCAGAACATGAACTTGAGCATGTGTACGATTAAGTTTGGTTTTTATTCTCCCATGTTTATGTGTGTGTTCATATGATAGTAATTTAGTGTAAGATATGAATGTTCAAGATCATGTCTTCATCTTATGCAAGAATACTTAATTGTTTATAGATCTTTTTATTTTCATGTATATAATGTGACGGTATTACATGTGTATGCTCTTGTCTATTATGGTTTTTACATCATCTTCATGTCAACTTATGTCTGCATAATTACCTATATGTTTTTTAGTGTGTGCCTAAAGTTAATGTATATATATATATATATATATATATATATATATATATATATATATATATATATATATATATATATATATATATATATATATATATATATATATATATATATGTGTGTGTGTGTGTGTGTGTGTGTGTATGTATGTATGTATGTATGTATGTATGGCATCTTAATAACAGTTTATGTAATGGATATCACATCGGTGGGTGCAAAGACATGAGAAACCATTGGTGAAGATTCGTTACTTTCATGACCTTTTATAAAAAATACAATAAATAGAATGCCACTATGCAATAATGTTCTAGAGCCTAATACAATCTAACTGATAATGGTGTCAATTGAGATCAATGATACAAGAGATCTACTAAGCAGAGGACTTATCAAATTTATCTCTAATAACAAAATCCCTAAGTGGAGAAGATCATCCAAATCAAGCATCGGATGCTGCTCAAAAGAAGCAAACAAGCTTCTTGAAGCAATGCATGTGAGGAGCAAACAAGCTTCTTGAAGCAATGCATGTGAGGAGACTGGATGTTTTGAGAGTTTGTTCTAACACTTCCAATCAACATCAATCCATAGCTTCAAGCTTCAATCCACTCAACAAATTTGATAACCACATAAGAAGAAAAATAAAATCATACACACACATATACATACATACACACACATATACATACATACACACATACACATGCACGCAATGCACTTTAATCAACTCACACACATGTCTAGACTAGAACACACACCGCATGCACATAGACACAAAGTGGCACACAAACAGACACAAATTAACAGAATCCACTATGCATACACATTACAAATAGATAACACACAAAAATGTAAAATTGTAATGTTTTTTATTCTAAATCGTTGTTGATTTTGTGTATCTTTTGATAAACGTTTGTTTTATTTTAGTTCCTTTAGATCTTTTGATTTGGCATTCATATTCTAGATAAACGTTAAATGAATAAATGTTTAATATCTTGATACACACATAAATATATAGATAGTCACATTTACACATGCCCATTTTATTACACACACATAGATACATATAATCACCTTCACACACACTTATATAACTTTACACATAGACCTTTTGGGACATTCATTACCCACATATATAGATAAACACATAGTACATTAATAGCAATAATCACACATCACATATCCACATACCCAGATGCATATGCACATAAAGATATACACATCCACATTCACATACATATGCACTTAAACATATACACATCCACATTCACATAGATATTCACAAAAAAATATAAACATCCACATTTACATACATATGCACATATACATATAAACATCCACATTCACATACATAAATGCACACACAAAGCACCCACAAACACGTTCACAAACATACTCACATACCCATACACATAACCACAAACACATATACACTCATATATTCTTACAGTTTTATTCACATACACACGTACACCCCTGCACACATAACCACACACAAAAATGCACACACTATTACATATACCCACAAACCCATTCACAAAAATACACAAACATATCCACATCCACAAACCCATCCACATACATGTATATAATATACATACATAAGAATGCAATTACCCTGACATCCACATGCAGATCTATATGAGCATGCATTAACACATACCATGCAGGCATAAGTAATCATCTAATTTGTTTCTTGGTTTTCCATTCATGTAGGCACAAAAACACACGTGCATAGTTGAAATGAGGGAGTAGGATCAAGAAAAGATTTTTTTATTTCTCATGGCTACCGTTGGCGAGGGTGTTTCTTCACGACAACGCTATGATGGAAAATTTGAGACAAAGAGACAGACAGAAAGAGAGAGAGAGGAATGGAGATGGATAATACATTGTAAAAGAATAATATTGAATCGCTGCAAGCATGATCATATTGTCCAGACAGTGCATCTCCACATTTTCTTGAGAAAGAGACTCGATCGAAGCATCTCTTGTATATTCATCTCAAATCCGAAGAGATTTCTTTTTATTTTTTACTTTATATTTCTTTTTTTTTCAAAAGGGAAGTTCAGCCTAGGCCTTCTCTCCCGGACTTTAATTAAAATAAAGGAAGAAAAGTTACAAGTGACTGGGACTAGTGCCCTTGGGACCTCCCGTATCCCACAAAGAAGGGGCAAAACATGAAGACCTAGAGAGGATTACAAAGGAGGTTAAAAAGCCTCTGGTCTCCGTCTAAAAGATTTGGAGGTAGCCATGTGCCCACAACTTTGGACACCCTCTTCAGGAGTGGTCGATCGAGAAGCCTTTGTTCCTCCTTGGCAAAAGAATCTCCAACTGCAAGAGGTCCATACCTTTCAGGCATCATAAAGTTTTTCTCATCAATAACAACAAGCTTAAATCTACTTTATATTTCAATTCTTCATTGGTCTTTGTCATTTTAGAGCACATCTCACTTCTCTACATTTGTATAGACTTCGGCATGTTAAAAGCAGAGAAAGTGTAGGCGTTTTCTTTGAATATGGTGTTTCGAAAACCAAGTTGAAGAAACATGCAAGGAATGTTCAAGTGGAGGACAGTGCATAGGGTTTTCACTTACACTAATTCAACACACACACACACACAAATAAATAAATAAATAAATATATATATATATATATATATATATATATATATATATATATATATATATATATATATATATATATATATATATATATATATATATATACATACATACACACACACATATATATAAATATATATATATATATATATATATATATATATATATATATATATATATATATATATATATATATATATATATATATATATATATATATATATATATATATATTATCTTGAAAATTCTTTCTATATGAATGCATGTTGCTTAGAAACCTTGAATCAAAGTTTTTTTTCAAATGCATGAACAACACTTGATAGCTATTGCGATAGGCATTATGATAGTGAAATAACTCATTATAAACTTACTATTATACATTGTGTGGATGATGTTTTGAATGCAGACTTAGGCCATTTTAGAGACATAGATGTAATCTAGGATTGACAAATTCTATACTCCCTCTCTACATCTCATTTAGATCATGTTCCTAGTTAAACATTGAACATATAGATGAAAGAATGAGGAACAATGTTGTATGAGAGAACAATAGAGTATGCACAGGAGAATAAAAGTCTCTCTATAAATTTTTATTGAATCATGTTTTAAGAGGATCTTTTTCCCTATCGAGTAACTTAAGTGTAAGATAATGCCTTGATTTTAATCTCTCTCGAGAACCTTTAAAATCGGAGGGCTCAAAATTGATATTTGGAGGAGCATTTGGACCACGTAATGTCTAACACTATTGCATAGATAGAACACCACAAAATTTTTTCCTCTCATAAAAACTTTAGAGATCCACAATATTTTTGAGTTGCAAGGGCTAAAAAAGTGTCAATTTTTTATATCTTCTTCTTTTCTCTTCTACATTTGCAATTTGTAAGTAGACTATAAATTGATCAACATGAGAGTTCCAAGTAGTTGTCTTCTAAGATTGCATCTTACACTCCCATCATTCCTTTAGTCGGAGTTCCTTTTCATAACGAAAATCTTTGTATGTCTTCTTCGATATCCTTTAGTGCCTCAAGTTTAGCTACAAATGTACTTTCATTTGTTTTAGGAAACTTTTTGTACAATTTTATCATTCCTCTGTTTGCCTACTATAGAGGTAAGGAAAGCCAAGTTCTAGAATTACCCAGTTTCTTGTTGATATTCAGAAAAAACTAATACTCTTTAGCTTGTTTCAGTTCTTCACATATGTAGAAGAAATATAGAATGCATCATACCATACAAATCATCTAGCTCCAGTTCCTCATCTTCCAATTGATGTAGTATTTCTTTAATACCTTGGCTAGAGTCAAGGATTCAAATATTGTCGAGCTATATCTTGCACTACAGCAGCTTGTGGCATCTTAAATATTTAATAATTACCTTTAATAGGATCTAGATTACGTGTACTAAACTAACTAGATCAAATATCTTAATATTCCATGGTGTACACCTTCTTGTGTAGACTAGTCAAATCTATTGATAGAGATGCCTACGTAGCCTATATGTTCTCGAATTGTGAGCTACAAATATCTTTCCATAGTTCTAATGGAGACCTTAATATAGACACAAGATAAGGCATAACCGTTTTGCTCTTACATTAGGTCTCATTGTCACACAGATCTCTCTTTGTTGAATGTGAGATTGCCTATCATAGAGGGCAAACTGATGTGCTTCATCTTAGCAACCACCTCTACCACTCTTCACAGTCTCTACAGATTGGGAGTTATCTGTTATCTCTTCCTTGGCTCATGGCATCTTCTCTTGCCCTCTTCCTTGTCTTGGGATTTTGGATGTTGAGAAAATGTGTAACGAGTTATGGGTTCAAGGAATCTTGATTAGTGTTAGGCAACTTTGAAAATCTTCGTTTGAGATCATCAACTAAGTGAATCAAAAATACTGTTGATTTACGTGAATGAACCCACCTTAGAAACCCATCCAAAGTATGTAACTAAAATCTTCTAAATAAAATATCTTATGAAATTCTTTCCAAATTCTATCCTAGTTTTTGTTTATATAGACATGAATTGTATCCAAGATAGATTTAGAAACTGCCCATTCAAAGTACTTTGTAAGCATATCATTGGGTAAGCCTTGAATTTTTGTGTCTACCTCAATCATGTCCAAATAGTAAGGAAAATTTAGGCATGTAAATTTACCTTTCTCTTTTTTAATGCATTGCACCACTCTTGGACCTTGTTGTGCTCTCTCTATCTCTCTAATCTCGTTTGCCCTAGAGTGCATGACTACATTCAGAGTGATCAGCCATATGATGTCCCTCAAATTAGACAAAAATTTAGAGAAGAGCCCCTTGCACTCTCAACTATGGAAGAAGATAATTCTTGCTGTAATACTCCCTTTGACTCTTCTAGTGAGTGAACCAGATGTAAGTCTAAACGCTTGCTTCTCAATCAAGGCTACTGGATCTAGAGTCTGAAGAAACTCTATAGGATTTTGGACATACTATACTCACCTTTGTCTTTGAAAATATAAGTCGATAGCCTAGGTTCATGATCCTTATAGAGAAATGTAGAATTCAATCTAGAGACTTGTACCACTTTTTAGGAAGTGTTCTTGTTGAATCAAGTTTTTTTTTGTTTTCCACTTATAGTTGCTCCCCTATGTTGGATTTCAAAATCTATTAGTTGACCCTAGGTTTTGAATTGAGAATTTAGAATTTTAATCTACGTTGAGTTCTAGAGCTGGACATTGAACAAGGTATAGATTTGGACTATGAATGTAGGATTTCAAGGCTAGAGTTAGAATTTCACTCTAAGTTCAACTTTGGAGGTTCATTGTCACTCTAGGTTTCTAACACTAGAGTTGGAATTTAAGTCTAGGGTTTTAAATCGAGAGCTAGAATATCACGGTAGGATTTGAAGGCTGAAGGTTTGAACTCACACTATGCTTAAGCATACTATTTGAGATTTTCTTTATTTATTGTTCTTCTAAAATGTTTATTTTTGAAACTCTTTAAAGATTCTTTTTTTTAATTTCTTTCTTCTTTGGATGCTCTTCATCAGCCCTTTTTCTTTTGTTTTTGTTTTTCCTTCTCTACTTCTTTTTATTTTGTTTAAATTCTAGTTAAGTAATGATAAAGTGCTTCTTTGAAATATTGTCTTTTTTCAGTTCTTATTGCTTTTATAATTTTAAACTATTTATGATATTTTATCCTCTCTTATTTTTATGGCTTTTCTTCTTTCTAGATTTTATGATATTTGTATTTGGATAAAGAGAAGAGCAATGTTGTCCAACTATAGTAAGTGTTGGAAGGTGCTGATAATGATGACGAAAGCCTAATACAAGTGGGAGCATACTCAAACAAAGAACCCTTCAAACTTTATGATTTGTAATGTAGATATTGAAAGAAATTAAAATGCCATTACGTGGATTTTGATTTGATGATGAAGATTTCAAATCAAATATAGTGTACATTTGATTCACATTTCATGAATACATCCAAACCCAAAATACAAAAGCATCAAAATTTTCATTCTACTTTTGCCTCACTTGAAGGCCAGGTTGATGAAAAGAGCCATTCATATGAGAATCACCATGTTGTTTCGAGCTTGATTTTAGGTTCAAAGTTTCATAAAAAAGATGCAAATGAATGGTTGTGTCTATCGTTTCATCAAACCATGGCATCACACATGGGGTGCTTTCTAAACATACCCGGAATATCCATGCTTGCATTTCAAGGGAAGCATCAATGCACGAGGGAGAAGAAACATGAAGAAAATGGATATGAATAAATTTTCATTCCCATATATCAAATGGATCATGACATCGGTGGGTGTGGAGATGAGAAACCGCTCATCAAGATTCATTACTTCCATTAATTTCCACTTGAAATACAATGACACTTTGCACTATTTGTCTAGAGTCTAATATAACCTTATTGATAAAGGTGTCAAATGAAATAATTGATAAAAGAGATCTACTAAGTGAAACACTTAGCATACTGTGCTTTTAATAACAAAAAACCCAACAATGGAAAAATCCTCTCAATCAAGTGTCGAATGCATCTCAAAAGAAGCAAACCAGCATTTTAAAGCAATGTTTGTGATGAGACTTGATATTCAGTTCTTCTCAAGAAAAGTAAACGAAATCTTTTGAGTACGGCACAAATGAAGACGCTAAAATATGCATACTTATCTGATCTTTTTGGAATCTCATCAATTTTCGAAGGTGTGCTCTAGGCACAAGAATATGGTGCAGACACTAAGGGATATGTGGAATTCTAAAAATAACCATTGGTGTAACAATATTAAGACCTACATAACCTATTTCTTGAGGGTCTAAAGCAAAATGTTTACCATGCTTTCATATGATTTCCTCAAAATACCCTTTCTGTACACGAGGAATAAAACCACTAGCAATTTTAAACTTTTTAATTGATGCATTAGAAAATTCGTGTCCAATTCTGAATCAATCATGAACAATTGGATCATGTCCTACTTCTTTAATCATTTCATCTATCCGTTTTGGAAGTGGTTGAGCCATTCACTTAGCTTTCCTATCTATAGGCTTTTGTTTAGTATCCAGGTTAGGCTTAAATCCATCAAAGAAATGAAAAGAGTCCACATATGATTTCATCATCATTAATCAAACTATCATTTTTAAGTTCTTTTTCTTGTTTTTGCATATTTATTTGGCCTTAAATGTATAAATTTATTATGCACAAATGAAGTTTCACCAAAAGAAGAAAAAAACAAGTTTATGTAACAAATGTATTAGAATGTAGGAAATCAAGGATAAATAAACTAGTGCTTACCCACAAAGTAGTGGCACTTATGCAAAATCCTCTCATATATGCATGGGAGAATACTTCCTCAATGAGTGCCGATTTCTTGGATGATTAACAAAAATAGTCATGAACTATAAGGAATTTAAACCATCTCTAGAATGAATTCGTGCCAAAATAGTTCCATCATCCTAAACTTTGATTTCCATGCATTTTTCACAAATAAATGGTTGACCTAGAATGATTGGGTATAAGCAACCTTCATGCATAGTGAAGTGTTGGCTTTTATTAACATCTTCAATACAGAGAGGCATTAGCATAGGCACCTAAAAAATCATCTAGAGTATTAATGGAAGCTTTCATATACCATCCGTGGCATTATTGTTTATTTTTACTTCCCATCATTAGTACTTAAGAATTTCTTCTTCTCAAATTGTGTTACTATCAGACATTGGTCTATAGAGACCACTTCATGTATGTGTGGGACAAGAGCTAGCCATAGCCAAGGTCCTAAGCTCGGGGGATATCCTAATGTATTCAAAGATACTTGTGAATTATTTGTGTGCCACTTTCCTCCCATCCAATATATCCTCTTGCTCCATGTGCATGTGGCACAAGGGCTAGCCATAGACAAGGTCCCAAGCTCAAGCGATATCCTAATGTGTTCAATGGTAATGGGGATGAGTCTTGGATGATGGCCACATGGCATCACTAGAACATTCGAGATCATTACTATTTTGGATGCAAGAGGATATATTGGATGGGAGGAGAGTGGCACACACATCATTCAAAAGTCTAAATACATTGCGATATCCCCGAAGCTTGGGACCTCGGCTATGGCTCGCGCTTGTCCCACACACACATGGATTGGTCTTTGTAGACCAATGTCTAACAATTACATTTTATGCTCGTTTACTTTTACAATAGTTAATTTTGGTTCTTTTGGTTCTTCTATCTTAATGTATTCATCTATACTTTCACTTGGCTCCCTTGTTCTTCGTATGATATTTATACCTTCCACTTTAGCATTAGGATTGGATATTACCAAAATCTCCTTGATTGAATAGGCACTTCAGCTTCAAAGATCTTCTCATAAAACATTTTTTTAAAGGTCAATGCCTTTATCCAATTGTCAAATTAATCAAAATTTTAGAGGTGTCTTGGCTGGTACCTCCCCCTTTTCCTTACCTTTCTCACTTTCATGAACTTCCTTCCAATTTCCTTCTTTTTGGTTTTCTTATCTCTTCCTTTGCTTGTAATTCCTTTAGGTTCTTGGATTTATTCTTTTGGCTCCATGTGCTCTTGAGTCTTCTTCCTCCATCTAGTCACTCATGTATGTTTTTTCGTTTTATCCTCTTCTTCATGTTTACATTTATCTTCAACGCTCACCTCATGTTCATACAATGAAAGTAGATCAATTTCTCCATTCTAGTGTGACTTTGCACATATATTAGAGCTACATTTCTTAAGTGTTTTCTCAATCAAGTTACCCATTTAAGGAGAATGAGAGAAATATGTCCAAAATGGATATTCATTTTCCTCAAAATCCAAGCTGTAAGAGTATGAATTTTGTCTTTTTGAGGCTTCATAATGTTGGGAAAGAGGGATGGACACTCCAAGAAATGAGTAGGTACTGCCAAATCCTGCTTTGCGCCAGCCCCTTGATGATTCAAAGATGATATGTGGGCCCTCATAGCTTTACAATGAAACTATATAAGTGTGTATGTACTTTGGAAATGATGTATGAAAAGATTGAATCAAAACAAACTACTTCCAAATAGAAGGATTAATGAAAACCTTCTATTTTTTATCATACTCCTGCTACTTGTTATGCTCTGTGCTACCAGTACAGTAGGAATTGGAAAAATTCCTTTTAAAGATATCTGATTAGCTTAGTAAGCTAATGATTCCAAGTGGAATCACTTGAAGTGATGCACTATACACAAAGCAATCAATTTAACAAATGAATCATTACCCCTGATTTTTTAGGACCTCTACAGAGTTTGACCAGTGAGTGGTTCGATGCACTTTTCTCAAAATTGGCAACATGGATTTCCTTCATAATTTTTCCGAATGTAGATACCTTGGAGCTGATTCCAAAAAGCTATAGATCATTGAATTTTATAGAGAATTGACTGAGATATGAGCAGCACAAGCTGACAGATGTTAATGACTATAACAGAGAGATCATAGATGAACAATGTAGATGTATATTTTGGCTCTCTCTAAAAGTAATCCTTCAATCTAGGAGATATTCCCTCAATGAATTAGATTCTTTTATAACTAACAAGTCCATGAGTTTTTGGTAGTTGATTACAAATATTCTCTCAAGTCAAATAAATGACTTTAATTTCTACTAGCAATGGTTTCCATGGAGCTTCAATGTGTTTATGACCTTCAAGCCAAATGTGTGGGCTTGAAAGTTGCACCAACAGCTCCCCCTCAAGCCAAACATTTTGGCTTGGTCTTCATCTCCAATCTTCGTGAACATCCTGCAATCCAATCATTGATTTAAACATGCAAAGTTTTGTACCATCTAATGCTTTAGAAGAAGTGTGCACAATGCATATTAGTTGATACATATGCCAACTGGATATCCTTGCTTAATAGCTTCTCTCTCACATAATGATAATGGACCTCTATATGCTTGGTCCTAGCATGATAAATAGGCTTTGTTGCAAGGTGTAATGAACTTGTCTTATCTCCAAAAATCATTGGAGATGTAGTATGCAAACCCAATTCTGTATACAACAATCTGATCCATATGGCCTCTTGAGTAGCATTGGCCAATTCTCTATACTCTGCCTCTGTAGGAGATAAAGCAACAGTAGGTTTTTTTTTTTGAAGACCATGATATTGGCTTATCACCTGCAAAGGATAGGTATCCTGAGGTACTCCTCCTATCATCTTTGCATCTTGCCCAATCTGCATCTGAATATATCTTGATGTACAAGTCTGATGTATAAGGGAAATACAAACCATGATGTTGGGTACCCTTAAGGTACTTCAAGATCCTTTTGGCAGCCTCCACGTGAGGTAACGTAGGCTTGTGCATAAACTGACTTAGAACACTTACTCCACTGAAGCAATGTCAATCCTTGTCAAAGTAGGATAACGCAAGCTTCCCACTATGCTTTGGTAACCTGCAATGTTCTCAAGTACATCACCTTCATAAGCACTTAACTTTAGGTTTACCTCCATTGGCGTACTTGCAACTTTGGCATCCTGCAAATGAAAATTCTTTAACATATCCTGTATATACTTTCTCTGAGTAATGTAAATTCTAGAGTTCGTATAAACTAACTCAAGTCTAAGAAAATATTTTAGTGATCCAAGGTCACTAATTTTAAACTCCTTCATCATCTAATTCTTGATATGTTTCATGCCATTAGCATCATTACTTGTAAGTATGATATCATCAACATATACACATAGGTATATTACCTCTGATTTAGTTCTCTTGATGAATAGAAAAGTATCTACTTTACTTATGACAAACCCTAATCCTGAAGGTATGGAGTCAACCTATGGTTACATGCCCTAGGTGCATGCTTCAATCCATAAAGAGCTTTATTCAATTTACATACATATGTTACCTTTCTTGGGTCCTCATAGACAGGAGGTTGTGACATGTACACCTCCTCTAAAATCCAGCCATTTACAAAGGCCATTTTTACATCCAGCTCATACATGTTCCAGTTCTTTGATGCACTCACACTTACCAATACCCTGATGGTTGACATTTTGGCCACACGTGAGAAGGTTTCTCCATAATCAATTCCTTGGGTTTGTGCAAAACCCTTAGCTACAAGTCTAGCTTTGTACTTGCTTATTGATCGATAAGAATTCCTTTTGATCTTATAGATCCATCTAGAACCAATTACCTTCATAGACTCCTTCTTTGGTACTTGTTCCCAAGTATCACTCTCCTTGAGTGCTTCAATTTCCTCATCCACAGCTTCTTTCCATTCTGCCTTGGTCTTTTCCTCTTCATATGATGCTGGTTCTTCAATTGAAAAATCTTTTGCAAGATAAACAGAGTGCTTACTAACTAGGGAAGTGTCATACCCATATCTAATTGGCTTCTTGATTTCCCTTTGTGATCTTCTGATTGCTTGGTTGGATGATTCAGGTATATCCTCCAATTTCTTCTTCTTGACTTTGCTTTTGGACTTCCATGCTTTGAATTCTTCAAGATTGATGATTTCCTCATCATCTGAGTTGATGTCTCCACTCTAAGTAGACTCCTCCCTAGTGAGGCTTGGAAATATGGATACATACACACATATACATATGCATACATAAAACCACATACATGCATGCATACATAAATATATAAATCCAAACATACATACATACACACACATATACATACATACATATATACATACATACATACATACATACATAAATACATACATACATACATCCATATATACATGCATACATACATACACACACATATATATACATACATACATACATACACACACATATGCATACATACATACATAAGTTCATACATACATGCATTAACACATACACATATTCATACATAAATAGAAGCATAGTTACATGCACATGTAAATGCATACATCGATATATACATACATACTTTTGTACACACCTACATATATACATGCATACGTACATAAATAGATACATATATGAATCCATCCATACATACATACACACATACATAGATACATACATATATACATACATACATAGATAAATACATACGTACATACATACATGCATGCATGCATAAATACATACATACATACTGTTGTATATTATTGAACAATGCATTGTTAAAGTGTTATATTATTAATGTATTAATATGTTTTTGATGTTTTTGATATAGCAGCTGAAGGTTCGTGAGGAGCGTGCAAGGCGTGAAAGGGTGAACATCAATAATCGGAATAATTATTATTTAGCTTGTAAATAAACCCGCGTAGAAGGTTCTATTGTAAGAAAAGTAATGGTTAGAATAAGGGTCATTGAAGACCGCAGTTTTTGTTATTGAAAGCAATGGCTTTCTGTAAAAGTTATCAACTTTTAGTTTCACGCCTGCTTTTCGAAGCTGCCCTCTTGTAACCACTCTTTTCGACGTAATCAAAATTCCTATAAATACATGCACTCTGTGGACTGTCGAAACAGAGTGCATGGGGGGAGATTGCACCCAATCTTGCGTTTGGTCTCCTCTCTTGTTGCCTCTATTTTCTATGTGTTTTTCTGCGTCCGTAATCTCTGTATACGCGTGAGCAAGATCCTGACAACAGTGGTATCAGAGCTCTGCACGCGTCAATACAGAGGGTTTTGTTCTCTGTTCGCGATTCTGAATTCCGATTCCATCTCCATCTCCATCTCCGTCTCCGTCTTCGGTTTCGGTTTCGATTTCGGTTTCGGTTTCTGTTTCGGTTTCTGTTTCGTCTTCGGTTTCGGTTTCTGTTCTTGTTCCTGTTCCTGTTCCAGAACCAAAACCTACGTTCCTGTCGACTAAGGCAAAGAACTTAGGCAATAACTTAGGCAATACATTGGCACCCAAGGTTCCCTTGGCGACCGTTGGCTACGCGCGAGGCAATTTTAATTTTTGAGTGGTAATAGAGAGGTTTAGAGTCCCGAAGGTAGGAGGATTTGAACCCACAACCTCCTACTTTCAAGGGAAGTACTTTGACCACTCCACCATCTCTTGGAGTTGTACTCAAGTTCTCTCTCTTTCTTATTTATGGAAGGCGCTCGCGACGATTTCAAGGATGGACCCAACAAAGAATCAAGTGTATCTCTCAATCCCTAGGTCGGATTGAGGCGTGTAATATACCGTTGGAAAGCTCTGGGAACGAACTTTCCAATGAGCTAAGTTGGAAGTGTGAATTCCTTCAAAATACTTGGGTTGCACTTGATTGAGTGTTCAAGATACCAAGCAAGGTTGAGAACACGGGATCTAGACACCAAGGTTGCAAACAAGAAGGTTCAATACACCAAGGTTGAGAGCAAGGGTCCAAGAGCACTATGGAGGATTATAGTAATTCACCTCTACCTGCGGCAACACTTGAACAACAACTAGAGCTCTTGCGGCATGAGCTTCAAGGAGCTCAGAACGAGATCCGACAACGTGATGAAATCCTCCAAAATATGCAAGCTGAGGAAGACAACCTTACGAGAGTAGTAAAAGCTATTGTGTCTGCCCAATCTGATGTTACTCATTCAAAGACTGGTAATAGAAACTACCAGTTTCTACGATTTGATGGCCGAAAGGATGGGCCTTTAGTACTTTCTTGGTTGTCGCAGTTTGATGATTTTTATACCGATGAAATGTATGCTGAAAGTGAAAAAGTTAAATTTGCCACTAACTATTTAGTAGGTAAAGCACAACTCTGGTGGAATGTCCTGCAGCACAGTACAGAGTGTCCAACAACTTGGAAGGCTTTTCAAGAAGACGTGTAGGATTCATTTCTTCCTCCTCAATACCATTTGCGTGTTCGACGTGCATGGATGACCCTTACATGGAAGGAGGGTGATACGGTTACTACCTACATAGAGCGGTTCTGGCAAAATTTACTACTTGTACGAATGCTTGAAGATGTATCAGAGGATATCTTGCAGCAGAAATACGAAGATGGTTTGGATGTGGGTATCCAAGCTAAGCTTCACACCCTACGACCGACAACCCTCAACGAGGCTATATCTTTTGCTTATGATGCAGAAAAAGAATTCCAGTCCATAACCAAGTCACTCTGTCTACAACAACCACGTCCACGACCATTTCCTGTTAAACCTTCATTTCCTATGAAGCGTAATTTTAATGCCCCATCTTACCCTAGTTTTCCTCGTCCTCCACAATCCAATTACTCAACTTCACCCGTTGCTTCATCTCTCCAACAAACCAAACCACCTACCCTTCAGACTTCAGTAGTGAATGCTCAACAGAAGCGACCCCAAATCACTTGCTAGAGTTGTGGTAAACCTGGACATACAAAAATAAGGTGCAGATTGCAACCTCTTCATATGAAACTGGCTACAGCTCGATTGCATAACATGGAGGTCTATAATGAAGAAATTCCTCCTCTTTGGACAGAGGAATCACTGGAGAAGGATTTAAGTACCTTGGGTAACGATATCTCTCTACACTCTCTTCTTTGCATGCAGGGTACAATAAATAACAAACTAGTTAAAATTCTACATGACGATGGTAGTTCACATGACTTCATTTCACATTTATTAGTACAAGAACTTAAATTACAAATGTTTCCTTCTTTGTATAAAGTGAAAGCTGCATTTAAAGGTAGTCGTTATAATGTAACACGAGAAGTGCAAGATGTTACGATTAGCATAGGCCCTTATGTTGATTCACGAACATTTTTAATTGCACCTTTGCAATCTTATGATGTTATACTAGGTATGCGTTTTCGTCACCATTATAACCCACGTATTGACTATCATACTCATACCTTTAAGTTTGTTTTCAAAGGTCAAATCATTACTTTGTCTACACGGCATGATTTCCAACCATTTCCATTGATTAGTCACACTCAAGTAAAGCGTGCATTTAGGAAAGGATTCAACTCATGCATTGTTTTTGTCAATGTCATCAATGATTATACTCATACACTTCCAGATGCATATAAACCTTTCATGAGTACTTATAAGGATTGTTTTATGTCTGAATATCCCTCTGAACTACCACCATCTCGAGGATCCTTTGACCATAGCATAGACTTAGTCCCTGGTAGTTCTCCTCCTCATAAAGCACCTTATAGACATGGCCCACTACATCAAAAGGAAATAGAAAATCAAGTAAAAGACCTACTACAAAAAGGACTTATAAGGCCTAGTTCTTCCCCATTTGGAGCACCAATTCTCTTAGTAGAGAAGAAGAATAAAACTTATCGAATGTGCATTGATTATAGAGCCCTTAACAAGATCACAATCAAGAATAGATACCCTATTCCTCGAATAGATGATCTCTTAGATAAGTTACGAGGAGCTCGTGTCTTTAGTAAAATTGATCTTAAATCAGGTTACCATCAGATTCGTATGACACAAAGTGATATTTTTAAGACTACATTTAGAACTCAAAATGGCCATTATGAATTTATGGTAATGCCCTTTGGACTTACTAATGCCCCTGCTACATTTGCGCGAATGATGAATAATATTTTTCTTGATTACCAAGCTTTTGTTCTTGTATTCTTTGATGACATACTTGTTTACAGTAAGAATGATAATGAACATGAAAAGCATCTTGAAACAGTTTTTCATTTGTTACGAGAGAACACACTTTATGCTAATCCTTAAAAGAGTTATTTCTTTCAGCATAAGCTAGAATATTTAGGACATATTATTTCAAGTGAAGGTGTGCATGTGGATCCGAAAAAGATTAGAGTTATCATATAATGACCTACACCACAATCAGTCAATGATGTTCGTTCTTTTCTTTGGTTGGCGAGTTTCTATAGGAAGTTTGTTCGAAATTTTTCTTATTTAGCATTGCCTCTTACCTTGTTGTTGAAAAAGAAAATCAATTTTGCATGGGGAATTACCCAACAACAGTCCTTTGACAAACTTAAACATGCACTTTCACATGCACCTGTTTTACAATTACCTGATTTTTTACAACCCTTTCATGTTGTTACTGATGCTAGTGGTTTAGGAATAGGTGTTGTTTTAATGCAAAATGACCATCCCATTGCATTTGAGAGTAGAAAGCTTAAGCCCTCAGAGCATAATTATAGTACGTATGATAAAGAATTGTTAGCAGTTGTGCATGCTTTGCGAATTTGGAAACACTATCTCATGGGCTCTGAAGTAGTAATCAAAACCGATCAACAGGCTATTAAGCATTTATTAAGTCAGCCCTTAATCTCTGATAGGCATCTTAAGTGGGCATCATTCATTCAAAATTTCCAACCCATGATACAATATCAGCTAGGTAAAGCTAATGTCGTAGCTGATGCTCTTAGCCGTTTTCCTTTGCATTCTGTTGTTTTGAATAATATTTCTGCCATCCAAATTCACTCTTTTCAAGAAATGGTTTCCACTTATGCATCTGATTTATCTTTTTCACGTGCATGGCATGAATTCAACAATGCTGCATCTTTATCTGATGAACATTATACATTTCATAATGGTTTTCTCTATTTTCAACATAGATTGTGCATAACCCAAGCTTTTAAAGATTTTGTCATTAAAGAAATGCATGAACCATCTTACATGGGTCATAGAGGTATACAAAGCACCATTTTTGCTTGCAAAGATTTCTTCTTTTGGCCACACATGGAAAAAGACATTGCACATTATGTTTCTCAATGCATTGTATGTCAGTGTGTCAAACGTCATCATGGTAAACCATTTGGATTATTAATGCCACTTCCTATTCCAAATGAACCATGGGAAAAAATCTCTATGGATTTTATCATAGGTCTTCCTATCACTTCATCACATAATGATATGATTTGGACAATAGTTGATAGGTTTAGTAAATGTGCTTATTTCATTCCATGTAGAAAAACTTTGACTGCACCTCAAGCTGCAAAATTATTCATTAAATGCATTTTTCCACATCATGGATTTCCTAAAGTAATGTTATCTGATCGTGATGTTAGGTTTTGTAATCATTTTTGGGTTGCCTTATTTCAACATTTTGGTTCTAAAATAGATTTTAGCTCTGCATTTCATCCTGAAAGTAATGGACAGAGTGAGGCTACAAATAGTACTATTCTTGATTTATTGCGTTGTTATTCATTAGATAATCCTAATAACTCGGATGACAAGTTGCCATTGCTTCAATTTGCTTACAATAACACTTTACACACCACTACTGGTCGTGCACCTTTTGAAATAGTTTTTGGTAAAAAGCTTCCCACTCCCATGTCCCTCACCCAAACCGACATTCCGATGGCTGATTCTATTGCTCAAGATCACGTTTCTATACTTCATGATGTTCACGAGCACATTAGGAAAAGTCAAGAGCGATATACATGTAATATCAATACTAAACACTTAGCCAAAGAATTCAAGGAAAATGATTTTGTATGGTTGCGAATAATTAAAAGACGTCTCAAAAATATTTTGCAGCATCCTAGAATTAAACTTGCACCACGCTATTATGGACCATTTCGCATTATAGAAAAAACTAATGATAATTCATTTCGATTAGATATTCCATCCCATTGGACCATTCATAATTCTTTTCATATTAGTTTACTTAAACCCTTTAAAGGAACTTTACCACTTGCTCCACTTCTTGATGACCCTCCTTTGATTGAAGAACAATCTGAAATCTTAGTTCCTGAGAAAATCATTGATCATGATGTCACTACTACACGCACAGGTACTCAATATCATCGATATTTGGTTAAGTACAAAAATCACTCCATTGAAGAATGTCAATGGATACATAAAACACAATTAACACCTCATTATGACCACTTAATTACTACATATCATACACAAACACATTAATGTACCAGCTCCATGAACATTTCCATGCATGTCTTTTTACATGGCACATGCCTATTTTCTTTATTCAGTGATGAAACATGTGACTGGCCATCCATGTTTATTATTTTATCACCTGAGGTCAGTTGCTTGTCAACTGAGGGGCATGTTATACCTTATGGAATATGTTGAACAATGCATTGTTGGATTGAAATATAAAATAGCCAATGCATTGTTGGATTGAAATATAAAATAGCCAATGCATTGTTGGATTGAAATACGGAATAACCAATGCATTGTTGGATTGTAACATGGAATATGTTAGCCAATGCATTGTTGGATTGTAACAGTAACATGGAATATGTTGAACAATGTATTGTAATTGTTAGAGTGTTAAATTATTTTATCAACTGAGGTCAGTTGCTTGTCAACTAAGAGGCATGTTGTATATTATTGAACAATGCATTGTTAAAGTGTTATATTATTAATGTATTCATATGTTTTTGATGTTTTTGATATAGCAGCTGAAGGTTCATGAGGAGTGTGCAAGGCGTGAAAGGGCAAACATCAATAATCGGAATAATTATTATTTAGCTTGTAAATAAAGCCGCGTAGAAGGTTCTATTGTTAGAAAAGTAATGGTTAGAATAAGGGTCATTGAAGACCGCAGTTTCTGTTATTGAAAGCAATGGCTTTCTGTAAAAGTTATCAACTTTTAGTTTCACGCTTGCTTTTCGAAGCCGCCCTCTTGTAACCACTCTTTTCGACGTAATCAAAATTCCTATAAATACATGCACTCTGTGGACTGTCGAAACAGAGTGCATGGGGGGAGATTGCACCCAATCTTGCGTTCGGTCTCGTCTCTTGTTGCCTCTATTTTCTGTGTGTTTTTCTGCATCCATAATCTCTGTATACGCGTGAGCAAGATCCTGACAACACATACAAACATACTTGCATAAATATATTCATACATGCACAAATAAACAAATAAATACAATATAAACTCATACATGCATACATCAATACATACATACATGTATTAAACCATGTATACATTCATACATACAAACACATATACTAACATAGATACATATATAGCTCCATACATACATATAAACATATATACATACATACATTTATAGATACATAAATACATTCATACAAAAATCCATTATATCCATGCAAACATGTATACATAAATTGCATACATACGTCCATCATCTAGCGAACCATACACACATACATTGATACATACATACATACATACATACATACATACATACATACATACATACATACATACATACATACATACATACATACATACATACATACATACATACATGCATTAGCATTCTTTAATGCATAACAGTCTTTCTTCATTATGACAATAATAGCATTGGATATCCCTCTTCCTTGATTTACTTCTACTCTTATTTCATTGACCATTCTTTTCCTTGTTCTTGCTCCTATCATGTTCTTTATTCTTTCCTTGGTAAGAGTCACGAACGTTATATGCATCTCCACTCTGAGTGCCAACCATAGATTTTCTACGAATCTCCTCACTCAAGAGTGCTCCACATATGTCATCATAGAAAAGTTTACCACCAGGTGCACTATTGCTAATAGCTATGCAAAATGTATCCCATGATGATGGCAAGATGCATAACATCAATATTGCTTTCATTTCGTTATCCATATCCATTTTCTAAGCCTGTAACTACGAGAATATAGCATCAAACTCATTTAGATGAGCAGCAACACTATTTGTGTCCATAGAAATTTCATATAATTTTCTCATCAGATACACTTTATTTGATGTTGTCTCTTTTTCATATGTATTGCATAACTTCTTCCAAAGCTCCTCTGCACTTTCAAAGTCTAATACTATAAAGTAAACATTATCTGCCAGGTGCAAACAAATGGTAGAATTGGTCATTTCATCTAACTCATCGCAATCATCTTCATCCATGTTAGTAGGCTTCTTTGAAATCCCATTTACTGGCTTCCATTGCCTCCTTTGAATCAGCACATCTTTAATCTGATTCTTCCATAAAACAAAGTATGTGGCTTCTTTCCCTTCTTTAGACACCACAAGAGTGTAGCTTTGTGGAAACAGATTATCACGGTTAAGGGAGCTCTGGAGGGAACAATACTGGGATGGGTGACCTCTCAAGAAGTACCCGAGATCCTCTATCTTCCTTGATCATTGAGGTCCTCCCTTGCGTGGGGGTTTCCTCATTTTGCTCGCACAAAAGGAACAAAGATTTTTGCATCAAACTGCTCTGATACCAGTGAAGTATTTCTACGACAATGCACCACACTGTGCTCTCCTTCTCGAGAGCTCCACGATGATATGCTCAGAATAGAAAAACAACTCATAAGGCCACACATAGTACTTCGCACAGATGCTGCAGAATATATAGAAAAACAATACACACGGGGCACAAAGATAGACTTCTTAGGTTTCACAAATGCGGTCGAACATACAATCTATGGCTAACTAGGCCACTTTATGTTTTATTAAAGAACATATACAAAGAAGTGTCCAGTGGCCATTTGGCCTTTCACATGGACACCAACGGTAACAGATTTCGGCTAATGATAAAATTGAAACATGTTTTTCTTGATCTTTGGTGCAAACAAAACATCTGACAATGTGAGATAACTACCATAACGATTAGTTAGAATGTTCTTGCCAACTCTCATTATAGGATAAGAGGCACTGTTAGTACATATGATAGTATTTAGTGTAGGGACACACTCAAGTTAGTACAAGGAATACGGGCGTATAGCGACGGTTAAGGCGACAGAATTTCGTCGCTATAAAATTGCAACATGCATTGTAATGAGCGTCGCGCGTGGACCATCGATTAAACGATGAACCAAACGACGTGTTTTGCAACTTGTGGCACGATGGGGTTTCGACACTCCCATACAGCGTCGCTAACATGACGATTTCAAATAGCGTCGCATAAGCGACGCTTTCTTGTGTCGCATAAGTGACGTTTTGTGCCGTCGTATAAGCGACGCTATGAACATGTCACTTATGCGATGCCAACTTGATGCCTAGCATCGTTTACATGATGGTTTGTTGACGAAAAAAATCTAAAACCTTGGAGGCTCTTCGATCGGCATTTTCACGCATATGATCGAAGAGCTCTCCAACGTTCGCAATTGTGCTGCGCTTACGAGTTGAAGCAAGTATATGCAGAATTGTGTTTTTGCCTAAGCTCTCTCTTATTGTCTCCCTCTGTCTCTATTTCTCTCTTTCTACATCTTTCTCTCTTTGAACTCTCTCTCTCTCTCTCCCTCTCTCTCTCTCTCTCTTATTTCTCTCTTATTGCAGGTTATTCAAGAAGCTAACCAAGCAAAAGGTATGGCTAACCATTGTAAGTACAATTTCTATTCTTTGTATATCATTTGAATTGTGTTATTTTCATAAGATAGCATACTCACTCTTATTGATATGCACTTATACACTTATACATGATGAAGATGCACTTTTACACATATACACATATACACATGCACATACACACATATACACATGCATATGCACAAACATTTCTACAACCACATAAAAAGACTTACATGCATGCATTATCGCATATATATATATATATATATATATATATATATATATATATATATATATATATATATATATATATATATATATATATATATATATATATATGCGATAATGCATGCATGTAAGTCTTTTTATGTGGTTGTAGAAATGTTTGTGCATATGCATGTGTGTATATATATATATATATATATATATATATATATATATATATATATATATATATATATACACACACATTAACATATATGCAAATACATGTATATGCACATCCACATGCACGCACATTCACATGCATGCACATGGATGCAAATGGAAATCCATCCACATAAACATGCATGTGGAATACATATACACATGCATATACATACATGATACACATATATATGCACATATGTACACACACATATACACATGCACACACACATGGACATACCTACATATACACATATACATGCACATACACACATATACACATAGAGTTACACATATGAATGCACATACATATACACACATATACACATGCACATGCACATACTCATACACACATATACACTTACACATGCACATGCACATGCACATACTTATACACACATATACACTTACACATGCACATGCACATGCACATACATACATATACACACACATACACATGCACATACATACATCTACACACACATAGATATACACTTAGGTACACACATATGAATGAATTATATAATTAAAGTATTAAAACACATATACACATGCACACACACATGCACGTACCTACATATACACATATACATGCACATACACACATATACACATAGAGTTATACATATACATGAACATACATATACACACACATACACATGCACATGCACATACTCATACACACATATACACTTACACATGCACATGCACATACATACATATACACACACATACACATGCACATACATACATATACACACACATACATATAAACTTAGGTACCCACATATGAATGAATTATATAATTAAAGTATTAAAACACATGCTTAATATAAACAATAATAACAATCAATAGAACAAAACTCTTCATTACGCAAAACTAATGTTGTGCAATATACAAAGTTGAAAGATCTATATTCAAAAGACGCTAAAGTACAAGATTTGTGTGACAATGATGAAGATGATGGCATGGCAGATTTTATTGAGGATTGGTATAAAAAGGACAGTGAGAGCATTGATATTTCTAAAAATGAGAAATATCTTCGAGAGGAATGTCTAAAGCATGTATATGAAGGAAGTGGTTTGAGACGACTAAGTGCGAGCTTACTTATTCTCAACCTTCAAAATCATTTTGGATGGGGTAATGTATCTGTTTCGACACTATTAAGGTATAATTTTCAATTTTCTATCTATTTATATATATATATATATATATATATATATATATATATATATATATATATATGTATACATGCAAGTTTTTATTCTTACTTTAGATAAGGTAAGAACAAGAACTTGAATTAAATGGGCACTTTTGTCCACGCATCTTTTAAAACTATTAATGCATCTTTCAAAATATTCGTGAAAAATTTGATTGTTTGGAGGGCAGGATACGATTGTTTGTTTTGGAGGATAGGAAGTATGTACCTTCATTGAATGATTTGTTGATTCTATCATATGTTCAGTTTGAAAGTGTGAGAAGCGGATTTAAAATTGCTATTCAAAGAATTTGGCACTGTTTATAGGCCATAAAATGGTGACCTTGATGAATGGCATGCACAGAGGTTACTCAAGATAGAGCAATGTGATTATAAGGGACTAGTGCCAGCACGATTCCTAGGGTGTGCAGTAAACCTCTTGCATGTCAATGATGAGCATCTGAACTTTAGGATACAAAGTGGAAATCATGGTGGCTTGAGAGAATCACTTTTATAAAGCTATATATATATATATATATATATATATATATATATATATATATATATATATATATATATATATATATGTATATGTTTATATAGATATATATATATATATGTTTATTTATTTACTTTTTTTAATATATCTTTTTTTGATAAACTTACAGGTTATTATCTGAAAAGTTTTTACCAATTCAGAATATTCTTCCTACCTCACATGATGAAATGAAGAAGATAATCAAAAATCTTGGTATAGATTATCAATGTATACATGCATGTCCCAACGATTGTATTTTATATAGAGGTGAATATGTAGACTCTTTGACATGTCCCAAATGTCAATCGCCTCGATATAAGGGCGAAGAAGGTAAAATCCCAAAACAGGTATTGAGACATTTTCCATTGGCTCCACGGATTAGACATATGTTTCAAAGCCTCGAATTATCAAAGCTTTTGACTTGGGGACATGATCACAAAAGTACTAATGGAATAATCAGAATTCCTCATGACAGTGTTGCTTTTGAGCATATTGATTCTACATGGCCTGAATTTGCACCAAATCCACAGAATCTAAAGTTAGGAATTGCATTAGATGGGGTTAATCCATTCTCCATGAAATCTAGTAGATGGTCAACATGGCCAGTGGTAGTCATAAACTACAATCTTCCGCCATATCTTAGCATTAAAAAGGAACATTTAATGCTTTCACTTTTAATCCCGAGCAAAAGACAAGTTAAAGATATGAATATATATCTTGCTTCTCTCATTGACGATCTTCAAGAGTTATGGAGAGGTATTAATGTCCTTGATATATCGAAAAATATCAGTGAAAGACATATTACGGTTCGTGGTATTGTGGCTTGGACTATTTACGATTTCCCAAGATAGGGTGTTTGTTTAGGTATTGATGTTATTTTTTTATTCAATATGCATGTACATAAATATGATTTAATCTAAGTATATTTTTATCATTTTCCATGATGCAGGAATATCTACTAAGGGTTATAAAGCTTGGCCATAATATGGTGATAGGTTGAGATCAATCTATAGTAAGAATCTCAACAAAAAAATTTATCTTCGACATCGAGGATTCTTGCCTGATGATCATCCATTAAGATCTAAAAGAGAAGCGATACATTTTAATGGAAAGCTTGAAACAGGTCAATGTCCAATACCTATGACGCCTATGGATTGGTATAAAATATGGCCAAATGGACCTCTCATAGATCTAGAATCAGAAATATTTATTGATGATTCAGATAATGAGTATGTGAACAGAGGTAAACGAAAATTGGCACTCGTAGAGAACATATCAATATGGTATTCTTTGGAGTATTGGAAAGAGTTAAAAGTATGTCATCTTCTTAATCCTATGCATATATTCAAAAATATTGGTTATTCACTATGGCAGCATCTTCTTGGACTAAAAGATACCACAGCATCAAGGAATGATTTGAAAGATCAAAAATCCAAACCAAAGGTATGGCGAGTTTTTTATAGACATCGACAAGAAATGACTTATGCACCTGCTCCTTGGGTACTTACAACAAAAGAGATATAGAATATCAACAATAGAGTTCAATTGATTAAGACTCCTACAGGATATGGAGCATTTTTTCAAAACATGTTTACTATGGATGATAGGAGCTTATCTAGGTTAAAGATCCATGACTGGCATAACTTTTTGAAACATATTTTACCTTTGGTTATCGATGGATGTACAACGAAAGGAGTACAAGATGTGATCTATCCTCTTGGATCACTTATAAGGTAATTATGATACTTTTATATTTAATATGTATGAATATTGGATATTTTCTATTTTTTATTTAACTTCTTTATAATTGTTTTTATGATATGTAAAGGTGGATTACATCCAAAGAGATTGACAAAAACTCGATCCCACAAAAAAAACGTGAATGCAAAGAGCTACTATGGTTGATGGAGAAAGAACTTCCTACTTCATTTTTTGATATTCATGTTCATTTATTAGTCCAGCTTGTAGATGAAATAGAGATTGCAAGTGTTGTCAAAACTCGATGGATGTTTTGGGTGGAGTGATTTATGGGAATATTAAAAGGTTATGTGCGACAAAGAGCAAAACCAGAAGGATCCATGGCAAAGGGTTGGATGCTTGAAGAGTGCATGTATTACGTTAGGAGTACCTTGAAATAGTTCATGAAGAAGCTCCATGTGCATGGACCAACGAGTCTTCTTAAAAAATAACAGATGGGGTATTATCAGGTAAGGGGGTTCCATTCTTATTTACATTTCAAGAAACAAATGATGTTTCTACTTTTGTAGCATATAATAGCGAATGCATGCAAGCATTCCGTAGCGAGTACAAGGAACTTCAAAATCTTGAAGTAAAAGGCGCAAAAACAAAAGATTTAGACGTAATCTCGATAATAATGAGATTAGAGATATATCTTCTTTCATGGATTGGCTATATAGTCGTTTGCAACGCGCCAACACAAATAATGAAGAAATCTCAGATGAGCAAAAAGAGTTAATGATAGGTTATGAACAAAAGGTAATTTTATTAAAATAATATTTTATTTTTTTCATATATGTATGTTAGTTTCTATTTACTAATTGAATTTATTTTGCAGGCTCGAATGTTCACTAATATGTGGGCTTTTGGACAGCATATTAGAATCAAAGCCATTGATTCTTTACGTGAAATAGAGGATTCTAGTATTGTTGCTTCTTTCAAGCAACTATCACGTGCTAGCTCAAAAGACACGAACCTTATAGATAGCGAACTTGGTTACGTAGGAACTATTGTTGGTATCTACGAAATTTCATTTTGTACATTCAAACAGGTAGAAAAAAATTTATATTTTTTTTGATAGAGTTAGTTATGTTTTTAAGCACCTAATAATGGGTTTTTGTTGTTATATATTTTGATAGGTCATTTTGAAGGTTGACTGGTTTCGAGCCGAGTATAAAGGTAGTAATTCCACATTAAGAAAGGAATTATCTGGGTTTTGGGCAACTGATTCATCCAAGGTAATGCGATCTACTAAAGAACCATATATTCTTCCTAGACATATTGAACAAGCATTTTTTTTTTAAAACCCACATGCTCATCCTTGGTGGCAAGTCATTCATGTGCAACCTAGAGGTAGGTCATTGTTTGAACACTTTATTGTTAGATAGATCGAAGAAAGTCCTCTTGATGATTCAGCATGAGATACTGATACATCAACATCTGAAATAGAAATTAGAATCATTATACGTGATAATGATACTAATCTTTTTGATGAAGAGGATAATTCTCTACATGCTGATTCTATTGATGAGGAAGAGGAATTACCAGAAATAGATATTAATCCATCAATAGATGATGTGATTCATGAGAACATAGATTTAGCAATAGAAAAAATAAATGAAATCAATAAGGATAATGAAGATGAGACTATATTGATGTCTTACCAAAATGATGGCAATAATAAAAACATATGAGCAGATTAGATAGTAAACTCTACTCTAGTTATCGATCAATAATTTGAAGCTTCTGAATGGATATCAGATAATAGATTTTTTTATTAACTTGAATAACGATGAATCCTACTAGAGAGATGAAATCATGTTCTTCTAAGTTAGACCATGAAGCTAAGTGGTATGCCTAATTATTTTATATATAGCTTTATCTTCGAGGAGCAAATTTTTATCATGTATGTATGCATATGTGTGTGTATTCATGTGTATTATATGTATACATATGTTAGTATTGCATATATATGTATTTCATGTATAGGTATGTGTTTGCATGTGTGTGATATATGTATACATGTGTTAAATATGCATATGTGTATATATGCAGATGCATTTATGTAAAATATTCATGTATTCATGTAATATATGCAAGTGTTTATAATTGTGTACATGTATATATGTATATGTGTCTATGTGTAAATATGTACATGTAAATATGTATGCATGTATATATATGTTTATGTGTGCAGGTAGGCATGTATATGTGATGTGTACATGTATGTATGTATATATCTCTATGTGTAAATGTGTACATGTAAATATGTATGCATGTATATATATATATTTATGTGTGCATTTAGGCATGTATGTGTGATGCATAATATATCTACTCCATTTTATATTTATGTATCCTATCTACTTGATGTGTATATATCTTTATATATATTATGATCCACGTTGTTTCGAGTAGCTATATATAGAGGCACAAGGTTTGGGGGAGAGACATCTCTCTAGTAGGACGTCGGAGGAATAGATGCAATGTGTACATATACTTCAAACATATGGCTAAAATTTTGAATTAGAGTTTTTAAATTAGGGGTTTTAAAACCCTAATATCCAAATTAGTGTTTTCAATTTAGGATTTTTGAAATAGGATTTATTTATTTATTTATGCGTATGCATGTTTTGTGTATGCATGTGTATCTATATGTTCATATGCATGTGTTGTGTGTGTATATATATGCATGTGTATATGTATATATGCATGTAAATATGATTATATGAGTCTATGAGTGTGTACATATGATTATGCATGTGTATATGTATGTGAGTATGTGTACGTGTATGTGAGTATGTGTATGTGTCTATGTGTATTCATTATATGTGTGTAACTGCATGCATGTGTATGTGTGTGTAAAAATGTGCATGTGTGTGTGTATGTATAAATGTGCATGTATGTGTATATGTGTGTACATGTGCATGTATATATGTGTGTGTACGTGTGTATTTATACCTCTAGTCTCACTCTTTTCTCTCTCTCTCTCTCATATACATACATACATGCATAAACACACATACTCATATCCACATATATATACATAAAAGCAATGAATACCGTGGATTATCGCGACGATGAGCCATAAGTGTTCGCATCTCTTTTAGACACCACTTAAGTGACCATCGTGTCCAAAACTCTATCTCAAGTGAACTAAGTACGTATTTTTTATCCCTCTCATCATGCTCACTTCAAAAATAAAAAGCATAATGTAAATAAAACATAAGATATTTATTTCAATTTATATGTAAAATTTTTACTTACTTCCACGATAAGTGGACAAAGCGCAACTAAGAGTCGCATAGTGCGTGCATTCTTCTCTTGAACTCCAATCCATTCCCTATGTACACAATGTTCCCCTCTGGCTCTATATCGATCACTTTTTAGATTTAGCTTTGAGTTTGGTTCTAAGCACTTGTAGAATGTGCATACATCATGTACATCTAAAGACCTTGAGATTCTTCATGCTTGATTTCTTTCCATAGTAGGCCTCATTTCGATTCAATGCATACACACCATTTGTAAGTACCTGAGTCATCAAATAAATTGATTCTTTAAGAGCCTTAGCCCAATAAAATAGAGGTATGTGTGCTTCATTAATCATGCATGTTTCTATCTCTACTATGTGCCTATTCCTTATTTATGCTACCCTATTTTGTTGGGGGGGGGTATGCTTGCATGTAATTTTCTTTTCAATACCATTTTCATAAAAATAAGAAGTGAATTTTTTGGAGAAATATTCTCCTCCTACATCAAACCTTGGGCTTTCACATGATTACTTGTCTCCTTCTCAACTTCTTTCTTGAACCTCTTAAACATAGACAACACATCTAATTTTTCTTTAATGATGTATATCCACACTTTCTAGATTTATCATCAACTAATGTGATAAAGTAAATAAAGAAGGGCTACATACTTGAGTGTGGATAACATTCAAGAGATTTGCAACCCTATGTGTGATTCTTTTTGAATGCTTATCTAGCTCTAGTTGACAAGCATCACAAAAATAATGGAATTCTTTATTTTGCAAGTTGGTTAGCCCTCTTACAAGCTCTTATGTGCTGAATTCATTGGCTTGAAAATATTGATATGCCCTATTCCTTTGTGTTAAAATTCAAGTTCAATAGGATTTTTCTTACCTATCATAACATAGCATGCCTTGCATTTTGAAGGACATCTAGGGTGAACATTCTTCCTTACTTTATTCCTTGAGCAGCCAACCTATTATATAGGATTCCTTATAAAGAAACCTTTGTCGTTGAATATGATGTACACACCCTTTTCTACCGTTTTTTGTACTTAAATAAAGTTCTTGATAATAGATGGAACATGCAATAACTTCTCAATCACCTTGGTTGATTTGTCATTTCCACTTCTCACATCCCGAATTCGCTCTATGGTATGTTTGGTGGTGTCACCAAGCCCCACATCCCCAATGTGCTCTATGGTATGATCAATGTTGTCAACTATTACCATTCACCCTTTGTTCTTCAGAGTACCCAAATTGGTGAAAACATGAACATGAGAAGACATGTGATTGATGCACCCTGATTCGATGTACCATTTGGTATCACAATGCTTCCTTTGAATAGCAATGTCTCATATAAAGCAATGGATAACTATTTGTGTCCTTGTTTGAAGCATTTTCACAATCCCTTTGTCTTCTTTGAGTGTATCTACCATCCTTATATCTACAATCTGAAAGCTTTATGAGTTGGATTACCAAAATTGTAGAAAATCACACCTTTTTGGGGGGTTGTATCCTCCTCTTCCTTTGCCTCTACCTACTCCCTTTGATTGGGATGTAGAATCAATTGAGCTTTCTCATTCTTATTTGCTTCCCTTGTTCCCTTGATCATTATAGCCTGTCTAGCTTCCTCTTCTTACAACTCTCCCTTTGCCTCTTGAAGAGTATACAACATGTCCATGAGTGTGCTTGCTTTTGGATGAATCTCCAAATGATGCCTTCTCTGCTATGAAGTGGGGAATGAGCTCTTCCAAGCTAGAAATTGGATCTTTATAGAGAATATTTGTTATGAGAGGCTTCTAGTTGTCCTCTCTCGTCAATCCATTTAGGTTGACCTCTATCAAGACTTCATCATCAACCTTGCATCCCAGTGTTGTTAATTGATTCCTTAGGTCTTTGATTTTGAGTGTGTGTACTCAACCACACTTTGGCTACTTCCTTTTTTCATGGTGTTGAGCTCATTCTCAAGCTTCATCTTCCTATCTTTGTGGAGGTTTCAAATTTTCTTTTCTCCAAGGCATCCCATACATCCTTAGGATTTTAAAATTCTCTATATGTCCAACCATGGTTTTGGAGGCTACTTGAGAGATGAGGAACACCTCTTCTAATCCTCTCTTCCCACTTCTTGAACTCCTTCCATTGTGCATTGGTAGTGGCTATGTCTTGAAGGTCTACATTATGTATTTCTTCCTCTCCACTCACTTAGACCATAATCCTTTCCCCATTCGGTAATTTATAACCCTAAACCTCTAGGGTAGGTAGTTCTCGTTGTCCAACAACTCCATGTTGTGTTTGAAATCTAGCATTGAAAAGTGAATGTGATATAAAGGTTACCTTTTAAAGCAATCCTTTGTTATGTCCTTCTTTATTATTTTGATGAAGCATATTCTCTCCCAAGTGTAGACCCTTTTAGTATCGTGGTCCTATTTTGAGCTTCAAAGCTATGATATCAACTTTTAGGAATAGATCCTATATGTGTGAAACAAAAGCACAATGAGCCTAAGTAGGTCTCATTGCCCTCATCCCTAAATTTAACTACCTAGATCATTGAATTAGGTCACCTTCTTGAAATTGAATGGCTCCAATATTTTCACACCTAGTAGAGAGAGACGTTCTATTGCATGAAGCTTATGGAAAGGCTTATCTATAGAGATAAGAATCTATTGGTACTTCTTTGGGATGATCCTTTATTCCAAGGGAACTTTCTACGTCCTTCACTTCCATGCTTGGCCATAGAAATGTGCCCTTCCTTCATGTATAGGTGAATGTTTGAATCTTCACCTACCCTTTGTTTCATCTTTGCCCTCTATTAGTTCTTCTTGATTTTCTTACTATCTTGTGATCCCTTTAGTGTTTCTTTCCTCTTCTAATGGATAAGGAGTCATGTATTTCATATTATCCAAGCCTTGGTTCACTTTTTTATTTTACAAATAATCCTCTACGCTTGCTCCTTCTATTTCAACAAATTAGCCATTGCACATTATTGATATTGCTTCGCATTTGAGCCAAATTTTCATAAAGCTCACCAGCCTCTAATTTTACGGCCCTGATCACTACTTTTTGCTCATTAAATGTTTCATTTAATGTTCTTCATGTGTTTTGATAATTGTCTTTTTGTAGTAGAAATAGGTGGAAAATATTTCTCAAGCTACTTAGTGACACTCGCCACAACATTTGCCATGTTTTTTCTTGGTTGGATACATTATATTTGATAATTAAAAAACTTCTAGAACATATAACAATAACCAGTTGTGTGTATGAGTGCCATTAGATGAATGTTTTATGCTAGACTATTCTTTTAGTCCAACTCATTCATTAATTTAATTTGTGTTTCACTGTAAAGTTGCAGCAATTCTTGAGTTAAGTGCATGATGTGAGCTTGCATTTTTTCATTGCATGAACCTTGACTTGCATCATTCTTTTTATAATTGAACAGAATCCTCTGTAATCTTGAAATTAAAAGTCAAGGCCTTACCTTACCTAATTATGAAGAACATATACATCCCAATTCATATAAATTGCTTCATAGATGATATGTTATTGGACCACCTTGCCCATATTTTCCACATGAATTCCTATTAATTTGTCCCTGAGATTTTTCCCCACAATTATCTTTGGAATTAATGCTAGAATTACTTTTTGTGCAATTATCAAGCCTACGTGCATTGCTAAGGCTTTAATACTATACATCCATTTATCATTTCACAAGAAAGAACTACATGTGAACATATAGTAGTCATTTTGGGCATAGTTACTTTAGATAAATGTAACTATCAAACGGAGATGGAATCTCCTACATTTAGGGGAGTTAAGCCATGAATGAGTTGGTGAAGGAATCAAACCTATCAAGTTCCTAAAGTGAAGGATCAGTTTTAACTGAGGGTAAATTCAAATTGAAACTCAAACTATGAGTATAACTAGACATTCTCTATTCCAAGCTATGTGGAAGTCACTCCACAAAAGTAAGTAAGCCCAATGCTTTGCGAAAAGCTTCAAACTTCTCCCTAGGCTGAGCCTTCATGAAAAGGTCTACAATGTTCTCCTGTGTGGGCACATATGCCAAGCTGATCTACCCAACAGAGAACCTGTCCCAACATAATGATAATGCACCTCAATGTGCTTAGTGTGAGCATGAAACACATGGTTCCTTGCAACTTCCAATGCGCTATAACTGTTAGTGAAGATGGTGGTGGCAAAAGATTGACAAACATCCAAATGAGTGATAAGGTGTCTAAGCCACACACACTCAAGAGTCGTTGTGAAAGCTGTAGTATACTCAGCCTCACAACTAAAAGTGGCCATAGTAGGCTACTTCTTGCTCAACCAAGATATACATGAGCTACCAAGCATGAAGCAAAACCCACTAGTGGACATAGGAGTGTCATAGCAACCAGCCCAATCATAGTAAGAAAAAGTATGCAAATATGGTGGTAGTGATCCCCCCTTTGGATAAACAACCCAAGTAGCCGAGTACCACTCAAGTAGCAAAAGATGCGCTTAACTACCTTCCAATGCTTGAATCCTAGGAAATGCATAAACCTGCTTATCTGTGAGACAGTAAACTCAATACTTAGCCGAGTAATGCATAAGTAAATCAAGCATCCTACAACCTGCTGATAGGGAACAACATAAAATGCATCTCCAAGATCATGAAGACTCAATTCTAAACCTGTCTGCATAGGAGTGGCCATAGGCTTAGAGTCTTCAAGGCCAAAATGCTGCAATAATGTGTCAACATATTTTGTTTGACACAAAACCATTCCACCATCAACTTGCATAAACTGAATGCCCAAATAGTGATGGAAATTCCCCAAATCGGACATCTCAAATGAGGCATGCAAATCAGGCTTAAAATCAACAATATGCATGTCATGAGGACTAGTGAGTAGCATGTCATCAACGTAAACAACAATGATCAGAAGTGCATCATTAGCATGCTTAACATATAAGGTGCTTTCAGTTGGATTGTTCACAAAACCATGTGCAATGAGATAGGCATGTATCTTTTCATACCAAGCACGTGGTGCTTGCTTTAAACCATATTATGCCTTCTTTAACCTGCACACCTGGTTTTCATACCCTTTTTGCACAAACCCACAGGGCTGAAAACACATACACTTCTTCATGCAAGTCACCATTCAAAAATGTTGTTTTAATGTCCAACTGATGTACATTCCAACCATGATGAGCTCCAATTGCACATATGCTACAAACAGTAGTCATTCGACAAGTAGGAGCAAAGGTTTCATCGAAATCAATGCCTCTTTTCTCCGCATAACCCTTTTCAACAAGCCTGGCCTTATACCTGTCAATTGTTCCATCAGGTTTACGCTTCGGCTTATATACCCACTTAGTGCCAATGGCCTGCTTGCCAAGAGGTGAGTCACATAAAGACCAGGTACCATTTTTCATGATAGCATCATATTCAGATTCCATTGCAACCATCCAATGTTCAGAATTTTGTGCTTCATCAAATGAAACAAGCTTAGTCTCATCATAGAGACTAGAGGAAACCATAGCATAGCATCTGATGCAAAGGAGGCACAATGAGAGTTTGATAGAGTACGATAGGATAGAGATGCATCTAATTAGTTGTCACGTAAGGTTTGCACCAGCCATTTTGGCATACTTTTTGCATGCTCAATATCAGCTCTCTGATCAACAAGTGCATCACATAAATCTGCATCAGAAATCGAATGATTTACATCATAAAATGAAACCTCCCCAAAGGCTGAGAAGTTGCCTCATTAGGACTAGCACTAGACTGTCCATCTTAAAAAAAAGGCAGCAAAGTATCATACATGTCTTTGGAGCTAACAGATGTCTCCTTAGTACATGAAAGCAATGGCTGAATAGCATCTTCCACAAAAACAAAATCACAGCTAACCAAAATGCAGTTAGTCTGTGGATGATACAGACGATATCCTTTACTTTCAAAGCTATACCCAACAAAAAAACATTTTACTACTTTATGATAAAATTTTCTACGATGTTGTTCATGCAGTAATGCATATGCGAGACAACAGAAAACATGCAGATGAGCAACAAATGGCTTGTGATCATGCCAAGCCTCATATGGATTGATAGCATATAGTGCTTTAGTGGATGTTGTTCAGGCACTAATGCATATGTGAGAGAACAGAAAACATGCAGATGAGCAATAGATGGCTTGCGATCATGCCAAGCCTCATATGGATTGATAATGTATAGTGCTTTAGTGGGACACCTTTTAAGTACATATGCTGCACACATGACAACCTCTAGCCAGAAACTATGTGGTAAATCCTCAATCTTGACCATACACCTTGCCATCTCTACGAGTGACCTATTCTTCCATTCAGCAACTCCATTCTATTGAGGTGTATATGACACTATACACTCGTGTTTTATCCCATGTTCAACCAGAAATGCATTTAAATCAGAAGACATATATCCCCCCTCCCCCCCCCGATCAGAATGGAGGGTGCCCATTTTACATGCTGACAGATTTTCAAACAAAACCACAAACTGTTTGGAGGACATGAACATTTCGTACTTTGCTTTCAATGGATATACCCATGCTGCCTACAAAAATCATCAATGAAAGTCATGAGAGAAAGATAATTTCCAAAAGAAGGTATCTGCATACGACCACAGACCACTACGTAAAAGCTACAATTTTTGAGTAGCTGGAACTGAACGATCCTTTGGAAATGAGGAATGCTGCATTTTGCCCAAAATACAGCGTTCATAAACATGTTTTCTAGGTGCCTCAAGTTTGGGCAAAGAGAATACCATCTCAAATCTCTACAGGCATAACAAACTCGCAAAACTCAGATAACCAAAGCATGTATGCGAAAGCTTTGCATCTGACATAGCTTAAGAATCATGTACTGCACATGCCAAATCATTCACAGATCTTTCATAGTCTATGAGCTTATACAACGCATGACATAAAATGCTAGAAGCGATAATCAAATCACCATTTGACAGATCTTCATTATACACCTTTCATCAACAAATTTCACAACCAAGCCAATCTTGGCTAAAGCTGAAATTGATAACAAGCCCATAAAGTCAAGCGTGCGAAATGAGATGACACAAGAAATCATTGGAGGGGACATATTCTTAGTTTCAAATTGAAGAGATGTGGTTGGTTTGCAAGAGTACAACATGTTTACAAAGCTAAGGGTCTTGTTCTAGAAATCATCTATAGTTCCCTTCGTATTGTAAGTAAAGTTTAAAAATGTTGTTCTATCAATTTAGTTGTTTTTGTATAACAATATATATGTTTTTGAATTGCATATATTTTTCCTTCCAATATTGTGGAGTGGAAACTTGTTGAATGTTGAACAGGAACATTTAGAGTTCTTCATAAGGAATATGCAGAACTTATGTATGCAAACAAATATGTTCCATTTTTCAATAGCATAGAGTTATTGGTCCATTTTGCAGATTATCAGGAGCCATTAGGGAGGGGCTCTTATGGAAATCTAGTACATTTTCCTGCTCCTTATATCTATTCATTAGATTGGCATGCTCCTGATCATTCGACAGTTTCAAGTTTTCTATGCAAAGTGAAAATTGGCATCCAAAAGGCAATGTTAGCAAGCGGAATTTTGAGAAGGATAAAGATTCAATGGTTTTTGCCTATTCATGTTTTTGTAGCATGCTTTAAAAACATGTTATTACAAAAAACCAAATCAATGTGGTTGAATAGGAGAGTCTCTATTTCAAAGATTGATGATGTTTTAGGTAGGGAATGGGATAGCAAAGAAGTTCGAAAGCTAGGTGACATCATTTTATGTAAAGTTAGTCCAAATTCTCATTCAATCACTTATTAGATATCTCCACAATCTCTAGTTTTAGGATATGACTACAGAAGGTGGAAAAGAAAGCTTGGACTCTGGATAGCCTTCGACTCAAAGGAGAGTTGTCCAGAATTTGAGTTAAAAGTATTGATTCATGGAGATTTTCAATCCAGGAAAATAATTATCATTGCAAATTGGAAACTCAAAAATATAATGGAGCTCTTAGAATACCTTGATGAGGTATCATCATAGTTCAGATTCTCAATTGATGATGAAATAGTAAACATTAGATAAGAGAAAACATTTGCTGGAAATTAAGTAGGCCCATAACAAATACCACAGGTCCAAGGTTCCATACGTCCAACATATACAACATAGAATTTAGCAATCTTCCAATATTGATAAAATATGAACATATCACTCTTAATCATACAAATGATGAGACAAAGATAGAGAAAGATTAGACAACATGTGTAAAGTGTTACGTAAGCCACTGCTTACTCACACTATCATATATACCAATGTTCAAATTACAATGTGGGAGCAAAACTCTCAACCATTCTATGTGAACAGAAATAGATGGATGAGTGAATGTACAAATGTAACAAACATATTCAGATGTATGGACAGAAATCTAAATATATATGAGATGTGTGACCTGATAGGTTGTAGAAGAGTGAATATGAGTGACAGAAAGAGGAAGGATCAATCTAGAGCATGAAGTTTAGTGATATTACAGTGTGCAGGAGATTAGAGAAGATGGCTGATTCAAGTGACTAGGGCAATCCGAGTTTCTCGGATCCTCCTTATTGCTTGAATTGTTCGTGTATTACAAACTACCAAAACATGCTTCAAAACGTGAGTTTTGCATTAAGCTTTGACTAATGAGCAATAGCAGTTTCAATGTGAACTCATCTTATGCATAGTTGCCTTGAGAGGATGGTATGACAAAATGGAAACTGACATGAGCAATACAAGTGATATGGGCCATCCGAAATTCTCCGATTGCCCGTATCACTTGTATGGATCGTGTCATAAAACCTTCGCTATCCTCCTCACATTTAACGTTTCAAAAAGAATAAAACAAAAACACAGAATAGACATTTTGATGATGCTTAAACCATGCAATGAAGTCACTTTTGCTTAGTTCTCAAGAAAATCAATTCAACATTATATTACCCAAGGCATATAAATATAGTTACAATGACCATTTTCAAGATGAAGACTTGCATAATTACATACAACTTGTACATAAATAAATCATCTAACATGTCTTCGAGATTCCATGCCTCTATGATGGTTTCTATAAGCTCTTTGGTCACCTTTTTGAAATGTGTCACATAGCTATTTGATGCTACCTGTTGCCTTATCATCTTTAAAAAATTATCTAGTTTGACCCACACCTCAATTCTCTTTTTTTGCTATTTCTAGTTTTCTTTTTATATTATTCTTCAACTCACAAATCTTTTTCCAACAGATCCACATGACATTTAGTTGTTTTTCATCATGGTTGCTGAAGAATCTCCTTGCTTTTGCACCTCCCATTGAGACATCCTGTACTACATTACGTGTATTTTGTGAAAGCTTTGGATCTTTTCTTGGATGAAAGTCACCACCATGAAATCCCATTTATGAAAGGAGAGATTCACATTTTTTTATGCATTCATCTACAAGAGTTGTAGGCTTGATAGAATATGCACAATCCAAGTGGAGAGGAACCAACTTGTCAATGATCCTTAACTCTGCATGTAGTGTACATATCTATGCATTTGTCAATGCTATCAAAAGTATGGGATTCCAAATCATGGTAGAAGATGAGTAGTTATGAAGAATAATATTTTGTCTAGAAAGAGCCTCCTCAACCTTAGCTCTAGCAATCCATCCTCTTTTGCATGGACTTTGCATGCAATACAAGCAAGGGTACTTAGAATTTGCTCCCCCACTTATACCAAACATGCATTTGAACGTCTTTAGGTCTCGACTCAAATGGCACTCAACCTTAAAGTCTCCGTAGTCTTTGACATTCAACCATTCTCTTGCATGATGCCTGTGAATAACATTTGGAATGCTTGTCTGTGAGAATAACCATTTAAGTGTTTTATGGCTCTCAGATGGAGCTTGAGCACAGCCAACCCACCATAACTCCATTTCTTATTGTACTTTGAGAGATCGAGTATCTGATTTCCCAAGGCTATACTTCAAAGCTTTGTTCATCAATGTAATGCTTATCCTCTTCATCCTTTGATGTTTTTTAAGTTCAACTTCATCAATTTTGATTACAAATTTCAACAGACTAGGACATTCATGTTCTTTTATGTTATAGAACTGTACCATGTATATTTGAAGTCTTATTATATCTATCCATATATTGTTAACTGCATTGTAAGTGAAATGTAACTTTTGTTTTCCTATTTTGTAAGCCATGTTACCGTGAATATGCTTATATTCACCAAATACTGATGTGATCGTCTTATTCAAACAAAGTTAAAATTTTCCTACATGATGGGATCTAGGGAATCCACAGCTTTTGACTTTGTTAAATTTAAAAAATTCACACAAAACTTTTGAAATTCCTCTATAACCTTTCCTAGTCACAACAACACCATCACAAATCTCTTGAGTTTGAGATGGTTCTAGCAACGAATTCATGTCTGTCATGAGTTTTTGGAAAGCAAAGCATTTCAAACATGTATTTTCTTTTAGTTTCAATAGTCTTAAAACATCATTTTGACTCATAATTACATTATAGAAATGTACGTGCTCAAAACCTTTCAACATATTGAAACCCAACACATTTGTCACATGATCTCTTACAATTTTCATTCTTTTCTTCTTTTGGCCAGATTTTTCATTCAAATCTAGAAAATGTTTTACTCGTTTTGATTGCATTCTCAAACCTATAGGAGTTTCTTTCATTTTTTTTGAAAAATTCTAACTCGGAAAATAAAGTGGATAATTTGTATTCTAACTCCCTTATATCTAAATCTCTATGATGTAGTGTGTTTTGTAAATAGTAAATGAATTGTACATAATTCCTTGAAATCTCCAAGAGCCTTGAGCAATAGCCTCGTAAACTATCCTCACCATCTCCTACAAATCTAATCAGATCATGAAGATTATGAAAAGGGGGATACCAACTAGTTTGTGGATCAATTGGATAAACAGATCCATTTGCCCAAATGTTAATATGTTTTTTGACTTCTTTCGAAAATTTTTCCACTTTAGAAGGTTGAAGAGCTCTTCGGAATTACCTTTCTTGTCATTACATACTCATGACTAACTATAATGTTGATATGGAACTTGTCACAATGATTTCGGCTGGTTGACAGCTCAGTGAGAGTGTTTGGGTTGAGGTTCTCTATGGTCTTCTATGAAGGGTGACAGGAAAGTGTCTAAACTGATGTGAAAGAGAGAAACACGCCGGCTATGGAAAGTAGAGTAAAAAATTGCAAAACTTCATAAGCACACATTATATAGGTCCATGAGCAAGAGGAAATTTTGAATTTTGATGAATGCTCAATTAGCACAAACTTTGAGGCATAAGATATCACACAAACTTTTCATGATTATCACATGAGTTTCTCTCTCTTTAACATTTGCATAAGATATGTTTTAAATGAGCTTACATGGAGTTTTTTAAATGATTTGACAACTTTAATCCAACTTAAGCATAGCTAGTTGAAATCCTTACATGACCCTTTTTGGGCCATTTTTCACCCTAATGTATAGTATTAGACTATGAAAGTGCAGAGGAGCTTTGGAAGAAGTTATGCAATGAAGAGACCACATCAAATCGAGTGACATATCTAATGAGAAAATTATACGACCTTCACATGAAGGATAGAGATAGTGTTGCTACTCATCTAAATGAGTTGGATGCTATATTCTCCCAGTTAGAGGCTCAGAAAATGAATATGGATAATGAAATGAAAGCAGTAATGTTGTTGTGCACCTTGCCATCATCATACATTTTGCATAGCTATTAGCAATAGTGCTCCTAGTAGTAAACTTGTCTATGATGACATATGTGGAGCACTCTTGAGTGAGGAGATTCAGAGAAAATCTATGGTTGGCACTCAGAGTGGAGATGCATATAATGTTTGTGATTCTTACCAAGAAAGGGATCAGCAACATGGCAAGAGCAAGAACAAGGAAAATAATGTTCAACGCAAGAAGAGTAGAAATATATCAAGGAAGACGGAAAGATTGTTATGCATTAAAGAATGCTAAAATCAAAGGACAACATGTTGATGGGCATGTTAAAACATTACCTGCACCATCTACTTGGACTATGAATATTGAAGAAATCAATGCTATTTATGATGATAGTGATGTGTTGACACTTGATAGTACTATGCCAACTAAGGTTCTTAGGGTTGATTCTCTTTCCCACACGTGGCTGCTAGATTATAGTGCTTCTTTCCATGTGACACCACATAGAGAATGGTTCTCTAAGTATGAAGCAAAGTCTTTTAGTACTATGAGACTTGGTGACTCTTACTAGTGTCACATTGTGGGGGTTGGAGATTTTATTGTGCAGTTCATTGATGGTTCAAAATTTACTATGCATAATGTATGCCATGTACCTCAGCTATCAGGTAGTTTGATGTAAGCTGGTCAACTTGATGACCTTGGTACAAGGTGGCCTTCTATGCTGAGACTTACGTATATCAAAGGGCGATATGGTTTTTGCAAAAGGAACCAAATTTGGCTCACTTTATCCTTTATTTGTATCACAAAAAGAGTACTTGTTAGCTATTATTGCACAACCTATGGCTTGTATTTGGCATGGTTTTATGGGCCATATATCGCATAGTGGAATGGAAATTCTTTCTCGTTATGTCTACTTACCTGTGTTATCTTCTTGTGATTTTTCATTCTGTGAGCATTGTCAATATGGAAAGCAAACTAGAAATGTGCATAGAAGGCACATTAACTCATCAATTCAAGCTTTAGATGTCATTCATATAGATGTGTGTGGTCCTATGCCCACTAGGTCCTTAGGTGGTTCTCTTTACTTTGTCACTTTCAAAGATGATGCTACTATAAAATTTTGGGAATATCCTACGCAATCGAAGGATGAGTTATTCCCTACTTTCAGAAAATGGCTTGCTCTAGTTGAGACGAAAAAAGGAACGACGGTTAGAGCTTTACATTCAGATAATGGGGGTGAGTATACCTCACATGAATTTAACCTTTTTTTCAGTCCGAGGGATTCTTAGAGAGTTTATAGCTCCTTATAACCCAATATAGAGTGGTGTAGCTGAAAGGATGAATAGAACCATTCAAGATAGAGTAGTTTCTATGTTTCATCATGCAAACCTCTCACAAGGCTTTTGGGCAGACGCAGTATTGATTGTAGTTCATGTGATTAACCTCTCACCTAGTACTTCAAGGTTCTAAAAGTGGCACAAGAGTTATGGATAGGGAAGCCACCATATTATGATCATATTCAAGTTTTTGGGTGTGAAACATATGTTCATATACCCAAGAATCTTAGACAAAAGTTGGACCATAAGTCAAAGAAATGCATTTTTCTTTGATATGGTCAAGAAGGCCATTTGGATATCGCTTATGGGATCGTGAAACATGATTAGTGGTAAGAAGTAGTGATGTCATTTTCAATGATTCTAAGATGCATAAACAACCAATTAAGGTGTTTGAAGTGAGAAGAGTGTTGTTTGAGGATACTAGTCCTCCAGTTAAAATCCATAAAAATGCTGCACATAGGGACCTTCAAGACACTCTCCGGTTACATCAATCTACAAGTTCCTATTTTGCAACCATTGAGATGCTCTACACATGTCTCACATCCACCTAATAGATACGTTTGAGCTTTAGATTTTGTTAACAGATGCCGGTGAGCCTTCTTGCTACAAAGAGGCTATGCATATAGAGGATCATGTGAAGTGGGAGCATGCCATGAAGAGTGAGTTGGATTCTATTCACAAGAATGGTACTTGGAATTTAGTACCTTTGCCAAAAGGCACGAAAGCTGTAACATGTAAATGTGTATTTAAGCTGAAATTCACATAATATAGTACTTCTCCAAATTATAAATCATGACTTAATGCAAAGGGTTTTAAGCAACATGGTGTTGATTTCAAGGAAATCTTTTCTCCTGTGGTCAAGATGATTAACTTGCGCATGTTTCTTGGATTCATTGCAATGGAGGACTTAGAGCTAGTGCAAATGGATGTGAAAATTAATTTGTTGCATGAAGATCTTACAAATGAGATCTATATGGAACAACCTTAGGGTTATGTAGTTCCTAGCAAGGAAAGTCTAGTTTCTAAGCTCAAGAAGAGCTTGTATGCACTTAAACAGTACCCTAGACAATGGTATCAAAAGATTGATGCTTTTATAAAGTCGTAAGGCTATTCTTGAAGCAATGACGATCATTGTCTCTACACAAAGAGATGCTCAGATGGTAGCTTAATATAGTTGATACTTTATGTTGGTGATATGTTGATTGCTCACAGGTCCTCTTATGATTGGTCGATTCTCAAAAAGAAGTTGAGTGAGACATTTGATTTGAAGTATTTGGGGGATGCTAAACATATTCTTGGCATGTGCATTACTCGTGATAGGAGCAAAAGATGCATATAATTGTCTCAAAGTGAGTACATATCCAAAGTACTTCATAGGTTCAATATGCACGGTAGAAAGGCATTGGGTACACCTTTACACATATATGTGAAATTTAGCAAGGATGATTGCCCCAAATTATGTGAGGGAAAGGAATTCATGACCAAAATTCCCTATTACTTTGCTGTTGGTAGTCTCATGTATGTTATGGTAGCTACGAGACCACACATTGCATTTGCAATGGGAGTTGTAAGCAGATATATGTCTAATCCTGGTAAGAAAAATTGGGAGGTGGTCAAGATGATTTTGAGATATCTAAGTGGCACTAAGGATGTGTCTATGCTTAGGTAGAGGGAAAGCATCCATTATTGGTGACATAAATTGTGACTATGCTGGTTGCGTAGACAATCATAAGTTTACATCATGGTACATTTTCCATTTTGCTAGAGGTGCTATCTCTTGAAGATCTCATCTTCAAGAATGTACAGTTTTTTCCAACATAAAAGTAGAGTATGTTATAGCAAGTGAGGCATGTAAGGAAGCTTTGTGGCTTTCTCGTCTTGCTTGATCTCAACATGTACCTTGTTTGCTCAGTGATAGTAAGAGTGTGATTGCTTTGGCTAAGAATGTGTTCTATCATGCAAAAACCAAGCACATTAAGGTGAGGTATCAGTTCATTAGAGATTGCTTAGCCACTCAATGCATTATTCTTTAGAAGTTTCACACTCAACATAATGTTCTAGATGCTTTGACTAAAGCTCTACCACAAGATAGCTTTCGACACTATTGTCACTTGATGGGGGTTACTTGATTCATGATCTTAAACAGTCACTTGTATATTGTGTAACATGCCCATCAGGTGGGAGGTATAGTTTGTAAACTTACACTCAGGTATTCTTCACCATTCTTTATTTTTCTCCCATAAATACTTTTGCCATATTGGCTTTAAGTGGGAGATTGTTATCATTAGTGTCCATGTCAAAGGCCAAATGGCCATCGAACTCTTCTTTGTATATGTTCTCTAATAAAATATATACTGGCCTGGTGAGTCACAGGTTGAAAGTTCGACTGCATTTGTAACACCTAAGAACTCTGTGTTTGTGCTCTCTATATATTGTGTTTTTCTACATATTCTATAGCCTTTGGGCGAAGTAGTGTGTGAAGCCCTAGGAGGCCAATTTTCTACTCTGATGATATCATCGTGGAGCTCTCGAGAAGGAGAGTGTACTGTGGTGCATCTCCATTGAAATACTTCAAGGTAGATCCTTCCCTCTTCATTAAGAGTAATAATTTAGAGGTCATATACCTTTGTGTGTATGTTGATGATATAATCATTACAAGAAATGATGCAGATGGAATTAGAAGGATCAAATCTAATGAAAGAAGAAATCCAAGATCAGTGATCTTGGCTTACTCACATACTTCCTAAGCTTGAAAGTGGTATATATAGAGAAAGGTATGTTCCTTACTCAGAGAAAGTACATTGGAGATATGCTCACCAATTTCAAGATCGAAAATACAAAGGTTGTAGGTACACCTGTGGAGGTAAATCTGAAGCTAAGTGCTCATGAAGGTGAATTAACTAAAGATGTAACTATCTATAAAAGTCTTGTTGGATGCTTGAATTATGCTACTCTAACTAGAGTAGACATATACTATAGAGTAAGTGTGCTAAGTCAATCCATGCACACTACAAGGAAGCCTCACATGGAAGTATGCAAGAGCATTTTGAAGTATTTGAAGGGCACAATCAGTGAAGGGTTTTACTATCCATATACACGTGATATATATGTTATACTCTTTTCAAATGCAGATTCATCAGGCTATAATAATGATAAGAGAAGTGCATCTAGTTACCACACTTTTGCACGTACTAAATTGATATCATAGTCTTCCAAGAAGCAATTGAAAGTTGCTCTTTCATCAATAGAGGCTGCATCCAGAGGACTTGGAGAGAATATTACTTCTTTACATCTTGTTGCTAACCTATCTATCATGCAGGACTAAACACATAGAAGTTCAATACCATTATGTGATGCAAAAGATCATGATTAAGGTTTTAGAACTACACATCCATTTAAGCTTTCACAAGAAAGAACTACATGTGAACCTATGCTGGTCATTTTGGGCATAGTTACTTTGGATAAATCAAAAGGAGATGGAATCTCATGGATTTAGGAGATTGAAGCCCTGAAATATTTGATGAAGGAATCAAATCAATCATGTTCCTAAAGTGTAGGATCACTTTTAGGTGAGGTTAAATTCAAATTCAAACTCAAACTATGAGTATAAATAGACATGCTTTTAGTCATGAGGTAATAGAGCCATTCAAAGAGACATTGAACTACTTTAGTGAGCATACATTGATTCCATCTCATGTATTCATAGTGCACTATAGGTCTCTTTTATGATATGTTCATTATCATATACATTTTGATACATTTCTTCAAGTATATCTATGTCTATTTTTCTCCCTACATCTTCACCATTAGAGTGATTTTGGGGAGTTAATTTCTCTGCGTTTACTCACTCATTCACTACACTTAAGGTTGAAAAATTTATATTAAAGTATCAAATACGTGCATATGAATTTTCATCAATTGGGGTTTAGGGGATCTTGAGATATGAAGCATAGAAGGTGACTCTATCTGCATACCTTCTTGATCCTGAGAAGTAAAGAAGACCTCATTAACTTGTTAAAATCATTTCTCAATGTATGGTATAGGTAAATTGATGAAATGAACTGCATTAATTGGCTACACATTCCAATTAGATGTGTTCAGAAGCTCACTTGTCAATTCATACTAGGTTGTGAGCTCTAAGCATAATACCTAGCACTTCTATTCCCAAAATAGAAGGATTCTTCACATTTCTTGCATAGGCAAGTTATTTGTTTTGATGCGAACATTTGATAATGATCTTCCAAAGGACATGAGGTTTCCAAATGCATTGTTATAAGTATGAAGAAGTACATTAAACATTCTTGGAGTTAACTTAGCAAATGCAAAGCAGGTTTTGTGCAACACAAGCTCATCTCTAGACCTATCTATCCATCACCTCACATAGAATAGTACTTAAACATTGCTCTTTGGAAACAATTGAGGGGAAGGCCTTTAGATTATCACTCATCAATATATTTGATTATTTCACATCTCTAGGTTTGATTGGGTGATCCACATGGACATGAAGATACATTAGAGCATGTGGGATAGCGATTGCAATAACCAAACGAGTAAAAAAGTTCAACATTATGCCAAGTTCACAGACAAAATGTTGTGGTAGATTACCATTTGGTTCATACTATTGTAATATGGTATGTTCAATACCCTCTTCAAAGTACCCAATTAATTTCATGAGGTTGAGATGTTCGAGTCCTACAAGGATATTAGCTTCACTATGAGATTAACTTCTCACATTTGACTTGTCGAAATCCTTTCGTGAGAATGTTTTCCTTTGTAAACTACACCAAAACCAAGTTGATCGATCATAAAAGAGGGTGAAAAAATTGGATGATGCTTTATTTAGTTTAGCAATAGTAAAACCAAGATCTATTGGATTCTACACTTCCTAAATAGAACCAGTAATAGGGTGTCTCATTCCATTGCTTGAAGTCACATTATCAATAGGTGTTCTATTAAAGCAAGTAATAATAAATTAAAAGCACCCAATCAAAGGTTTCTACCCTCCCATTTATTTAAACTCTCCTCTTTGGCTACCTTTTGATTTCCCTCTACTTGTTTTCTATCATATCAACATGGAAAGGTAGAAATAATAACACATTCCATTGATAACTATTGCAAATCAATCCTTTAACACACAAGTGGAAGCTTCAACTTTTTCTTTATCCATAACTTCTCTCTCTCTATCTCTCTCAATTTCCAATGCCAATCATTTGTTCCTTTACATAAGACAAAAAATAGAAGGTCTTCATTTCATATAAGATATTGACTTGCACATTTTTAACCATTTTCATGTTGCCAAAAGTATGAAAGTTAACAAAAATAATCATTCATGGATATTTTGACGTTTCATGTGTTCACTCATATACTCCAAATAATGTGATGATTTGAAGGAGCTAGAGGTGACAATCTAGATGCACATCTGTAGAAAAATGACAAAATCCTTTTTCTACTAAGGAATTATGAAGTAGTATTGATGGAATATCTGAAATAATTTTGAGATCAAAGACAAAAATATTCACTATCAGTGAGCTTTACATGACTCCTTTTATATTTGAAGGTTTTAGGATTGAGATATGCACACATGCACACCTACACAAATCCCTATATGTGTTCACATCATTCACTCTAAGGTATTTGATTACAGTTTTGTGTGGGTTAATTCACTCTGATATTATGGTGGTACATAGTACTAAGGGATTTACTTACAATGCTCATATCACTCATTATTATACTAGTAACCATTCCTCCACATGTAACCATAGGGAGATCTTCTATCCTTCTCACCTCTCTCGTGTGCATTTCTATTTGTGCCTCCTAACCCTTTAACACACCCAATAGACTCAATGGATTGACACTTGCCAATGCTTCAAGTACCTCAATATCTCATTGTGATGATTTCCATGAAGACACCACGAGATTGGTCCCGAGTTTGTTTTTCACCACCTTTTGAGGAGGTGTGACCTACTTTTCCCACAATGTCTATAAGTGGAGAGGGTAAATTTTATGGATTTTTGTCACTGCTATGTGCATAGAGATATTGGAAAAATAAGCTCCGAGATCTACTCAACCATTCAATGATGGTGCAAAAATGAGCATGCCAAAGACTCATGAGAGTATACTAGATGTTCATGTATCAACTAGAGTCCTTCATTGCATACTAGATGACATCGGGTATGCATTAGGTGATATAGTGGGTTGGTGGATTTTTTGGGTCTAGAAATGATGTTATTTCATCTACTCAATCCAGGAAACAAGCCATGTATGTAGGGGATCATATAGTTAGTACACCTCATCCACCTTTGGGTTACATGACCATAACCCAATCAAGGTGTATATTGCACCTTATGATAAAGATATCTTTTTGGCTGCTCCTTGAATGGTGGTACAAGCTTGCATTCAGGAGCTTGTTGAGGTGCAGTATATCCAACACATTCATGCATAAGAAAGATTGAAAGAAGAAAACTTATTATATTATCCAATGCATAATACATGAATATTTTCTTGCATTCGAATCCATTGAGGTTCCGCAAATATTTATCAAAGAGAAATTATGGGATTTTCTCAAACGTTTTCATGGCATAGCTTGATGTATATTTCAAGGTCTTAAATGAGAACCTCCATCCATATTAAACGGCGAGTCGAATCAATTTGTAGGTGAAGGTTCCACAAAGGTGGAAAAATAGAAGGGGTCCATTAAAAAAAATCTAGAACACAAACAAAATGCAAAAACCATATATTTAGTAGATTTTAGTTTCAGCCATTTGTTAGATTCTAAGAAATATATAGGACATATGGTTTTATTTCATGCACGTATCATTTTTGGGATATGTTTTATTGTAGACAGGTTTTTTGTTGCAAAGGGTATTAGTTCAGACATGTATTATTGAAGAACTACTTTCTACTTTAAATATGCATTACTTTAGACATGTATTATGTCAGATGTTTCTTATTTCAAAGATGCATTATTAAAGGCAAATATTATTTTAGTCGTAGTATTACTGTTCGTCATTCATTATTTATTGATTGTATAGTTTTTTATGAATTTCTTTAGTTGTTTCTCTACGTATATATTATGTATGATTGTAGGTGTCCAGGTGTGTATATGTGTGCATATATGATTTTTAAGTAGACATAATACATGAAGGCGACTATGTGAGTGTACGTGACAAGTGCGTGCATTCAAGTACAGACATCTATATCAATTGATGTGTATGTATATGTGTAGTTGAAAAATTATCTACGTGTGTGCTTGTTTATGCGGTGCGTCACCAGCGAATGGATTTGCTATCCATTCAACAATAAATGTAATATCTAAACTTTTTGTATGTATGTGAAAATCTTGCACAAACAGCATCTCGCAAGATTCTTTGTTTTTTTGTTAGCCTTTTTTCGCTCATTCAAACATCTACCAATGAGTCCATTGATGCATCTACTGATGAGACTATGGACATACGAGTGACATTCTACCACTGTGCTTTTCTTGTGTATATCCATTGTACCATCGATGCACCATAGATTATGTTATCAATGGGACTACGAAAGCATATATTGACTAACGTCCATTGCTAGGTTTTCTAATGCTTATGCTGATGAGACATGTGAAAAGATCAATCGAGAAACTGGTCTTCTATTGTAGTGTGGACAAAAGACAGGAAGAAAGATCAATGAAAAACATGGAAAGAAGACCTCAAATGTCCTATTCTGCAATAAGTAATATTACCATATAATGATCTTTCATAGTCACAAGTAAAAAAAGAAAAAAAAAGTTACTTAGTTTCACAGTAATCTTCTTTCTAATCAACAAGCTCTTCATAACCTGCAGAAATGTTATACATCTTTTGCATATTCAAAGAACTTAGCCGGAGAATTTCATTTTTTTACCTTTAGTGAGGAGAAACCTGTCCAAGATACGTACCCGTCGTAAGCTCTATGAAATACAGTCTTTTATAAGCTTTGTAATCATTCTTGTTCCGTATACGCCACGAGAAGAAAGAAAATGCGTTTCCTTATTCTCGCTCACTCTTGCTTTCTTTTCAAGAACTAGTTTGTTCATGTACGTCCCAAAAACTGGACTGGTCTTTGCATGTGCATGTAGAGAGAGAGAGAGAGAGAGAGAGAGAGAGAGAGAGAGAGAGAACGTAGCATTATTGAAGTTCATTCAGTTTTCTATGGACCCAATAAGCTGTACACAACAGCATATGGACATTGATAGCCAGTGCAATTCTCGTGAATAGAATCTTTTCTAACACAACAATTTGTCCATTGCGTGAGTCAAAAGCAGGAAAGCATGAATTCAAAGAAGTTGACAGCGCATGGAAACTTCAACAAACAAAGCCATTGATTGGGTCGTACACGTCGATTCAAAGAATGTGCTCTCATGACTAAGATTATGTAAAATCTGGTGTTGCTTTCTGAGAAACCAAGCCCCCCTGGATTGATGATTCAATTTAACCATCGAATTCTCTAATAAGGCAGTATAAATATCCTTTCGAAGTATTTTGTTATACAAACATGTAAGATCAAAGCAAATCTGACCTAACGTTTTAGACAAGTGATCTCCCCGAGTATTCCGATTAAATAAAGCTGTAGATTAACTTCATGTGTACCTGAATATCTTTTGTGACAAAATTTTTCCTTGGTTGTGTGCGATAAAAGCCGGAAATCAGGAGGTTAGAAAATTTATAGCGAATAAGCCATCTAAACATCAAGGTTAACGCGACTTACAAGTAACTTATTCCTGATTAGATAAGCTAAATTACCAATTTTGAAGCTAAGTTATCCGGAAATAGAATCAGTCAGTTAGAAGGCAATGATGCAGATTAAATAGCGTAACTTGACGCGAGTTGCCAGTAACTTATTCACGAATAGATAATGTGAAAATTGCAGGATGTGAAAGGTTAGCACAATCGGGTAGGACAGAGGTTTACGCAGAGAGATGGAAAAGAGGTGATGTAGAGAAAAAGAAGTGCTAAGTTACTAACTACTTAAGTCAATGATATATCTTTTATGTGCATACAATGCGTGGCAGTAGTGGTGCATCAGGAAAACTCTTTACAACGTCTTTTGAATCTCAAGTGGACTCGTGTATATTTAATTATAGGGGAAATTCAATAGCTGCTTCGTTCTTAACTCGTCGCTAAGGTTAAGCGTGGCACCTTGGATAGACGCTTTGTCTAGAAATTCGCTATGATCCTTACAGTTTTTGCGAACCATAAAAAGAATCCGCTTTTCACAAAACGTTACACAAGTAAAACAGTCGTGAGCATGATCTTGCCAACATTTTATAGTAGATGATCATAGTTCCAAGAACTCAGGCTCCCATTGGTTAATTCATATACACGATTCATGTTGGTTTGCGTGCGGGTCCAAATAAATCAACTTCCAAGTGAGGATCCATGTGCATCGAGATATCCATGCAAACATGGTTTTTCAATGCTCTTGCAAAGTATTACATAGTGGCGAGTAGAATTCATAAACCTTACGATCCACCTAGACTCATCCAAAATGTGTGATGAATGTCATATGTTTATTAGTTAAGCAAAGCTACAGTAATCAACTAAGGCTTTGTCACAATATGTTTACAAAAATACTATTACGACATCAAAAAGTTTTTAAACTCTCATGAGCGAGTGTATGTTTATGAAAAAAAAAATTTGATGATAAGTTTTCCAATGTTGTTCTATATGTAACGGGATGTTGTGTCTATATACATCTTGACATAGCTTTAATCTCACTATTCGGGAAATAATAGGATTCTGGTTTTTTTCATTTCCCGGCCAACAATTCATAGTTCATCACATTCTAAATAGTGAGATGCATAGCCAATACAATTCTCAAAGTCTTTTACAAAAGTCATTGAGGAATTTCATTTAGCCTTTGTTTATTTTCTTAAATTTAAGTATCGATTTAGGATATTTTGAATATAGGGAATCCTCTTTCCATTTTGAATATACCTATTCTTTCTTGTTCTCGACAAGAACTGAATTGCTAATACCAAGTTGATAGATTATCTAATCCTTCATGGCTATACATTCAATAACAGCCCTCATAGCTATTATCATGGCAACATGTCTTGTTGTGTTATTGCAACCCATAGTGTTTTTGTGTTTGCACAGAGGCTTTTACCAAGGAAATTGAACAGGTGCATTTTGGCCTGACGTCACTGTAGCTATCGGTATATGCATCGGAACTAAAGCACCGGTATAGGCATCGGTATATGCATCGATATGGGCTTCGGTATGAGCATCAATATGAACATCCAAAATATGAAAGCTCATATTGACACCCATACCGACGACACTCCTGGGAGTACTCACGCTTATACCGGCCATCTACTAGGATTACTATTGCTTATACAGACGACCATATCTACAAAAGTTTTTTTGGGAAAAGTATGTTGTCTTTTGCTACAACAACATTACCATGATGTTGTTTAGCGAAAGACAACACACTCTACCCAAAGAAAACCGAGTACATGTGATGTGTACTCTAATGGTAACTAAAAAATTATTTTTATATAGCAAAATACTCTGGGACACAAAAGAGATGAGCAAAATGAACCATGAATAATGTACAAAAAAGTTGTATATTCCATAAATGAAGCATGTACAAGAGTGGGGCAAAGCACTTCCATATAGGAACCGAATACAAAATATGAAAAAGCACTTTCATATAGGAACCAGATATAAAATTATGGTGCACCATTTCCATATATGAGTGTAATACAAAGTTGTGGCAAAGCACTACCATACATATGTTCAAGGGGATCAAAACCTTTACACCTACAATTGTGCAACAAAGCATATGCATTAAACGAGACAAATTGACATGATATTTGATAACAACAACTAGAAATAATAAACCAAGCTATAAGTTTACCTCATCATAGATTCTCCCATGAAATGATCACATCGTGTACCTCTAAGTCCTACAATAGTGCAACTAATCCATGATGATATCCATAAGTTTCTTCGATTCGTGTTAGAGGACGACCCACTATCAACTTCTAATATAAATATGCAAAATGCTAGATGAACATACATGATGGGCTAACCACAAAAAAAAATCAATAATTAAGATGATACTCACAAATTCGTAGCGCATAGTGTCGTATCCGCCACTACCCAAATCCGACATTCCAACCGTATCTAAACGTGTGGCTGCCGCATCTCACTACTGAGGATATCAGTCATCAGTATGCTACTCCTTATCCTAAATCGTTTCCCACTCTTCAACATCTAACCATACACGCTTCAGTAAGCCTGCTCTAAAAGCATCGCAAGCCTCGGACCATCGATGAGACATCACCTTGCGTGCCGTGTGGTGAATCCATTCTCAGCTCACAATAGGATGCCCAAGTGCTGGCCGGTGCTCTTCATATATCAACTCTATGATATACTTTTTGGAATCTTTATCCTGTTCACTCCATTTTAACATGACACAATGTCCAAACTCTATGAAGCAAAATTGTGGAATGCATTGATGCATGGACTTTTTGGTCGCATCCATGACTAAACCTCCATCACGTATGCAATATATCTTGGAGTCATCATGGTCATGGGCTCTCCAAGCTCTATGTGATGTTAGTATATATATATATATATATATATATATATATATATATATATATATATATATATATATATATATATATATATATATATATATATATATATAGATATATATATATATATAAACCTTTAGATATTTAATTATTTATATTTTATATACTTAGATTTTTCTCTAATAGTTCATAAAAATGTATGTATGTATGTGTGTATGTTTGTATGTATGTGTGTGTATGTGTGTATGCATATGCATGTATGTATGCATATGCATGTGTGTATCTGTGTATGCATATGCATGTGTATGTGTGTATGCATATGCATGTGTATGTGTGTATGCATATGCATGTGTATGTGTGTATGCATATGCATGTGTATGTGTGTATGCACATATATGTGTATGTATATTCATGTATGTATGTATATACATCTGTGTATGTATATGCATGTGTGCATGTATGTATTTATGTACATGCATATGCATGTGTGTATGTATGTATGTATATGCAACTTGTGTGTGTATCTATGAATGCATATGCATGTGTGTATGTGTGTATGCATATGCATGTGTGTATGTATGTACGTATATGCATGTGTGTATGCATACGCATGTGTGTATGCATATGCATGTGCATGTGTGTATGCACATATGTGTGTATGTATATGCATGTGTGTATGTACATACATATGTGTATGTATTTATGTATATGCATATGCATGTGTGTACGTATGTATGTATATGCATGTGTGTATGTTTGTATGCATATGCATGTGTATGTGTGTATGCATATGCATGTGTATGTGTGTATGCATATGCATGTGTATGTGTGTATGCATATGCATGTGTATGCGTGTATGCATATGCATGTGTATGTGTGTATGCACATATGTGTGTGTGGATATGCATGTGTGTATGCACATATGTGTGTGTGGATATGCATGTGTGTATGTATGTATATATATGCATAATCATGTGTGTATGTATGTATATGCATGCTTGTATGTGTATGCAACTTTTGTGTGTATGTATGTATGCATTTGCATGTGTGTCTGTATGTATGTGTATGCATGTGTATGCATGTGTGTATGTGTGTATGCATATGCATGTGTATGCGTGTATGCAAATATGTGTGTATGTATATGCATGTGTGTATGTATACGCATATGTGTATGTATGTATGTGTATGTATATGCATGTGTGTATGTATGTATGTATATGCATGTGTGTATGCATATGCATGTGTGTATGCATATGCATGTGTGTATGCATATGCATGTGTGTATGCATATGCATGTGTGTATGCATATGCATGTGTGTATGTATATGCATGTGTGTATGCATATGCATATGTGTATGCATACGCATGTGTGTATGTGTGTATGCATATGCATGTGTATGTGTGTATGTATATGCATGTGCATATGTATATCGATATGTGTATGTATGTATGTATATGCATATGCATGTGTGTATGTATGTATGTATATGCAAATTGTGTGTGTGTGTGTGTATGTATGCATATGCATGTGTGTATGTGTGTATGCATATGCATGTGTGTATGTGTGTATACACATATGTGTTGGTGCATTTTGCCCAAGCCTACATGCTTGATATGCTTGATATTATCCTCATTTGTAAGTCACATGAGTAGTCATGTGAACACCTCTTGTAAAAGAGTACATTTTATCTCTTGTAAATGGAAAAAGAAAAAAGTAAAAGGATGGCTTACCTCATGCATGATGTAAAAGCAAATTCGTGGCTCCAACTACCAAAATCACGAATTTTTGAGCTGAGGGAATCTCTCTTAACTTTGGGGATCACTTTTAGGTGGAGCCATTCGAATTCGAATTCAAAACTCCCTCCAAGAATTGCTATAAAAGGAGCAAGAAGGAAGAGGCGATTAGCAAGCCTTGTACGTGACCACTTCATGTCATTTTGTAGAGATTGAAGAGCTTACTCCATAGCTCTATCATTCTACTCCCATTGTGCAAAGATTCATTGCCAATGTGGTTGTAATCATATGTGAATCTATACATTTATTATCATCTACCTCTCTGTTTTGTTCTCTGCTATACTCACTCAGAGCAGTAACTTCAGAAGAACATATCTCGAGTTTTACTGAACCTTTTTCAGTGTTTTAAAGTGCCTTGGATAGCTCTCACTGTCTAGTTTCTACCTATAAATTTTCAAGGTCATTGGATTTATACGTTTGGAGATATCTGCATTTTACTGCTTACTGGTCTATTTCTGCAGAGCCCCGAGAATTGTGGGAATGTTCCAGAACTTGATGAAACTTGTTCTCAGTGCTCAGTCCATCATTTGAAGTGTTTTAACTTGGAATACGAAGCTTGCTAAGTCTATTTGCTATGCCCAAAAGGAATTTTTCTAATTCCTTCCAGGTTGAGAGCACTGTTCATTTTTTCCAGCAGGTGTATGTCCAAAAATAGCAAGTTTTGGGAGCTAGTCATTTCGCAACTAGCCTGTCTTGACTTAAACTTTTGGGATACATGTTCCAAAGTACTTGGCTGATATTTTGGTGGATTTAGGAAGCTCAAAGGGTCTACTAATCAACTCTGAAGTCTCAGTTGGCTGGTGTGAAGCTGGTTGTAGCGGCACCTACTCATCTTTGGATTGCATCCACCATCTCTCTTCACAGTGGTATCAGAGCATAGTCAAGCAACATGGGAGATGGATTTCCATCAACAATTGACAAATTGGATCGAAACAACTATCCGGCATGGTCTCTAAGGATGGAGGCTTACCTTCAAGGGAGGAATCTATATGGATTCATATCCGGAGATGAAGCAATGCCAACCATGAGGAACAAAGGGCAACCATCACATGAAGAAGTGGAAGGACTTTCGAATTGGTGTTCGAAGGATGCACTTGCAAGGTCCTATATTCTAAACTCAATCTGTGATTTTCTTTTACCTCATGTCAAGGGATGCAAGACATCAAGAGAAACCTGGAATGCACTTGCTTCTTTCTTCTCTTCCAACACTCGAGCAAGGAAGAACCAATTGTGGATGGAGTTCACAACAATGAAGAAAAGCCCGAAGCAAAATGTGACTGATTATGTCACAAAGATGAAGGAGATTTCCGACCAACTTGGAAGCATTGGAGAGGTAATTGAAGAGGAGCAAATCATAAGACAAATCATGAATGGAATCAAAGCAGACGACAAGTGGGAGTCATTCACAACAGCCATGGATTTATACATGGATATGCATGTACCCGACCTCAACACACTCATGGGCCAACTCTTCACTCATGAAGCAAAGATTAGCAAAGGTGGTGAGTCCTCAAGAGGTAATCAAACTTCTGCCTTATATTCTGATAAAGCTAAGGTCAAGGACAAGTCAAAGAATAGGAAGAATGAAGATGAAGGAAGCTCTTTCCAAGCAAACTTTGCAGGTAGAGGAAGAACTAGAGGAAGAGGCAGAGGTGGAAAGCAAGGCAGGGGGAGATTCCAATCATCTCAACCTTGCAACATATGTGGCTTATCTAACCATACTACTGAAGAATGTTTCAGGAATCCAAGGAACTCAAGAGGAAGAGGATTCAATAGAGGTGGCTATGGATCAAATAGAGGTAGGTACAATGGAGGCTACAACAACAACAACTACTACAACAACAATTACAACAACAACAACAACTATCAAAGTGGCCATAGAGGAAGAAGAGATTACAATAACTATGCAGAGGACCAAAGTCAAGAAGATTCATTATTGATTATGAATCTATCAACAAAGAAGGGTAAGGATGATGATCACATATTTTACATTGATTCGGGATGCTCGAACCATGTAGCAGGAAATGTGGCTTTACTTTCTGATTTGGAAGATCCTCATAACAAGCATGAAGTGCAGACAGGAGATGACACAAAGCACTCAGTGGAGAAGATAGGTAATGTGAAGACATCAGATGGGAATATGAACCTCTTAAGCAAAGTCTTGTATGTCCCTACAATTACCAAAAATTTAATAAGTGTTGGACAGATTGTTGAAAAAGGATTGCAGGTTAGATTCAATCGATTTGGAGCATATGTTGAAGACCCAAGGCAAGGCTTTCGAAGGATTGCCAAAGGAGAAAAGATAGGAAGGTTTTTCACTTTTGAAGTGGAAGATACAAAGAACATAGCTTTGTTTAGCTATGGATCTCAAACTCTAACAGAGTTGGAGATATGGCACAAAAGGCTTGCTCACATTGGTGAGAGGACACTCAAACAGATTTGCAGGGACCAAAGTGTACTTGGTTTGCCTAATATCACAAGGCAACACATGATTTATAAGTGTGAAGCTTGTCAACTCGGCAAGGCTCATAGACAACCTTTCAATAAGAAAGGATATATGTATCAAAATCCTTTGGATCTAGTGCACACGGATGTGTGGGGTCCAAGTAAGGAGCCATCTATATCAGGCTCAAGATATTATGTGTCTTTCATAGATGATTGTAGCAGGTGGACCATTCTGTTTTTCATGAAGCACAAGGATGAAGTGTTTAATTGCTTTAAGAAGTATATTGCTCTTGTTGAAAATCAAACAGGTAGGACTTTGAAAAGACTCAGATCAGATGGTGGAGGAGAATACTTCTCTTCTGAATTTGATGCCTTCTTGCATGAAAGAGGCATTAAAAGGGAAGTCACTACAAGGTATACACCTGAACTCAATGGTGTAGCAGAGAGGAGGAATAGAGCTATCGTCGAAGCTGCAAGGTCCATGCTCAACGAAAAGGGATTGCCGAACTACCTATGGGCAGAGGCTGTGTCGACAGCCACATATCTCATAAATAGACTTCCATCTAAGTCACTAGATGGAACCACTCCATATGAAGTGTGGAATGGAAGAAGACCTAGTCTAGAGCATTGTAAAATCTTTGGATGCTTAGCCTATGCTCACATTCCTTCTCAAGTAAGAGGGAAATTGGATCCCAAGGCAGAGAAGTGTGTATTCATTGGTTATGATCAAAACCAAAAAGGATATAGATTGTACAATCCAACCAATAAAGGATTTTCTGTGAGTAGAGATGTAATTTTTGATGAAAACAAATCATGGTTTGATGATGACAGGAAAGTGAAGCTGCCATATGACTTGGATGAAGATTTTCCATCACTTCAACCAAAGGAGCCAAAGAAGATTGAAGAAAGTGATTCGGATTGACCTAGAAGACTTGGAAAGACTAAAGCTATGGAAGAACAAAGGTAAAGCAAAGATGCAGGATGCTACATATGGACCCGAGAGCTCACATCAACCACTTAGAAGGTCTTCGAGGGAGAAGAAGAAACCATAGAGGTTTGGTTATGATACTTCTTTGGTCACCAAGCACTCAATCTACATTGCAAAGGATTCAACCAATGAAGAACCTACCACATTCGAAGAAGCACAAAGCAAGAAAGCTTGGAGAGATGCAATGGATGAAGAAATGGAAGCCTTGAAGGAGAATGACACTTGGGAGCTTGTACCTAACAAGCCATCTATGAAGATAATCGGATCTCGATGGATATACAAAATCAAGAACAATCCAGATGGAAGTATAAATAGACACAAAGCAAGGTTAGTTGCTAAAGGGTTTGCTCAAACCCATGGTATTGATTATGAGGAGACTTTCTCTCCTGTTGCAAAAATGCCTACAATTAGGATTCTCATTAGTCTTGCTCCATCTAGAAATTGGAATCTTTATCAACTTGATGTAAAGAATGCTTTCTTGAATGGATGGATTTCTGAGGAAGTGTATATGGCACAACCTCCTGGATATGAGGATGCACATCATCCTAACTATGTATGCAAACTAAAGAAAGCTTTGTATGGATTGAAGCAAGCTCCAAGAGCTTGGAATTTCAGATTGGTTACTTATTTGCAGGACCAAGGATTCAAAGCTAGCAAGGCGGATACCTCTTTGTTCATAAAGATGAATGGATCTGAAGTGATCTATTTATGTGTGTATGTTGATGATATTATTATCACAGGCAATGATCTTGAAGGAATCAAACAGGTAAAGAGTCAAATGAAGGAGGAGTTCAAAATAAGTGACCTCGGACCACTCACTTATTTTCTTGGATTGGAGTTGATCTACACAGATTCAGGTATATACATCACACAAAGGAAGTATGTCCATGACATGCTCGTCAAGTTCAAGATGGAAAATACAAAGTGTGCAGGTACACCTATGGAGCAAAATCATAAGCTTAGTGCTTATGAAGGAGAGCCAATTGAAGACATCACAAGCTATCAAAGCTTGGTTGGAAGTTTGAACTATGCAACACTCACAAGGGTGGATATATGCTATAGTGTTAGCATATTGAGTCAGTTTATGCATAAGCCGAGAAGACCACATATGGAAGCGGCCAAGCGAGTCCTCAAGTATCTAAAGGGGACCATGAATGAAGGTTTGTTTTATTCATTTACTTCAGATATTGAGCTAAAGGTCTACTCAGATGCAGATTGGGCCGGATCTAAAGATGATAGAAGAAGCACATCAGGGTATATATCATTTGCAGGTTCAAAAATCATTTCTTGGTCATCGAAGAAGCAACCAACCGTGGCATTATCTTCTACTGAAGCTGAATATAGAGGTTTGGCTAATGCAACTCAAGAAATCATGTGGTTAAAATCTTTGTACACAGATCTTGGACTTCATTCTTCAACACCTCACATCTTTGGTGACAACACAAGCTCACTACATCTAGCAGCTAATCCGGTATACCATGCTAGAACCAAGCATATTGAAGTCCACTACCATTATGTAAGAGAGAAGCTAATGAGCAAGGATATTCAACTATCCTACGTCTCTACAGATATGCAATGTGCAGACATGTTGACGAAAGCTCTTGATGGTACGAAGTTAAGTAGATTCAAGTTGATGATTGGTTTGCAGGAAATCAAGGACAATTGAAGACTTATTTGGAGGCCAAGCATGTTAGGCTTGAGGGGGAGCTGTTGGTGCATTTTGCCCAAGCCTACATGCTTGATATGCTTGATATTATCCTCATTTGTAAGTCACATGAGTAGTCATGTGAACACCTCTTGTAAAAGAGTACATTTTATCTCTTGTAAATGGAAAAAGAAAAAAGTAAAAGGATGGCTTACCTCATGCATGATGTAAAAGCAAATTCGTGGCTCCAACTACCAAAATCACGAATTTTGAGCTGAGGGAATCTCTCCTAACTTTGGGGATCACTTTTAGGTGGAGCCATTCGAATTCGAATTCAAAACTCCCTCCAAGAATTGCTATAAAAGGAGCAAGAAGGAAGAGGCGATTAGCAAGCTTTGTACGTGACCACTTCATGTCATTTTGTAGAGATTGAAGAGCTTACTCCATAGCTCTATCATTCTACTCCCATTGTGCAGAGATTCATTGCCAATGTGGTTGTAATCATATGTGAATCTATACATTTATTATCATCTACCTCTCTGTTTTGTTCTCTGCTATACTCACTCAGAGCAGTAACTTCAGAAGGTCATATCTCGAGTTTTACTGAACCTTTTTCAGTGTTTTAAACTGCGTTAGATAGCTCTCACTGTCTAGTTTCTGCCTATAAATTTTCAAGGTCATTGGATTTATACTTTTGGAGATATCTGCATTTTACTGCTTACTGGTCTATCTCTGCAGAGCCCCGAGAATTGTGGGAATGTTCCAGAACTTGATGAAACTTGTTCTCAGTGCTCAGTCCATCATTTGAAGTGTTTTAACTTGGAATAGGAAGCTTGCTAAGTCTATTTGCAATGCCCAAAAGGAATTTTTCTAATTCCTTCGAGGTTGAGAGCACTGTTCATTTTTTCCAGCAGGTGTATGTCCAAAAATAGCAAGTTTTGGGAGCTAGTCATTTCGCAACTAGCCTGTCTTGACTTAAACTTTTGGGATACATGTTCCAAAGTACTTGGCTGATATTTTGGTGGATTTAGGAAGCTCAAAGGGTCTACTAATCAACTCTGAAGTCTCAATTGGCTGGTGTGAAGCTGGTTGTAGCGGCACCTACTCATCTTTGGATTGCATCCACCATCTCTCTTCACAATATGTGTGTATGTATATGCATGTGTGCATGCATATGCATGTGTATATGTGTGTATGCATATGCATGTGTATGTGTGTATGCACATATGTGTGTATTTATATGCATGTGTGTATGTATATGAATATGTGTATGTATGTATGTATACGCATATTCATGTGTGTATGTATGTATGTATATGCATGTGTGTATGTATGTATGCATATGCATGTGTGTATGTATATGCATGTGTATGTGTGTATGCACATATGTGTATGCATATGCATGTGTGTATGCATATGCATGTGTGTATACATATGCATGTGTGTATGCATATGCATGTGTGTATGCATATGCATGTGTGTATGCATATGCATGTGTGTATGTGTGTATGCATATGAATGTGTATGTGTGTATGCACATATGTGTGTATGTATATGCATATGTGTGTGTATGTATGTATGCATATGCATGTGTGTATGCATATGCATGTGTGTATGCACATATGTGTGTGTATACATATGAGTGTGTAAGTGTATGTGTATGTCTCTCTCTTTCTCTCTCTCTCTCTTTATGTTTCTCTAGATCTCTCTCTTTCTTTCATCTCTCTCTCTCTCTCTTTGTCTCTCTGTCTCTCTCTCTCTATGTCAATAGAAAACGAAACAATCACTTACATTGATGTAAGTGTTTGGATGGTTGTTGTCAAAGTCCACTTAATGTTGTCCTTCGTCGAATGCCAAAGACTTGACGCCAAAATCTCTTTCAAAACTAAAGAGAATAAAAATTAGAAAAGGGAAAACATAAAGAAAGAGAAAAGAGTGCTACGGTATGTGCGATACTTACCAAAATTTTAGATCTAGGGAAATATAGAGATGTGTGTAGAGAGAGAGAGAGATAAAGAGTGAGAAATAGAGAGATGTAGCTCAAGTGCGCAAACTCTACAGTAGCACGTTTTGTTTCAAAACATGATGAATGTTGAATTTTAACTCTCGGGTCCAGTTAAAACACTGCATCAGTATGCACATCGGTATAAGCACCGGTATGAGCGTCAGTACAAACGTCCGTATGAGCATCGATAAATTACTGGAAACTACTCACACTCATACCGACGCTTATACCAGCGCTCATACCGATGGAGTAGTTTCTGACGTGTATATCGCCACCGTGGTTTTTCAAGGGTTTTCAATGGTCATACCGACAGTGAGGCGTGACCGTCAGTATGTACAATGATGGTATGCCCTCGATATGTTGTAATGTTAAATCTACATACATGATTTATAAAATTTGAATTTCAAGGCCTTATTTTTTTTTTTAATATAAAGGAAGTTCAGCAATAGCCTACTCTCCCGGACTTGAATTAAATTAAGAAACAAAGGTACAATAGAAGGGGACTAGTGCCCATGGGACCCCCCAATTTCCACAAAGCAGGGGAAGCTTGATTGAATCCTAGGTTGCACTACAGAGAAGGTTAATCACCCTCTCATCGCCCTCATGCGGGGCCCACTTGGGTTTGAGCTTGTTGTTGATCAAAAGGAGGACTTGATGGTGCCTGAAGGGGGGGGATTTCTTACTGTTGACGATCCTTTTGCCAAGGAGGAATAGTGATTTCTCAATCGACCACTCCCTGGGGGGATCGCCGAAGTTGAGAGCACACCTCTCCCGCCAGATTTTCCACAGGACTTCCCCTCTGATGGCGTTCCAGAGTGTCGCAGAGCAGCCAATCGCTTCTCCCAAAAGGACTTGTTTCCAACTAAGCTCTTTTTGAAGTCTGATTTTCATTCCAACCGTCTGCCAGATTCTGTAGGAGTTCGGGCAAGTAAGGAAGATGTGTGGGACATCTTCGATAGCACGGTGGCAGCGTTTGCACCAAGGAGGGATCCCACAAAGTTTGCTAGCCTTATGGTTGGTCCAAATTCCTCGATGAAGAATTTGCCATAAGAGGACAGACTTCTTAATCTCAATTAGGGGGTGCCAGATACCCATGAATTTCATGTCCCACCGAAGCCGCGTCCAAGACAGGCACCATTTGTTGTTGAGGCTGATCTGGAGGTCAGCCGTTTCTTTGATGTTCGGGATTTTGAGTAGGCTGTTTCCATTTTGCCATTTGAGACCAAGCGAGTTTGGTGTGTGGTGTCCCATGAGAAGGCGAGTCTTGTGACGATCCCAAGCGAGGCATCTGCTTTGCAGAGTGTTCCATTCTTCGTAGGAGATGTTTATGCGAGGGTCAATATCCTCGAAGTTGATCCAGCTGTTGGTGTCATGTTTCCAGAGGTGTTTCCATTTTTTGAATCCTTTGTTCCATAACTTCTTGGCATTTTGAATGTTCCACGACTCCACACTCCTGATGCCATGTATCGGAAACCAGATAGAGTCGTTTTGTCTGATTCCGGCCGCCCACTTCCAGTCCTCACTAATTCTTGTGAAGCTTTTGACTTTATTCCAGCCCTTCCAAAGGGAGCACACGAGATTGGAGCCTTTCGGGAAGACGGGGATCGGGGAGAATAGCAGGGTCATGATGTCAAGGTTCTTCCAGTTCGGGAACCCCATGAGGGCCAACTCATTGTTGTTTCTGAAGATCAGCTTGGCCCACGAGGCCTCCCTATTGCACCAAGCCTTAATCATCCATTTGGCTGCCAGTTTGTTAGCCATACACCCGATGTCCACGATACCAAGCCCCCCACTATCTCTAGGGCTAGTGCAGATGGTCCATTTGATTTTGGGCACCCCCCTTCTGTTATGATCGCCCGTCCAAAGAAAGTTTCTACAGATACTATTCAGTTTGGACAGACCTTGCTCATTTGGTCTCCAACAAGAAAGGAAATAGATGGTAGAAGAGAGGAGGAACGTGTTGATAACCATCGCCCGTCCAGCGAGATTGATTTGCATACCTCTCCAGTAGTTAAGCTTGTTTTCGAGTTTGGCCAGCACCCAGTTCCATCGCTGCTCCATAGAGACGCCAAACCCCAAAGGGATTCCAAGAAGTCGAAAGATTTGGCCCTGCGGAATGATTTGACAGCCATGATCAATGAGAAGGCCAGGATGATGTCCCACAATAGCCCTAAAGGCAGTCTTAGAGTGGTTGATTTTGGATCCAGAGGCCTCACAAAAGGTAGCAAGACACCTCCAGAAAGTCTCCAGGCTGGTATTATCATTGTGAACGAAAGCGTTCATATCATCGGCAAAAAGTCTCATGATGATTTGATTGTAGGCGTGAGGCAGCCGGAGGCCTTTGATATTGCCAGCTTCCACATGATGTGCCACAAGTCTGCTCAGACCCTCAGTGGCGATGGCAAAAAGAAGGGGGGCCAGAGGGCACCCTTGTCTAATAGATCTTTTAAGATGTATCGCCTTCGAAAGTTTGCCGTTAACGTTAATTTGGGTCGTTGCGTTTCCGAGAAGGGTCGCGATCATCTTGGTGAATTTCTGACTACATCCGAGATCTTGGAGCGACTGCAGAATATAGTCCCATTCTAGCCTGTCGTAGGCTTTGTCAAAGTCGATCTTGAGGAAAACCACATCTTGATTAGACTCATTTGCAAATTGAATACCTTCCCAAATATCCATAATGGTTTCCAGGATAGACCTGCCTTTGATGAAACCTTTTTGGTCTTCACTAAGCCAAGATCTCAGGTGGCACGAGAGTCTGTTGGCGATGACTTTGGCGATGATCTTGTATCCTGTTTGTAGCATCGTGATAGGGGTGGCAACCACCAGCTTGAAGGATTTAAAGAACTCGTTAGTGAGTCCGTCGGGTCCCGGGCTTTTACCGAGAGGGAGGGCATCAATGACCTCAATGATTTCTGAATCAGAGATAGGGGCATGAAGCAGGGAGTGGAGGTTGGGTGGTATTCTCTGGGGGGAAACCCTAGAAATGGCAGCCATACAGTCCCTTCTATGGTGGGAGAGGGGGTTCCAGGTTCCCAGGAGTCTCGTGAAGTGCCCTTCGATGATGCCAAAATTATCTTCTTTCGAATTGCATACATTGCCATGTGGGTCTAGCAGTAGGGGGATCGATTCTCTGTTGTGTTTCCTTTTAAGGATACGGCACATCTCTTTGGTGGGTTTGTCGGCTTTGCCAGCCCACCACTCCTTGAAGAATAGTTGCAAGTTTTTCCTTTGTATTTCTTCCTCGTATCTCAACACTGCTCTGATTTTTCGGAGACCTTTCTGGGCTTGGTGTTTTCCTTTGTTCACTTCCTCCTCGAGCCGCCAGAGTCTGTGGTAAAGAGCTTCCCTGCGAGCCCGCCGCACAGTCTCGAGCATCTTCTTAGTTCTGATCATGATCTTACGAGACTTGTCGACCGCACTTCTCCAGCACTTGGCTGGGGCCAAGCCAGAGGCGAACGCCACCTTCCACACATCGGCAATCTCTTGATGGACGGAGGGGAGAGAGAAGGTGGTTGCGTTGGCATGGAACCACGGAGCCTTGCGGATCTTGTTGGAAGGTTGAAAAGTGATAACGATCGGGTAGTGATCAGAGATAGTGAGGTCAGTGCGTTGTGTGATGGCAGGGTGGCCCCACTGATGAGTAAAACTCTGAGAGATGTAGCATCTATCTAGTCTAGCTTTCCTCAGGTCCTCGCCCGCTTGGAGATTCGACCAAGAAAAGCCACTCGAGTCTTTGAGTTCAACCAAATCCAAGTGGAGTTTGGTCATGTCCCACGTTTCTTTCTCCCGACTGTCGATGACCCTGCCCTTGCCCATCCATCTGTCCATAGGGTCCTCCACCATGTTGAAGTCTCCACATATAAGCACGTTGTGAGGAAGCGAGTCTAAGGAAGCCCATGTGTTCAGTCTCTCCAAATCACCGTTAGGGGCGTACAAAGAAACAATAGTAGCACAAAGAGGAGCACCAAAAGAAACGGCAATCCAACGGTGACTTACATCTTCAATGGAGTTCTCGAGCTTTTCAAACCAGAGTTGTTTAACACCGATAACCGTTCCTCCAGACCCCCGCTGGTGCTTCGTTGAGATCCACACATGGGCCGAGGAGACCTGTCTGAGCCGCTTCTGGAGGTCTTCTCCGTCAATTTTAATCTCTTGAATACATATAAAGTCTGGGTTTAAGCTAATGTCGCGAAGCCATTGACCAATAATGGTCGCTCTTGAGGGATCGGTTAGCCCTCTAGCATTTAACGAAATGATGATCATTGTCGTAGTAATCCCTCTTTGCGGGAGGGAGCTTTGTCCTTTCTTTTCTTGGGTTCATCTTTCTTTTTCGCTCGGATCGGATCCCGAGTTAGCAGTAGGTTCTTGTGGGGGCTTTTCCACGGTAACTCCATAGGTTGTTTTCCTTTGCGGGATGCCTCCTGCTGGGAAGAAAAGGACACCGTTTTCAGCTCCGTTTCCGGAATAGTCAATCCGATGATGGAGCTTTCACTATCCATGTTATCTTCGTTGCTGGTAGTAAAGCCGTCTTCTTTGCTTGTAGTGTAACCCTCCTGCAAGGTTTCTTTACTGTCAGGGATCTCCAGGCCTTTGACATCGGTGTCCTCCTCAAGTTGGTTCCCACCTGGGTAGTCAAACTCATTGATTTCCTTTTCCAGATTGCAATACAAGTTGCTGGAGGGGGAAACTGACTTGTTGTTTCGCTCAGAGGTTGCCCTAGGGCTTCTTTTCCTTCTTCTTCTGACTTCGATGAAACCGTCTGCATCAGCTTCTGGATTACGGGGCCCTTGAATTCCTCTTCTTTCGTCGAGTGATTCAATGCTCCATTGCTGTCTTGAGCATTTTTGGGGGCTTCTTGATTTGGCTTGCTTTTTCGTCTCAAAGGGCACTCTTTGATCCTGTGACCTTGTTGGCCACAGCGAAAGCACGCGTTGGGAAGGTTTTTGTAGCTTATGTCTTGCTCCCATACATCCCCTTCGCCCAAGTCCAGTTTGATCTTCGATGGGAGTGGAGTACTGAGGTCAGCCTCGACACAGATTTGAGGGTGCCACCGGGCGTTGAACGAGTGTCTTGCTCCTTCATAAATGAGACCACCAATGTCCTCGCGCGAGGCCAACGGCTTGCCGATAGGAGAAACAATGTCCCATACGAAGTTGTACAAGAAGTATGGCAGGTTAGGGAGCTCAACCCAGAGGGGGTACCGAAGCGATTTCGATTTGTCGGGAGTAAAATCAGGGGACCATCTGAATAGGCACAGGGTCGCCCGGCCGAGTTGCCAAGTTCCGACACTAAGGGCTCGAAACGCCATATCTTCATTTTCAAAGACTAGCAGCAAGTGGCTCGCCAGTAAGAACTGACACTTACAAACAACTAGCCCGCGGGGGAACCACTCGTTGCGAAGCCACTGACGCACCGTTTCGAGCGGGGGCTTAGGGCCAAACATTTGGCCGACGAGGCAAACTTTCTTGAGCTCCTCCTGAGTTGACAAAATTGCGGATCTATTGAGGGAGACCAAGGGGGGTTCAGCACTCTCGAGGGTCCCTTGGGCGGCACAAGAGCCCCCCTCCAACAAAGAGGCCAGGTTAGCGGTCTCCCCGGGAGGAGGGGCCAGATTGCTTCTCACAAGAGAGGGGGACGCCAAATCCATGACAAAAGAGGGACAACCCGAGAAAGAAGAACTTTTTCTAAAACTCTGAGAAGAGAAGCAACCTGAAAAGCCCAAAAAACCCAAAAAGCCCACAATAAAGGTAGCCCTCTTCTCCTTTTTCTTTCGAATCTTTTCTCTTTTTCTTTTTCTTTTTTCTTCTTTTTCTTTTTCTTCTTCTTTTTTTTTCTCTTTTTTTTTTCTCTTTTTTTTTTTCCAAAGAAACCGGAGTAAACTTAATTGCTGGATTTTTTTTCGGATTTTTTCACGGGTCTCAGAGGAGTGTTTCGCGGATCCCGCTGCAGATCGCTCTCAACCATCGCAATTAGAGAAAGCAGAGAGTGGAGAGGGTATGCATCGATGGTGAGAGGGTAGCCCTTGCCATTTCTTCAGCGAGGAAAGAGAGACCGGGAGCAGCTGCCAAAGAGAAGCAAACCGTCAATCACGGCGATCAACGGTATCCAAAAACCATCCGTCGTGGAAGGGCCCATTAATCGCGGCGATAGACGAGTCACGAAACCATCAATTGCGGAGAAACAGCGGGCTCAGGAAACCATCAGTCGCGAGCAAAAACCGTCAGTCGTCAGCGGACCCGTCAATCACGGAAAGCCCCGCCTCAGTCGATCGTCCTGCTCCAGTCAGTCGTCCCGATGGACAGAAGTGTCAGTCGTTGCGATGAAACCATCAGTCGCGAGCAAAAACCGTCAATCGTCAGCGGACCCGTCAATCGCGGAAAGCCCCGCCTCAGTCGATCGTCCTGCTCCAGTCAGTCGTCCCGATGGACAGAAGTGTCAGTCGTTACGTGACTGGCCGTCGGTTGCTGTATCGTCAGGCGAGTGTCGGTCCACCATACCAGCGCGTGCTTCAAGATCGGTGTTGAGGTGATGCTTCCCAAGTGAGCGGCACCAGCAGCGACACCATCAGTGCTTCTTTTATCAAACAAAGTTTGTATAATAGGATAATATTGCTTTCAAGGCCTTATTGCTGCTCCATAAAGACTACCTCTTCAAGCTCTCAATTTAAGAAAGCTTTCTCCAAATTAATTGGATATATTTTCCATTATTTTGAGCTAACAATTGGAGTCAAAATACATATGGTGGACATCTTGGCTATGTGAATGTATTTATCATTCCAATGTATGCCTTAGGTTTTAGCAAAACCCAAGGCATTTAAGTAATGTCAAACTTCATTCATGGGGCATACTCCTTTCTCATGAATGAGCCATAAGTTAAGCTCTAAACATTTTTATTTAACCATGTTGGATGACCTTACTCCACCATCAAGTGGTAGGACTCCCATCCTCATTTTTTTGGATGATATGATTTGAATTGGTTGAACAACTTATATCCATCACTTGTTTCTCTTGAAACTTATTGTTTGCTTCACATGCATGTTCACCATGGAGACATGTTTTCTACCATAGGAAGGCTACAATTCATCAAATATAACATCTGTAAATATCTAAATATCATTATTTTTAGGTTCATAACATGTGATCTATTTTCATCATGAAAATATCCAAGCCATATACACCTATCTACGTTTTAGGTCTACATTGATTCTAGATTCTTGAGGCGTTTGGACATGAAACACAAGAAAATACCTTGAGATGTGAGATGTTAGGTTTGTCAAAAAAACCAAGCTTCATAAGTTGTGACTACAAGTACTTATGAACTTGGGAACATGTTTAAAAGTTATATGGTTGTATTGGCTGCATGAATCCAACAAGAATTAGGAAAATGCATTTCATTATGCAAAGCTCTAACCACTTTTGATATCAATCTATTCGATCTCTCTAATAGAAATTTTGTTCTCGTGTGGACTTCCAAGTTAGCTGACGTTTCATGCCACACACATGTAGAAAAGAAGATGAATGAACTAAAAGAATAATCTCCCTAATCGAATATGAGGGTATCAATACATTTGGTTATCTTTTTCCACTAGGTGTTTGAACCTCGTGAAGTTGTAAAGCAAAACTAACTTTTCACCTTCATACAATAGATCACAAAAAAACTTGAATGATGATACATAAATGCTCAAAAATATTTGATGCCTCTAATGGATGGATCCCTTCTAGCTCCCCATGTATTTGTAACACATTATTTCTCTTAGTTTCTCACTTATTCACTGACAATATACTTTGTTAACCTAATTGACAACTATCACATAAATTTTTGCATATTAAAAGATGAAATATTATATGACCCCTCACAAAATACTTCTTTCTATTGTCCTTCATTGTTGCTAAGTTGGAATATATCACATAACCCACCACGAGATGGTTGAGGATTACTTCCTAATGTCCTCTCTTAGGGTGTGATTCAACCATCTCCTACTAGGCTTATTAGTCTAGTGGAGGTGCTCAAATGTGGGAAGGGGCCCATGATAGATACAAGGGTCCACAAATGATTTTCAAGAACAATGCCCAATGTAAGGGTCAATGAATGTCACATGACCCTAGAAAGAGATGGTTCAATCACACCATAAGGGGAAGGATTAGGAAGTAATCCTCAACCATGGCCTTTGTGCAAGTGGTTAGCCCATTGCACTCCTAGCCGGGTTGTCATTACCTCAACTACCAAAAAACTTGCGAGTTCCTTTGTTTCACAAATCAATGTCTTAAACTTTCTTATTTCTAGTTTACAATTAGATGATATTGGGGATTGTTGGATTTACCTCCATAGTGAAGAGTCTCCCTTCCTTCATACATCTGGCCATGACCTTTTGATTTTACTTCAGCTCATAAAAAATACATCCTTGATCATAGAACCTCACCTCATATCCTTTTTGAACCATATAACCTATTGAAACGATGTTATTGGTGATTGTGGGCACATGAAACACCTTCAAGAACTTTGAGTTAATAGATTTGTTCAATTCAAAATCTCCCACATCTGTAATCTTGTTCTCCATGTTATCTCATATAATATTAACTGACTCTTTCATTTTGGCCATATAAAATGGACAAGTTTTTGATTTTTCAATTTATTGAAGCAGTAACATAAATACCTTTATTACTATTGTATCATTGATTGCCTCCTCTATTGGAATAACACTTTCTTGCATAGTGGCATGGTTTTCCATAATTATAGAACTATCCATTGCATGTCTCTCCTCCTTGTGATCTTCGTCATATTCCTTTTCTTCTTCCTCTTCCACTTGATCCACAAATTTGGAAAGATTCTTCTTGCTTGCATGAGATATAATTTTACCTTTCTCTCCCCTTCTTAGGGACTTTTGTCCACCTCTATTGATTTTATCTTCTGTAGAAAGAATCTTTGGCTTGGTTGCTAACTCTGAAATGCATTGGTTCATCTCTACGATGCCATGGTAGGATGATGCCAAGAACTGATCTAGAGAGCCGTACATTTTTATTCTTCATTGCAACAATTTGAACCCGATTTGAAGCTCCTACCAACATGGTGATTCTCATTTGGAAGTCTCTTCACGTCACCCTAACCTTCAAATCAAGTAGAAGCACAATGGACATTTGGATTCTTTTATATATAGGGTTTTATTCATTCATGAAATGTAAATCATAGTTTTAATACACTTGTCTTGAAAACTTCATCATTAATGCAAAATCTAGGTAATGGCATTTCAATTTGCTTCAATATGTACATCGCGAGATTTGAATCGTTATTCTGTTCAACTCTGCTCAATCATTCGACTTTGCATTAGGCTTGGCGGTCATTGTGTGCATCCTCTAGCACTTGAAATAGTTAGATAACATTAAAATCTTTTATCAATACCTTATTTCATAAATTTAAGAAAAATGAAAACCATAAAAAATAAAAAGGAATAGAAAGTCTAGAGAATTAGAAAGTATAAACCCATATAAATTAGAAAATGAAATTCAAAAAACCATTTTATTGATTCTTAAGAAGTATTTAAGCTAAAGAAAAAATAAATAAAGTAGGAGAAAGGAAAAAAAACGGGATGTTCAAGAGCAACCAAACAAAACGAAATGCAAACAAAGAAATTGTTAAGCGACTATAACAAGAAGAGACAAGAAGAAAAAATCAATACAAAATCTCATATACAACTTAAGTTTATTCAACTATTACTAGACCCTAGTTTGAATTCAAACCTATGGTTTCCAAATGGTTTCCAAATCCTAGAGTCACATTGCAACTCGAGATTTAAAACCCTAAAGTTTTATTCTGACTTTAGAAACCAAGAGTGAGACTCAACATGTAGAGCAAAATCTAGAGTGAGATACCAACTCTCGCTATAAACCCCTAAAGTGATAGTCCACCTCTAGAATAAAATATGGAGTGAAACTGGAACTCTAGACCTAAAGTTAGATCAAGCATCCTTAGCTGTTCTGCAAGAGCGTATGTGAGGAATAATGGCATGTTTGACAGACAAAGCTATCAATGCATGTGCTTGGGCATCTCTGCCATCCCAATGAATTCGCTCTATAGTAGTTGTAGTAGAAATAGTAGCACGAATAGGAATATGCAGAACATCATGATCTTCTACACCTTTTGCATTAGCTTCAGTACCTGTACTTGTAATAGTTGTAGGTATGATAGGACGTTTTTCAATACTCTACACAATGTTCCACAGTCCTTTTGCAACCAATACATGTCGGATCATATAAGCCCATGACGGGTAGTTGATATGGGCATGCATGCGATTATGAGTGTGTAAGCACATGTATGAGACATATGTATAAGTACATGAGCATAAAGATTTATGCATGTGCATAAGAGTGATGGCTATATGCATGAGCATGGATGGTATGAGTGTATATAAGTATAAATGTATCCACATGAATGCATCTAAATGAGTAATGCATGTGCATGTGTGCATGCATACGAATTAGGTGCATATGAACAAGAAATGCATATGAAAGTGAGTATAGTTGAAGTGCATAAATGAATAATAAGTATAAATGCAAGTGTTTTAGAAGTATATAATAATTTATGAGCATGGATATTAGAGTTAATGTTTGTGTGCAGGCATATGAATTAGGAATATGTGCATGAGAAAAACATATGTGCATATATGTATGATGAACAAATGCATACACATATAATGTTTATATATGCATGGATAAATATGAATGCATGTATACAATAAAGTAATGAGTGCATGTAAGTGTACATGAGAAATATGCATAAGGAAGAAATGTATGCATAAGGAAGAAATGTATACATAATGAAAGGTACATGAATGCATGTGAACGCATTCTATTAAGTGTATGCATGCATTAGAATGCCTTCTTAGATACTTAAGTATGCCTGAAGTGCATGTGTAAGTAAGTTTAATAAAAGAAATTGATGTAAGTGTAGCAAGAGTTAATCCATGAGTATGAAAAATATAAGCTTATGAATGTATTAAGAGATATGAAAGTTAGCATATGTTAGTATATGAAAGTGTATGTTAGCAAGAACAAATGAATGTGTGTTAGTATAAGTTAATGTTTGTTTACATGCATGAAAATGTGTGCTAGCATGTATATAAGTTCATGTTAGCATGCATCTATGAATATAAATAATGTTTGAGAATGAATGAGCATGATATATATACGTGTGTTTTATGTTTTATGAGACATACTTATGTTTTTTCTGCTAATGAATCTTTGCAAACCATTTGAAGAAGATTGACGAGTAGTGACGACTTGATGAAACCTATGAGTTTTTTAACTAAGAGTTTGGAGCTGCATTTAAGCTGCTTCTCCTAGTTTTCTATTATCTCGTTTGAAACATAAGACATTGTCTTAGGATTGTCAATCAAAGTACTTCTGTTAGAGTTTTTCAACAATATATTTGTATAGACAAATTTACTAATTTATAAATCATAGAGTATGTGGATGCATTTGAAGAGCAAGTGCAAATCCAAGGTTTACTTGATGAAGTGTTTGTGAAGTACTCTGGTCGTGTAGTCTCCAGTTCTATACTAGAAAGCATTCAAGTACACGCTAATAAACCTTAGGATGTGTTTAGGAGAGAACTGTACAAAATGCTTTATCTTGAGGATTTTAGTCAGCATAGCCATGATGGATTTTTGTTATGGATAAACTCCTCAAAGATCAATGAATCTCTACCTCATCTTCATGCTGACTTGATGAGACGATTTGCCGAGCTTCCGAAGCAGGATAGAAATGCATTAAATCCTGACCTTATTATTCATTTCCTCAAAATATTCAGTCTTGAGGATAGAGTTGAGGTAGAGAGACGAATAGAAGAGCCAGGCAAAAGATGTGGTCTTATTGATTAATGGGAAAAAGTTAAGCATGAAATAGAGGCTGTAGCCCAAATGAAGGAATGATAATTTGTTTTCTATGCAAAACCTAATTCTTCTCAACCTAGAGAGATACCTATTACAGGGCAATTTGATATGCCTATGCCTACGACAGTGGCTACGGATAATGTTGCAGTTGCCCCTAAAGCTCCAATCAAGTTTCAATTAGATATTTTATGTAAACAAATGGAAAATGATATTAATATGTAGCATCTCTTTCCAAAGAGGTTGCCCAATTAAATAATAAAGTATATTCCATGATTTTAAATGAGCCTGGAGCTAGCAGTAGTGGTGTAGGGCAAGCAATACCCATTCAGCCTGTTATGCCATTCTACATTCCTCCTCAGCCAGTTTTTCAGCTAGCTCCACCTACTCAGTTTGCTACTGAGCCAGCTTTCCAAAGGAACATATAAAGAAAAGGAACAGGTGGAAAATTGTGTGTTTGGTGTGATAGCTAGGAACATGCAACTTATGCCTGTGACGAGTTAGAGAGTGCAAAAGAAAATCAGTTAGTAGTTGAGATCGATAGGAAATTGTGTGACTTTCGGTCACGACTTCCTTTATCCATAAAGTCGAGCAAAGGAGGTATGAAGAAGTTGTATGAAAATTTAACGATCTCTAATGCAACTACCAATACCTCGATTGCTAGATTAGAGCCAGCAGATGATAGGCCTCTTTCTACTCCAAGACAAAATCCTTATTCGATTGAGGCACTCGTGAGAGCTAGAGATGAAATAATGTGTAAACCAGAATGGCGATCTCCTATCTATTCTCACATTGCCAATGTTGAGGAGAATGGGAGACGAGATGATATGCATGATGATATAGACAAGGGAGGTAGGAGAATGACCATATGGCAAACTAGAGAGAATGAGAAGAAAAATGACAAAAAGATACAATTTGAAGATACTACAAATTTGTTAGAAGAGTAGCAAAGAAGAATAATTAAAAAAGGGAAGAAACCAACAGAGGAAAATATGCAGTCACAGGAAAATCAAATAACCTAAGTAAGGATGAAAAGATGAAACCTGAAAATGAAAATAATCAAAATCAGAATACTAAAAACCAACAAAAATAAGAACAGGAACAAATTGAGCAAAAAGAGAAAAAGAAAGGAAGAAGAGCTCCACAAGCAATAATGATCTTGGAGCTTGAGAAAAAGAATGATGCTAGGGAAATCCTGAAGGATATACTTCTAAAATTTCAAGTATCAATGTTCCTTGAAGAAGTGTTTTCAGTCGCAAAACTTGAGTTCAAGGATAGTTTTATTTCGCTTATTAGAATGAGACGATTTCCATTTCCACAAAATGAAGATATGCAAGATGTAGCAGAAGAAATTCTAGCAATGAATGATAGTGTAACATGAAGTGATAGTGATTATGAGGAAGAAGAAGAGATTATGACTCGAAGTGTGAATAGAAATGTTTTAGGTCGAATTCAACGTGATGAGGAAACGTTGAAAAGTGAAAGTAAATTTAACACAACCTTCTAGGCACGAGGAACTCCAGAAGTGAAATTAAGGATTGGAGATGAAAAAGATTCATGCTTAGCTCTGGCTTTGATCGACTCGTACTCAGAAATAAATGTGATCTCGAAGAAATTTTTTGATTAGTTTAGATGGTCAATTGACAAAGAGCATGGCTGGAGGATGATAACAACCGATAATGGATCTAGGATTTTATTAGGTGCATGCGCACATGTGCCTTTTATGATAGGAGGTGTTCGAGAAAAGTTTCACTTCCTTGTTCAAGACAATTGTTCATATGAAGTCATTCCCGGCCAGCCATTTATAGCAAAGATGAGAATGGAAACAAAAGTGATGAATCATGGGTGAGCATATGCAAGAATTTGATCTAAATCTGGGATGAATTCTTTGCAAGTCATGACAGTGTGCCCTAACCATTCAAGAAAAGGAAGAACGTATGGAGAAACCCCATTGACTCGTACAATCATGTGTGTGATGATTCACCACCTCTTAGAGAATTTGGGGCATATTATGACCAGAATATCTGTTAGATTCCACTATTGAGCAGGACAACTGTAGATATTGTTTTTATGTGTCACCTAACGATGTATATAATTGTGGGAATTTTTTAGTTTGCACTCCTACAACTAATTTTGCATCATATTACAAAAGAAAATCTTACAAAAACATTGAGAAAAGGAAAAGAAAAATATTTTAGGAATTTAGGATTAATTTTACCTGATGAAAAAATTGAGTGTATAATTAAACTTTCCAAAAGTACTACTTTACTAGCAGAACTTGAATCTGCTTCCCAAGAAAACTTAGAATCAAAATTGATTATTCTTAACTCTATTCAAGAATATGAGTTTATTATTGATCTTATTCTAAAACATGAAGTTAAGATTGAAATTAAATATAAAATAGTCGAAAAGAAAACAAAGCATGTAGCTCAACCCTTGCCTAAAGGGGGTTATGATATATTTAGAGGAGTATCTGAGGACCCTATTCTTAGAGAGTGATCTAAGATAGGTCATACATTTACAGAAGAAACTAAGAAATATATTACATTTGGAGATGAATTTCTTTCAAAGATAGAAAAGGATCAATTTAGAAAGATGATCGTGCATCATGGAAAAGCATATTTTTTATTCCCACAAGAAATAGGATGCACTGATCCAAAGCTTGTAGCTCCAATGATTATATTTAATGTACCACACATTCCTTAGAATCTTCGATTGATATGAGCCCCAAAGGCTCATTTACCTGAGCTAAGAACATTTTTAAACAAAAATCTTGCCATGAGAATTTTGGAACCATCATTGGCACCTTACTCCAAGAGGTTGTTAATGGTAGCGAAAAACAACGGGAAGCTACGCTTTATTCAGGATCTGCAACATGTGAACAAAGTCACTATTAAAAATGTAGGAATAGGTCCTATTGTAGATGAGTTTTCCAAGGCATTTATCGGTCATACATCTATTCAATGGGAGACATGTACTCAGGATATGATCAATTTCAATTAGCTTTTGAAAGTAGAGATATGACCACGATAAAAACTCCTTTGGGTCGGTCTAGTATGTATGTGTACTTTACCACAAGGAGCAATGAATTCTATGGCACACATGACGAATGCTATGAACCTGGTCTTACATGACTTTATCCCCAAAGTGAACATGCCTTTTATTGATGATATTCCAATAAAAGGATGTGTGGAAATATAAAAAGATGGGACTTTAAACTCATCTGGATGTAGAAAGCTTGTTTGCAGCCACTTTTGATTGTGAAAAGATCTTTCAAAGGTTTGAAGAGGTTGGAGTTACGTTCTCTTTAGAGAAGTCTACTTTTGGTGTTAAGGAAGTGTTGATAGTTGGACATTTATGTGGGCATTACGATCGTAGGCCTTACCCAGTAAAAGTTGATGCCATTAGTAGAATTTTTGAGAGCTGATGCAATGTTAATGAAGTAAGGAGATTCTTAGGTGCATGTGTCTTTTATGTAATCTGGATCCCTCACTTTGCTCATGTTGTGAACCCACTTTATGATTTGTTACGAAAAAGAAAGAAATTCTATTGGATTGAAGAGCATACTAGAATGATGAGACAATTGAAGCAATTGCTTATCAATGCTCCAATCTTGAAACGTATTGATTATTCAGGAAATAAGCCTATAATCTTAACCATTGATACTAGTCCTATCGGTGTAGGTTGGCTCATTGGATAGGATGATGAAAAGGAGCAAAGATATGCAATTCACTTTGGAGAAAAAATCTTGCATGAAACTCAAAGAAATATCCTCAGATTAAAAGAGAGCTTTGAGAGTTAGTTACTATTTTAAAAACATATAAGGAATATGTTATAGGAGCTAAAGTAATAGTTGAGACTGATTGTCATCCATTAATAGTATTACTTGCTAATTGTTCATCTCTAAATATTGCTATGTTAGGATGGATTACCTTTATTAAGTTTATAATCTTGCTTTTGTACATATTTCTAGAAAACATGATTCTTGCTGATATGCTCTCACAAGCAAAATTTGATGATGATAGAGAAGCAATGGATAAACATATAAACTTAGTTTATTATGAAACATCTACTTTTATGTATGAGAAATTTAGAGAAGAGGACTATGAAGGAGAATGAAAAGATATAGGATATTATCTAAGTTGTTTCAGCCTATTCTAATGTGTTCAACAAGTGGATTCCAGAACATCAGGAAGAAGTCTTTCAATTTCTTCTTGAAAGAAAGATATCTTTAGCGACATGCTAAAGCAAGGGTAGGAAACCCACAAAGTATCAGGCTTAAGAAAATTTCACGTGCAAGTTATGAGGGATATGCATGAAAGTCTATGGGCTGATCATAAGGGTTTTGTAGCTACGTATGAGAAGATTTGCAAAAGTTACTGGTGGCTGAGGATGTATGTAACTGTAAACTAATTTGTGAGCACATCTACTACATGCCAATTACATTTCTTAGTCAAACATAGAGACCCTTTGCATCCAACCTATCCACCTTGTATTCATTTCAAGTGGGTAGTTGACCTTGTGACTATGCATAAAAGCAATAGTGGTATGAGATACATAGTACTTGCACGTAAAGATTTAACTAATCACGTTGAGGGTGGAGCACTTCGTTCTAATACTACTTATAATGCACGCTTATTTCTTTTAGAAGAAGTAATATCTAGATTTGGATATGTTGAAAATGTAGTAGTAGATCGAGGAGAACTAGATGCTAGAGAGGCAAGAGAGTTCTTTTCTCATCATGGGATTCAATTGTGTCTTACAACTGCCTATAACCTAGAGGAAAATGTAAAGATTGAACAAGGGCATCCTTCCATAGTGAAGGCTATTTCAAAATCATGCCATGGAGATATTGGTCAATGGCCAAAATATCTCCCATTTGCTTAATGGGCCGATAGGATGGCCTACACGAGAACAATTGGTTTTATACCAACTGAACTTATGTACTCTCAAAAGCTGATATTTCCTATACATACTCACATACTAAACTCGATGAGCTTAAAAATGGCAAGAAAATGTATCAAGAGAAGAATTATTAGCATTAACAATTAAACAATTAAAACAAGGTAATGAAAATTAAAAATAAGCTATTCAAAAATTAAAAACATCAGGATTGAAAAATAAAATTTACTTTGACAAGAAACATTGACTGAGGCCACAAACGATAGAGAGTGGGGATTGGGTAATTGTATATGATAGTACTTTTGAGACTCAATATGATGCATGCCATAGATTAACTAAACGTTGGTTTGGGCTATATGTTATTGTTTGTGTTGTTGACACAGGTACATATATGTTATGAGAACTTGATGGTACTGTTTTAAGAAATGTGATCACAGGAAAGAGGATAAAGCTATTTAAAAGAAGGGCAAGTAGTGAGTTTGAGCTGGATGAAGACTTCTTGGAAGATGAAGGTGAAGATGAAGCATAATCAAGTGACATAATTCTAATTGTTCTTTATTTTTATATGAAAATTTCTTTTTATGCATTTCAAAATTAGGAATTTATGTGTTTCTGGTATAAAAGGAAATTTATTAAAATTATGTAGATAATGATAAAGAAAGAAAAGTAGGAATGTGTATGCATGTTAAAGATCCAATTTAGGAAACTTATAATGTGTTATGAGGATAGGAGAACGGAACACTTGACATGAAAGGTAAATGTACTTTATACAAGTAAGCTTCTTTATTTTCTGAAAACATTTTGCAAATGAGATCCTCGTTCTAATTGTAGCATGCTTCTAGAACCTCAGCTCTGATTGGGGGTTTCGCCTTTCCTAGTCAGCAAAAAAGTTGAGAAAGAAAAAGAAAGAAAAATGAGTACAAGTAGTACATTAATGGTTGTTGCGAGATGAAAAAATAAAAAAAGAAGAAGAACAGAAATAGGAAAAGAAAAACAAAGAAAAAGAAAAAGAAAACAATTATTATGATGCAGTTGTGGTCTCGAAATCACTCCTCAAATGTATTGTAGGCTATATGAGGCGAAGTTCTGCTACAAGAAGAATTAGTTAGATGTATCTTATGGCGGACGACTAAGAGATAAATATAGAATACTTATATAAATTAAATATTACTTGTGAATAGGGTTAATGGAGCGGTAAGTACCCTTACTATCTAAATGACTATTATAGGATTTTCTAAATTTTTCTTTTGATTGTATGCATTGAACAAAATGATTTCCAATTCACATTTACATAATTTTATAGATTTTCTTCATTATCAGAAAGTGAATTTGAATTTAGAAGCATTTTTCATCATCATCTTATTTAAAGTCAATTTAGAAGCTTTTTCCAAAGAATTTGATGGTGCTTTCCATGATTTGCAAGTTGGCTCATTAGGATGATGCAGAGGTTTGGTGGGGGCAGATGTTGGAGGGATTTCCACATCCAAATTAACATTCAGAAAAATATAAATATTTTGTTTCCAAGATGATTAACTTTTATCTCTCCCAAATCTTCTTGAGTAATTCCTTTGCTTTGACTAATCTTTCATCTTAGTACCAACAAGCAGCAAAGCTCTCGAGATCTTGAACTTAAGAATGAATTGGGAAGTGGTGTATATATATGTGTCTATGTGAATGGATAAGTGGGTCTATTTATGGTTCCACGTCTTAAGAGCTTCCACCCTATATATGTTTTCCTATTTATGAGTATGAGAAACGGCATGTATATGAGTAATTCCTTATGCATGATATATATATATATATATATATATATATATATATATATATATATATATATATATATATATATATATATATATATATATATATATATATATATATATATATATATATATATATATATATATATAGTTTAATCTTTGTAAGATCTTATTATTACTTGTAATGGTTGAATTTATATATAATAAATTTACTTCAAAACATAAGTAGTAAATAATATAACTTATAAGTACTATATTTAATTTAATAATATATTAGTGTAGATTAATTAATTAAACCTAAATTTTAATCTATAGTAAACAAGGGTCTCTTATTCCTTTGAAAAATGATTAATCAAAATATTTGATTTAATATATAATAAATTTATAGAATAGGTTCAAATAATTTAAATAATAAGTAATATATTTAATTTAATATAAAATCATTTAGATTCATAATTAATTAATAAACAATATAAATATAAATATGTAGATATGTAAATGAAAATAAGTGTGTATGTGTGTCGAGTTAACTAAAAAACCTCTTTATGCTAAAGGGACTATATGTGTGATATGCATGTAAGTTAACTAAGTGTGTATGCATGGAAATTTGGGTGCCACACATGCATAAGTAAAACCTATAAAGAATAATCCTGATTGGGATAATGAATCTCTATAGGTGCCTATTAAAGAGAGAGAGAGAGAGAGAGAGAGAGAGAGAGTATTTTCCCCTCCTCTTGGTAGGTATTGGCAATAGCCACAAAGGCTCCAGATACGATAGAGAGAGATTAGGAGAGAGAGAGAGAGGGAGAGAAAGAGGGGGAGAGAGAGAGGGGGAGAGAGAGGGGAGAGAGAGAGAGATAGAGAGAGAGAGAGAACATGGAGCATCTGACAAAAGTGATGGCAGCTATGAGAAAGATAGGGCTATTTTGGATGCTTATAAGCCATGCCATGGGTATATGCTGATGAGGACAAATGCTACATGTTTTGATGTGTCTCCCCCCTCCAGCCGACAGGTGCATAGGCAGAGCAGGGGGGAGAGAGAGCGAGAGAGAGAGAGAGAGAGAGAGAGAGAGAGAGAGAGAGAGAAAGAGAGAGATAGAGAGAGAGAGAGAATAGAGTCTCCCCCCTCCATCCGATAGATGCACAGGTAGAGGAGCGATAGATAGATAGATAGATAGATAGAAAGAGAGAGAGAGAGAACAAGAGAGAATAGAGTCTCCCCCTCGGCTTGATAGCATGTGCAGGAGAGACAGAGAGAGAGAGAGAGAGAGAGAGAGAGGGTACTCATGCTTCGAACATAACGTGAAAGTCAATGCCAATCTCCCCATCCATATATAGGACCACAAAATGACATAAGAGTGACTTCAGAGTTCGGAGGCACATACAAATCCTCTACAATAAATAGACCACGACCAGCATTAGTAATACTGGATGGAGCAATCATATATCCATTACCCCAAAAGTTGAAAACGTCTCCATCTAAAGGAAGTGGTCCTATAGTCCATCCTCCATATCTTCTTCTATCATATGTTTGTACTAAAGAATGATCACGAGCTGGCAATGGATAATCTCTAGCCGTTTCAGTCTCTAAACCAAGAGGTAGAGGATTTCTAGAAACCTCTGCTTGTAATTGATGAACACGAAGTCCATAACGTGTATGAGGTATATTAACATTATGAGAAAACTTATCATCATCATCATCATCAAGCAAGTATTCCCGTATATCAACAATAATTTGATTTTGTATATGGTTTTTAATAAAATAATGACATTAATATATATAGAAAATACATACCCAAGCATTATCACATTGACCAGGTGATGGTGCACGCTCAAAAGTACCATACTCTGCCTCATGTTCAATACATTCCAATCGTCGTCTTCGATACATACCATAACAAGAGTTACAACAACATGTAATATTCTCTTGATAGTAAAATTCATCATAATTCCTATCGGAGGACACATGTGAAGTCGTTGCATGGATAGGAGGTGGTGGAGTACCCTCTGAATGACCAGAATCTGCACATAATAAGAAACAAAAAAAAAATATAAGTTATGTATCCATCAAATATATTTAAAATTAAATGTTTGATTTACTTACAGTATATAGTCGTTGCACGATGAGGAGACGGTGGTGGAGTTCCATCTGATTGATCAGAATCTACAAATAATGGTAATTGATATTAATAATCTATTTATCTACATACACAAAAAATTCACATATACATATTTACACATACACACATATTCACATATACACTTTTACACATACACACATATTCACATATACACAGCTACACATTATTGTGGGATAAATGCATGTATTTTGTATGAATGAGTGTATATGCATGCATGTGTGTGTACGTATATATGTGGATATGTATATGTGTGTTTATGTTATATGTATGTATATGTGTATATGTATACATATATGTATGCATATATGTTTGCATGTATATGTGTATGTGGGTAAGTGTATGTGTATGTGTGTGTATATTCTGTTTTTTTTTTTCTGTTTGAGATTAAATTAATAGGAGATATTGTATGGTGGAAAAAAAAAGGAGGCGACCTAACATACCACCTGAGACATGGTTGTCTTTTCGTAGACAACTACGTCTTCAAGAGTCGTTTCCTCAGCAGAAGGTATACAAATTAATAGTTTATATTTATAAGTTTTATATATTTTAGTAATTTTTTACATTTTAGTTATGTATTTTTTTCTTAAATAAACAGGCTGCTGCAAAGAAGAGAGTGGATTCGGGCCACACATCACACCTAGGCCAAATGGGCCATAATGGTTTTTTAGCTACATTTGTAAGTATATGTGTTATTGTGAGTATATTTTTTTTTTTTTTATATATAAAGGAAGTTCGGCAATAGCCTACTCTCCCGGACTTGAATTAATTTAAGAAACAAAGGTACAAAAGGAGGGGACTAGTGCCCACGGGACCCCCCAAATCCCACAAAGCAGGGGAAGCTTGGTTGATTCCTACGTTGCATTACAAAGAAGGTTGATCACCCTCTCGTCGCCCTCATGCGGGACCCACTTGGGTTTGAGCTTGTTGTTGATCAAAAGGAGGACTTGATGGTGCCTGAAGGGGGGGGATTTCTTACTGTTGACAATCCTTTTGCCAAGGAGGAGTAGAGATTTTTCAATCGACCACTCCCTGGGGGAGTCGCCGAAGTTGAGAGCACACCGCTCCCGCCAAATTTTCCACAGGACTTCCCCTCTGATTGCGTTCCAGAGAGCCGCAGAACACCCAATCGCTTCACCCAAAAGGACTTGTTTCCAACTAAGCTGTTTCTGAACTCTGATTTTCAATCCAACCATCTGCCAGATTCTGTAGGAGTTGGGGCAAGAAAGGAAGATGTGTGGGACATCTTCGATTGCGCGGTGGCAGCGTTTGCACCACGGAGGGATCCCACAAATTTTGCTTGCCTTATGGTTAGTCCAAATTCCTCGATGAAGAATTTGCCATAAGAGGACCGACTTCTTAGTCTCTATAAGTGGGTGCCAGATACCCATGAATTTCATGTCCCACCGAAGCCGCGTCCAAGACAGGCACCACTTCTTGTTGAGGCTGATCTGGAGGTCAGTCGTTTCGTTGATGTTCGGGATTTTGAGTAGGCTGTTTCCATTGTGCCATTTGAGACCACGCACGTTCCGAGCGTCCTGTCCCATGAGGAGGCGAGTTTTGTGACGATCCCAAGCGAGGCATCTGCTTTGCAAGGTGTTCCATTCTTCGTAGGAGATGTTTATACGAGGGTCGATATCCTCGTAGTTGATCCAACTGTTGGTGTCATGTTTCCAGAGGTGTTTCCATTTTTTGAATCCTTTGTTCCATAACTTCTTGGCATTTTGAATGTTCCATGGCTCCACACTCCGGATGCCATAAATCGGAAACCAGATAGAGTCGTTTTGTCTGATTCCGGCCGCCCACTTCCAGTCCTCACTAATTCTTGTGAAGCTTTTGACTTTATTCCAGCCCTTCCAAAGAGAGCATACGAGATTGGAGCCTTTCGGGAAGACAGGTATCGGGGAGAATAGCAGGGTCATGATGTCAAGGTTCTTCCAGTTCGGGAATCCCGTGAGGGCCAACTCATTTTTGTTTCTGAAGATCAGCTTGGCCCACGAGGTCTCCCTATTGCACCAAGCTTTAATCATCCATTTGGCTGCCAGTTTGTTAGCCATGTACCCAATGTCCAGGATGCCAAGCCCCCCGCTATCTCTAGGGCTGGTGCAGATGGCCCATTTGATTTTAGGCACCCCCCTTCTGTTATGATCACCCGTCCAAAGAAAGTTTCTGCAGATGCTATTCAGTTTGGACAGGCCTTGCTCATTCGGTCTCCAGCAAGAAAGGAAATAGATGGTAGACGAGAGGAGGAACGTGTTGATAACCATCGCCCGTCCAGCGAGATTGATTTGCATGCCTCTCCAGTAATTGAGCTTGTTTTCAAGTTTGGCCAGCACCCAGTTCCATCGCTGCTCCATAGAGACGCCAAACCCCAAGGGGATTCCGAGCAGCCGAAAGATTTGACCCTGCGGAATGGATTGACAGCCATGGTCAATGAGAAAGCCAGGTTGATGTCCCACAATGGCCCTAAAGGCGGTCTTATTGTGGTTGATTTTGGATCCAGAGGCCTCACAAAAGGTATCAAGACACCTCCAGAAAGTCTCCAGGCTGGTATTATCATTGTGAACGAACGCGTTCATATCGTCGGCAAAAAGTCTCATGATGATTTGACTGTGGTCGTGAGGTAGCTGGAGGCCTTTGATATTGCCAGCCTCCACATGATGAGCCACAAGTCTGCTCAGCCCTTCAGTGGCGATGGCAAAGAGAAGGGGGGCAAGAGGGCATCCTTGTCTAATAGATCTTTTAAGATGGATCGCCTTCGAGAGTTTGCCGTTAACGTTAATTTGGGTCGTTGCATTGCCGAGAAGGGTCGCGATCATCTTGGTGAATTTCTGACCACATCCGAGGTCTTGGAGCGACTGCAGAACATAGTCCCATTCTAGCCTATCGTAGGCTTTGTCAAAGTCGATCTTGAGGAAGACCACGTCTTGATTAGACTCATTTGCAAATTGAATACCTTCCCAAATATCCATAATGGTTTCCAGGATGGACCTGCCTTTGATGAAACCTTTTTGGTCCTCACTAAGCCAAGATCTCAGGTGGCACGCAAGTCTGTTGGCAATGACTTTGGCGATGATCTTGTATCCTGTTTGGAGCATCGTAATTGGCCGCCAGTTCTCGATTCTGTTTTTTTCCCCCTTCTTGTGAATCAGCTTGATAATTCCATTGTTTATACAGGAAGGAAGAGCACCAAATTTTAGCGCCTCTTGCCAAACCATCCGAAGAGGGGTGGCAACCACCAGCTTGAAGGATTTAAAAAACTCGTTAGTGAGTCCGTCGGGTCCCGGGCTTTTACCGAGAGGGAGGGCATCAATGACCTCAAAAATTTCTGATTCGGAGATCGGGGCATGAAGCAGGGAGTGGAGGTTGGGTGGTATTCTCCGGGGGGAAACCCTAGAAATGGCAGCCATGCAGTCCCTTCTATGGTGGGAGAGGGGATTCGAGGTTCCCAGGAGTCTCGTGAAGTGCTCTTCGATGATGCCAACATTATCTTCCTCCGAGTTGCATACATTGCCATGAGTGTCTAGCAGTAGGGGAATCGTCTCTCTGTTGTGTTTCCTTTTAAGGATACTGCACATCTCTTTGGTGGGTTTGTCGGCTTTTCCAGCCCACCACTCCTTGAAGAAGATTTGCAAGTTTTTCCTTTGTATTTCTTCCTCATATCTCAACGCTGTTCTGATTTTTCGGAGACCTTTCTGGGCTTGGTGTTTTCCTTTGTTTACTTCCTCCTCGAGTCGCCAGAGTCTGTGGTAAAGCGCTTCCCTACGAGCCCGCCGCACAGTCTCGAGCATCTTCTTAGTTCTGATCATGATCTTGCGAGACCTGTCGACCGCACTTCTCCAGCACTTGGCTGGGGCCAAGCCAGAGGCGAACGCCACCTTCCACACATCGGTAATCTCTTGATGGACGGAGGGGAGAGAGAAGGTGGAAGCGTTGGCGTGAAACCACGGAGCCTTGTGGGTCCTGTTGGGAGGCTGAAACGTGATAACGATTGGGTAGTGATCGGAGATGGTGAGGTCAGTACGTTGCGTGATGGAAGGGTGGCCCCACAGATGAGTAAAATTCTGAGAGATGTAGCATCTATCAAGTCTAGCTTTCCTGAGATCTTCGCCCGCTTGGAGATTCGACCAGGAAAAGCCACTCGAGTCTTTGAATTCGACCAGATCCAAGTGGAGTTTGGTCAAGTCCCAAGTTTCTTTCTCCCGACTGTCGATGACCCTGCCCTTGCCCATCCATCTGTCCATAGGGTCCTCCACCATGTTGAAGTCTCCACATATAAGCACGTTGTGGGGAAGCGAGTCAAGAGAAGTCCAAGTGTTCAGCCTCTCCAAATCCCCGTTAGGGGCGTACAATGAAACCATAGTAACACAGAGGGGAGCACCGAAAGAAACCGCAATCCAGCGGTGATTTACATCTTCAATGGAGTTCTCAAGCTTTTCAAGCCAGGGCTGTTTAACACCGATAGCCGTTCCACCGGACCCCCGCCGGTGCTTTGTTGGAATCCACACGTGGGCCGAGGAAATCTGTCTGAGTCGTTTCAGCAGGTCTTCTCCGTCAATTTTAATCTCTTGAATGCATATAATGTCTGGTTTTAGGCTAATGTCGCGGAGCCATTGACCAATGATGGCCGCTCTTGAGGGGTCGGTTAGCCCCCTAGCATTAAGCGAGATGACAATCATTTTTGTATTGATCCCTCTTTGCGGGAGGGAGCCTTGTCCTTTCTTCTCTTGGCTTCATCTTTCTTTTTCGCTGGGATCTGATCCCGACTTAGAAACTGGTTCTTGTGGGGGCTTTTCCAGGGTAGCTCCATAGGCTGTTTTCCTTTGCGGGAAACACCTTGCTGGGGGGGGCTGGGCCCCGTGCTGAGCACCGTTTCCGGGATCGTCGATCCAATGATGGAACTTTCACTATCCATGTTGTCTTCATTACTAGTGGTGAATCCATCATCTTTGCTTGTGGAGTAGCCCTCCTGCACGTTTTCATTACTATCAGGGATCTCCAGGCCTTTGGCATCGGTGTCTTCCTCAAGTAGGTTCCCACCTGGGAAGTCAAGCTCGTTGATTTCCCTTTCCAGATTGCAATATAGGTTGCTGGAGGGGGAAACAGACTTGATGTTTCGCTCGGAGGTAGCCCTAGGGCTTCTTCTCCTTCTTCTTCTGACTTCTATAAACCCGTCTGCATCAGCTTCTGGATTAGGGGGATCCTTGAAGTCCTCAGTTTTCGTCGGGCGACTCAAATCACCATTGTTGTGTTGAGCATTTTTAGGGGCTCCTTGATTTCGCTTGCTTTGCCGTCTCAAAGGGCAATCTTTGATCCTGTGACCTTGTTGACCACAGCGAAAGCACGCGTTGGGAAGGTTTTTGTAAATGATGTCTTGCTCCCAGACATCTCCTTCGCCCAAGTCCAGTTTGATCTTCGATGGGAGGGGCAGACTGAGGTCAGCCTCGACACAAATTTGGGGGTGCCACCGGGCATTGAACGAGTGTCTTGTGCCTTCATAAATGATGCCACCGATGTCCTCGCGTGAGGCCAACGGCTTGCCGATGGGAGAAACGATGTCCCATACAAAGTTGTACAAGAAGTAAGGCAGGTTAGGGAGCTCAACCCAAAGTGGGTATCGAAGCGGTTTCGATTTGTCGGGAGTAAAGTCAGGGGACCATCTGAAAAGGCATAGGGTCGCCCGGCCGAGCTGCCAAGTTCCGACACTAAGGGCCCGAAACGCCATGTCTTCATTCTCAAAGACTAGCAGCAAGTGGTTTGCCGGCAAGAACTGACACTTACAAACAACGAGCCCGCGGGGGAACCACTCATTGCGAAGCCACTGACGCACGGTTTCGAGCGGGGGCCTAGGGCCAAACATTTGGCCAACGAGGCAGACTTTGTTGAGCTCCTCCTGAGTAGATAAAATTGCGGATCTGTTGAGGGAGACCAAGGGGGGTTCAACATTCTCGAGGGCCTCTTGGGCGGCACAGGAACCCCCCTCCAGCAAGGCGGCCAGATTAGCAGCCTCCCCGGGAGGAGGGGCCAGATTGCTTTTCACCAGAGAGGGGGACATCAAATCCAAGACAGAAAAGAAGGTCTTATACTAAAACTCTGATGTCCCAAGATCCCACATAAGAAGGAGGCACCCCACCCCCATAGAACACTCTTCTTCTTCAATTATCTGTCTTTCTCTTTTTTATCTGTCTTTCTCTTTATTTTCTTCTCCTTTTTTTTTTTCCTCTTCTCTCTTTTTTTTTTTTCTTTCTCTCTTTTTTTTTTTTTTTTTTTCCCTTCTTTTTTTTTTTTTTTTTTTTTTTTTTGAACTAGAGCGAAAAGACTCCCTTAAAGGTCCCGAGCGCAAGGCATCAAATTGGATGAAGCTGCCTAGCCATCTGTTGTGCCCGCAAAAGACAAAAAGGAACTTCAACGAGAACCCGGCTTCTACCGCCCCACGGAGTTAGAGCCTCCGATAGCCACATCACCTCTGTCGTTGTCTCTGCCAGGCTGGGGTCCACTTGCAAAGGAAGAACAGCCGCCAGTCGCCAAAGGGAAGCAAACCATCAATCGCGGCGTCCAAAACCATCAATCGCGCCTCCAAACCGTCAATCGCGGAGGAAGGGCGGGTTCGCGAAACCGTCAATCGCCCTTCGTCTGGTGCGTCAATCGTGGCCCCCCTCCCCGCGATGGATGGCCCGCGATGGACAGCCGCCCTTGTCAATCGCCGCGAAGGACAGCCCCCCGCGATGGACGCCGTTGGCCGCAGTCACGCGTCAGTCGCCGACGGATAGCAGACCCCAGTCAGTCGCCGTGGGTCAGTCGCCGATGGACCCCGGCCCTCCCCGCGATGGATAGCCGCCCGCGATGGACGGCCGCCCGTGTCAATCGCCGAAAAACCCGCCCGTCGCGACGGACAGTCACCGACGGTCGCCCGCGCTCCACCAGTTTCCAGTCAGTCGCGACGGTCAGTCGCCCGCGCTCCTCCAGTAGCAGTCAGTCGCGACGGTCAGTCGCCCGCGCTCCTCCAGTAAATGTTCTTTTGTGAGTATATTTTTTATTTTAGTTAAAATATAAGCAACTTATCTTTTTTATTTGTTTCAATGCAGCAGAAGGATTATGGCCAATATCCTACGAAACATGAGATCGAGTATGCTACACATTTTGGATATCGGCGTTTGAGTGAGTATATGCGAGATCATCTTGATGCCTTTGTGAGTATTATTAAATTATATATATATATATATATATTTATTTATAATATATATATATATATATATATAGTTATTAAATTATATATATATATATATATATATATATATATATATATATATATATATATATATATATATATATATATATATATATATATATATATATATATATATAATTATTTTATTTTTATGAATGGTTTATATGTTTTATTTATTTATGTTTGTTATATGTAATACAAGAGTATTATGGAGAGACATATATGGATGAGGTGGAGAGACAGACACAAGAGTGACGATTTTGATCGTCAGAGGGTGATCAGGATGATGAGGATGAGGAAGATCAGGATGATCATGATACTGCTGATGATGATCATCATGATCATGATCATGATGATTAGGATTTTAGTTGATTATGACATTGGATTCTATGTATTTACATTGATATATATATATATATATATATATATATATATATATATATATATATATATATATATATATATATATATATATATATATATATATATATATATATATATATATATATATATATATATATATATATATATATTATCTATATATTTTTCATTTCAGATACGTTTTGAATTGTGTGTATGGTATTAAGTAATGAAGAGTTTTGTTCCATTGATTGTTATTATTTTTTATATTAAGCATGTCTTTTAATACTTTAAGTATATAATTCATTCATATGTGTATACCTAATTGTATATGTATGTGTGTGTAGATGTATGTATGTGCATGTGTATGTGTGTGTATATGTATGTATGTGCATGTGCATGTGTAAGTGTATATGTGTGTATGAGTATGTGCATGTGCATGTGTATGTGTGTGTATATGTTTGTGCATGTATATGTGTAACTCTATGTGTATATGTGTGTATGTGCATGTATATGTGTATATGTAGGTATGTGCATGTGTGTGCATGTGTATATGTGTTTTAATACTTTAATTATATAATCATTCATATGTGTGTACCTAAGTGTATATGTATGTGTGTGTATATGTATGTGTGTGCATGTGTATGTGTGTGTATATGTATGTATGTGCATGTGCATGTGTAAGTGTATATGTGTGTATGAGTATGTGCATGTGCATGTGTATGTGTGTGTATATGTATGTGTATGTATATGTGTAACTCTATGTGTATATGTGTGTATGTGCATGTATATGTGTATATGTAGGTATGTGCATCTGTGTGTGCATGTGTATATGTGTTTTAATACTTTAATTTTGTAGTTCATTCATATGTGTGTACCTAAGTGTATATGTATGTCTGTGTATATGTATGTATGTGCATGTGTATGTGTGTGTATATGTATGTATGTGCATGTGCATGTGTAAGTGTATATGTGTGTATGAGTATGTGCATGTATATATGCGTGTATATGTATGTGCATGTATATGTGTAACTCTATCTGTATAATTGTGTATGTGCATGTATATATGTATATGTAGGTATGTGCATGTGTGTGCATGTGTATATGTGTGTGTACGTACGTGCATATATATGTGTATATATGTGTATAATGTATGCATATGCATGTGTATATGTATTCCACATGCATGTATATGTGGATGCATTTCCATTTGCATCCATGTGCATGGATGTGAATGTGCATGCATGTGGATGTGCATATACATGTATTTGCGTATATGTTAATGTGTGTATGTGTATATATATATGCAATGATGCATGCATGTAAGTCTTTTTATGTGGTTGTAGAAATGTTTGTGCATATGCATGTGTATATGTGTGTATGTCTAAGTGTATGTGCACATGTATCTATGTGTATATATGTGTGTGTATGTGCATGTGTATATGTATATATGTGTGAAAGTGCATCTTCATCATGTATAAGTGTATAATTGCATATCAATAAGTGTGAGTATGCTATCTAATGAAAATAACACAATTCAAATGATATACAAAGAATAGAAAGTGTACTTACAATAGTTAGCCATACTTTCTTCTTGGTTAGCCTCTTGAATAACCTGCAATAAAGAGAGAAAGAAGAGAGAGAGAGAGACAGAGAACTCAAAGAGAGAAAGATGTAGAAAGAGAGAAATAGAGACAAAGGGAGACAATAAGAGAGAGCTTAGGTAAAGCAACAATTCTGCATATACTTGCTTCAACTCATAAGCACAGCGCAATTGCGAACGTTGGAGAGCTCTTGGATCAGATGCATGAAAATGCCGATCGAAGAGACTCCAACATTTTAATTTTTTTTCCGTCAACAGACCGTCGTGTAAGCGATGCTACATGTCAAGTTGCATCCCATAAGCAACATGTTTGAGCATCGCTTATGCGATGTTATTTAAAACCATAATGTTAGCGACACTCTATGCGAGCGTCGCAGACCCCGTCACGCCATAAGTTGCAAAAAACGTCGTTTGATTCATCGTTTAATCGACGGTGCACACGTGATGCCCATTACGACGAATTTTGCAATTTTATAGCAATGAAATTCTGCCGCCTTAACCGTCGTTATATGCCCGTATTCCTTGTAGTGAGTAGAGGAAGAGGAGGACGATCCCATGGAAGAGAAGCATCCAATGGAGATTGCTACAATTATGGAAAATCAGGCCATTATGCAAGAGACTATTTGTCCAAAGGAGGAGGAAATCAAGGATACAAAAGGAATCAAGGTAATCATGCTAGTACTTCAATAAATGCCGAAAATGAGAGCTTGCTTATACTATATGGATCAAGGGAAAGATTCAATTCAGATATTACATTGTACATTCATAGTGGCCATAGCAACCATATGAGTTGCAATAAAGATGTTTTCTTTTATTTACACTCACCCATAAGGAAATGTATAGATAGCGGATGAAATTGACCACAAGATTACACATGTGGGAGATGTTGCATTGAATGGATCTTAGAGCTCCAAGGTGTTGAAGGATGTGTTGCATGTGCCAACTATCATAAAGAACTTGGTTTCGATAGGTCAAATGGTTTAAAGAGGTTATGAGGTGGGATTCAATGATCAAGGATGTTTTGTTGAAGACCCCGTGCAGTACTACAAGCTCATAGCAAAAGGAAAGAAGGAAGGAAGAATCTTCACCATGGAGCTAAAGCCATCAACCCCTCCAATTGTCTACTTCTTAATTGCAAATAAATGAATTGTAGAATTCGACTTATGGAATAAAAGAATTGGGACCATAACTTTAGAAAGGATGAACGAGATGCAAAGGAAGGGCTTGGTGACTGGTCTACTTGATCTTACATCTCAGAATATGCAACATTATGCTTGGCAATTAGGGTAGCAAAGCAGATTGCCAATCAAGAAGGGAGCACTTATGAGCAATGAAGTGTTGAATCTCATACACAAAGATGTATGGGGACCTACAAGGGAGTGGTATTTTACCACTTCAAGAGGTTCAAAAGCCTAGTTGAGAAGGAAACAGGGAAGTATATAAAAACTCTCAAATTGTATGGAGGGGGAGAGTACTTTTTAGATGAATTTTTAGATTCTCCACATGACCATGGCATCAAAAGGAAATTCACTTGCACATATACAACTCAACAAAATGAGGTGGCAGAGAGGAAGAACAGATACATAGCAGAAGTGGCCGGAGCTTTTACAAATGAAATAAATGTTCCTAACGCTTATAGGGTTGATGCAACAAATACATCCATGTCCATTATGAATAGGTATCCAAACTTAGGAGTAAATGGAGTTACAACTTATGAAGCTTGGTGTGGTGAGAAACCCAACCTTTCACATCTCATCTACCTTTGTATGGTATCAAAGGTGTGTTACACGTGGAGGATGTACTTGAAGCCTAGAAGAAGCTCAAAAACTAAACAACAACAAATCATGGAGATAAGTGGTCCAACCAATTCAAGCACACCAATATACACGATTAGTACATCAGCTTGTCAAAAAGAAAATGATGAAGACCATTGATGGGCAGAGATGGAATCGACAAGTGAAATAGATATGGAAAAATTAGAAACTCTAGGATCTAAAGCATCTAAAACAAGGAGGAGGAAATTTCTACCACCTAATGGTGAGGTAAGGTCACACAATAGGGTTAAATACCTTGTTCAAACGTTAACTTATGATTCATTCCTTGCAAGACACCATGCGTACATAAGTCAAGTTATAGCTTGTGAAGAACCTAAATTTTTGAAGAAAAAAATAAGCATAGGGAATGGATTGAGACCATTGTGGAGGAAGTCAAGGAAATTTAAGAAAATGTTACTTGGTCATTGTTGCCAATAACAAAGTACATGAAAGTCATTGCTAACAAATGGATGTACAAGGTAAACAGGCATGCAAAAGGGATCATCTCTAGGTATAAAGCGAGGTTGGTTGCCAAAGGTTTTGGTAAATCCTATTGCATATATGTTGATGAAACATTAAGTCCAGTAGCTAAAATCTCCACCATAAGAAGTTTGATTGCAATTTCAGCCTTAAAAGGTTGAAAGATGTACCAGTTGGATGTGAAGAATGTTTTCCTAAATGGAGAGCTTGAAGAGGTAGTGTTCGTGGAGCAACCCCAAGGCTTTGAGGATGAGAGGTTTCTACATCATGTATGTACGCTTAAGAAGGCTCAATGGACTCAAGAAATCCTCAAGGTTTTGAAGCCAAAGACTTGTGGACTACATGGTAAAATGTGGATACAATCATTCATGCTGACCCATTACTCTTTGTGAAGAAGGAAGGTAGCACAATCGTTTTCATTCGTATATATGTTGATGATCTTATCATTACAGGGGATGATGAAGTAAACATAAAGGAAATAAAGAAGAGGCTTGGATGTGAGTTTAAAATCTTTGTTTTAGGGATTTAAGTTACTTTCTTGGGATTGAAGTACTATATAAAAACGAAGGTATATACTTGATGCAAAGGAAATACATTCTAGATCTTTTGAAGAAGTTTGGCTTGTGTGATTGCAAGCCCATTTCAAATCCATTAGAAGTAAATGGTAAACTAAGTGCTCACAAAGGTGAAGGTCTAAATGATGTGACCATGTGTAGGCCAATAATGCATTTTCTCTTGTATGGTACTATGAGGAGACCTGATATTGCACATGTAGTTGGAGTGTTATTGCATTTGTTGCAAGCACCAAGATAAGCTCATCTTGTTGCAAATGAAAAGATACTTGGGTATGTTAAACAATCATAGAATGAAGTTCTATATTATCCATTTGATAATGGATTAAATGTACAAACTAGTTATGATGCTGATTGGGAAGGTTCCAAAGATGATAGGAGGAGCACTAGTGGATATGTTATCATGCTAGGGAAGAAGACCATCTCATGTATGTCAAAGAAACAACCAACACTGGATCTCTCATGAGCAGAGGATGCATATAGAGGCTTAGCAAAAGTCTCATGTGAGCTTATTCAGCTCAAGAAAATGTACGTTGATCTTGATTTGTAGGTTAAGAAAGTACCTATTTTTGTGACAACATAAGTAGCATATGCTTGGCCAAATTCACTGTTCCAGTGCAAGGTCAAAGCATATAGAAGTGCATTACAACTTTATTAGAGAGAAGATCATGTAAAAGGATGTAAAGGTGGAGCATTTGAGTACAAAGGACCAATATGAAGATATGTTTACCAAAGCTTTGAATGGAGTAAACTATAACACTTCAAGGCATGCAATGTAATGAAGGACCTAGGCATTGAGACTTCAAGAGGAGTCTTGAAAATCAAGCCTCAAACATGTGAAAGGACTCAACCATGAGATTTGCAAGTGGAGCAGTTAAAAAGGACAATCTATTCCTAATTATCACTTGATTAATTTGAGTTTATTTTCTTGCAAGAATCTACATGTACATAAAATCAAAATTCATGATGGCAACACATATGAACTTATTTGAAAATTCTTTGAAAAAAATTTTTGAAGTTTCTTTCATTGAATTTGCACTCCGTGAATTAAAATCAATTCTTTGTGTGAAGTTGATATGTACTTTGAAGTCATATGATAATCTAGATTTGTTTCTTCTCTTTCTCTTTATCATATCTTGTTGAATGTCTTTTTGCCTATAGGGAAAAAAATTGGATTATCAAAATCATTGTGAATATGTAAATTTTGTGATTATATATAATATGCATCTATGAGATGATGTGTGTGAATGCCTATGTGTGTAGGTCTTATTGTGTATGTTCTTATTATAAATGTGTATCTATGTTTGTAAGTGTATATAGACGTCTATAAATTTGTCTCTTCATGTGTTCTATTATGGCAATGTAGATCTATATGTAATAATCCTTTCGATAGTGAAATAATTTGTTTTGAATTTTCCAAAAAAGATATGATGCAAATAAGGTTTGAAAATCAAATAGATCACATGGTATTTCTTAAATTCAATCCTCACGAATCTAGCTTTTCGTTAGGGAAGGATCATAAACGTTCTCCATGATACATAGGTGCATTTAAAGTTTTAAAAATGATTGGATCCCTTTCTTTTTTATTGGAATTACCTTAACACTTAAATATGTGTGATGTATTTCATGTTAGCTTACATAAAAGTTATGGAACTAATGTTGCATATGTCTTGCAAGACACTTATAAGATCAAAGATCATGGTTCTTTAGAGCTTCCACCTTAAATAGTACAAGAGACAAAGAAACGATTACTTAGAAATAGATCTATAGTAGAGCTTTAGGTGAAATGGCCCACATATGTAGTTGAAGATTCAACTTGGGTGTATTTAGATGATATTATGGCACATTATGGTTCTTTCCAAATCTAAGGACAAATTTGTTAAAAGGAGCCAAGAGTTCTAATAGATCTTTTGATGGTGAAATAATTGATTTTGAACTTTCAAAATTACATTATGGGGATAACATTTACAATGAAAAAATAGGTCATTTTATGCATTTAGGCAGAATTTAGGGATGATAACTTTTATATTTTCTCTCTAAACCTTATTTGCAGATATTTTCTAGTTTGAAATTGAACATGAAGATGAAAGAATTAAGAGAAAGGTTGTATGAGAGAAAGGTTGTATGCGAGAAAGGTAGTGAATGCATAAGAGATTAAAAGTGTCTCCATGAAATTTAAGTGAATCATGTTTTAACAACCTTGTTTAAGGCTTTTCATGTAGTTCATTGTAAGAAAATACCTTGATTTTATTCTCTCTCTAAAATAAATCAACTTGTAGGGCTCAAAAGTGATTCATGAAGTCGGATTCCGACTGAGGTTGTTTCTAACACTATTGTGCATATCAAAGAGTTGAACATTTTTGTATCTCACAAGACTAAGCTAATTCCTCATTGCTTTCATGTTCAGATGCCTTAGAATCTATGATTTAGAAACATATGTGTTGTCATGCACACTTATGGATCTCTTCAAATATCTATTTGTGTTGATTTTCTTCTAATTTTGGATATATACTACTAAAGAAAGCACTTTACTACTATGAATGCATGTTTTTGCAAACATTTTTCATGCAACATGGGGAGAGCCAAATTTTTTGATTTTTTTTTTTCACCTTTTTCCTTAGGCATCAAAAAATCTATTTTGAAGGATATTTTTGCATCAAGCAGGATGAGGCCGAAAGTCAAAGAATTTCTTTGTGATTGAGAGTGAAATGAGAGAAAGAGTGTGATTCAGAGTGCAATTCTGAATGAGATTGTTGTAGCTCAAGGGTGGCTAGGAGGTCGAAGCTTTGTTAAGAAGCTATTATACAAAACAATTGTACTGATTCATTCAAATCTATAATTTCAAAACTTTTCTTTCTCTCAATCATACCTTGTCTACACTTTTCTGTCAGATTTTGTCTTATCTTGTGCAAGTTATCTTTTTCTCTCTTCCACTATTCTTGAATTATCAAAAACTTGTGATGGAGGATAGCTTGTGGTGGAGAAAGCACTATATATGTGTCTATGTCTATCTGTATATGTGAATCTATAATGGTTTTTGGTTATGTTAAATGTGTGCATATATGTGAAAGGGTGTTCACATGTGAATTTGTGTGCATATATGATAATGTGTGCATGTGTGTTCATATATGATAATGTTTCCTATGAGTGTGTGTGTGTGAATGTAATGTTGTTGTTTATTTTCAATTGTCTATGCATGTACAAATGTTACTTCTGAATTTCCATATTATTGTTATGAAGATGTGTGTAGATTTATGTGTCTAGATATGTAAATTTTATTGTGAATATGTGAGCATGTGTTTCCATATGTGGTAGCGACAATTTTCAAATAACCATATTTTTGTGTGTGTATGTATGTGCCCATCAGTATATGTGTGTATGTAAAAAAATGGGTTCATATTTGTCTATGGCTCTAAGTTTTGATGTGTAAAACGTGGATGTGTCGGTTTCTATGCATGTGTGATACTGTAATAGTCTATTATATGTTTATTTATATGTGAACATGCTTTTATGTATGTTTTTGTATAAGTATGTATCTATATATATATATATATATATATATATATATATATATATATATATATATATATATATATATATATATATATATATATATATATATATATATATATATATATATGACATTTGAGTATGTGTGTGTGTGTGTCAATGCATACATATGTATAAGTATGTGTCTGTAAGTGAACATCTCGAAATGTTAGATTCTACGTATGTTTATGGAATTTATGATTAAAATTGAATGTGTGTATATTTGCTAAGTGCTCATGTGAATGTATGTACACATGTATGTCTCTATATCTAGTAACAATGATACTAAACAATAAGAAAAAGAAATAAAAACAACACAAGTCAAAATGAATAATATTTTTGTGTAAATATAAATACGAAAGTATGTGTGTGTATAAGATAATTATGTGTGTGTATGTAAGTATACTTGATACATGCTAGGTTATTGCAGATCTTCATCTTCAACAATATCTACATCACCTTCAATCATTATGTTTGTAGATGTAGTAGCATGTTCTTCAACATCATGCATAATATTCCACAAGCCTTTTGCTACCGATACATGTCGTATCATATATACTGACAATGGGTGTTTACTACCATCAAAAATATGCTCAATAGCCAACATATGAAATACATCATTCCTTTCAACCATGGACAATGACTAAAAAGACTAATGTAGAGAATTTATTGTATCTAAGACAAAAAAAGACATTGAGATGAGTAACATATGGCTTGTGACCATTCCAAGCCTCATATGGAGTGACAAACTACAATGCTTTAGCGGGACACCTATTTAGTACATATGTTGCACATATAACAACCTAATGCTAGAGACTATGTGGTAAAGCCTAACTCAAGACCATACATCTTGCCAATTCCATTAATAACTTGTTCTTCCTTTCAGAAACTCCATTCTTTTCATATGTATATGTCACTATTCACTAATGTTTTATCCCACAATCATCCAAAAATACATTAAAACCATAAGACATATACCTCCCAATCAAAATAGAAGGTGGTCATTTTACATTCGAACATATATTCAGCCAAAACTAGAAAATGTTTGAAGCACATAAAAGCTTTGGAGTTTTCTTAGAATGGATATACCCATGCATGCCTAGAAAAACCATCAATGAAATTCAGAAACTCAAGATAGTTTCCAAAAGAAGATGTTTGCATAGGACCACAAACATCACTATCGACAAGCTACAATTTTTGAGTAGCTTGTATTGAACCATCTTTTCGGAAGGAAGAATGCTGCACTTTTCCCAAAATATAGCGTTCATAGACATGTTTACTAGGTGTGTCAAGTTTGGATGGAGAGGAAACCATTTGGTATTTCTAAAGTTGTAGCAAAATAGGGAAACCCAAATGACCAAAGCGTGCATGTCAAAAATTTGCATATAACATAGCCTAAGAATCTTGAACTCCACATGCTAAACCATTCATTGAGTTTTCATAATCTCTGAGCTTATACAACCAAAGACATAATATATCAGAAGTAATAATGACATTTCCATTTAATAGATCATGAAATGTACATCTGCCATCAACAAGTTTCATAGCCAATCCAATCTTGGCTAATGCTAAAACTAATAATAATTTTTTCTTGATCTGAGGTAGAGATAAAGCATTAGACAATGTAAAAGAGCTACCATAAAAAATAATCAGAATGTTTCCATCAGCTACCATGATAGAAGAGGAGTTGTTGGCACATGTGACATTTTTCCTTGTAGGGGCAAGATCAAGTGAAGTGAAGAAACTACAATACAAGGTAATATGTTTGTTTGACCCACCATCAAAGTACCAAACATGTGATTCTACTATAGAAAAACATTGTTCATGAAAAGATGGTTCATAAGTGCAAATAATAGTAAATGCCCATCTTCATTCTGCAAAAGATTAGTAGACTCAGTTTAGGATGTAGAGGTCTCTACAATGACCATTCTAACCTTTTTCTCATTTGCCTTCTTTGCAACTAGTTTTGGACAATTCTTCATGCTATGATCGTTTCCTTTATAGCACTTGCAAAAGAAAATTCTTTTATCTTTTCTTCTCCTCCTTTTCATCCTTCTTTCATTGTGGAGAATCAACATATTTCTACTTAGTAGTAGATAAGATCCATTTATCCTTTCCCTTCTGAGTAGCCAAGAAAGCTTGACCTGCAACACATATAATGGACATATTCTCCTAGCGATCATCATCCTACAATAGATCAAAGACTCAGTCCTCAAATGTTGAGGCATTTGGCTTGTCTTTTATCATCAATCAGATAATAGAAGAAAAACTCTTACTTAAATCCAGAAGATCCTGTAAAATAGTCTACATGACGAGTTGTTTAAGAAGACTTTAATAGCAAAATCCAATTACTTCGAATCTTTGATCATTGTAAGAAAATTGTCATAGTCTCCTTTATTTACGTGCTCACTCTCCAACTATTCTTGGAGCTAAGCAACATAAGCCTCATTCCTTTCCTAATATAAAGTCATAAGTTTATTTCAAGCATCCTTTGTCATTATGCACGAGCGACTGTGAGAAACAATGACACATTTGAGAGACAAGGCTATCAATGCATGTGTTTGAGCATTTCTTCCATCCCATTAAAATTTCCCTGTAGTAGGTGCAACAAGAACCGCAACATCAACACAAACCTGCAGAACATCATCTTCAATGCCATCCGCATCACCTTTAGTAACTCTATTTTTAGTTATAGTAGAATGTTCTTCAACATCCTACACAATATTCCACAGTCCTTTTGCAAGAAATACATGATGCATCATTTATGGACATAATGGATAACGAGTACCATTGAACTTATCCTCAACTACCAACATACAAAATAGATCACTACTTTCAACCATGGCCACTAACGAGAATACCCCAATGTAGAAAGATGATTGTATCTCAACAATTTGAACATATTACCCCTGTCAAGTTATGCTTAACCTGTAGCAAACTTTGAGGTCCTTATATTGGAGGATGGAAACCTGTATCTATATTTGTCACAAAAACATAAAATTTCTTGCATACACACTAGGATAATGAATTTGGGGGCCAAAACAAGCTTAGTGCATTTGATTTGTCTAATGTAATGAGTACCGATACTTAGTTGTCGTTTGGTACTGCACACTACCCTAGCTAACTCTCTTCTAAATGTCCAAATTGTAAAGAGACATTAATGAATTTAATCTTCTCCATCCAAAGATTTAACCTTTTGCAAAAACTTTAACATGGGACTATGTGCTCTTAGATGAAAATAACGCACTCTCTGCTAAATGTTTAAGAATATTTTGAGCTCCGTGAACCAAGTGATGTATTAGACATGAGTACCTAGAGACTGAGAAATGACTCTCAAAAGATGACATAGTAGCACAAAGTATAGTAACAATAGACAGAGAATTACCAATCAATGAAAATATATCATAATGTGTAATGATGTTGCAAATATGAAATAAATGATTTCTTGAGGAATTCTATTATCTGAAGATAGTACGATGTATGCTTAGGAAATAAGTTATAGTTTCTAAGTAATTTCTCACTACCCTGGGACTAGAGTAGTGTTTATATACACTTTCTTTTATCTTAATGGTGGTTGGATCATCTAACTGAAATTTTTGTACTAACCTTTATGATCGTTTTGAATTTTAACTGAAAGTAAACTAGTGAATTTTGTCTCCCTTTACTCATGAGATTGTTTCAATGTCTTATGTTTATCTCTTAAATAAAGTAATATGAAGGATTGAACTTTGAAAACTGAAAGCATATGTTCCAAGAGATTTATATTTAATTTTTTTATACTTAGTGAGAAACTCACTGAGTATAGTTTGAGCTCCGAGGCTTGCTCCATGCACCGACACCTCATAGTTTGTAGAATCACCATCCTATAAGAGTTTGATATTCTCATTTACCGGAGCTTATGCAATTGTTAAAGGAGAAGGTCCACATGGAAATATTAGGTCCTTTAGTAGAATCCTATTCAAATAGTAGTTGAAGGTGTTGAAAAATAAAGGGAAACTACACTTTATTGAAGATTTTGAACTTTTTAGTAAATTCACAAAACAAAATTTAGGAATAGGAAATATAATAGATGTGTTTGGTGAAGCTTTTGCTAGGAATTCCATTTACTCAATGGGTGAGTTGTATTTAGTGTATGAATAGTTACAATAAACGGTAATGGTCCATGACATTATGAAACTGAAGATTCCTTTTTGGTTGATATGTATGTGTACGTTTACACAAGGAGCATCAAATTGTGTGTGTCATATGATGAATGTAATGAAATTTATTCTACAACAATTTATTCCACATGTATTTGTGAATTTTATTGATAATATTCAAATAAAAGGATTTAAGAAAAGAGTGAAAGATGAGAGTATGGGTTCTTTTGGCTATAGGAAGTTTTTCATCAACCACATAGTTTGACTTCGAAATATTTGAGGAGGTAGGATTGTCATTGTACTTTGAGAAGTCTCTTTTTAGCATCCAAGAAGTCTTGATTGTTGAAATTTTTTGTGGGAACTTTTGGAAAAACCCATACACATAGAAAGTTAGAGCTACAAGGAAGATTTTCGATATTTTCAATAAGCTAAATGAAGTTGAGAGTTTTCTAGGAGTTTTTTATTTTATATGATCTGGTTACATCACTATGCTCATGTTTCAAACATGTTATATGGTCTATTGCGACAAAACATGTTTATATGAATTGATAAGCACTCAAAAACAATGAGAAAACTAAAACCATTGCTAATTGAAGGTTCAATTATGACAAGATTAGTGTATTCCGAGATAGACTAATCACTTTAACTTCTAATAGTAGTCCTATTGCGATAGGTTGGGTAACAGGTAAAGCTACAGACGAGGGGGGATGATATGCACTTTGTTTTGGTTCAAATATCTTTCATGACACTCGAATGATTTCTCCTCAAATAAAAATAGATTTATGGGGAATAGTAAATGCATTAAAATAAGTTAAAGAATACTTTTTAGGAGCTAATATGATTGTGGAAATTGATTGTCTTTCACTTATTGGTATGATAACATTTCTCATATCTAGATATTACCATGCTTTGGTTGATATCATATCTCAAGTTCATGAATCTACATTTTGTTTGTATAGATGGTAGGTCAAGTATTGTTGCTAACATGCTCTCACAATAAAAATTTCATGAAGGGTGAGATGATGCAACAAAATAAAAAACAAATATGTTCCTCTTTTCTCCTCAAGTATATGTTTATGATCAATTTTCAGATGATTAGTATGATAATGAGTGCAAAGATATTGGACATTATCTGAGCCCTTGTTGATGATAAAGATATTGGACATTATCTTGGTACTCACACACCTTCTCAAGCTCCTCCACAAACATATTCAAGAACATTACCAAAAATCCTCAAAACTTCTTCTGGAAGGACAAATTTATTAAGGAGCACAAAGAATTGTCTCACAAAATCTCCAAATCAAAATGAGCCTCCAAAGAAAATAGGCTTCTTATTGTGAGAGCTTGTGGTTCTAGAGTTTTCTATTTCAATGTCGATAGTCTAAGAAAGTGAAATTTTTCTCTTCATCAAACTTAAATAACCATTTCATGAGTATGTAAAAACACTTAAAACACCTAAATCAAAGGTATGTAGCTCAAAAATACAAAACCATTATGCATATATTTTCACTTTTATCCTCACCTTGCAACACTATTTCTTTTTATTTTGCATTTTCCTCACGAAGAGCTTTTGAATTAAGACCTATGTTCTTTAAAAAGATGTGAATTACTTCTGACACTATGCATAAAACTTTGAATGGCCTCAAGAGGACTTGTAAAATGCAAGTTATATTCAAAATTAAAACCTATTATCAAAGTAATTATAGATTGAACTTCTACACAACTCTGCATTTTTTGCATTTTGAGAAAAATAATGAACCAGACTAGATTATATACCCTTCTATGAGCTTATAGATTTTCTCATAAGCTATCGAGGGCACTATAAAATGTATCATTTTGAGAGTTCTAGCTAGAGATATTGGCAAAATACAGACCTATTGTCAAGAATATGTGGGCATGCAATTTCCCCTCTTTGCCCTTACCTTCCATTGAAGTTCCTTGCACTTTGGCCTTCAACATGTTGTGATACAATGAAGGCCTTTGGAGGGCTAAAGAAATAGAACAAGAAGGAGATGCAAGGGGAGAGTGAGAACAGGAGAGACATGCATGGTTGTGTGGGATCCTTGAGACTCACATAACGATCTTCTTAGGGAGGTTTGTATAAAAGATATATGCATGCGAATATAAGGGAAGGGTTACATGACACTTACATCCCCAACATGATTCTAAAAAGAGCTATAATAAATGCTAACTAGATTATGTGTAAAGATAATACATGCTCTAGATGTATGAATTTTCTCAAAAAGAAATTATTTTATGTAAGAAAACGTCTTATTTCTACTTGGATGCTAGAAAAAAAAAACAAAACTTCTCTCCTACTTTAGTTAAAAAGTTCACTATGTAAAAATATCCTCATGAGATATTAAGTTATTCCGATGAAAGAAAATGGATGAAATGCAATGTGATTCAACATAGGAAATTTGTTCATCATGTTCATCCAAGCTGAGGCATTTCACATAGAAGTGGAAAGAATATTCCTACCCTTTGATGCATGGTCCCTTAGATAGTTTCTAATAGTATAGAGTGCCTAAGCTACTTGGTTTGAAAGGGTTCTAAGTATGAGAGAGGATAAGAGCAAGAATGATGTATTTGTGGAAGTCACATAGATGGGGAGAGAGATAGATAGAGAGAGAGAGAGAAAGAGAGACATATATATATATATATATATATATATATATATATATATATATATATATATATATATATATATATATATATATATATATATATATATATATATATATATATATAGAGAGAGAGAGAGAGAGAGAGAGAGAGAGAGAGAGAGAGAGACAGAGAGAGAGAGAGAGATACAAAATGGGAGCTAGAAGGTTTTATCACCAAATTCTTAGAGAGTCAAGTGAGAGAGAGAGAGAGATTCCACTATTGGATGGCATGTGAGGTAGTCATCTAGAGATGAATTAATGAAATGAAAAATATGCAAGTGAAAGGGCATAATGGCCATGGGATCCCCCTAATCTCACAAAATAGGGTAATGATGGCCCAAAGGTAATACAATTTTGATCATCCAAAGGACATAGGAAATCTAGTTTTTAATAATCACTACAAAATCATTATAAAGATTTATAGCAAAGGTTAACAACCTTATGCTCCCCTTATTGGGGAGGGAGGGGGTGGGTTTGCTTTAGATCTTTTCTTTGCTCAAAATCAACCATCCTATGGTCCCTCAAAGGAGGGGATTTTGTATAGTTAAAAATTATTTTGTGTGATAGGCCAAATGATTTATTAATTGAACACACTTTCAGAGTGTTATGGAAATTTTTCAGGCATCATCCGTCCCAATTCTTCTAGAGAGATTCTCCCTTAGTTGCATTGTACAAGATAACAAATCATAGGATTGCTTCTCCAAGTAAATCATGTTTCCAATTTATTTTTCTTTGTGAAGCTAAAAGCTTCCGCACAGCTTGCCAAACTAATAAACTTCTTGGGCATCAAGTGAACTGACCTACAAAGTTTTCTCTTCTATTGAGGTATAGATTACACCATGGAACATAAGATACCTTTGAATGCTGGTCAATTAAAACACCACTTCCTTTTAATTGGGATATGAAACTCAAGATTCTTGGTGAAAGAAGGATTTTGTTTTCAAGCTATTGCCATTGTTTGATTGCATGCCTTCTACATGAGATTACCTTGATCGATAAGGAGGTGGGACATGGAGTTATCCTAAGAATTGAATCTATTTCTTAACAAGATCTAGTCTTCTTAGTCCACTCTTAAAGGATATAAAAACCTTAATGCCATAATTCATTCCCTCTTTGGAGGTTTGATGAATTGCCTTTGCTCACACCCTTAATTGGGGACTATTGCAAACTATGCCTATGATCTATGTGTCTCCAAGTTCAGAGAGACTTGAATTTTGACACTAATGAGTCACCTAATTATTGGGCTAAAGATCTCGAGATTAGAATTAGTAAAGGATCTTAACTCCTACAAGAGTCATGGAAGAATGTAACTCCTCAAGAGCTCTTATCATTCTAGAAGCATCCACTTGAGTTAACTCTAGTGAACTAGCACACTAGGTGAATATGTATTACATGGTGGACACTTGGATGGTTAGTATCCATCAGCTAAAGAGGGCGAGACATCTTGAACCTCATTATCACCCATGTTTCTTATCTTGAACCCTCAAGAAAGTGCCATCCAAGGTGCCTTGCACATAACTCACTCATTGACTTATCAAATGTGTAAATTTTTTATAAAACTTTGCACAACGTGTCCCCTATAGTTTTCACACCTCCTCCAGGTTAAATAATTCCAAAAGAATCAGTAGATCTTGAGAAATGACCTTCACAAGTCACCTATGTCTAAAACTATAGTTATTTACCGTCGACTTTGACACCTACAACTTCTAAGACTTGGTTTTCCCAAATTAGAACCTGTTTAATCAAATGCTTTTAGCCATAGGTAGCTTACCTTCCAACTTAAAGAATGAGTGCTTTCTTGCACAAAACTTTATACTGTGGAAGGAAAACTCACCAAAACATTAGCATCAAATTTAGCGCCTCTTCCAACTTCTCTTCTTTACATTTACACATGTAAATGTTCCTACACTCAATTCTCTCAGCCTGATCACAATTAGAAGCTGAAACTTTGTACAGAGGTCAATCAACTATGGACTTAAACTTGTACAAAAGCATTTTACAAAAGATACAACACACAAGGATAACTCTCAGAAATATCGGGCACAAGGTTTCTTCATTTCTTGAAAACTTTACATCTGAGTGATAATTACCTCTATCCAATTTCTCTATCTGAAGAGCATCTCCCATCCTTTCTTCACCTATGTATTAAATCCTTCAAGCTTCATGAGGAACAAGATTACCTTTGCTTCGAATGAAGTTCCTTTTGTCTTCCTTGATATCTTCTGGCCTGCTTTTCAAGACTTGGTTTCAAGCTTTCACCTTTTGTATCTTCAAATGTTGAATTCTTTATAACTGTAGTAGTCGGGGTCCTCCTCTCTTCAATTTTGATGCTTCCTGCTCTGATACCACTGATGGAGATCGTTAATCTCCAGAAGAACAAGTTTTCCTTGAATTTAGAGCACCTATATATCAAGAATAACTTAAAACCTTCACCAATTTGGAGGATCAATACTCAATTTCCAAAATCTTGAACAAACTATGAAGAAGGTGACTACATAGAAAGTCTGCTGCACATAACTCACTCATTGACTTATCAAATGTTTAAAGTTTTTTATAAAACTTTGCACAAGGTGTTGCCTATAGCTAGAACACCTCCTCCAAGTCAAAGCATTTCAAAAGACTCATTAGATCTTGAGAAATGATCTTAACAAGTCACCTATGTCTAAAACTATAGTTATTTACCATCGACTTTGACACCTACAACTTCTAAGGCTTGGTTGAAAAAGAGAAACAATTGTTCATCTTGTTGGAGAAATATTGTGTGCCTCCACGTATAGCAATGTTTTTAAAAATAATGTATAATAAGAAGAAATTCTTTTTGCTTCATGGAGTATTTGACCTTTACAGTAATAGTTTGTTGTCCCATTAGAGTATAAAACATAATAAAGACCATAGAGAGAAATACGTTCTAAAACAAGGTCAACCTCTTACTTACTTTTTGAAGTACTCGAATCCTTAAAATAAGATAAAATTCTCAAAGTTGAAGACATTGTGTTTTCCCTATTTCCTTTATATTATTCAAGCGCCAAAGAACATTCAGGAACTTGTTTATAGGAGGACCCAAAGAACATTCAGGAATGATTAATATGATATAATTTTTTTTGAGAATAATGTGTAGAAAAGCGTTCAAGCACAGACACACAAATACACACACACACACACACACACACATATATATATATATATATATATATATATAAGAGAAAACAAGAGTAAAAATAATTACATCATGGAAGAATGAGTAAAATATATAAACATGGAGATATGTTTTGTTTGAGATGTTCTCATATTACTATTATGAGAAAAAAATTGTTAATATGAGTACGAAGAGCACATCACAACTTGTATGAACGTCTTCTTATGAATAATACTTAACAAAGACTTTCTATATAGAAGTAATACAACAGCAAGAAAGATAAAAGTTATAATTAATAATTTGACTTTCTATATAGAAGTGAAAGAACAGAAAGAAATATAAAATTTATAATAAATAGTTTGATTTTGTATGTAGAAGTAAAAGAACATCAAGAAAGATCAAAATTATAATAAATAGATCTTTGGACAATGAGAGAAAATTACAAGTTATTGACCAAGAACATCAAGAGTGTCTCCAACAAGGGCTTCAGAAAATGGAAACATCTCTCGAAAGAAGACACCAATTAATGGGTCAACTTCAAGGATATTGACCCTAGCATCAACATTACCTATGAAGAACAGAATATTTTATAAAGCAGACATCTTGCCTGGTACTGCTCTAAACTTCAGCTTCTCATGGGACATGACTCACCGTGTCCGTTGGGTCTTAGATGGCATAATGGTAATTTCCTAACAAAAATTCTGAAAATCAAAGGAAACATTGATTATCAGGTCAACCTTAATAAGAAGTGGTGCTTGTCGTGGACACGGTTGAAGTGGGATCATACTCTCAATGGCTTGAGAGAGTATGAAAGGTGGAGCACATTCACCCCATTAGTTTATGTGAGGAATTCCCTACTATAATTTGATTAGTTAGTCACATTGATGGTAACCGAGGAGATGAACCAAGGTAGTTCACAATTAAAGGGCAGCCAAGCCAAAGTTTTCCATGTAGGTAGAGGCAAAAACAAAAACTCAAGCTCAAGCAACCAAGAAGGCTCCAAGCAAGGATATGGATCAAGAGGAAGAGGACGGAGTAGAGGAAGAGATGGAAGATCCCATGGAAGAGAAGCATCCAATGGAGATTGCTATAATTATGGAAAATCGGGCCATTATGTAGGAGAGTGTTTGTCCAAAGGAGGAGGAAATCAAGGATACAAAAGGAATCAAGATAATCATGCTAGTACTTCAACAAATGCAGAAAATGAGAACTTGCTTATACTATATGGGTCAAGTGAAAGATTCCATTTAGATATTGCATGGTACATTGATAGTGGCTATAGCAACCATCTCAGTTGTAATAAATATGTTTTCTTTTATTTACACTCACCCATCAATCAAGGAAATGTATAGATAGCGGATGAAATTGAGCACAAGATTACACATGTAGGAGATGTGGCATTGAATGGATCTTAGAGCTCCAAGGTCTTGAAGGATGTGTTGCATGCGCCAACTATCACAAAGAATTTGGTTTCGATAGGTCAAATGGTTTAAAGATGTTATGAGGTGGGATTCTGATCAAGTATGTTTTGTTGAAGACCCCATGCAGTACTACAAGCTCATAGCAAAAGGAAAGAAGCAAGGAAGAATCTCCACCATGGAGCTAAAGCCATCAACCCCTCCAATTGTCTACTTGTTAATTGCAAATAAATAAATTGTAGAAATCGACTTATGGAATAAAAGAATTGGGACCATAACTTTAGAAATGATAAAGGAGATGCAAAGGAAGGGCTTGATGACTAGTCTACCTAATCTTACATCTCAAAATATGCAACATTTGTGCCATGCTTGTCAATTAGGGTAGCAAAGCAGATTGCCAATCAAGAAGGGAGCACATGTGAGCAATGAAGTGTTGAATCTCATACAAAAAGATGTATGGAGACCTACAAGGGAGTGGTATTTTACCACTTCAAGAGGTTCAAAAGCCTAGTTGAGAAGGAAACAGGGAAGAATATAAAGACTCTCAAATTGTATGGAGGGGGAGAGTACTTTTTAGACAAATTTTTAGATTCTCCACATGACCATGGCATCAAAACAAAATTCACTTGCACATATACAACTCAACAAAATGAGGTGGCAAAGAGGAAGAACAGATACATAGTAGAGGTGGCTAGAGCTTTTTTAAATGAAATAAATGTTCCTAACTCTTATAGGGTTGATGCAAAAAATACATCCATGTCCATTATGAATAGGTATCCAACCTTAGGAATAAATGGAGTTACAAGTTATGAAGCTTGGTGTGGTAAGAGACCCAACCTTTCACATCTTAAAGTATTTGCTTGTGTGTGTTAGACCCGAAGGTAGACAGGTGTATATTTCTTGGATATTCTTCAAAGAAAAAGGCTTTTAGATGTCCTCAACCTTGCACAAAGAGATTAAGGTATCTAGAGATGTAATATTTGATGATTTTCTACCTTTCTATGGTAGCAAAGGTGTGTTATAGGTCGATGATGTATTTGAAGCCTAGAAGAAACTAGGTCATCCAATAGGGTTAAATACCTTGTTCAAAGGTTCACTTATGATTCATTCCTTGCAAGAGACTATACTTACACAAGTCAAGTTATAGCTTATGAAGAACCTAAATTTTTTGAAGAAACAAATAAGCATAGGGAATGGATTGAAACCATGGAGGAGGAATTCAAGGCCATTGAAGAAAATGGTACTTGGTCATTGTTGCCAATAACAAAGTACATGAAAGTCATTGCTAACAAATGGATGTAGAAGGTAAAAAGGCATGCAAATGGGAGCATCTCTAGGTATAAAGCGAGGTTGGTTGCCAAAGGTTTTTGTAAAACCTATTGCATATACGTTGATGAAACATTAAGTCCCGTAGCTAATTACACCATAAGAAGTTTTATTGCAATTTGAGCCTTAAAAGGTTGAAAGATGTACTAGTTGGATGTGAAGAATGCTTTCCTAAATGGAGACCTTGAAGACGTAGTCTTCGTGGAGCAACCTCAAGGCTTTGAAGATGAGAGGTTTCCACATCATGTATGTATGCTTAGGAAGGCTCTTTATGGACTTAAGAAATCCTCAAGGGTTTGAAGCCAAAGACTTGAGGACTACATGGTAAAATGTGGATACAAATAATAATGCTGACCCATCACTCTTTGTGAAGAAGGAAGGTAGCACAATCGTTTTCATTTGTACATATGTTGATGATCTTATCATTACAGGGGATGATGAAGTCAACATAAAGGAAATAAAGAAGAGGCTTGGATGTGAGTTTAAGTTACTTTCTTGGGATTGAAGTACTATATGAAAAGGAAGGTATATACTTGATGCAAAGGAAATACATTCTAGATCTTTTGAAGAAGTTTGGCTTGTGTCATTGCAAGCCCATCTCAAATCCATTAGGAGTAAATGGTAAACTAAGTGCTCACAAAGGTGAAGGTCTAAATGATGTTTTAGGGATTTAAGTTACTTTCTTGGGATTGAAGTACTATATGAAAAGGAAGGTATATACTTGATGCAAAGGAAATACATTCTAGATCTTTTGAAGAAGTTTGGCTTGTGTGATTGCAAGCCCATTTCAAATCCATTAGGAGTAAATGGTAAACTAAGTGCTCACAAAGGTGAAGGTCTAAATGATGTGACCATGTATAGGCCCATAATGCGTTTTCGCTTGTATGGTACTATGAGGAGACGTGATATTGCACATGGATTTGGAGTGTTATTGCATTTGTTGCAAGCACCAAGATCACCTCATCTTGTTGCAATTGAAAAGCTACTTGGGTACGTTAAACAATCATAGAGTGAAGTTCTATATTATCCATTTGATAATGGATTAAATGTACAACTAGTTATGATGCTGATTGGAAAGGTTCCAAAGATGATAGAAGGAGCACCAGTGGATATGTTATCATGCCAGGGAAGAAGACCATCTCATGGATGTCAAAGAGACAACCAACAGTGGATCTCTCATGAGCAGAGGATGAGTATAGAGGCTTAGCAAAAGTCTCATGTGAGCTTATTCGGCTCAAGAAGTTGTATGTTGATCTTGATTTGTAGGTTAAGAAAGTACATATTTTTGTGACAACATAAGTAGCATATGCCTCGCTCAAAATCCAGTGTTCCAGTGCAAAGTCAAAGCATATAGAAGTGCATTACAAATTTATTAGAGAGAAGATCATGTCAAAGGATGTAAAGGTGGAGCATTTGAGTACAAAGGACCAATAGGAAGATATGTTTACCAAAGCTTTGGATGGAGTAAAGCTATAACACTTCAAGGCATGCAATGGAATGAAGAACCTAGGCATTGAGACTTCAAGAGGAGTCTTGAAAATCAAGTCTCAAGCATGTGAAAGGACTCAACCATGAGATTTGGAAGTGGAGCAATTAAAAAGGAGGACTGCCAAACTCAATAAAATTCAAATATCATAAATCACCCACCAAAATATGCACCTACACTAATTGGTGGGTGATTCGCTAGACTGTAGGAAAAGTAAAACTCTACATAAGCAACATCCCATCTTTTTTTCTTGATTTTTATGCATTCCACGAGTTTCCCACTTAGTTTAGTCAATTCATAAACTCTAGCAAGCAGCTGCGTTTCTTGCTTACCTCATTGTCTCATGATTTTGCTCCTCTCTATATAGAGGTGTAGTTAGGCTTTTCTAAATCTTATGTAGCAGATTTGAGAGCATTGTTATCTCTCTCATTATACTCATTCTCATTGTTTTCAAGCCTTATTTGGTATCTCATTATGTTCCCTGACGTTTTCCAAAGATTCAAGTTCTTTGACTAAGTGAGTTGTGAGAAATTGCAAAATTTGTGAAGGTATATCTCTGCACATAGACAAAGAGTGTTACAAATAGGTAACTTGTTTTTTAGAGGATGGTTCTCCCAACTACAATATCCATTTAGGATCATTTAAAGCATGTTGCATAGTTTCTATAGTTTAGTATATGCTTCTAAAGTTTCATTTTAGGTCTTCATAGAGGTGTAGAGAAAAGATTAGAATTAGGATCATATATCACTGCTTGTGGACCTAGTGGAGGGTAGCCATCTTCCATCGTTGCATTGGGGTGTTATCCACCATCAATCATTACCAAGAAAGCAGTCATAAAAATATCAAGTAGTGTTTGAAGGCCCTATTTAAAGAGATATTTGGAAAATAGACGGCCTATTCAGGAAAAATGGGAATTACACAGGATTTTCAGACAACTCTTTCTCTCCCAATGTTCTACTTTTTGACTGATTCACCCAATAGAACATGTTATTATCTCTTGATTGGGATATATTAGATTAATACTTTAATATCAAGGATAATTTTTTTATAAATGAGGTATCAATTTTGGGCTCAAACTTAAGAAGTTAACATAGTAGGTACCCTAAATGGGACTTTTATAATTCCCAAATTTCCTAAATAGGCCTTATAGGGTATTCTTATACTGATGATTCAATTAAACATATCCAACTTGGACAAAATACATTTCTTACAAAAGTATAAAAGTAAAAATTTATATACGAAATTAGAAAAAATGGGAAAGAATTTCCTCTTTTTCTACATGAGATACGATGTATAGATCCTAAGATATTGACCCCTATGAATTTTTTTATGGGCCCTCATATTCCATTGAATCTTCATAACACTGTAGTTGCGAAAGCTCATTTACTTGAGCTTATGCAAATATTAAAGGAGAAGATGCACATGCATATATTAGAGCATTCATTAGCACCCTATTCAAAAATATGTTTAATGGTGCTGAACAAGAATGGGAAACTAGATTCATTTAATATTTTCAACATGTTAATAAAGCAAAAGTATAAAATATGCGATCCACACCTATAGTATATGATTTTCGTGAAGTTTTTGCTCCTCATCCCTTTTATTCAATGGGTTACTTACATTCAACATATGAATAGTTTCCTTTAGAAACAAAGCATTGTGACACCACGATCATGAAGGATCCTCGAGGGCTAGTACAAGGAGTGATAAAAACTCCATGAATCTTGTTCTTCTTGAGTTTATTCCCCATGGGATGATGATATGAAGTAATGATATTCCAATAAAAGGACGTGAGAAACCAGTGAAGGATGGGATGAAGGAATGTTTTGGATGTAGGATGTTTGCCTCCGAGCACATAGCTCATTGCAAAAAGATTTCTAAAAGATTTGACGAGATGAAATTGAACTTTATCTTTGCAGAAGTTTGTTTTTTTGCATCAACAAAGTTCTTGATTATTGCACATCTATGCTACCATTATGGAGAAATGTCATACTCACTAAAAGGTGAAGGCATTAGCAAGATTTTGAAGTCTGCAATAATCTCAAATAAGTGAGCATATTTCTAAGAGATTGTGCCTTCTATGAGATCTAAATCTCTTAGTATGCTAATTTTGCGAAGTAGTTCTAGCGATAAAGAAAATAAAGTTTATATGGAGTGAGAAGAACTTGAAGATAATGATAAAACTAAAACAACTACTTATTGAAGCTCCAATTTTGAAACAAATATATTATTCAAGAAAATGAATAATCATATTATCTTTAAATGCTAGCCCTCTTGGGAAAGGTTGAGTCGCTGGTCAAGATGATGATGACGGGTGATGATATGAAGTTCTTTTTGTTGTGAAGATATTAGATGAAAATCAAAGGAATTATATTGAAATAAAAAGAGAGCTACATGGATTAGTAACTCCATTGATATGAATTTTTTATCTCAATATTTTTCTATGCTATGGTGGACATTATATGTAAATTTCATAAACCTAGCTTTTTTCATATAGCCAAAAGTAAAATATTATTTCTAATATTGTCTTAAAGTAAAATTTTGATGACAACTCAGATGATGCAATAGAATAAGATACAACTATAATGCACTACAATCCACAATTATAGATTTATGAGACGTGATGATATGAGGAATATCATGGAGAATGGAAAGATACTCGACAATATCTGATTATTTGAAGACCTTCGTCATGATGATCAACCAATAGATTTAAGAACATCAGCAAAAAGACTTATAACTTCTTTGAAAGTACATATTTACTTGTAGACGCCAAAAGAAAGGTGAAAAATCTACAATAATAATTGATTAGGAAAATTCCTCAATTGAAATGTATGAGAAATATTTGTGAGGCCTTATGGGTAGGTCAAAAGAGATTTGTTGGAACATATGAAGAGATTTGACAAAGCTACTATGGCCTAGGATGTCTGTTAATCCTGAAGACTTTGTGGCCTAGGACTTTGTAATAATCCTTTCGATAGTGAAATGATTTGCCTTGAATTTTGAAAAAAAAGAACATGATGCAAATAAGGTTTGAAAATCAAATAGATGACATGATACTTCTTAAATTCAATCATAAACGTCCTCCATGATACATAGGTGCTTTTAAAGTTTTGAAAATGATTGCATCCCTTTCTTTTTTATTGGAAATACCTCAACACTTAACTATGCGTCTTGTATTTCATGTTAGCTTACATAAAAGTTATGTAACTAATGTTGCATATGTTTTGCAGGACACTTATAAGATCAAAGATCATGGTTCTTTTGAGCTTCCACCTTAAATAGTATAAGAGACGAAGAAAAGATTACTTACAAATATATCTATAGTAGAGCTTTAGGTGAAATGGCGCACATATGTAGTTGAAGATTCAACTTGGGTGTATTTAGATGATATTATGGCACATTATGGTTCTTTCCAACTCTAAGGATAAATTTGTTAAAAGGGGGCAAGAGCTCTAATAGACCTTTTGATGGTGAAATAATTGATTTTGAACTTTCGAAATTACATTGTGGGGATAACATTTACAATGAAACAATATGTAATTTTATGCATGTAGGCAGAATTTAGGGATGAGAACTTTTATATTTTCTCTCTAAACCTTAATTGCATCATATTTTCTAGTTGAAAATTGAACATGAAGATGAAAGAATTAAGAGAAAGGTTGTACGAGAGAAAGGTAGTGCATGCATAAGAGATTAAAAGTGTCTCTTGAAATTTAAGTGAATCATGTTTTAACAACCTTGTTTAAGGATTTGCATGTAGTTCACTATACGAAAATACCTTGATTTTATTTTGTCTCTAAAATTTATCAACATGTAGGGCTCAAAAGTGATTCATGGATGCGGATTCGGACCGATGTCATTTCTAACACTATTGTGCATATCAAAGAATTGAACATTTTTGTATCTCACAAGATTAATCTAATTCCTTATTGCTCTCAAGTTCAAATGCCTTAGAATCTATGATTTGGAAGCACATGTGTTGTCATGCACACTTATGGATCTCTTCAAATATATCTTTGTGTTGCTTTTCTTCTAATTTTGGACAGATACTACTAAAGAAAGCACTTGACTACTATGAATGCATGTTTTTCCAAACATTTTTCATGCAACATGGGGAGAGCCAAATTTTTTGATATTTGTTTGTTCACCTTTTTCCTTAGACACCAAAAAAATCTATTTTGAAGGAGATTTTTTGCATCAAGTAGGATGAGGCGGAAAATCAAATAATTTCTTTGTGATTGAGAGTGAAATGGGAGAAAGAGTGTGATTGAGAGTGCAATTGTGAATGAGATTTTGATAGCTCAAGGGTGGCCGGGATCAGAGACAACTATGTCCACACATTGAGAGAGGGATAGGGTGGTTTACTTAAAAGAAGTAAAAGTTATAATAAATACATTTGGAAAGAATGAGTAAAATATATAAACATAGGGAGATGTTTTCATTGAGATGTTCTCGTATCAGTGTTATGACTAAAAATTTGTTAATATGAGTGCAAAGAAAACATCACAGCTTGCATGAACGTCGTTCTATAAAGAATGCTTAACAAAGTCTTTCTGTATAGAATGAAAAGAAGATCAAGAAAGATAAAATTCAATAATAAATAAATATTTGGAGAATGAGAGAAACGTACAACTCTTATTCATGTCGAAGTTTTTCATTGTGAGGCATACTGTTAAAGAATTTCCTGAAAAAATAGAATCGGATGTCTTTGAAAATATTTAAATAATAATAGTATATGTGTGTGTGTGTTTGTCCTTGATTTTGAATTATTAGAAAACTAAAAATTATAATACCTACATTTTTGAAGAATAAGGGAAATCTGTAAACATGGATATATGTTTCCAAGGCCAGGTTCTCATTTGAATAGTATGACAAAAGAATTCTTAATACGAGCACAAAAGAGGAAAAAAAAATCATCACAACTTGCATGCATGTCGTTTTATGAAGAATGTTTAGCAAATACTTTCTTTATAGAACCAAAGGAAGATCAAGTAATAGATAGAAAAACTTTATAGTACATAGTTATGCATAAAACATAATAGAGACAATCTAGACGAAGTCTGTTCTAAACATCCGACCTACTTTTTGAAGTACTTGAAACATTCTATTTCCCGTATTTTCTTTCGATTATTCACAACTTGTTTATAGGAGGACGCAGAGAATATTTAGGATTCATCAGTATAATATAATATGAAAGTCTTTAGAATATTGTTTAGTGTAGAGAATATATATATATATATATATATATATATATATATATATATATATATATATATCTATATATATATATATATATATATATATATATATATATATATATATATATATATATATATATATGTTTGTTTGTTTGTTTGTTTGTGTGTGTGTCTGTGTGCATACATACATATATATATATATATATATATATATATATATATATATATATATATATATATATATATATATATATATATATAGAAGATCCCCATATCTGGATTACGACAAAACAATAGTTAATATGAGTACAAAAAAAAAACATCACAACTTGCATGAACGTCGTTCTATGAATAATGTTTCACAAAGACTTTCCATATAGAACTAAGAGAAGATCAAGAAAGATAAAAATTATTCATGACGTTTGACAACATTGTGAGGAACACTATTAAAGAATATCCTTTGGTTTCTACAATCTTGTAGGCGATTTTTTTTTTCTTCTGACTACTTGTTCACGATATAAATCTTTGAGAAATAGAAGGCACATCTGTTATTTTGTTCACAAGAAACGTCAAATTTTAGCACTTAAGTGTTATAACAACCGTTATAAGAAAATGTTTAAGCTTCCTACATCAATCTACAAATAAACCACCACTTCTAATACAATAATTATTTTAGCTCAAGAACTTGAATAAAGGTAAAATTGTTGTTACATCAACCTAATATGAGAGCATCTCTCGTCCTCTACAACTAAACCATCACCTCAAATACAATAACTATTTCAGTTCAAAACATTTTAATGAACAAGAAACTTCTAAATCTTGTTCCCTTGAGGCTTGTTTAAATATAGTGATATATCATTACGATTTGCGTTCCTATGTGAGATGTTATCTAATTGGAACAAGGTGTAATTCTCTTCATGTATGCTATGTTTTGTCTTTACATCTGCGGCTACATGAAAATGTGTCTCCATTTTCATGAATAGTCTTATTAACAAAGCTTTTCAATGTTAGTACCATAGGATTTATTAGCTTGTACTTCTATATTAAGATGTCTTGAAAGCCTATAGGAAGTGACTTGATGAGATGGAATCGTTTTTGCGGATGTTGAAATTAAGGTTTCCTTGAGATCCCATATTAGGACATCTCCATTCAGAATGTTGAAATTTCCTTTATCTCGTTCTCTTTAGGAGTATGGAACATGAACTACATGAACCCGAAGATACATCATATAATACATGAGATCTAAATCTTTTATTTTCTAAGGTGGTTAATAAGCATTCATAAAATTATGCCTTGCGAAACTCATATCCATTAATGTTGTTTATGATATGAAATCCTCTATTTTTAACATAATTACTATATTTGATTTGTCTAATCTAATGAGTAGCGATACCTAACTCTCTTCTAAATGTCCAAATTGTAAAGAGACATTGACGAATTTACTCTTCTCCATCTAAAGATTTAACCTTTTGCAAAAACTTTAACGAACTCTCTACTAAATGTTTCATGGAATAGATCCAGATCGTCTTTTTTCATGAGCTTCCGACTTGTTCAGTTTCCTTCTCAAGTTTTTCTTTATATTTTTTACTTCTGCCTTGTCTAAATAACATATACTCTTATATATTTATCAACCTATACTCTTTTTTCGTTTACAATTGGTTAATATTATCTAGTTATTAGTCACGTTTACGTTCATAGTTCTTTGCAGATCCCAAAGTTAAGAAACCAAGATGAAGAAATTCCAAATATAGATGAAGAAACTCCATGATGTGACTATTTATCGTAGATACATATTCCATTACTTACTATATGTATCATTTTTCAATACTAAATACAAAAATCTTTCAATATTTTCTAAAATTATAAAAAGTTAATACCTTAATAAATATATTTCAAATGGTAGCATTTTATTTGGTATTTAAGATCAAGATCCAAAGTCATTATCATTTCATTTTTTGTGTTTCTCTAACTTCTTCGCATACGACGTGATAAATTGTAGCAAATGTATTATATTGTAGATGCGGTCCTCTTAGTGATGATTAATAAGCCCAATCGAATAACTAGTTTTCTTATATTTTTTTTTTTCCTTTTCATGGTCCCATAACGAACAAGTTTTTTCCTTTACTAGGCACGCAAACAATACCACTACTCTCGTCTGGAACAATTTCTCTCATAATATGAAGAGATTGGATATGATTCTTTAGAGAACTTTAGTAGATAACAACAAGATTCTAAAAAAATCAAAGATTACGAGAAATGAGTTCAATTTGATAAGTAAAATTTAATCTACTCAACATTGAAGATTATCTTGCTCGTTTTCACAAAAAATTATGAGCTAGATATAACTACACAAAGTGTAGCCAAATCACTCAAGCAAGCAAGGGGTCTACTAGATTATTCAAAATATAAAAGATCTTAGGCACGTGGGGTACTACATTGAAGTACAATGTGTATATATAGCCTTAAATTGATTCCCTAGATGTTAGGAATCACTTTTTTAAGATTATAGCCCTGATCACACCTAAATGTGATAGGTGGCTTATGATTGTTGTGAGGGAGGATTTCAAATCTGAATTTGAGCTCTATACTTCATGTTTGATATCTTGATCCATTTTGCCCAAGTAATATCCATACAAAGGTTCAAGCTTGAATTTCCACACTCGCCCTCAAGCTTCAAGCTCTAAGTCTTCATCTTAGCTATAACAATCCTATGATGTTCTTGAAAGTTATAAGCTTGGTTGAGTCCAATCCTTTGGTGAACATGTCAGCACACTCATCCTTGGTTCTTATGTGCTCTACTCAAACCTCCTTAGAAAGAACTTTCTTTTTGATTTAGTGGTAATGCACTTATATGTGCTTGCTCCAAGCATAAAACATAGGGTTGGTAGATAGGTATACATTTCTCATATTGCCACACATGATTGGAAATTGGTTGACCTTAATGTTTATTTCAACCATGAGCTTTGTGATTCACATAAGCTCACATTTCAGTTGTGCTAAATCTCTTTATCTTCCTTGAATGGATGATAGAGCAATTGTGGGTTGCTTATTGCCATAGGAGCCATACTTTTCTTGCCAAGCATCACTCCATATACACTTGTACTCCTCATATCTTCTTTGGAACCATTGCAATCAACATGTCTATGTGCATGCAATTGCAAGTCACCTTCAAAAGAATGGAAAAAACCTCCATTCAATGCACATGTGAGGTATCAGAGTACTCTTGTGGTTGCAACTAACTGTGGCACCCTTGGTGTGTGCATGAACACAAATAGCAGACCAAATTCATGTGGAAGCTCAAACCTTCTAATGGTGGCATAATTCAATGATCTCACTATCGATGTGTACAAACGTGGATCCATAACTTAATTACCCTCATTTGAAATCAATTTTATGTGTACTTCCATAGGGTTTCTCAATGGTTTGCATCCTTCAATTCCATACTTTTCATTACATCCATGATACATCTTCTATGCAAAAGCCACTTTAGATATCCAAGGTCTTAGATCTTTTTTTTTTTAATATAAAGGAAGTTCGGCAATAGCCTACTCTCCCGGACTTGAATTAAATTAAGAAACAAAGGTACAATAGAAGGGGTCTAGTGCCCACGGGACCCCCCAAATCCCACAAGGCAGGGGAAGCATGGTTGATTCCTAGGTTGCATTACAAAGAAGGTTGATCACCCTCTCGTCGCCCTCATGCGGGACACACTTGGGTTTGAGCTTGTTGTTGATCAAAAGGAGGACTTGATGGTGTCTGAAGGGGGGGGATTTCTTACTGTTGACAATCCTTCTGCCAAGGAGGAATAGAGATTTTTCAATCGACCACTCCCTGGGGGGGTCGCCGAAGTTGAGAGCACACCACTCTCGCCAAATTTTCCACAGGACTTCCCCTCTGATAGCGTTCCAGAGAGCCGCAGAGCATCCAATCGCTTCTTCCAAGAGGACTTGTTTCCAACTAAGCTGTTTCTGAACTCTGATTTTCAGTCCAACCATCTGCCAGATTCTGAAGGAGTTGGGGCAAGTAAGGAAGATGTGTGGGACATCTTCGATGGCACGGTGGCAGCATTTGCACCACGGAGGGATCCCACAAATTTTGCTTGCCTTATGGTTAGTCCAAATTCCGCGATGAAGAATTTGCCATAAGAGGACAGACTTCTTAATCTCTATAAGTGGGTGCCAGATACCCATGAATTTCATGTCCCACCGAAGCCGCGTCCAAGACAAGCACCACTTCTTGTTGAGGCTGATCTGGAGGTCGTTCGTTTCTTTGATGTTCGGGATTTTGAGTAGGCTATTTCCATTGTGCCATTTGAGACCACGCGCGTTCGGAGCATCATGTCCCATGAGAAGGCGAGTTTTGTGACGATCCCAAGCGAGGCATCTGCTTTGCAAGGTGTTCCATTCTTCGTAGGAGATGTTTATGCGAGGGTCGATATCCTCGAAGTTGATCCAACTGTTGGTGTCGTGTTTCCAGAGGTGTTTCCATTTTTTGAATCCTTTGTTCCATAACTTCTTGGCATTTTGGATGTTCCACGACTCCACACTCCGGATGCCATGTATCGAAAACCAGATAGAGTCGTTTTGTCTGATTCCGGCCGCCCACTTCCAGTCCTCACTAATTCTTGTGAAGCTTTTGACTTTATTCCAGCCCTTCCAAAGAGACCATACGAGATTGGAGCCTTTCGGGAAGACAGGAATCGGGGAGAATAGCAGGGTCATGATGTCAAGGTTCTTCCAGTTCGGGGATCCCGTGAGGGCCAACTCATTTTTGTTTCTGAAGATCAGCTTGGCCCACGAGGCCTCCCTATTGCACCAAGCATTAATCATCCATTTGGCTGCCAGTTTGTTAGCCATACACCCAATGTCCAGGATGCCAAGCCCCCCGCTATCTCTAGGGCTGGTGCAGATGGCCCATTTGATTTTAGGCACCCCCCTTCTGTTATGATCGCCCGTCCAAAGAAAGTTTCTGCAGATGCTATTCAGTTTGGACAGGCCTTGCTCATTCGGTCTCCAGCAAGAAATGAAATAAATGGTAGACGAGAGGAGGAACGTGTTGATAACCATCGCCCGTCCAACGAGATTGATTTGCATGCCTCTCCAGTAATTGAGTTTGTTTTCGAGTTTGGCCAGCACCCAGTTCCATCGCTGCTCCATAGAGACGCCAAACCCCAGGGGGATTCCAAGCAGCCGAAAGATTTGGCCCTGCGGAATGATTTGACAGCCATGATCAATGAGAAAGCCAGGTTGATGTCCCACAATGGCCCTAAAGGCGGTCTTATTGTGGTTGATTTTGGATCTAGAGGCCTCACAGAAGGTATCAAGACACCTCCAGAAAGTCTCCAGGCTGGTATTATCATTGTGAACGAACGCGTTCATATCGTCAGCAAAAAGTCTCATGATGATTTGACTGTGATCGTGAGGTAGCTGGAGGCCTTTGATATTGCCAGCCTCCACATGGTGAGCCACAAGTCTGCTTAGCCCCTCAGTGGCGATGGCAAAGAGAAGGGGGGCCAGAGGGCACCCTTGTCTAATAGATCTTTTAAGATGGATCGCCTTCGAAAGTTTGCCGTTAACGTTAATTTGGGTCGTTGCGTTGCCGAGAAGGGTCGCGATCATCTTGGTGAATTTCTGACTACATCCGAGGTCTTGGAGCGACTGCAGAATATAGTCCCATTCCAGCCTATCGTAGGCTTTGTCAAAGTCGATCTTGAGGAAGACCACATCTTGATTAGACTCTTTTGCAAATTGAATACCTTCCCAAATATCCATAATGGTTTCCAGGATGGACCTGCCTTTGATGAAACCTTTTTGGTCCTCACTAAGCCAAGATCTCAGGTGGCACGCAAGTCTGTTGGCAAGGACTTTGGCGACGATCTTGTATCCTGTTTGGAGCATCGTAATTGGCCGCCAGTTTTCGATTCTGTTTTTTTCCCCCTTCTTGTGAATCAGCTTGATAATTCCATTATTTAAGCAAGAAGGAAGGGCACCAAATTTTAGCGCTTCTTGCCAAACCATCCGAAGAGGGGTGGCAACCACCAGCTTGAAGGATTTAAAAAACTCGTTAGTGAGTCCGTCGGGTCCCGGGCTTTTACCGAGAGGGAGGGCATCAATGACCTCAATGATTTCTGATTTAGAGATCGGGGCATGAAGCAGGGAGTGGAGGTTGGGTGGTATTCTCCGGGGGGAAACCCTAGATATGGCAGCCATGCAGTCCCTTCTAAGGTGGGAGAGGGGGTTCGAGGTTCCCAGGAGTCTCGTGAAGTGCTCTTCGATGATGCCAACATTATCATCTTCCGAGCTGCAAACATTGCCATGTGGGTCTAGCAGTAGGGGGATCGTCTCTCTGTTGTGTTTCCTTTTAAGGATACTGCACATCTCTTTGGTGGGTTTGTCGGCTTTTCCTGCCCACCACTCCTTGAAGAAGATTTGCAAGTTTTTCCTTTGTATTTCTTCCTCGTATCTCAACGCTGCTCTGATTTTTCGGAGACCTTTCTGGGCTTGGTGTTTTCCTTTGTTCACTTCCTCCTCGAGTCGCCAGAGTCTGTGGTAAAGCGCTTCCCTACGAGCCCGCCGCACTGTCTCGAGCATCTTCTTAGTTCTGATCATGATCTTGCGAGACTTGTCGACCGCACTTCTCCAGCACTTGGCTGGGGCCAAGCCAGAGGCGAACGCCACCTTCCACACATCGGCAATCTCTTGATGGACGGAGGGGAGAGAGAAGGTGGAAGCGTTGGCATGGAACCACGGAGCCTTGTGGGTCCTGTTGGAAGGTTGAAAAGTGATAACGATCGGGTAGTGATCAGAGATGGTGAGGTCAGTACGTTGCGTGATGGCAGGGTGGCCCCACAGATGAGTAAAACTCCGAGAAATGTAGCATCTATCAAGTCTAGCTTTCCTCAGATCATCGCCCGCTTGGAGATTCGACCAGGAAAAGCCATTCGAGTCTTTGAATTCGGCCAGATCCAAGTGGAGTTTGGTCATGTCCCACGTTTCTTTCTCCCGACTGTCGATGACCCTTCCCTTGCCCATCCATCTGTCCCTAGGGTCCTCCACCATGTTGAAGTCGCCACAAATAAGCACGTTGTGGGGAAGCGAGTCAAGAGAAGTCCAAGTGTTCAGCCTCTCCACATCCCCGTTAGGGGCGTACAGAGAAACCAAAGTAGCACAGAGGGGAGCACCAAAAGAAACCGCAATCCAGCGGTGATTTACATCTTCAATGGAGTTCTCAAGCTTTTCTAGCCAGGGTTGTTTAACACCAATAGCCGTTCCACCGGACCCCCGCTGGTGCTTTGTTGGAATCCACACATGGGCCGAGGAAACCTGTCTGAGTCGTTTCAGAAGGTCATCTCCGTCAATTTTAATCTCTTGAATGCATATAATGTCTGGTTTTAAGCTAGTGTCGCGGAGCCATTGACCAATGATGGCCGCTCTTGAGGGGTCGGTTAGCCCCCTAGCATTTAGCGAGATGACAATCATTTTTGTATTGATCCCTCTTTGCGGGAGGGAGCCTTGTCCTTTCTTCTCTTGGCTTCATCTTTCTTTTTCGCTGGGATCTGATCCCGACTTAGAAATCGATTCTTGTGGGGGCTTTTCCAGGGTAGCTCCATAGGCTGTTTTCCTTTGCGGGATATTCCTTGCTGGGGGGAGCTGGGCCCCGTGCTCGGCACTGTGAAGAGAGATGGTGGATGCAATCCAAAGATGAGTAGGTGCCGCTACAACCAGCTTCACACCAGCCAACTGAGACTTCAGAGTTGATTATTAGACCCTTTGAGCTTCCTAAATCCACCAAAATATCATCCAAGTACTTTGGAACATGTATCCCAAAAGTTTAAGTCAAGACAGACTAGTTGCGAAATGACTAGCTCCCAAAACTTGCTATTTTTGGACATACACCTGCTGGAAAAAATGAACAGTGCTCTCAACCTGGAAGGAATTAGAAAAATTCCTTTTGGCCATAGCAAATAGACTTAGCAAGCTTCCTATTCCAAGTTAAAACACTTCAAATGATGGACTGAGCACTGAGAACAAGTTTCATCAAGTTCTGGAACATTCCCACAATTCTCGGGGCTCTGCAGAGATAGACCAGTAAGCAGTAAAATGCAGATATCTCCAAAAGTATAAATCCAATGACCTTGAAAATTTATAGGTAGAAACTAGACAGTGAGAGCTATCCAACGCACTTTAAAACACTGAAAAAGATTCAGTAAAACTCGAGATATGACCTTCTGAAGTTACTGCTCTGAGTGAGTATAGCAGAGAACAAAACAGAGAGGTAGATGATAATAAATGTATAGATTCACATATGATTACAACCACATTGGCAATGAATCTTTGCACAATGGGAGTAGAATGATAGAGCTATGGAGTAAGCTCTTCAATCTCTACAAAATGACATGAAGTGGTCACGTACAAGGCTTGCTAATCGCCTCTTCCTTCTTGCTCCTTTTATAGCAATTCTTGGAGGGAGTTTTGAATTCGAATTCGAATGGCTCCACCTAAAAGTGATCCCCAAAGTTAGGAGAGATTCCCTCAGCTCAAAAATTCGTGATTTTGGTAGTTGGAGCCACGAATTTGCTTTTACATCATGGATGAGGTAAGCCATCCTTTTACTTTTTTCTTTTTCCATTTACAAGAGATAAAATGTACTCTTTTACAAGAGGTGTTCACATGACTACTCATGTGACTTAGAAATGAGGATAATATCAAGCATATCAAGCATGTAGGCTTGGGCAAAATGCACCAACAGCTCCCCCTCAAGCCTAACATGCTTGGCCTCCAAATAAGTCTTCAATTGTCCTTGATTTCCTTCAAACCAATCATCAACTTGAATCTACTTAATTTCGTACCATCAAGAGCTTTCGTCAACATGTCTGCACATTGCATATCTGTAGAGACGTAGGATAGTTGAATATCCTTGCTCATTAGCTTCTCCCTTACATAATGGTAGTGGACTTCAATATGCTTGGTTCTAGCATGGTATACCGGATTAGCTGCTAGATGTAGTGAGCTTGTGTTGTCACCAAAGATGTGAGGTGTTGAAGAATGAAGTCCAAGATCTGTGTACAAAGATTTTAACCACATGATTTCTTGAGTTGCATTAGCCAAACCTCTATATTCAGCTTCAGTAGAAGATAATGCCACGGTTGGTTGCTTCTTCGATGACCAAGAAATGATTTTTGAACCTGCAAATGATATATACCCTGATGTGCTTCTTCTATCATCTTTAGATCCGGCCCAATCTGCATCTGAGTAGACCTTTAGCTCAATATCTGAAGTATATGAATAAAACAAACCTTCATTCATGGTCCCCTTTAGGTACTTGAGGACTCGCTTGGCCGCTTCCATATGTGGTCTTCTCGGCTTATGCATAAACTGACTCAATATGCTAACACTATAGCATATATCCACCCTTGTGAGTGTTGCATAGTTTAAACTTCCAACCAAGCTTTGATAGCTTGTGATGTCTTCAATTGGCTCTCCTTCATAAGCACTAAGCTTATGATTTTGCTCCATAGGTGTACCTGCACACTTTGTATTTTCCATCTTGAACTTGACGAGCATGTCATGGACATACTTCCTTTGTGTGATGTATATACCTGAATCTGTGTAGATCAACTCCAATCCAAGAAAATAAGTGAGTGGTCCGAGGTCACTTATTTTGAACTCCTCCTTCATTTGACTCTTTACCTGTTTGATTCCTTCAAGATCATTGCCTGTGATAATAATATCATCAACATACACACATAAATAGATCACTTCAGATCCATTCCTCTTTATGAACAAAGAGGTATCCGCCTTGCTAGCTTTGAATCCTTGGTCCTGCAAATAAGTAACCAATCTGAAATTCCAAGCTCTTGGAGCTTGCTTCAATCCATACAAAGCTTTCTTTAGTTGCATACATAGTTAGGATGATGTGCATCCTCATATCCAGGAGGTTGTGCCATATACACTTCCTCAGAAATCCATCCATTCAAGAAAGCATTCTTTACATCAAGTTGATAAAGATTCCAATTTCTAGATGCAGCAAGACTTATGAGAACCCTAATTGTAGGCATTTTTGCAACAGGAGAGAAAGTCTCCTCATAATCAATACCATGGGTTTGAGCAAACCCTTTAGCAACTAACCTTGCTTTGTGTCTATTTATACTTCCATCTGGATTCCTCTTGATTTTGTATATCCATCGAGATCCGATTATCTTCATAGATGGCTTGTTAGGTACAAGCTCCCAAGTGTCATTCTCCTTCAAGGCTTCCATTTCTTCATCCATTGCATCTCTCCAAGCTTTCTTGCTTTGTGCTTCTTCGAATGTGGTAGGTTCTTCATTGGTTGAATCCTTTGCAATGTAGATTGAGTGCTTGGTGACCAAAGAAGTATCATAACCAAACCTCTCTGGTTTCTTCTTCTCCCTCGAAGACCTTCTAAGTGGTTGATGTGAGCTCTCGGGTCCATATGTAGCATCTTGCATCTTTGCTTTACCTTTGTTCTTCCATAGCTTTAGTCTTTCCAAGTCTTCTAGGTCAATCTCCGAATCACTTTCTTCAATCTGCTTTGGCTCCTTTGGTTGAAGTGATGGAAAATCTTCATCCAAGTCATATGGCAGCTTCACTTTCCTGTCATCATCAAACCATGATTTGTTTTCATCAAAAATTACATCTCTACTCACAGGAAATCCTTTATTGGTTGGATTGTACAATCTATATCCTTTTTGGTTTTGATCATAACCAATGAATACACACTTCTCTGCCTTGGGATCCAATTTCCCTCTTACTTGAGAAGGAATGTGAGCATAGGCTAAGCATCCAAAGATTTTACAATGCTCTAGACTAGGTCTTCTTCCATTCCACACTTCATATGGAGTGGTTCCATCTAGTGACTTAGATGGAAGTCTATTTATGAGATATGTGGCTGTCGACACAGCCTCTGCCCATAGGTAGTTCGGCAATCCCTTTTCATTGAGCATGGACCTTGCAGCTTCGACAATAGCTCTGTTCCTCCTCTCTGCTACACCATTGAGTTCGGGTGTATACCTTGTAGTGACTTCCCTTTTAATGCCTCTTTCATGCAAGAAGGCATCAAATTCAAAAGAGAAGTATTCTCCTCCACCATCTGATCTGAGTCGTTTCAAAGTCCTACCTGTTTGATTTTCAACAAGAGCAATATACTTCTTAAAGCAATTAAACACTTCATCCTTGTGCTTCATGAAAAACAGAATGGTCCACCTGCTACAATCATCTATGAAAGACACATAATATCTTGAGCCTGATATAGATGGCTCCTTACTTGGACCCCACACATCCGTGTGCACTAGATCCAAAGGATTTTGATACATATATCCTTTCTTATTGAAAGGTTGTCTATGAGCCTTGCCGAGTTGACAAGCTTCACACTTATAAATCATGTGTTGCCTTGTGATATTAGGCAAACCAAGTACACTTTGGTCCCTGCAAATCTGTTTGAGTGTCCTCTCACCAATGTGAGCAAGCCTTTTGTGCCATATCTCCAACTCTGTTAGAGTTTGAGATCCATAGCTAAACAAAGCTATGTTCTTTGTATCTTCCACTTCAAAAGTGAAAAGCCTTCCTGTCTTTTCTCCTTTGGCAATCCTTCGAAAGCCTTGCCTTGGGTCTTCAACATATGCTCCAAATCGATTGAATCTAACCTGCAATCCTTTTTCAACAATCTGTCCAACACTTATTAAATTTTTGGTAATTGTAGGGACATACAAGACTTTGCTTAAGAGGTTCATATTCCCATCTGATGTCTTCACATTACCTATCTTCTCCACTGAGTGCTTTGTGTCATCTCCTGTCTGCACTTCATGCTTGTTATGAGGATCTTCCAAATCAGAAAGTAAAGCCACATTTCCTGCTACATGGTTCGAGCATCCCGAATCAATGTAAAATATGTGATCAGCATACTTACCCTTCTTCGTTGATAGATTCATAATCAATAATGAATCTTCTTGACTTTGGTCCTCTGCATAGTTATTGTAATCTCTTCTTCCTCTATGGCCACTTTGATAGTTGTTGTTGTTGTTGTAATTGTTGTTGTAGTAATTGTTGTTGTAGCCTCCATTGTACCTGCCTCTATTTGATCCATAGCCACCTCTATTGAATCCTCTTCCTCTTGAGTTCCTTGGATTCCTGAAACATTCTTCAGTAGTATGGTTAGATAAGCCACATATGTTGCAAGGTTGAGATGATTGGAATCTCCCCCTGCCTTGCTTTCCACTTCTGCCTCTTCCTCTAGCTTGTCCTCTACCTGCAAAGTTTGCTTGGAAAGAGCTTCCTTCATCTTCATTCTTTCTATTCTTTGACTTGTCCTTGACCTTAGCTTTATCAGAATATAAGGCAGAAGTTTGATTACCTCTTGAGGACTCACCACCTTTGCTAATCTTTGCTTCATGAGTGAAGAGTTGGCCCATGAGTGTGTTGAGGTCGGGTACATGCATATCCATGTATAAATCCATGGCTGTTGTGAATGACTCCCACTTGTCGTCTGCTTTGATTCCATTCATGATTTGTCTTATGATTTGCTCCTCTTCAATTACCTCTCCAATGCTTCCAAGTTGGTCGGAAATCTCCTTCATCTTTGTGACATAATCAGTCACATTTTGCTTCGGGCTTTTCTTCATTGTTGTGAACTCCATCCACAATTGGTTCTTCCTTGCTCGAGTGTTGGAAGAGAAGAAAGAAGCAAGTGCATTCCAGGTTTCTCTTGATGTCTTGCATCCCTTGACATGAGGTAAAAGAAAATCAGAGATTGAGTTTAGAATATAGGACCTTGCAAGTGCATCCTTCGAACACCAATTCGAAAGTCCTTCCACTTCTTCATGTGATGGTTGCCCTTTGTTCCTCATGGTTGGCATTGCTTCATCTCCGGATATGAATCCATATAGATTCCTTCCTTGAAGGTAAGCCTTCATCCTTAGAGACCATGCCGGGTAGTTGTTTCGATCCAATTTGTCAATTGTTGATGGAAATCCATCTCCCATGTTGCTTGACTATGCTCTGATACCACTGTGAAGAGAGATGGTGGATGCAATCCAAAGATGAGTAGGTGCCGCTACAACCAGCTTCACACCAGCCAACTGAGACTTCAGAGTTGATTATTAGACCCTTTGAGCTTCCTAAATCCACCAAAATATCATCCAAGTACTTTGGAACATGTATCCCAAAAGTTTAAGTCAAGACAGACTAGTTGCGAAATGACTAGCTCCCAAAACTTGCTATTTTTGGACATACACCTGCTGGAAAAAATGAACAGTGCTCTCAACCTGGAAGGAATTAGAAAAATTCCTTTTGGGCATAGCAAATAGACTTAGCAAGCTTCCTATTCCAAGTTAAAACACTTCAAATGATGGACTGAGCACTGAGAACAAGTTTCATCAAGTTCTGGAACATTCCCACAATTCTCGGGGCTCTGCAGAGATAGACCAGTAAGCAGTAAAATGCAGATATCTCCAAAAGTATAAATCCAATGACCTTGAAAATTTATAGGTAGAAACTAGACAGTAAGCGCTATCCAACACACTTTAAAACACTGAAAAAGGTTCAGTAAAACGCGAGATATGACCTTCTGAAGTTACTGCTCTGAGTGAGTATAGCAGAGAACAAAACAGAGAGGTAGATGATAATAAATGTATAGATTCACATATGATTACAACCACATTGGCAATGAATCTTTGCACAATGGGAGTAGAATGATAGAGCTATGGAGTAAGCTCTTCAATCTCTACAAAATGACATGAAGTGGTCACGTACAAGGCTTGCTAATCGCCTCTTCCTTCTTGCTCCTTTTATAGCAATTCTTGGAGGGAGTTTTGAATTCGAATTCGAATGGCTCCACCTAAAAGTGATCCCCAAAGTTAGGAGAGATTCCCTCAGCTCAAAAATTCGTGATTTTGGTAGTTGGAGCCACGAATTTGCTTTTACATCATGGATGAGGTAAGCCATCCTTTTACTTTTTTCTTTTTCCATTTACAAGAGATAAAATGTACTCTTTTACAAGAGGTGTTCACATGACTACTCATGTGACTTACAAATGAGGATAATATCAAGCATATCAAGCATGTAGGCTTGGGCAAAATGCACCAACAGGCACCGTTTCCGGGATCGTCGATCCAATGATGGAACTTTCACTATCCATGTTGTCTTCATTAGTACTGGTGAATCCATCTTCTTTGCTTGTAGTATAGCCCTCCTGGGGGGTTTCTTTGTTGTCAGGGATCTCTAGGGCATTGTCGTAGGTGTCTACCTCGAGTGGTTCCCCACCTGGATAGTCAAGCTCATTGATCTCATTTGCTAGATTGCAATACAAATTGCTGTTGGGGGTAGGTGGCAGGTTGTTTCTCTCACCGTTGGCCCTCGGACTTCTCTTCCTTCTTCTTCTAACTTCAGTAAAGCCATCCACATCAGCTTTTGGATTGAGGCGGCCCTTGCCTTCCCCTTCCTTAGTCGAGTGGGTCAATTCGCCATTGTTGTCTTGAGCAGTTTTGGGGGCTTCTTGCGAGCGCTTGTTTTTTTGCCTGAGAGGGCAGTCTTTAATCCTGTGACCTTGCTGACCACAACGAAAGCACGCGTTGGGGAGGTTTTTGTAGGTGATATCCTGCTCCCAAACATCACCTTCGCCCATGTCCACTTTGATCATTGATGGAAGCGGCGAACTGAGGTCGGCCTCGACGCAGATTTGTGGGTGCCACCTAGCGTTGAACGAGTGTCTTGCGCCTTCATAGATGAGACCACCAATATCTTCGCGTGAAGCCAACGGCTTGCCGATAGGAGAAACAATGTCCCACACGAAGTTGTACAGGAAGTATGGGAGGTTAGGGAGCTCAACCCAAAGAGGGTACCGGAGTGGTTTCGATTTGTCAGGAGTAAAGTCCGGGGACCATCTGAATAGGTCTTAGATCTTGAACTACTTCCCAAGCTTCTCTTTAATGTAGTTGATGGCTTCTTCATGATCAATGATGATAATCAAGCCATATAGATATACACATAAGTAAATAGATACTTCATCTTATCTCTTGTAGAACAATCAATTTTATGTTTACTTCCATAGGGTTTCTCAATATTTTGCATCCTTTAATGACCTACTTTTCATTACATCCATCATACATCTTCTATGCAAAAACCACCTGAGATATCCTAGGTCTAAGATCTTGAACTACTTCCCAAGCTTCTCTTTATTGCCCTTGATGGCTTCTTCATGATCACCTATGATAATCAAGTCATATAGATATACACATAAGTAAAGAGATGCTTCATCTTATCTCTTGTAGAACAATAATATATCAACTCTGCTGTGATTGTATCCACAACTCATCAAATACTCTACAAGCCATTTCATACATGCTATTAGGGCTTACTTGAGACCATATAATGCTTTATTGAACCTACAAACATTAATATGTTTGATTTTATCTTGAAATCCTCATGGTTGGTCCATGTATGCTACCTCCTCTAGCTTTCCATTCAAGAATGCATTTTTCACACTAAGGTGGACACCTGCCAATTCTTTCTTGCTACAATGAATATGATTGCACTGCTTGTAGTCATCTGTACTTGGCAATACTACCATTATAATGATTTTCTGCCTTATAAACCCACTTGTTAACTTCATATCCTTCTTCCCTGGAACTAGTTTAGAGCATGATAAGTCTCCAATGCTTTGATCTCATCCTCGATATCCTCTTGCCATTCCTAGCATTGTTTGATTCTTCAGAGCATGAGGGTTCTTCAACAACCTTGCTCGTATAAGCATAAATGAATGATAAGTACGTCTTTCAATTGGATACCTTAACCTCTCACACCTTCTCATAAGGTATAGCCATGGTGAATGCTTCCCATTTGTCATCATCTTTAGTCCCATTGATGACTTGGCTCACAAATTTCTCCTCCGAAATGATCTCGATAATGCTTCAAAATTGTTATGCAATACCCTTCATCTTGGTTACACAGTTAGTCACACATTTCTTTGGCATCTTCTGAAGTGATGTAAAGAGCATCCCGAGTTGAGTTTTCATTGACTGGTACAAATTCTAATATGAGGAATAACAAAATCAGAGATAGAGTTGAGAATGTATGAACTTTCTAAAGCATCCTTTGAATAATATGCATTCAACCCTTCTTGCTCCTTTTGTGTTGGTTAGCCATTACTTATAAGTATTGGAAACATCTCATCTCCATAAATGCAACCGTAGAAGTTTCTTACTTTTAGATAAGCCTCCACTATGAGAGACCAAGCTAAGTAATTACTTCAACATGGTTTTTCAATGGATTAGAAGAATCCATCATCCATAATGCATAGTCTTTATCTTAGATTTCCACTATAAGGAAGTCATAGATGCATTGTAGAGATGAAAGTGTCTTGGAAAAATTTTGCTCAACATCAGCCCATGTAGCATCATTAACGAACTTCTATGACAAAACAAATGAGTTTGAAGATCAAAAATCTTGAGGAACCTTCTATTTAAGCATGAAAGTCTCTTAGAGATTTTTTCAATGCTCATAACTTATTACAAACTAAATCAAGTTTATTTTAGGAATTTACACTCACCATGTACAGAGAAACAAATCTAAGAAGTTTTGGGGGTTAACCAAACATTTTTGGAGCTAGGTGATACATAGATAGATTCATCCATAATTTCTCATATGTTGATATATATACTCCCAATGATGATGGAACTTTGTTTATGCGCTAAGAATATTTTGAGCTAAGTGAACCAAGTGATGTATTAGACATTGAGTACCTAGAGATTGAGAAATGACTCTGAGAAAATGACATAGTAGCACAAAGTATAATAACAATAGACATGGAATTACCAATCAATGAAAATATATCATAATGTGTATTGATGTTGCAAATATGAAATAAATGTTTTCTTGAGGAATTCTATCATCTGAAGATAGTACAATGTATGCTTAGGAAATAAGTTATAGTTTATAAGTAATTGCTCAGTACCCTGGAAGTAGAGTAGTGTTTATATACACTTTCTTTTATCTTAATAGTGGTTGGATCATCTAACTAAAATTTTGTTCTAATTTTTATGATCGTTTTGAATTTCAACTCAAAGTAAAGTAGTGAATTTTGTCTCCCTTTACTCACCACATTGTTTCAATCTCTTCTTGAGGAATTCTATCATCTGAAGATAGTACAATGTATGCTTAGGAAATAAGTTATAGTTTCTAAGTAATTTCTCAGTACCCTGGGAGTAGAGTAGTGTTTATATACACTTTCTTTTATCTTAATGGTGGTTGGACCATCTAACTAAAATTTTGTTCTAATTTTTATGATCGTTTTGAATTTCAACTCAAAGTAAAGTAGTGAATTTTGTCTCCCTTTACTCACCACATTGTTTCAATCTCTTATGTTTATCTCTTAAACAAAGTAATATGAAGGATTAAGCTTTTAAAACTTAAAGCATATGTTCCAAGAGATGTATATTTTCCTTATGAATTAGAGAGAAATTCACTAAGTATTGTTCGAGCTCCGAGGCTTGCTCCATGCACCAACACCTCATAGTTTGTAGAATCATCCTCCTATTAGAGTTCGATAGTCTCATTTACAGGAGCTTATGCAAGTGTTTAAGGAGAAGATCCACATGCAAATATTAGGTCCTTTAGTAGCATCCTATTCAAATAGTAGTCAAAGGTGTTGAAAAATCAAGGGAAACTACACTTTATTGAAGATTTTGAACTTTTTAGTAAATTCACAAAACAAAATGTAGGAATAGGAAATATAATAGATGTGTTTGGTGAAGCTTTTGCTAGGAATTCCATTTACTCAATGGGTGAGTTGTATTTAGTCTATGAATAGTTACAATAAACGATAATGGTCCATGACATTATGAAAATGAAGATTCCTTTTGGATTGGTATGTATGTGTATGTTTACACAACGAGCATCGAATTGTGTGTCTCATATGATGAATGCAATGAAATTTATTCTACAACAACTTATTCCACATGTTATTATAAATTTATTGATAATATTCAAATAAAAGGATGAAAGAAAAGAGTGAAAGATGAGAGTAAGGGTTCTTTTGGCTATAGGAAGTTTTTCATCAACCACATAGTTTGACTTCGAAAGATTTGAGGAGGTAGGATTGTCATTGTATTTTGAGAAGTCTCTTTTTAGCATCAAAGAAGTCTTGATTGTTGAAAAGTTTTGTGGGAATTTTTGAAAAAAACCGAGACGCATAGAAAGTGGAATACAAGCAAGATTTTTGATATTTTTAATAAGCTAAATGAAGTTGAGAATTTTGTAGGAATTTTTTATTATTTTGTATGATCTAGATACATCACTATGCTCATGTTTTAAACATGTTATATGGTCTATTGAGACAAAAAATGTTTATATGAAGTGATAAGCACTAAAAAACAATGAGAAAACTAAAACCATTGCTTATTGAAGGTTCAATTTTTGACCAGAGTAGTGTATTCTACGAATAGACTAATCACTTTAACTTCTAATACTAGTCCTATTGCGATAGGTAGGGTAACTGGTAAGAATAAAGATGAGGGGCGATGCTATGCACTTTGTTTTGGTTCAAATATCTTTCATGACACTCAAATGATTCGTCCTCAAATAAAAATAGATTTATGGGGAATAGTAAATACATTAAAATAAGTTAAAGAATATTTTTTAGGACCTAATATGATTGTGGAAATCGATTGTCTTTCACTTATTGGTATGATAACATTTCTAATATCTAGATATTACCATGCTTTGGTTAATATCATATCTCAAGTTCATGAATCTAGATTTTGTTTGTATAGATGGTAAGTTATGTATTATTGCTAATATGCTCTCACAGGAAAAAATTCATGAAGGTTTAGATGATGCAACAAAATAAAAAACAAATATGTTCCTCTTTGTCCAGAAGTATATGTTTATGATCAATTTTGAGATGAGGAGTATGATAATGAGTGCAACGATATTGGACATTATCCAAGCACTTGTTGATGATAAAGATATTGAACATTATGTTTGTACTCACAGACCCTCTAAAGCTCGTCCACAAACATATTCAAGAACATTACCAAAAATCCTCACTTCTTCTAGAAGGACAAATTCATTAAGGAACACAAAGAATTGTCTAACAAAATCTCTAAATCAAAATGAACCTCCAAAGCAATTACGCTTCTTATTGTGAGAGTTTGTGGTTCTAGAGTTTTCTATTTCATGGTCCATAGTCTAAGAAAGTGAAATTTTTCTCTTCATCAAACTTAAATAACCATTTCACGAGTATGTAAAAACACTTAAAATCTCTAACAAAATCTCTAAATCAAAATGAACCTCCAAAGCAATTACGCTTCTTATTGTGAGAGTTTGTGGTTCTAGAGTTTTCTATTTCATGGTCCATAGTCTAAGAAAGTGAAATTTTTCTCTTCATCAAACTTAAATAACCATTTCACGAGTATGTAAAAACACTTAAAACACCTAAATCAAAGGGATGTAGCTCAAAAATACAAACAAATTATGCATCTATTTTCACTCTCATCCTCACCTTGCAAGACTATTTCTTTTTATTTTGCATTTTCCTCATGAAGATCTTTTGAATTAAGACCTATGTTCTTATAAAAAGATGTGGATTACTTCTTAAGCTATGCATAAAACTTTGAATGGCCTCAATTGGACTTGTAAAATGCAAGTTATATTCAAAATTAAAACCTACTATCAAAGTGATTATAGATTGAACTTCTACACAACTCTACATTTTTTGCATTTTGAGGAAAATAATGAACCAGACTAGAATAAATAACCTTCTATGAGCTGATGGATTTTCTCATAAGCTATGGAGGGCACTATAAAGTGTATCACTTTGAGAGTTCTATCTAGAGATATTGGCAACATACAGACCTATTGTCAAGACCTATTGTCAAGAATATGTGGGCATGCAATTTCACCTTTTTGCCCTTACCTTCCATTGAGGTTCCTTGCATTTTGGCCTTCAACATGTTGTGATACAATGAATGCCTTTGGAGGGCTAAAGAAATAGAACAAGAAGGAGATGCAAGGGGAGAGTGAGAAGAGGAGAGACATGCATGCTTGTGTAGGATCCTTGAGACTCACATAACGATCTTCTTAGGGAGGTTTGTATAAAAGATATATGCATGCAAATATAGGGGAAAGGTTACATGACACTTACATCCCCAACATGATTCTAAAAAGAGCTATAATAAATACTAACTAGATTATGTGTAAAGATAATACATGCTCTAGATGTATGAATTTTCTAAAAAAAAATTATTTTATGTAAGAAAATATCTTATTTCTACTTGGATTCCTGAAAAAAAAAAACCAAAACTTCTCTCTTACTTAAGTTAAAAAGCTCACTATGTAAAAATATTTTCACGAGATATTAAGTTATTCCCATGAAAAAAAATTGGATGAAATGCAATGTGATTCAACATGGGAAATTTGTTCATCATGTTCACCCAAGCTTAGGCATTTCACATACAAGTGGAAAGAATATCCCTACCCTTTGATGCATGCTCCCTTAGATAGTTTCTAATAGTATAGAGTGCCTAAACTACTTGGTTTGAAAGTGTTCTAAGTATGAGAGAGGATAAGAGCAAGCGTAATTTATTTGTAGAAGTCACATAGATGGGGAGAGAGATAGATAGAGAGAGAGAGAAAGAGAGACAAACAATGATATATATATATATATATATATATATATATATATATATATATATATATATATATATATATATATATATATATATATATATATATATAGAGAGAGAGAGAGAGAGAGAGAGGGAGAGAGAGAGAGAGAGGGAGAGAGAGAGAAAGAGAGAGAAATAGAAAATGGGAGCTAGAAGGTTTTATCACCAAATTCTTAGAGAGTCAAGTGAGAGAGAGAGAGAGATATTCGACTATTGGATTGCATGTGTGGTAGTCATCTAGAGATGAATTAATGAAATGAAAAACATACAAGTGAAAGGGCATAATGGACATGGGATCCCCCTAATCTCACAAAATAGGGGTATCATGGCCCAAAGGTAATACAATTTTGATCATCCAAATGACATATAAATCTAGTTTTTAATAATAACTACAAAATCATTAGAAAGAGTTATAACAAAGGTTAACAACCTTATGCTCTCCATATTGGGGAGAGAGGGGGTGGGGTTTGCTTTAGATCTTTTTTTGCTCAAAATCAATTATCCTATGGTGCTTCAAAAGAGGGGAATTTGTATAGTTAAAAATTATTTTGTGTGATAGGCCAAATAATTAATCAATCGAACACACTTTTAGATTTTTCTGGCATCATCCTTCCCAAATCTTCTAGAGAGATTCTTCCTTAATTGCATTGTACAAAATCACAAATCAAAGGACTGCTTCTCCAAGTAAATCATGTTTCCAATTTATTTTTCTTTGTGAAGCTAAAAGCTTCTACATGGCTTGCCAAACCGATAAAGTTCTTCGGCATCAAGTGAACTCACCTACAAGGTTTTCTCTACTATTGATGTATAGATTACACCATGGAACATAAGATACCTTTGAATACTGGTCAATTAAAACACCACTTCCTTTTAATTGGGATATGAAACTCAACATTCTTCTTGAAACAAGGATTTTGTTTTCAAGCTATTCCCATTGTTTGATTGTATGCCTTCTACATGAGATTACCTTGATCGATAAGGAGGTGGGACATGGAGTTATCCTAAGAATTGAATCTATTTGTTAACAAGATCTAGTCTTCTTTGTCCACTCTCAAAGGATATATTGTTTGGAGGTTTGATGAATTGGCTTTGCTCACGCCCTTAATTGGGGACTATTGAAAACTATGCCTATGATCTGAGTGTCTCACAGTTCAGAGAGATTTGAATTTTGACACTAATGAGTCACCTAATTATTGGGCTAAAGATCTCGAGATTAGAATTAGTAAAGGATCTTATGCTGTTTAAGACATGCAAGTAGTTGTGCCTGTTGGTCCACTCATATGGATGGCAAGGAGTAGGTCTTAGATTTAACTCCTACAAGAGTCATGGAAGAATGTAATTCCTCAAGAGCTCTTATCATTCTAGAAGCATCCAATTGAGTTAATTCTAGTGAACTAGGACACTAGGTGAATATGTATTACATGGTGGACACTTGAATGGTTAGTATCCATCAGCTAAAGAGGGCAGTCAGTTGTAGTGATATATATACAAGGATTGTTTGGGAGGTGAGAAGACATTCATTTAATTGTTACAATCAAGGAATTTATGAAACATTGATTTCCTCCCTCTTAAGGTGTATTTCAACCATTAGTTGCCTGAAAATGGTATGGTTAAACCATCTCCTACCTATCACTTCATAGCATTACCCCCCCCCCCTTTGGTTAATACTTATCTTCAATGATCTTTTGTTTTATCACTCTTGCTTGGATGATCTGCTCTTAAACTCCTAAGTTCCCCTTCAATTGATGTTCACACCATAAGACAGTTTCTTTAACCTTGTTTGCAAAATTGGTGTCTTGAACCTTGTTCTCACCTTAGACATCTTGAACCTCATTGTCACCCATATTTCGTATCTTGAACCCTGAAGAAAGTGCCATGCAAGTTGTCAAAAGGACTCCAAAATTACTAGTCACCTCACTAGATTTGGAAGCTTCCTTTGGAGAGCATCGCAATGGTACCTTACATGCTTTAACTCGACCTGAGAATTGAGAGGTACAATCCAATCTTTGTTGGGTAGAACTCTCAAAATCCTACCTCCCACATCATACATTTTAACATGATAGTGTCCCCAACCATCCATTTTAGAGGCCATTCAGACCTCGTCCCATTTGTGAAATCCATATACCTTGCTGAGGCCTACTTCTTAGGCTATG